>CM056743.1:14393273-15593273 GCA_029851415.1 Eretmocerus hayati
CGATTTGCAAAGTGCCATGTTCGTGCCTTTGTATAGGTTGAATCAGGAATTAGCACTGTATTGACAGTTTTATACGTGTCTGAAGCCACCTGCTGGATTTGAGATAGAGGTTCGGATTATTGAAACTGAGTTAACGGAACGATTGGGTTAAGGTGGATCGCGTTCATGCACACCGTGAGAATTATTCTTGTTACGTGGAGCCAGTGTCAATATGGTCCCTGCCTTATTAGGTTGATGATGTAGGTGTTAGACCTGAATCAGACCACTGATTTTAGTTTCTTTTAGTGTTAGAATTCAATGCTCGAGGTTTCGAAAATGGATCCAACCCTGCTGTCAACACACTATCGAAAAATTACATGGAGCATGTGTGGGTGTTGTCTGAGATCCGTACAGGAAATCATCACTCATTTTTCAACGAATCTAGAAATCGTCATGAAGTTCCAACACACGTCAAATTTAAAATTTTCCCTACAATATTCCAGTTTCCATCGCCACAATTGACGGGCTACCTTGAGACTATTGTGAATCAATTACACGGAAGGAAAAAGGCAAAAATCAAGATTATTTTTTTGAAGTTGTGTGAGAGCATTGGTTTTCCAGTTCTTGCTAGAACTCTTGTGAAGTTGCACCCAAGCATTGATACACTAATTTAAGATGCCTGCATCACCGCCATAACAATCCCACAGACTCACAACAGTTTCTAGGTACGGACAAAACACAAAAATTAGAGATTCCAAAATTGATTGGTGTAATTCATAATTTTTTGATCAAATTATCAACTTTTTCAGTTCTGATTCTCAATGTGAACACAAAATCTAGTAGTTCTAAGGACTCACAATTCCTAAGCTACAAAGAAGCACAACTATTCAATCATACTTGAAATCTTCATATTGAATTTGAAATGTCACTTGTTGAATCCGCTGAATTTCTCTTGATATCCATACAGACTCTGAAATTTTGCGAGTAGCGGAACGTTACAAGTCTGCAGAATGATTTGTAATATCAGCAACATTCACAAAAAAAAAAAAAAATGAACAGCGACAGTAAACGTGTACATCAGTTGCTCTTACAAGACTCGAATTCAAACTTCTCGTGGAGAGTCATGGTTCTCGCGTGTCTCGAGGCCGTAAGATCTCTTGCAAAATCTACTTGTTGCCCATCATCGAAGCTTTGATTTAACCCCATTCGAACCGAATTAAATTCCCGCTCACGGGCGCTGGCTGCAAATATCGCATCACGCAACTCAAATGAATACCAGCAAAACGTATACAACTGATGTCATAGCCGTTTTTCCAGAGCCGATTTCAACCAACGGTACACCACAGCATCGCGTATAATTTGCGATTCAAGCGATTTTCTGCTGCTTCGTTCACCCGTGTTACGTCCAGTCGATATGCTCTTGCTATCAATTTAGTTCCGATCACGACACACTCAGCGCGTTATCCTTTTTACTTCTTTGATTCCACCCACGAACCTCCTGCTGAGAACAAGATTCGTTTATTGAGTATAGTAGTACTGGAACAAATCCCTGAAGAGGTGTATTATGTTTGAAAAGGGTAATTTTATTACAATCGGTAAGCACGTGGATGATTCGAGTGATGGATCTCACATCCGGTATGCTGAATGCATGAAAATTCTATTTTGTTTTTCAATTCAGAAAAATTAGATTCTATGGTAAATCAACTCTTCAATTGACGCAAGATTCCAAGAGCCCTTTGGGACTTTGAGCGCAGATATTTGTGAGATAAGGGGGGCAAATATGAAGGTTTCTTCGGGAAATAAGCATTTCACGGAAGTGTAAAGAGAAAATTAAGAAGTTGATATTCAACAAACAATGAACTCTTCATTAATTGATGTGATCATTCCTCGCCTGAAGAAGACTTCTCGTGGATCTTGATCACTAAATATATAAACTTTTCTTCAAGCGGCTACTCAAATCAAACGAAATTTCAGCTGGGGTCACTGTGACCCCAGGTTGTCGCTAGTGTACATCTAATCTGAGTTGGACTTGACTGTTTTCCTAGAATATTGCATTTTGTTGCTCGTGCACTATACTGAAGGATCGTACTGAAAACTGACTCATCCTTTTTTTATTACTGTTCTTCAAATCGTTATGTTTTGGAGGAAGCTTCCTCCCCTTCTTTGCAAATAACTTCGTTCTTTTGTCCAGTTAATCTTTCACACAAAACATACTCCTTGAAAATTTATTGATTGGGGATAGTTGCACCCCAAAACATAGCACCAAATATGATTTCTCATGGTTCAGCACATCGAAATTCAAAAAATTGCTCCTTGTTGAATATAACATGGAATCTTTTCGCATTCTTGAAAAACTTCTGGGCTGCATGATTTTTAACAACCTTCTAGACAACCTTTAAACCTTCGGTGATGTAGAACCTTCTTTTAAAAATCCCTTACCGAGAAGATTTCGTGGGATATAAGATTCGCTCCAGGAAATTCCCAGCTTTGAAAATAGGGTCAATTTGACCCCAGAGTGTCCCGTATTATTAGCTGAAGAAATGTGTCAGTCAAGATTCAAGTCTGAACTTTGTTATATTACAGTTTTCAGCCTCATAACATCCAACCTCATAACACTCCATAACACTCCATCCAAAATGAGAAGCGTTCAACAACCGTATAACGCTTGAATTATTTTGTCTGTTTACAGAAATGTCGGAAGGCAGGGAAAGCTTGCAAGCGTTGAGAGCACCAGGTTCGGAAAGTCCTCAGGCTCTCAACTATTCGCAGATAGCCTCAGCTGCGGCGGCAGTATCCGCTGCAGCAGCAGCTGGTCAGGAAACTGGAGTTGCCTCATCGAGTACCGAGACTTTACTCAGGAATATCCAGGGTCTATTAAAAGTTGCAGCTGACAATGCCCGACAACAGGAAAAACAAATCAACTACGAGAAAGGTCAGTGGCAGGGCTTTCTTAAGACTCTTGAGGCCGCTCTCCACAATTTTATCATATACCAGTTATCACAAAATCACATTGACCGAAGTTAGACTGCTGATTTATTATCATTTAAGAATCAACGTCGACGTTGTACGATTATGTTCGAATCTGCGTTTTATAGTACTCGACGTTAAGACCCGAATATTTTGGGGTTCTTTTACCCCCCGTAACGATATTGCAAAAAAAAAAAAGTATCTTCGATGATAAACTGCTCTGCCGATGTAAATATCATTCAGTATTATAATAGTACGAGGTGACATTATGGAACTGCCAGGGAGAATTTCTCATTGGCCCCCCGTGAAATTTGCGTGCAAATAGGGATAGATCATATCGAGCTCTTGTGATCAATATTTACTCTTCTACTCAGTTGTGTTCCTCTTTTAATTTTGTTTCATTACTGTTCGTGAGAACCGGTTGTAGAACTCCTGTCGACAGACGATTTAAAAAATCTTGTGATTTATATCATGACCCACGAAAATAAGCGTGCTTCAGCGATGTTTTGTGCACTTTAACATCACCTGTCTTTGAGTTTAAGATTATACAGGCTATGTATTATAACGATCTACAGTCTTAGTTATCAATCGTGTACATAGAATCACAGTAGATTTGTATCGATTATATTTATCTAATTGATCGTGTTACTTCAATAGTCTTGATACTATTCAATTCAAATGGTGAAATAGATGATTTTTCCTCTGAGCTTGTCCTGAGGTGATAGCAGTTCACGATACATGGGCACGAAATCTATATTTCGCATCGCAAATGAATTTTTCCGGACTGAACCGAAATCGAAGGTCGAAATCGTCAAGAGGATGTGAAATCTAAGTTTCGTGGTGACCTGTTCTATGTTTTTTGTGGACAACCTGTGATTGAAAGTGGAAAGTCTGTGCGAAAAAGGATTTCTTCGCGCATGGTGTGTCAAAATCACATCATTTGCTTCCACTTCAAGAAAATTTTTGGATCTGAAATGACTGAAAATTAATTCAGATAGAATCAAAGTATTGGCAGTTGCCAATGCGTGTTTTATAATATAATGTATTTCAATATGAAATTGGGGCGATTATAGCTCAATAAGTATGATCGCTTTCCTGTATACATATTAAGTAGTCGAAATGGTGATCGTAGCATTTTAGTCCCATAAACATCGCGAGTCAACTGTCAGGTTCCAATCCTAATGTACTCTCGTGAATTATTTGCATGGTGTGCCAGTGAAAATTCTGAGCTCAAAATACTTACTTCGTCCGATAATCTCGGTTGATTATATTGATTATATTTTAGTTTCCGGAAAAAAAAAAATTTGTAGAAAGAATCAAGATTGTGTATTGTTAATGTGATGGAAATTCAATTATTCCGTACTTGAATGCACCAATGAAGACTAATTTTGATAGAAAAAACTGAGGGAGTGAGAGAATTTGAACATGAAAAATTGTGCGGGATGTATGTGTGTGATCTGATTGACTGAGTATGTGTAATCGTATCATGCTTTCACTGTCAAATCTTGATTGTAGTCAAAATAATTTTCCACATCAATAATAGGGCTGCCGCGATAATCGATATTTTATCGATGTCGTCTCGCGATATAGATATTTTCGACAACGACATCGATACGATATGACTCAATTATCGTGATCTCGAAATCGACATTAACTTGACGATAAATGTTATCGTTCGACAATTTATCGCGAGATATTGCGATATTGTCGTTATCGATGGTCATTTTTCCGTCTGTGAGTGGAGATATTCCAAGTCCCCAAGAAATAAATAAGATGCGTTTTGATATCATTAATTCATGGACTAGATAAATCATATTGAACAAAAGCGTTGAAAGAGTACAAAGTGGAGAATTGATATGCAAAGCACTTTAATCCTTCAATTCACGCATTCAATCTTCGCCCTTACTGAAGATAAAATATTGCCGTCCGAACAATGCGATTGTATTATTACATGTGCCAATCATATTAGGCTCTCTAATCATCTGATACATTCAACTCACAGCCAACGTGGAAAGGATCGAACCTTATGGAAGTCAGCTTCATTTTGTGCCCCTATGAGATCATTTTGGTTTGGATTATCCACTGAATAATATGATGCATAGTATTTCATTCTGTATATCTGATCAAATTTTTTGACAGCATCATCTTTGAGTAATGTGATGTCCCAATGTTCTAATACGTACTTCTACGTTCAACTTAGTTCACCCTGACTAACAAGGGGAGGACCAGGCCTTTGGATCACCAATCCTTTCCAAATTTTTTTTTTTCAGTTTTGTGCCACCTAGAATATGATGAATCCAGAGTAACTCCGTCAAATGAGCCTTCTGTTCAAAGCTACAAGCAAAAACGTTAGCATTGGCAGTATATCTATATCGATATTTGGGGGTCGAAAGTGTGCCAACCCCAATTCGCATTTCCGAAAGTTCTAAGATGTATTTTTCGACTTTTCGAAACATATGGAGAATGAATAAACTCGCGCACGTATGTAAATTTTGAAGCAACACACGGACCTGACATTTTGCCACTAAAATTGATCTCACGGCCAAGCGGTTTGAGCAATAGTTTTGAGGTTTTGGAATTTCGATTTGACCATCAAATACTTTGAAAGAAACTGACTAAGACCTCTGTCGTATCGCGATTAAGGGTCGCACTAATACCACACGGACCTGACATAAAAATTTAGCAAAACTGGATTTTTTCCGAAAACTACTCCGCCAAGTGTGAAAATCTATTTTTTTCGAAATTCTGAGGCATGAAAAAGTTGCGACTGACAATTTACTTGAAGAATAAGTTGATGCAGAGAAGTCTAGGATGAGGCAGATTCACTTTTATCGAGGAGAACTGAGGGAGTAAAATTTTAGGTAAAATTGCCCCACAAAATGTACGTGCTCAGCGCACACACAAAAAGTGGTCTTTGGGTTTTCATAGCAATGGGATTTGGTGCTTAATACCATCAAATTCGATGAGTTTGCCCGCCCAAGACCCGAGCGAGCCTCTCAGTGGTGCTATACACTCACAGAGGTCGAGAAAATGGAAATCCACAGCTCACGGATCTGACATTTTGACCCCTTTTTCGATGATAACTTCTTCTGACGACCCTGGATCATCAAACTAACGATTGCGCGAAAAAGAGCACCAAAAAGACGTCGAAAAAGACCTGTACGAATTTTTTCCCAAGCATTTTAATGGTTCGTACAAGCAGGCACACATTATTTCAAAGTTTCCGCGAAACTACCCATACACGTCACTTTTTAACATGAGCCTATATGGGTAATGAATGAATGAATGAATGAATGTCTTTATTGCTGACTAGGGACTCAGAGGTCCATGATAGTCCGTACATAAACGTCGTGTTACAAAAATATTCACGTGACATAGATTGCACGAGGAATCCAAAATTCCACTGCAGCGCAGTACTCATATAAAAATATAATATACTAAACCTAATAAACTAAAGCTAAACTTAACCTAATTAAGATAAAGTCATCACATACATAAAATGAAGACGTAGCACTAGGGATGATAATTTCATCTATACATCTCCCCGTAATAATAACAGGTCAATACATTTAGATCAACGAGACTAGTTCCAATTTTCACCTTCCGATAAATAAATCTCTAACAGCAGTTTGAAACACGGCTTGGAAAACTTTTCACGGATTTTGGAAGGGATTTTATTCCACTCCCGACAAACTGACATGGTAAATGAGTTTCCAAACGTGGATGTACGGGCAAAGCGGATCATTAATTCTAGATTGGACGTGCGTTTGGAGCCAATTTTGTCTGGTGGACGGAAACTGAACTTTTGTGCGAGATAATCGGGCTCTCTTGACTTTAAAATATTAGCTAACAAACACAGGTTCAAATATACGCGTCTTTGCGAAAATGACATGATTTGATTTTCCGCATACGCTGGAGTAATGTGGTCAAACTTCTTCAGCCCAGTTGCGTACCGGAGGGCTGCATTCTTACATCTACTCAGCTTCACAACAAGTTGATCCGATAAATCCCAAAGAAGACCTACGCAGTAGTCAAGATAAGGGAACACGAGTGTCTTGACAAGAATCAATTTAGTGTCACGTGGTATACTATCCTTGAATTTTCTCAATTTAGCCAGAGCTGCGAATGATTTGCGAGCAGTAACGTTGCACTGTTCTTGCATCATTAATTTGCTGTCAAGTGTGACACCTAGGATTTTAATCGTATCACTGTATGGAATGACTTGACCATTTACGCAAACAGGTGAAGGTGGGTGAGCTTTGAGACGTTTGATGAACGCCGGAGAACCGAACCAACAAGCTACTGTTTTGCGTTCGTTGACTTTCAATCCATTCGAAACGGCATACTCGTAAACGTTTTTAGCATCTTCGTTCACCTTACGTACAATACTTTCTACCTCACCGATAGAACCAGAGTAATAGAAAGTAGCATCATCAGCGTAGAAGTGGTGGTAACAGTATTGCAGTACATCCGGAAGATCACTTATACTCAACGAGAAGAAAGGAGGACCGGCCTTAGTTCCTTGAGGAACGCCCGAATTTCTGCTGGCTAATGTAGACGATTTCCCACCCGGCGAAACAACTCTTTGAGCTCGATCACTCAAAAAAGAATGAACCCACTGACATGCTGAGTCAGAAAAACCAAGGCTTTTCAGTTTCATCACGAACAGGCTTATGTTGACCATATCAAATGCTCTCGAAAAGTCAATGCCCATCATTAGTGTAACCATTTCATTATCGATAGCTTCGCGAATGTCATCTGTGATTTTGATCAGAGCGGTATGCGTACTATGATTTTTTCTGAAGCCTGATTGGAGCGGATCTAGAAGTTTTTTATTTGATACAAAGCCATGTATTTGCTTCAACACGACAGATTCAAGACATTTAGCTATAGCACTTGTTATATTGATCGGTCTCCAGTCACTAAAATCCTTAGGCAAGGAACATTTTGGGATAGGTCTTACAATTGACTCTTTCCATTGAGCCGGGAATACCCCAGTTTGCAGAGAGCAGTCAAAGATGTGGGCAAGAACTGGCAAGATAACGGGAAGGCATTCTTTCAAAAAGCGCATAGGAACATCATCCGGTCCCCGAGCATTCGTTCGCGTGGTTCTGATTGCTTGGATAATATCGTCCATCTCTACATGTGTGAAATAAAATTGATCATCTGTTGATATTCTAACTGTCGGTCGTGTGTCATACAAGGGAGTAGGATTAACGTCACCAGCAAAGTACTTATTCAAGCCATCAAGGTCTGGTGGTAGTGGAGCAGTCATTTCAGATCGCGATTTCAGTCCTAGTTCATCAACACATCTCCACATTTCGGCAGATCCTTTCGCTTGGTTTATTTTATTCCTATAATATTGTGATTTAGCATTTCGGTTTGCCTGTTGAACTTCATTACGGAGTTTATTATAAGCTGCTCGATCAAATGGCTTCTGCGACTTCTTCCACTTGCTCCAGGCACGATTGCGAGATTTTTTAAGTTCTTCTACATGCAATGTAGACCATGGGTGTTGTTTTGGTTTGGCAATAAAAGTTACGTACGGGGCATGCTTGTCATATAGAGCAATCAGATTGGCAGTGAAAAAAGTTACTTTGTCACCAACAGTTTGCAAGGAACAAATCGGGCTCCAATCAATATTTTGAAGATCAACTTGGAAACAATCTGCATTGAAATTTCTGAAATCTCTAACGCGAACCAACTCGGTGCGCTTTGTGGGGATAATAAAACGGAACTCGGCAACAATAAGATCGTGTTCTGAGATTTCGGGGTGTCGGTGTTTCTCATAACTAGTCATCTTCGATAGATCGGACGTGCATATATAGTCAATACACGATCCTCTGCTTATGTGATGAGTTATGCCGAAAGGTATGACTTCTAGACCGAATGCCTTCAGAGAATTTGACAGTTTTTCTCGCCTCGAGAATACTACACTGTCCTGTAATGCTAATCACAGTGGCTGTATCTTTGGACAGGAGGCCCATTTGACGAAGTTACTCTGGATTTTTCATATTCTAGGTAGTACCAAACTGTAAAAAAATGTTGAAAAGGATTGGTGATCCAAAGGCCTGATCCTTCCCTTGTAAGTGTCGCACTTGCCTGAAAAAATAGAAAAATTGAAGACGATATCGATAATGTCGACGACATTATCGTTCGACATCGACACGACAACGACAATAGATCCACGACATTTCACGACATCGATAGCGATAACGATATCATGCTGGAATCACGACATCGATATCGATAATTGTAAAATGTCGTGTCGTCTCGTATCGCGGCAGCCCTACCCTGGATCATCAAACTAACGATTGCGCGAAAAAGAGCACCAAAAAGACGTCGAAAAAGACCTGTACGAATTTTTTCCCAAGCATTTTAATGGTTCGTACTAGCAGGCACACATTATTTCAAAGTTTCCGCGAAACTACCCATACACGTCACTTTTTAACATGAGCCTATATGGGTAATGCTAATCACAGTGGCTGTATCTTTGGACAGGAGGCCCATTTGACGAAGTTACTCTGGATTTTTCATATTCTAGGTAGTACCAAACTGTAAAAAAATGTTGAAAAGGATTGGTGATCCAAAGGCCTGATCCTTCCCTTGTAAGTGTCGCACTTGCCTGAAAAAATAGAAAAATTGAAGACGATATCGATAATGTCGACGACATTATCGTTCGACATCGACACGACAACGACAATAGATCCACGACATTTCACGACATCGATAGCGATAACGATATCATGCTGGAATCACGACATCGATATCGATAATTGTAAAATGTCGTGTCGTCTCGTATCGCGGCAGCCCTAATCAATAATCGATGCTGAAGGAGAATGATGATCATAATAAGGGACATTAATAAAAATTTGCGCCTTGACTTCTTGATAGATACTATATTCAAAGTTTGTAGTAGATTTCAATTGGATTATTTGTATGGTAATAGCTATAATAGAATCTATGAGATGTCGATATCGAATAATAAAGAAAAAAAATTGGTTCAATAAAACCGACTTCCAAAATATTGGGTGATTTGACTTCGTGATGAAGCAATTGTAGATCTTTTCATCATTATTTGAATGACTTCAAAAATTCTGAAAACAATGCACGTAAATGAGCGATGCGATTCCATCTACTATTGCTTGGTCAGGTCAGTTTTCATTTCCGAAATTTTTCCAAATTATTTTTCAGAGAAAATTAATAAGCTCAAAATTTCATTCCAGATTATTCTGGAACAATTTCTTATCGTTATCTACAGCACTGTTTGAGAAATTAAATTCTGGTCTCATTTTGAGATACATGAGTCAAATTCTGAATTAGTGAGGATCTTCATCGTACCTTTAGGAGATTGACTTCATTTTTCCATGTGATTCCATTATTTTGATCTTGTATTTCCAGTTTGGTATTAGATTTTTTGAGAATTGGAACCCCCCAAAAAACTTACTCATGTGTAAAATTCCAAGCTGGTAAGATTTTTTAAGTTCAATCTTTTGATATACAATTTGCTGAGATTGCTGCCGTACACTCACTGGTTCTCTTGTCATAAGTTACTCATCAGCCAAGCCTGCGCAGGTAAGAGATTTTTTGTTATTTGTTATGTTTCTTTCTCACTCGGTTCTCTTCTACTTCACTTTGACCTTCGTAACAAAACAGCCTAAGTTCATGTGAAATAATTCTTTATTCCAATAGTTATATCAGTCACTATATGGTTCAGAAAAGTCTACAAATATGACCAAAAAAAATTGAGAATTTTATTTCGAGTCAAGTGCCGGAAAGTACGGTAGCGTATGGCAGTGATAAGCGTGATACGTTACACAAGGAGGGAATGAGCGAGTATGGTAGGTCGTCCAGTTGAAAAGATAATTCATTTGGGCTCCAACTACTGGAATTCTGAAAAAAACAAAACTTCAGTCAAGGAATTTTGAAATTCGCACGAAAAATTGTGGGGTCTCATTTGCTGAACAGAGCCGGAGAGTATCGATGAGATAGAAGAAACGCACGATGAAGAGGAAAGGGTTGAGAGAAGGGAAAAATTGAAGAGGGCAGATAGAGTGAGACAAGTGGGAGTTTCGCAGAAGAACGAACAAAGGGAAAAAAGCTCGGTATAACGAAGAGGTGTGCAAGTGAAGATGCGTTGTGCGCGCGAATGCGGAGGGTCGCATGCAAGTAAGGTTCGATGCAGAAAAGAAGAAGAGGCTCCCGATTTAATACTCCAATGAGCCCGCAGCTCGTTTTACACCAGATGCTTCTCTACTTATATATATGCGCTAAAGTATGTACCTTTACAGAAGAGTTGTGTATGCCATGTGCACTAGAAATTTTGCACGTCGACGCTATCGTGTTACTCATACTCTCTGAGCTTGCAAGATGGTATTCTTTCTTTCTTTTTTGCCATATGCCCGATGCGATACTCTGAATTCGATCCGATCAAGTTAATAACATCGATATCAAACCAACAGTCTCTTGAACATCGAGTTCTTTTGATGATGCAGGTTCGTGCAGATCTGCGGATTCATTCCGATCTTGTTGCATCTTCAGCTGATGAAATTGATTCGAGAATTCGATGTCGGCGAAATTGCGCCAATATGACTCTAGAGACGCAAATTCTCATGTTATCAAAGATTAATTCGTTCTCAAATTTGTTCGTTGATTCGTTCTTTTTCCGAAGGTTCAATTTTCACGATAAAATACATCATTTTTCGGCACAAAATTTCGAAAATTCTCTGATTAGCCGATATAATGATTTAGAACTGATGATGTAGGAGATCATTATTCATTTTTAAACTAATGAATATTCCGTCACACATCTTCGACGTACTTCAACTTTAAGATTTTTTTTCTTTCTATTAACGCGAACCTCTTTTCGAGGTTATTTTGCGGGACCTACAGTTTAAGGTAGGTTCCGAACCACCAAACCACCGAAAAGCACTTATGAAAATTCACATTGGTGCCGGCCGAGATTCGAAGCCCAGCCTTCTGCGTCGAAGGCAAGGACCTTATCCACGAAGCCGCGGTGGCTTCTCAACTTTAAGATGTTCTCTACCACGTTTCACAATTTATTCTCATTGCACCACAACTGACGAACTCATACGTCTCAGAATCCCGTTACCGAAAAAATGTCGAATATGGGCATTTTTTCCCTAAATTCAACAAAATTGTTGATCAATTGGGCGAGTTTTCAAGAGGTCACTCTCAAGAAATAATACACTAGGTGAGACATACATCTCATCGCGAAGAGGAATCTGGAAAGGAGTACGATTTCGAATGTTTGAGAGCCAAATTTCTAGACTGAGGAGGGCCTGAATCATGAAGGTTTTGGTAGATATCACCACGCATGGGGTGAAATTTACCCCACGATGACTACACACGTTCTCGCAAAACACTTACGCAATGTACAGTTGCAGATATATAGAGCACGATCATTAAGACAGGTCTGGCACACTATAGGGCGCACGCGTTGCTCGGGTGATGCCACCACAGTCGATTTTTGTCAATATGGCTGCCTCGAGGGAGGCGATCCGATTGGCTGAAAAAACAAAAAAAACTGAAGCAGACATTTGCTCCAGGTTGACGGTTGTCTAACTGTTGAAGATTCATAACACATCGCTGTACTGTTGTAAATATTGAAGTCTAAAGATCGCCAGCTGCTGTTTTTTTTCAACCAATCAGATCGCCTCCTTCGAGGCGGCCATATTGGCAAAAACCGACTGCGGTGGCATTACCTGAGCAACGCATGCGCCCGGCCCTAACGGAGTAGCCAGACCTTTCTTTATGATCGTGGTATAGAGTCTTGCCCGATTTCATGGCTAATGATGCCACAGATATGATTTCAGACATTGAGTGGCCAAAATATGGTTCCAAAAGTGTCCTAGACTGTACCTCACCTTAATAAGAGAAAGGGATCAGACGCGGCTAGATTAATCAACGAAGTCTTCCAAATAAGAACAGGAAATGAATGTTTAAATCATGGGCTCGCAATTCCATTCATTGCTTCATTTCCTCCACGAATACTTTAATTCTGTAATGCCAACTCACTCGTAACTGGAAAAAGTCAAAATTGAGCATAGTATTAGAAGGCTTTTTCATAATCTCTGAATTTTGAGCTCTTGAAGTGATGGTTTCTTTTGTATGAAACAGCTGCAAAACAAAAGAGAAAGCATCAGTGAAGATATACTCGATCTCCAAGATCAAAGAAGGGCAAAGTAGATCAAATTTTAGTCGTTTTTATCCTTGCCGCATGCAGACAGATTGAGTTCCGTAAATACGAAAATATTGTCCGCACATAAAGAGAGACTAATAGGGTGCAGCCTTGCATCATAAGATCTCTTTGGCGCGATGCTGGAACTCCGAAGATGCGTTTGAACACGGATTACAAAGCCTTGGAAATTCAACCGAGTTGGCATTTTCGTAAAGGATGTACACATCTCTTGCTATTTTGTTTCATCTCATGTGCATCGCTCGTTTCGAGTGACATTCTTCTCCTCCTCATCTCGTGTTTGTTCAGCTTGGGTTTTTTCAAAAGATTCTGGAAAAATGCATCCAAACTATCTCCTTGAAACTACGAGATATAAGGCTCAAAGTTGCGAAGAGTCAATGAATTATTGATTGACAATCTAAAATACGGAAAATGTCTTAAAATGAGTCGAGGTCATCAGTAAATTCATGAAGATTCGAAAAGTGAATAGAAGAAATTGTTCAATCTATATTATTTGTCCAATGAAGATTGTTGATTTTGTAGTGAACAATGAAACAATGAACCATAATATGCGTGACCCGACTATGAACAACTGTGCTCGCGCCTCTCCATACTATTGTGAATTCGTGGATTCCAAAAAACTGAGACAAGGAAATGACATGTCACCGTTTGCTAATCAGATTTATTCAAAATCAATTACTCCTCAAAAGCGACATTTTCAAAACCAATTGTGGTCAAAATAAGTACCAGTCCACCTCGTCGACTTATTCGATCAAGTAAATTCTAAGCAGTGTATTCGTATTCTCGTGTAGGAGGATGCTGTAATATAACTAAAACTTAATAGAGAATATGTATACGTACAAAGTTGAGAATAATTGAAAGCGAAGTATTCAAGATGCAGATGCGCACGCTTAACATTAATAATTCATCCGGCGGCGACGGTCGTAGTCTCGAGATACTAAATATACTATTCCGCATATACTTACTGCATCGACGATGTAATTAAGGTTAGCTGGGACCTTAATTAAGTCGAGATGTGCAGAAAAACGGAGGAAGAGAGAGGGTCCAACTTGCATTCAGGAGAACAACCCGCGTAGAAATAATTTTGTTTGGGAAATGTTTGGGAAATGTTTTCCCCCCGCAAGCATTGGGCCAAACTTAAAAAATGAGACATCCCCAAACTTGGTGATTACGACCCAAGTTTGGCAAGCAAACTTCTCGCAACTTCTCAGAAGCTTTGCGTAAGTTTGGGAAAACTTTGGGAAATGAATGCTTCCTGGCATGTTTCGCAAATTGTTACCTACCCAAACTTTACAGATATGAAATCCTAGTTGCGAGTTTTGTTTGGGAAAACGTTTGCATAACTTCAGCGCTATTTTGAGAAGCTATGGCAGGGCTCGCAGAAGTCTTTTCGAAAGCAGTGGTACTTTGAAATTATATGGAAAAAGTGCAAGCGTTTTGAGGAGCTGTCTGCAAGCTCTTAGATAGTCTACTTTGCGTTTTTGAGAATGTTTTGTACACGTTTCTATCATTACTTCATAGCCAAGCTTTAAATCAAAGCACGTGCTTCATTAACCTGAAAAAATAATTAGCCACAAGGAATCTTGCGCACTTCCGGAAGAAATTTAGAACCATTTGTGCGAAGAAGATAAGAATCAAAATATTCAAATCGGGAAAGTGTTTGAAGGTTATCACACGGTTCTGCGTACTCTGGCACAGTTGCGGCACACATCATCTCTACACGAATATACTCATCTGATACCTATTGCCGTTGACAGTGAGTGCTTCTCTTTTCATTAATGCACAAGCGATCATTCTCTGGAGCTTTGATGGGTTTTTCGTAAGTACTCGTTGAAGTCTAGGATGGTTGAATTATTTTCAAACGCAAAAATGGCATCAGTGTGGATATTTGTCGATCTCCTTAGTTACGATCGATTTTCTATGTTGACAACCAACAAACAAACGGACTGGTCTGCAGATGCAGAAGAGTCTGCTGCTAACAAACGCCAAGGCTTTGATGTGATGAAATTGCGTCCACCAAAGCTTTAAAGAAAGATTATTTAGACATGGTGTATGGATGAATTAGAGTACTCATCGTCAGAAGCACTCGATATCAGATAAGTAAATTCGTATCGGTATGATGTGTTTGTCGCCGACTGTAACTAGCAGAGCCGTATGATAACCTCCGGGGTAACTTCCAGCCTCTCTACACATTTGAATTGTTTCCGCGACTCTTGATTCTAATCTTCTTCGTCTAAGAGGTTCTAGTAAGTTTTTGCTTTTTTTCCAAATTAATACAGCGCGTGCCTTGATTTAGACTTGAGCTAAAGTATGATAAAAACGTGTATGCGAGGTATTTTCAAGAAAACGCAAACTAGACTATTGATAAGTTTACAGATAACTTCTCAAAATGTTTTCGCTTCATCCATATAATTCAAAGGAATAACTGCTTTCGAGAAGACCTCTACCAACCCTCGATTAATGCGCTTCATTAAAGTTCTGCCATAGCTTCTCAAAGTAGTGCCAAAGTTATGCAAACGTTTTCCTAAAAGAAACTCGCAACTAGGATTTCATATCTGTAAAGTTTGGGTAGGTAACAATTAGCGAAACATGCCAGGAAGCATTCATTTCCCAAAGTTTTCCCAAACTTACGCAAAGCTTCTGAGAAGTTGCGAGAAGTTTGCATGCCAAACTTGGGTCGTAATCACCAAGTTTGGGGATGTCTCATTTTTTAAGTTTGGCCCAATGCTTGCGAGGGGAAAACATTTCCCAAACATTTCCCAAACAAAATTATTTCTACGCGGGAACATAAGAGAACATTGCAGAGGTTACATTGTTGAACGCATTTGAGCTTTGTATCTTGTGAAGATGAAACAATATATATATATATATATATATATATATATATAAACAAAGAGACACGTGCAAGAGTAGCAAAAATTGTTAGAGTGGGCTGATATCAGGCGACGCACGGGAGCCAATCTTCATCTCGCGGGTTTATATATATACTCTAACTACGGGACGATATGAGACACAAATCCGCGGATATACAGGTATATGAGAAAGTATATAGAGAGGGCGCGAGAGCGCGCGCTATCTGCGATCGCGAGTGAAGATAAGGGCTCTTTTGCTGTAGTTGTATTGTGTATGCGCAAGTTGAGAGAGGAAAAGAGAAAGAGAGAGTTCGATTGAGTTGTATATACCAAGCTCGAGTGGAGGATCTTATGTAGATTCCTTGTAGATCGTGCACCCGATTTGATCGCGATCGAAAACCTCGTGGACGCCAGCCACCGACGCCAGTGTAGTACCTCAACGGCTAATTAAAATCGTCGGAGAAAGAGGATGTTTCACGTGCCCTTGCTCATACTGTAAGCGAGTATTGCTCTTCGTAACGTTGATTCTCCTTTTTGAGATTGAGCTTTCGTGAGTATTTTGCTCTTGAACCCCCTGTCGCACGGGAATTTTACATTTCATTACATTTTTGCACCGAATTTGATTCATTTTGCACGTCGAGATGAGCAGGATGGTTCAATCGTTGGATACATTTCCGCGTTGTCATATTTGGAGATATCACCACGATGCCTCTAGATATGAATCACTATGCTGCCGTTGGAAGGAAGATGGTCGGTAACTTCCCCCAGTCACTTTTGACACAATCAGACTTACAATTATCCAACGTTTGCCAAGTTAGCCAAAAGTCACAACTTATTATGATGAAATATGATTTTGAGAGCATTTTTATTTTTCTATCGAATGACGTTGAGAAATTTCATCAAAATTACTCGTAAAGACATGAAATGGTCAGTTACGTCCTTTCGTGTTACGAAAAACACAGTCGAATCCGCAGCAAGAAGGACGTAACTACCCGGGAAATACGACAATTCTACCATAAAATGGGAATCTAACCAGAAGAGGTCATCATATTCGGATCACGGATTTGACTGAAACTTTGGGAATGGTCTTCTTTTAGTGCCGCAAGATAAAATCCAAAATTATAGACCCTAATGCTCAAGCATTCCCGAGCCACAGCCAAAAACATTAGTATTGCCCATATAGGCCCGTGTTAAAAATCATACATATAGGTATACCTGCAATGCTAATTTCCGTGGCTGTAGCTCGGAAACGCTTGAGCGTTATATAGGGTCTATAATTTTGGATTTCATCTTTTGGCACTAAAAGAAGACCATTCTCAAAGTGTCAGCCAAATCCGTGATCCGGATGTGATGACCTCTCCTGGTAAGCATTGGGGATCTTGAAAGGGTGCTTTTAACAATGAATTCAGCTTAAAAAATGTTCCGAATACAAATATATTTATTGAAAATAAACATCAACACCCCGTTGCTATGAAAAATGTATGGATAACCAGGGATGTAACAAAAACTTACGGCTTTCTTGCTTACGAAAAGTCAGTAAAATGGAAAGTCGTAACTGTTTGAATTGATATCCTAAACGAGAAATTCCACATTTCCACAATCTGAGTATGCCAGATTGTGAAGGAGATGCAATATTATTACTCACGTCATATAACTCAAAATCGACAATGTTTGAAGTTACCGACCCATTTTCTTCCGACGGCAGCATGGGTCCCTGCTCTTTGATGAACAGGAATTTATAACAAAGTAACACCCTCAAAAGTTCCCGTTGTTCTGCATATCGTGATACCATGAACACGTTGAATGGTACCACCCACGTTACTAGTCCGGGAACGGGTGATATGATTTGTGTTGGCGCGGTAGCAGCTGGCATTCGAATCAGGACTTGAACATTTGGATTGTGTCGTAGGTCGTCTCGTTGTAGCAGCCTCTTCAATTTGCTTGCTCTTCGCTGTTGATATCGTAATCGTTCTCTTTTGGAGGTTCCCGTACCTCTCGATTCGTAGACGCCACGAGTTGTTCGTTTTCTTTCTATTAATCTTTCTACGTAATGATGCACGGATTGTCTTTCCTATATCGGAAACCATCCAATTTTCTTCCCAATTATTCAACTACCTTATATGACCACGACTCAGGGTAGGATTCCCTCATCGAAGGCATGTTTGGAGGCGATGTTACGACTCTTACTGAATAACCATCTCAATTTTTGATCGAATAGATTGATGTCTGGTTGACGATTGTCCTTGTCTGCTGTTCGTCTTGTTCTGACATTTCCTCATCGTTTACCAAGTCCTCGTCATTGCGGGGTACAGATGGTGTAACTGGCAGGTTCTGTCTTAGACCAAGTTCTCGTTATACCCTGTTCGGGCTCGGCTGGGTTGTACCTTGATTTTTCGAATGTCCAAAAGACTACTCCTTCATTATTAACCAGCTTACTGCAGATGGACTTGTCGTCATGAGAGAGATCTTTTCAGATCAAAATGATCAAATATTTTCTTCAAAATGGTGATCAAAGATGCCGCAGGCGTCCCGGGACCTCACAATTCACCAAAACGTTATATACAGTATACGGAATGGACGAAGTGAGAGACGTCAAATTAATTTCATGAATCAATTAGAGGCTCAATCCGAATATATTCTACGTTAAGTGTAGGAAAACATATCATTATGCCACATATCAATCTCTCTCGCTCTCTCTCATCATCTCCATCGCTTTCATGAATATTGTCATAGGGAGCCGTTCATCGTCGGGATCAATATCATCAATCTCAGAACCACTGTCGTAGCCAATGTGCAATCGCATCTTTTCAACGAGCGTGTTATTTCTTTCTCGAAATCGTTGAGTACGTCGGTTCTAAACAAAAAAGTCATGACGAATCTTACAACTTCGTTCACTCTGTATGTCCAATATACGTCCAGTATACTGAACACATTTCCGACGAGCTAATAGAATTTTCTTCGATCTTATCCCGGATCTCGAGTGGTGAGATTATATTTTCTAGTGAATTTCAAGATCTACGAATAAAGTTTTGCTAACCTTTTGAAAGCTCAAATACGACTGTTACAGCTCAATTTTGGTCGGGAAAAACCAGCTTTCAGACTATTCCTCAGAATTGACTGAAAAATCCACCGCATACGATTCCGTTGATCGGAAAAACCATAGTTATGGTGTGATTATCTTTCGTGTAGATGTAGAACAACACATCAAAATAGTCAGAATCAGCTCAAGTAGGTTTCGACGGTCAGAATCATCTATTAACCCAGTATGCCCCCGCCAGGTTTTTTCAATCAGAACTCATTCGAGCTGGCCTCCAAAACTAATGAGCTCCCTGGGCTCAGTGGGACCTCACTAACCAAGTCTAGGACGGACGATAATCCTGAATCCTCTAATTTTGCCATTTTCAAGTGACTGAATCATAGCTTTATTTACTTCAAGAATTATTGGATTGATCTACCGTACACCACTACATTATCCATATGAATGAGTAGTCCACCTAACACCTTGCAAGCCGGTTAACGCTGTATCAATCATAAGTTGGAAATTGGCGCGGTAGGTCTTGAGACCCATAGCCATACGTTTGAAAACGAAGTGACCAGAATATTTCGAGGAACGCACAATTGTCCGTTACTTTAGGATGAATGGGGATTTGATAGAATCCTTGTGCTCAGTCCAGCGTTGGTTATCCAGGGCTCTCAAGTCTGTTAGTATTTGTCAGCGTTCATTTCCTTTTGAATCCGAGATTTCTTTTGACTATCTACTTAGGGGCATTATACATGGATGCAGATGACTACACTATCATTACCAATCATAGTTTCAATTGGCTCTTCAATCTCTTCGTGTAAGCAGAGCGGGTTTCCAGAATGGCTGATATTTCTAGCGAAATTGTTTGTCGACGGAATTCTATAGTATACCAAGTCTGTCATGCTTAATATATATCCCCTAGTTCATACAATTGATAAGAAAACGCAGTCCTCATTCTGACTACTGTATCCCCTCATTCTTCGTGTAGCCTCTTCAAGTCTAATATTTGAGGGATAGTGAAAATTTGGTCCCTTCTCGTCTCTCCTGTATCGAATTCACTCATTGCTTCGATAGTTCAAATTCATTTGATCTCGCATCGAAAACCCAACAACGGAATGGGTGAGATAATCATATTGGCCAGTTTTGCGTTCGAGTATGTGGAAAGAAGGACACGAGACTGTTCTTTTTCCGGACTGAACATCCATCCGCGAAAATTCTAGGACCAGCTTTGACTTTTTTCATTGACTCTTCTTTCTTGGCTCCATTCCTCACTCTAACGTGACATAGTTTCATCATCCTCGTCGGTAACGAAAGCGAAATCTTGGATTATATGCGCTGGGGCAGGGATCTCTAATGAATAATCAGCACTAAGATTTTGTACGCAACTGGAGCACGCAAGCATGAGTTTATTATACTTCTAGATAACACATTCTAAGAGAATACACATGATATAAAGGTCTGAAAGGCAAACTAGGAACTTCGAGAAACATGAGCTGTGCGTTTTGTTGACGCACAACTATCAACGCAAAAGAGCATAAAAAAGATGAAAAGTTAAGGTTTGGTGGCACGAGGGCGTGTGAACGCAACTGCGTTATCTTGTATTGATCGCTGCTCCGATTCGCTGCATGCGGGAGCTGGCCCTGTATTCCGTAGGTTCACGCGGAGCATTCGAAAAGGGATCATGAATTTTGAATGAAGATCATGTTCCTATACGATTCTCCAATGTTCTGCAACTATCTTGAGGAAATAAAAATGCTCCCTATTTCTCTGAAGAGTGGTTCCTCAGTATACCGTCGCATAGATCCGGAGAATTTTTCGGGAACAAATGCATGACACGTTCTAAATCTCGTTACTCTATCTCAAAGTATCAATGTTGATATCGATATTAGATCTGTACTGATTCCTGGTAATCCAAGAGTGCCTCTATTCTAAAATAGACAGACTCAACATTTCTCACTAGAGTGATATTCGCACCTTTACTATTTTTGGGTTATGTTTACGAATCTGGTATCTAACTCTTCTAGTGATCGATTTGATCGCTAGATTGAGTATTGATCAAATGTGTTCGTTGACGAAATGCATTAATGAATTCATGAGTAATTCGTAATCGTCAAGAGTACGAGGAAAACTGACACTCACACTTGCTTCATCCATTCCTCTCACTCCCTCTCTACATCAAAATATCGAGTTTACTCGGTATTCTAGGTATTGACTCAGATTCTCCACAAACCTCGAGTCCGTTGAGCGAAGTAGGAAACTCATTATAACCTCTAAACAACTTAAAAATCTTCCCAACTCATCTTTCGACTTAGGATATCTATATAAAAGAATCATAATTCTGTGAACTATTTGCTGGTTTATTTCAACATTGAAAGTCCAAAACCCCCACATTTCGATTTCAAAACCGTCTGAATTAGTTTGACAATTCCACGATCGCATAGATCACTCATAACTCATCCTCAATAACTATCGGCAAAATTTAAAAAAATATACGTCGTTGTCGACCTGCAGTAAACGAGTCTTATCTTCTTGACTCACCAACATATCTGTTTTGTAGCTAAGATACACGTTAATTCGAGAAGCTCAATCCCTATGCTAGTGAAAACAATAAGGGAGAGCGCTGAGGATAACGAACATATTCATACGGGCAATTCCTCTCAATTCATTCCCAATTAGGTTCACGAGTACAAGTGGACTGCATTAATGAGAATTTACGTTTCAGCGGCTCACTTAAATAATTACGATGTCTATATCTATACATACCCTCGGCGCCAGCCAATGCAGCGTATGTAACTCTGAATCCAATTGGAAGGTCACTAAGGACATTAATAGCTTGGTGAATTGAAATACTACCCTGAGAGCTTACTTTTCTCGTTTTGAGGTACCATAATGTCACAAAAAAATTTTCAATTCCGTACATAGACACATTTGGGCGAGTATGGAAGATTTCCATGAGGTTTTGGTACAAAATTTTGTTGTTCGTGAATAGTAGATTTTTTGTGACGGTTGTCAATTCTTCAAGGCTGATCTTCATTCCAAAATGAGTTATTATCAATTTAACTTCAATATGATGTTTTTCACTCACTGTGTCTAAGGAAACTTTCAGTATCGCAGCAATTGAGATCAAGAATGTAATATGTGTGGAGTAAAAAGTAGATGAACATCAAAATGAGTAAATTACCCAAAAACAGAAAAAAATCATTCACAATTATAAGAATACAGTATTCCGTCAACGCATGGGTGATCTGTCCATTCACTGAGTTTTAAAATAAAAATCCATGAAAATAGCTGTACGTATTGAAACATTACATCCAATCATTCCTGTTTTTAAACATATACCTTTAAAGAACCCATAGACTTTCTCATGTAAAAGATGAATCTTTCAACATACTAGGATCGTCGGGAACCACATTATAATTCGCCACAACGTATTCTATAGTGCTTCCGTTTCATGTACGCCAAGTTTCACCGACAACAAAAATGACGATAATCTGCATTATGCATCCATATCTGGTACATAACATAGAGAAACATTATTCTTGTACCTTTACTGATGACGGCAAGCAAAATTCTACACATGTAAAACATATAATATGTATATGAGCACGAAATATATAGAAGGGATGAAAAGCAAGTTGGTCGAACCGCATGCGGTAGTAGTAAGCAGTGGCTACCAATAAATACCTCGCACCTTTATTACCGTGGCGGTAATGAGGCAAGTCGGATGGTTATACGCTTATAGTGGTCGTGGCGGCACCGATCCATCGATCGATCGATCTATCGATATCTATTGATCGTTTTACTTACTCACGTACATGTAGTTATATACGTATTTTAGAGTTACTAGATCTTTCGATCGATTGCAATACCATGGGGTTTACTCTGTATATTAGGCCTTTGTCAGATTCACCATAAAGAAAAAGACGATGCAATAGTGTTATATGTATGTATGGTGGAATCTCATTTGTGATACTATGTATATTCTTAAATGAGGGTCACGCGCACTTTGGCTTGTTTCCGGAAGCTGTTTGGCATCGCATACGATGGTCCTCTATATACCGCATACTACATTATGCTGGTGTTGATACTGACTGGCGCCTCGATATCGTGAGAGTATATGGTAAAGGCTTTGGTATTTCTGTTATCGGGTGAATTCTGATGATGGAAAATAACGTAGGTCTGATCTATAAGGATACCCAACTTTCTGGAATAATGTTTATGGCATTAACATATATTATGAAGAATTTGTGATCACGGAATAGTGAAATTGTAAAGGTTATAAATTCTTGGCTGGTTCTCTTCATTTCAATACTATGTTAATATATTAACATCATGATCTTTAATCACAGGAATGACTCGTGCAGCTAAACAAATATGTACCAAGTTCTTGGATCGGAACATAAATACTAGAGTGAATCTGACCTGAACTCAGATTATGTGAGACAATCTTCATCGGAAGTCAACCAAGACCATACTCATATTCAAATAATCAAGTCAAAATACACGTGGGGTAAAAACCAATCACAACAACGAATTTGTGATTCCTTGTAAGCAAACTGAGATATCGGGATGAATTTGAAGCGTGAAATTCTTCTAGGTAAATTCCAGATTACTCAATGAGATCCCTGCATGAGTTTAAAAATCTGGATTTTCGTGCAAAATTTGATTCTATTACCTGAGAAACCGTTTTCAATTTTTTTTAGGGAATCTTGTCCTTTTCCACACGCAAGATAGTGTCCTAACAGATACAAATTTTTTAATGTCGATTCCTAAAATATATCATTCATTCTGGAAATCCAACTGAAAAAATTTCGCCGAATCAGATCTAGGATACGTACCGAAAATTGAATGAATGATCTCAAACTGCTATTATTTGGATAAATCTACTTTGGGTCATAGCTGGAATTGATTGATCAATTCACACAACGGAAAGAACCGAGATTCGTCAACCATGAAAATCATAGATTTCGAAACGTTGAATACGGATGGGCTGAAATTCACCATACAAAAAAAAAGACTCAATTCGATCAATTTCAATGTACGATCCGATGCGATGCCGGGGAAGATCTTTGGTAATGCAGATCTCCAAATCCGACTAAATTGCAAAATAACTGCATGTCCTATCTGTTACATTTTCGAATATCAAGGATTTTTCAATCCATTTGGTTTAGTTCTCGGATCAGTTTCCCTTCGTTTTGCGTTGAACGAAAGGATCCATCAGTTCGTACACTATAGACTCAATAGAGATGAGTCGAGACAAATGAATGAATATGAATAATTCACGTGCAGAGCTCGAAATCGAATTAAAAAACTGAGCTTGGCAAATCATAACGAGTTCATGCGTACAGGTTCATCGAGAACTCGTTCTTATAGATCGTGAGACCTTTAAACCTTCTGCCCTCACCTGGCAAATATCTCATCACACGTATACTGTATAGACAGTCGTGGCTCATATCCGAACGATCTCTATCTTTCATTCGGCTGACGCATGAGCGAGCGTTCGAGTGAACGACTTCCTTTGCATATACATCAATTACATTCTCTTCTCGCTATATGAGATTCAAGACATCGTTTCCATTATTAGCCCTTTGTAATTTATTACTTTCTACATTAATAAACGTAATAGTTCCCATAGCAGCATTAGTTGTGAATGAAGGTAAGGAAGAAACTTCGCTATCAATGATTTTATTTGTGAATAACGTACGAGCTCAAGGCATTATTGGAGATCTGATTATGAGATATCTTTTGATTCCTGGCACAGGGCGCAACAGATTTTGGTCGAATTTGATGATCACAATTGATGTTATTGCGGGGCCTTATGATTTTATGGTTCTTCAATTCTTATAGAATGATTTAATGTGGCAATGAGGTAGCTATCATACTGTGAAACTTTTTGGAACAGTGAGATTTCTCAGGATACGTGAAGTTTGAAGGATAACCATAAAAAATTGGTGGAAACGTTTTCAGGTCCATCTTCAAGGTCGTTCAGAATGAATTAGTTTGGGTTCGAAAATAAATGCCTAGGGAATATTGATCATTCGTAGATCATGTGAGAATTATGTTTTGTTGGAGGTTTAGAAGAATTTTTAAATCAGTCGCTCATCTTGAAAATACATAAACCAGAGTGCAGCAACACTCGCTGCGACGACGAGTCTCACCCGCGGGGCTCGCGATTTTTCATTTTTTGATCTTCCCCGACTCAGACTTGCTGGGAAAATTTTCCCAAAAAATCTATCGCGGTGGTTTTTACTTTGCCGAGAACGTAAACAATGAGATGAAAGAGAGTCTAGACTTATCGGAGCCTTTTTATAAAAATTTGGGGGTTCAGTTCATGACTAAAATAAAATCACGAAAAAACGGCGTCGCAGCGAACGTGTTAACAAGTATTCAAAATGTTTGAGTGCAGGAAATATTTAAATATTCTCGATGTTCTTATTCAATTTTAGAGGTTACAATTCTGATTTGAACTATCTCCTATTGGTACGTGGAAATACATTCCAATTTTCCTGTAATGACCTTAGTCTGGAATTCTAATCTCAATAAGGTTTTAAACCACTGTAGTCGTCATACGCGAGATCAAAATGTTTCAATAGTCAATCTCACAAGGGGAGTCCAAGGGGTTCGGGAGCTGGATCTGGCTGAAACTCTGGGAATCATCTCCTTTTGGCACCAAAAGATGATACCCAAAGCCGCAGAGTCTAACGCTCAAGCGTTTCCGAGCTACAGGCCCCAACTTATGCATTCCGGTATATCTATATAAGGTAAGTGTACCCAACTTGCCTCTGTACCCAACTTGCCCCCATATGCCGATCTCGGGGATGGGCACTCCTTGGCCCCCCGGCAATTTTTCTTTACGTTTGCTATGTTGAAATATGAGAAAGTAAGTGGAATGCATCGACCCCGAATCATTCCTGCGGTCTCCAGAAAATATAAAGTGAGATTTCCATTTTTCGTGTTTGCTTAGCTAAGAAATCACTGAGAAAATCGCGTTCACTAAAACCGGTGCCAATTTATTTGTATTCGACCAATCTTGACGTACCTTAGCGCATTCGATTCCTTGTCTCAAGACCTTCAAGATCCGTTTTCCAGAGTTCCAAAACTCTGATTTGGAGCGATTTTATGTGCAAAACACGGAGATGATTTGAGAATCTAGAAGGCCGACATCGGAGTGTACCCAACATGCCCCCCTATGGTTATCTCAGAAAGGCGTGCAGTATGGCTTTTTTTACCACTCAGAACGTGTTTATAGCATCTACATAGGCCGGAAACAGTGTCTTGGGCCAGCTAAAAGCTGCGAATGTCGCTGCACGGTGATAAAAAAGGATCAAAGCGATTTCATTCACTTTATCGCCGATTTACGTTCTTTTAAATGATGGGGGCAAGTTGGGTACACACTTTTGTAAACTCTCAAGACTCACCTTTTGGGAGAATTCAAACAGTTCGGCTCCACTCCATCCAAATTGGACGTATCTTAGCTCATTTTAAAGGTCTTGAGACAAGCTTCAAAATGAGTTGAAGTACGTTGGAAAATATTGAGATTAGCCAGAATTATTAAGAAAATGGCTTAATGGGGGCAAATTGGGTACACTGACCTTATATAGATATACCGGAATGCATAAGTTGGGGCCTGTAGCTCGGAAACGCTTGAGCGTTAGACTCTGCGGTTTTGGGTATCATCTTTTGGTGCCAAAAGGAGATGATTCCCAGAGTTTCAGCAAGATCCAGCTCCCAAACTCCTTGGACTCTCCTTGTCAGTTTTACGCTACATTGTTCAGTGGACTTCGGTGGATGACAAGACTTCCATCAATCGATTCAGACTCACAATACGAATAATCGACATGTACGATTTCCTTAATTGACTCTTCAAAATTTTGTAGATCAAGGATACATATAAGATGTCATAAGTGCTCACGACAGTAAATAGAGGCGCCTAGTGACGAACGCATCAAGTTATTCGCACCAAATTCCAAAAGAGAGCAATATCAAAAGACTCGGCTAAGGTGCATAAGGCAATATAATGGAGAGAGGAAAGGATTTGCAAAGCGAGAGAAGGTCAGAGGTATTTAATTACCTTCGCGAGCTTGCACGATCTTTCTCTCTGTCTGCCGCGAAACTAAAGTGTGAAGGGAAAAAAAGTCTGGACCCATACAGAGTCAAAGCCATATTATACGCGAGACATTAACGTTTGGCTCATAGCCTCTTGTTTCAAGTGTGTTCCTTATTGGCTTTTTCTTTAGCTGCTGATTTCTTTCTTCCATCGATGCGCGGGTGTGCGGTTCGCGGTTTTGCTTTTTAAGAGTATTCGTGTATTATAGGAATGCATGCTTGTTAAGGAACTGAAATCGAGAAGAACGACCCAGTGCACTGTGTAGAATGCACATATACACACTGGAGTGTCTCCGAGTTATACAGCTCCTTTTATTGTCCAGGGGTTACATACCAATGAACATTTTCTTAACTTGCAGATATTGTTATTTATTTACATTGCCATCTAAGTCTCTACTCGTTGATTTTTGAAGAGTTTTTGAATATTTTCACTCTCAGAAGGTGTTGACTAGTTGTCACACTTTGAAATCAGATATTAAATCATCAATCATCTCGAGCTGATTGAAACGCATGTGAAAATTTCAATGAAAATTTTTTGGGTCATTCAAATTTGATCGAATTGATTCTGAAACTGGCACTTTTCACAATGTTGCAAGAGAAATTCTTGAAAAGTTTTAGGGTCATTTTAATGCGAGTACACTCCATGATGGGGGAAGATATTTTGGAGGAATTACAAAGAACGTATCAGGAATTAATCCAAAATTCATCCTGAAAAACATCTAAAGTAGATTTTGGTTGTACCACACTGTCACATTCTACAGTTCATACGCGAAAAAATATTCTAGCTATTTATTTTCGATGAAAAATTACTACAAAGATGATATTCTTACAGAATATTTGATGACTCTGGTGCCAAAAAATTTCGACGTCTAAATCGAAATAACCTCAGGAGTATGTAACAAAGTTGTGCGAATAGGCTCATGACAAAATGAGGAAGAGTTGCGCAGATGAAATTTACCCAGTAACAGTCTGCTCTTACTTATGCATACTATGCGCCTACAGTTTTGTCGATAAAGTATCAGAATTTAGTCAATGTAGTCAAAAATTCCAAAGAGGTGTAGAAATGTAGAAACTATATCGTTATACCGCTGACCCTGCCAACAGAATATCCAAAAACTGAAACCGTAATACCCCTTGAAATGTAAGAAATGGGTAAAATTAGAATCTACTGGGAGCTTTATTTGACTAGAACTACGTATCTTGGATTTGTGTGCCAAGAAAAGACACCATCCAAAATCAGAAATATGAATCAAACAACATTCAAAAAGGAAAAAAAAAACAGTGCTCGAAAAAGCACGCACAGGAAACCAGAGTCAGTCACAACTCATACAGATTGAAAACCAATGAATGTATGTACAGTCAGTCTCGTGGCGTTCAAAAAACGTCAGGGTGCATCTTATACAAGAGTCAAGCCTTGTAGGCTTTTTGTGAAGAAAAAAAATATGCCAAATGTGAGGAGCTCCCGCGATCGTCTACATGACCACTCTTCTTGATATCTGCGTTTATGAGTCACGGAAGCCCAAAATTTGCTGTGCACGAGCTACCGCTGATTTGCTTCAGCCACATTTTTTGCAAATTGCTTCGAGATATGCATATCTCTGTCGTTGTTTGTTGAAAAAAAAGTTTTGGTCAAGATCTGGTTACAAGCTCGAAATGATTAATTGTCAAAGCGGAGTCATGGATAATTTCGGGGATTTACATTTCAAAACATTCACAGGGATCAGAATCCGAATTTACACCGTGCAGTAACTGATTTGAATAACATTATTGATCGATACCCGGGTAGATAAGATAAACCTACCCTATGATGGCTGAAAATTTTTGTCTGGACGTGTTCGTCTTTTTCTACTGAATTTTCTCAGTTGCCATAATTTCCATTCACCTGATAAATCACGAAAATTGTTGACCAGACGATGGCATCCTAAATTTATTCGCCGATGGACTATTATCGAATATTTATGCTAGCGGTATTGGAATAAATTCTAGAGTAGATATAGTTCTAAATATGTATTTCAAATTAGCGATAATTTCGGTAAAATATTGGAGAAACTGTGCTACATTTAAATTCGAGGATAACGATTGGAACTCCCACCCGGATGGATAAATTAACTGTTGGCAGTATAATTAACGTCTCTAATGATGAGTGCGTAACGATTGTGTGAATATATATATATATATATATATATATATATATATCTATGCAAAGTGTAGAACCTTGCGTGTATCTAAAGATTGACGTGAAAGATGGAAAATTAGATCGAGAAATGAGTGCGAAGGATTAATTAGACGCGCAAGATGAATTTTATTCGGCTAATTTGATAGCCGTACGGCACTTTGGTTAATCGTTTATTCTAATTGAGTGCAGAATGAGTTCGTTCCTTTCTATAATATTCAAAAGCCCGAGTCGTAACGATTATTTTGTTCGAACGTGTGCGCACATTTTTTTTTTCACATATGAAACCGCGTGCACATAACCATAACACATGCTAATGAACTCAATAGTCTTTCTCTCATTTTTTTTCTTCTCTCTCTTTTTCTCTCATGTATGTACATACGTGTGCAATCATTCCCACCGTGGCGTGGCGTGCGGCATGGAACAGAAAAAAAAAAGATTATTCCGCGCTAATAATCCATAATGAATCAAAAAGTAATGACACCCAAATGTTCGCATGGCACGAGATCTCGTTATTTTTGAAGATCATTTATTTTTGTACTGATGTGGGAGGGATTCAGTTCACTGGGAAATGGCCATAATAAACAAAATTGTGCATCTAATTTTTCTTCATAAGTATGATATTAATACCTTAATTATTGTAGGTAATCGAACTCTTTTTAAACAATTTTGAGATTCCTTTGGATAGGTACATAGAATTTATTGAGCTCATCATTCATGAGCCAGGTATGTGAATTTTGTTGGAGCAATTGCTATTACGGCTTTGGTGTCAGAAACGCATTACTGACATTCAGAATATGTTTCCCTAACGAAAGTAGGACAAAAAATGGCAAAATCGAGCTTGGGAGAATACTTATACCTTCGCTTACGTGTGATCCACATTTGCGCCTGATTTGAAGTCTGGTATATCTTTTGCATTGAAAGGGAATAATCAGGATTTTCCCCAGAGTTTTCCGATTTTGGAAGAGAATAGTCATAGATTATTGGAATATGTGTGATTCAATTTGGATAATATGAGTGATCAAACATAATTGCATCAGAGAAATAAGGTCGAAGAGGTATTTTGAAATATCAATACTGAATTTTAAGCAAAGGTGCAACATTTTCTTGTCAACTCCTCGCATTTTTTGATCTTAACCCTTAATTAATACTGTGGAATTTTTTGACACTCCAACTACCCTGGTAAACTTTAGGCATATAGCCCTAAAATAGTGTCCCTTTTGAAAATCTCTGGAGAAAATGTTATGAAAAAATTATCTTGGTGAACTTCAACAACTTGAGAACAAGTACAAAAATAATTAAACAGTAAAAAAGTGTTCTCTTTGCCATGAGAAAATCTTGAAAAAAATCAGTTTTGTAGGTGAGGTTAATGACAGAATTCATTATTTGCGAGAAATCCATATCGAAAGTTGTAAGATTAACTCTTAAGATGATTCTGTCAGTACAAGTAGGTCTCTAATTAGCTATTGGACTCCAAAAAAGGGAAGTGTTGACAAAAATTAACTTTTTGATTCTTGCAATTGGTGGATTTTGTGCTCTCAATTTATCTATACTTTGAAAAAAACATTGCTCAAGAAATTCTTGAACATTCGAATTTGAAATAAAACATCATGATATGAGTTTACACAGAGATCTCGAGGCGTTGGCAAGAAGTTTAAGCATTTCATCCGTGAAGCTAATTTTAAATTCTTGATCACGAGACTTCTTCCTAATTTTGACAGGCTGTTTTTTCTTGTCGTTGAACCAGAATATTCTCTGGAAGATCATCTTGATCTCAAAACTGCTAATGATAATTATGTGACTGCGGATGTTCTGCAGGTAATTTCATCGATTTTCTCAGCTGAGTTTGCTCAACAACTACTAAACTACATTCGTAGTGATTTAGAAAAATCTGGTCATTCCGTGTATGTACCTCTTTCTTGTGGAATTTTCATAATACATTCTCAGAGACTATCAAAAAAAGCCTTACTACATCAGCAGTACTATAACCCTATATACACAAAGGTTGCGAATCATGGGGTGTCTAATGGGACAACACCAACTTGGCGCCCTGTAGACCTTACCTTACAGCTATTACCACCACTACACTGGCAAAAAAATGGTAAACAATACAGTGTTGGCTCGCTGTATATAAAATCCAGCTACTATGTCCTTTCCCACCTTTCGTTGTCAATTAGAGAAAGACTTTACTGTTGATTTTGCTTCTGCTTCTGTAGATACTTCTGCTGCTGTTTAGCATACGACTTGGAAAAAAAATGCAGGAGGTGAGAACCCCGAGAATTAGAGAAACTCCAAGAGAGAGAAAGTTCACCACGACCAGCAGAATATTTTTATAAGGGCCTAAAAAAAATGAGCAAGATGTCTACAGAAGAAGAAGAAGAAGAAGAAATGGAATAAAGTTTGTGGATATACGATTTTCGAAGGCAGACAGTGGGTTTTGGTGATAAATAACCAAGTGGAAGGAAGTGAATGAAAGATATGTGTAGAGGGAGCTGATTATTTATCTAACAATAAAAGAAATGGACTCACGATGCAGCATTCCCATATATAAATACTGTAAGAAGAAATATATATTCATCGTTGTAAGAGAGCAGAGTTGACTCAGAGAGGTAGCTTTTGAGGCTATTATATTTTACATTGTTAAATTTTGTGTGAAGGTTTATCGTGGACGAGTGTGTTTTTCAATCAATGCAAATTTATCGACGATGATTTTTAAACTTTGTTGTCGGACATTTCAGCATTAACAGCGAGTGTAGTTTGTCGTGTGTTTAATTTGTAGTTCAGTATTGGCTAATTTACGTACGGGCAGCTAAAAAGCGATAAGAATACGATCTGTTTCAAAGTTACAAATGTTTGTCTGTCTTTTCTCAATCGGATTGTTACGGCTTGTGGCTTTGATTTTGCATATAATATACTGTGTGGTTGCAACGTGACAATAAAACTGAATTTACGATTGACAAGTCTGCAAAAGTTAGCCTGTGTCTCTGCGATCCAGTTAATGACTTATCATGGCGTTTCGGAAGCTTTAGGATGAATGGATCTCGCAGAGGGCGCATCGTATGCAACATTCTATTCATTCATTCATTCATTTTATTTGGTTACATCAGTGCCCTAAATTTCTTAAAGTCAATGAAAATTAACTTTATCACAAAATGGAGCGGATAATATTCCTGGAGTCATGCTGAGTTGTTAAATTTCATTTTCAAGAAACTTGCCTCCTTGATGATGTTTGATTCTTCAATGCACGTTTTGAAAATGATGTATGAGAACTCATTTGGTATTTTGACGAGATACCACAGAAATCGATAGGATGAAGTATTGAAAATGGAGTGAAGGGAATATAATTCAGGGTAGATAGATATATCATTCAATTATTCGAACTTTTTAATTCTCTTACGACTGAACATTTTACTTTGGGCATCATGGTCACACAGTGGGCACCAGATCGACTCATTGATTCACAGACGTGATAAAAAACCTCCGCTGTTCAAGACGGAATGTATGCATTTTACTAGCTACAAAGAATCATGAGGGAGTTTTTCTGTGGCTCTTGTGGATTGATTCGATTTCTTTGTATGGCGTATATGACTATTTCCACTCGCAAACGACGTCTAAACGTTTAACGACACCGTGAAACAGTTTGATTGTGACGGCATATATTTCATTTAGAGGAATGATTTTGTTCATGTAGTTCATAAACTTTATGAATCAAACACGTCCATGACACTCCTTGTAGCTTTGTTAGATCGGCTCAAAATTTTTGCGAGACAAAATGATCATTTTTTTGATCAAATGAGATGGTCAGCAAAGCTTTCTATAGTATTCTCAGTCGATTAAATTTTGCTGTATCTTAAACTGCATAGTTTATCTCAGACTCCAGTAATTCAAGACTTTTATATAGATATCCGTATCACTCGGCCTTTGATACTTCTAATTATTGGGAAAATTGTACAATTTGGTATCAAACAATAGCGCAAGCAGAAATTTTGGAGATTTCTGTCTTCCGCGAGGATAAATCAGTTCCTAAACATTGGACGTTTCAAATTTTTTAATGACCCTCAAGATACTCACAGATATTTCGTGGGCCATGAAAACTTGTCAACACTGTTAAACCTTTAGAATGTGATTCCAAGCTAAAGGTCACTTCAGACGCATTCCTTTCTTTAGTATTGTTCCATCGCGACAGGATTTGGAAAAAATTGATGTCAAAGTTGCAAACGAGAATAATTGGAGGCTTTTTCCTCGACCTTCTCGCTCGTCAACCGGAAATTCTAACAGTTTTTTCTTCTATTTGGTTTACAGGAGAGAAGGATATCAGTTCCACAAAGTGAAATTGACTGAAAATAATTTTACTTACAATGAACATTCCAATAATCCAGTCAATTATTCTCAACTTCATATTTTCCAACATCAAAATCCCAAGTATGACCCTTTGGTTGATTAATATAAGCAAAAATTGTTGTAATATCTGATTCTCCAGCCTCATTCCCAGAATATTAGATTCACCATCGTGGCGCCCGGCAAAAGTCAATAAAAATAAAAATCAATTATCGGCCAACTACACTCGCTATAAAATTTCATTGAGAAACACAAGTACAAAGTTCACAAGTATCATATCAAATGCACTATACGCAGTATAATCATAAAGATGCTTCACCTGGGCGCATCATCCAAATGAAAAGGGCACGCGAAACTTCATACATATCCACTTGGGTCAATGAAGAAAAAAAAAAAAAAACGCACCGGGGAGCCGATTAAAGGTCAGACTATATAATGTCGGAACTGTATATAGAGGCTGTAATAGCAATCGGCTCTTGATAAATCGCCATAACTCATTGAAAATGTGAATCTCTCAAGACGGTCAGTATATTTTTGCACACGTGAGAGAGTCGCACCAAGCCAACTTCAGTCTCTTCCCTTTCTATAACATACTATAGGTACACTATCGGTCGAACGCGAAAACGCTCTTGGGTGCTATCGGGACCCTGATGCGGTATATACATATATAGATATATATATGAAAGTTCCTCGTGCCAGTACATACAACGAGAAGGACCCAATGTGCCAATGCTTTTATATATATATATATTTACCACAGAGAATGAGCGTGTGACCCTTGGCGCCTTTCGATGTATTATATATATTTAAAGCTCGTGCTCAGACGTTCATCGATAATTATTTTCCTTGGCATTTTTCCGAGTCGATCGAGTAACCGAGCTTGAAATTTAAACCAAGATTAGAGTTGAGGAAAGGAATGAGGTAGGCTAAGTGAAGAACAGTATCATTGATCTACGAGATGGTTTGTTGCTGTGAGAGTGTTGCTTGTGGTTTTTTTGTGATTGACTTTTATTTTCTTATTTCATTCCTTATTCTGGGTCTTGACTAGACTATTCTTTGTGGGCATTTGGCACGGTTAAAGTGACATTGCGATGCTTTTCTAGCTAAAAAATAATATTTATAAGATGGTGGGCCATGATCGATTGGTGGTGATGAAAAGAGGTTTCTTTTGAGTTCGCAAAGATAGAATTTCGTTGAACAGGTGCCTCTAATGGTTGTAATCACCAACCAGACCGTCTAGCCACCCACTCTTGAGCTAGTCCATGAATCTGCCCGACCATCAAGCCACCCACCTACCGAATCTCCCATACCCCCACCCATAACCTACACGGCCACGTATTTTATTTTAGTCAGCCCAGCCCAGCCCAGCCTGAACTAGACCGTTGCAGACCGTTCCAGATCATGCCAAATCGTCCCAAGTCATTGCAGACCATACCAGACTGTTTCGGACCACCTCAGACTATTCCAGACCAACCCGTACCATTTCAGTTTGTACCAGACCGTTCCAAAGCTTACCAAAACGCCCCAGACCGTTCCACATTGTCCCAAACTGTTCCAGACCGTTCCCATCTCCCATCTCTCATAGACAATCCGATACGCGGGATTCGGGCTGACAAATTTTGGCTGGGTGTTCAATTATTCATATAATTCCACTTTGAAACTTGGAGAATACAAAACTCCTTCATCTTGGGACAAATATCAAGCTATTGAGGTTGCTCCTTTCATTTCTTTTTGCCAACCAGTGTAAGAAGAACAGATATTCTTCATTTAGTTGCGTAAATACTAATTGTGCTACTAGTCAGTTTTAGTCGACCGAGGATCTGATATTGCTTGTTCGATGGACTTGGAAATGTCTATTTTCAATCGCATATGACATTCATGTTGAATAGAATGTTGGATATTGATCGTGGAATCCATGCATTTTTTGTAATTATGATGTAGATATCCTTGTTTTGAAAGAAAATTTGTATGTGAGTTGTTATGGAAGGGTTTGATACTCATCGTCAGCTCGTGATAAGAAATACATTTTCCCAATAGAATGATTCTGATAACCTCTTGAGCAACGATACGTCATTGATTACATTCTGAAATAGCAGCTATGGTACAACATCACAAAGCTTCCAAATGAACGAGAGAGAGCCTTTTATTCAATACTCATCTGCATGATCCCTCTTTTTCTCAGAAATTTATCGGATTATCTGTATAGATTCAGCAAGAAGCTGCATGAGTGAAATCGAACAAAATCATACAAAAAGAATGAATCAAACCCATTTAATCCTCATACGTAGGAAATAAGATGAACAAATAAGGAGAATGAGGAGGAAGAAAGATGGAAAAAGGAATGGAAGACCATCGAAGATGAAATTTGAGAGGATGCAAATCGGAAGTGCAGTGCACAAACCACACATAAGTTTTGGCTATACACTCATTCAAGTCTGCGCATGAGTGGCTCGTGGCTAGTCTATAATCCCATTTCCATTGGACCCGTTAATGGTTAATGGGAGGCAAAGTGGCCAGCAGCGGTCGAAACAAGGCCTGAGTCCGTCTTAATTCCCGATAGAGTAGCAAACCTTTGCCTATGTACAAGTATATACTGCAGTCTCCTCGTAGTCGCCCGTCTACAAGAACTGCCGTCTGCTAATCCGCAAAGCATAACTATTGACGCACTGTATTCCATGATGTAGCCCCTTCCAAATCTTCTCTAACCCTATCTTGTATATCTTTCATCTCGATTCATTCCACTTGGTTAGTCTTCGAGATACTTTAAAATTTTGCATATACTGGGATCGCACATTGTTATTGATGATTTTTGGTAGAAAATTATCCCAATGAACCGAATAAAATTTAATGTTCCGCAGTCTGTTTCTAAGGTAACTGTGCCTAATTTTCGTTCATCCCCTAATTTGCCCCCAAGTTCTCAAATGTACGCAACCGCAAACGTTGTCGCTCATTTTTTTTTCACCTTTTTTGTATCAAGATATGAGAGAATAAACGTTTGGGACCGATCCCAAATGACTCGCACATTTACCAGAACAAAGGAACTGATTTCGGGAACAAAGGTACCTACGGCTTCTTCTTGCTATGTCACCAAAAGTTACGCCAAAAAAAGTTGGCGCCTCCAGTCGTAACGTACCTCAACTCATTTTCTTTGTTTTTGTCTTAACTTCAAGATCTCTCTTGCAAAATTGTAAAATTCAATTCCCAACTAATAGTACGCGCATATTACTTGAAAAAAGTGCAGTGTTCCTAATTTGCCCCCATAGTCTTTTCTCGAAGTCGTTCTTCACTCTATTAAGACGATGCGGTCACCGTGCACGCTGAACTTTGTTCACAGAACTCTCAAAATCTTTTCCATTATGGGCTAAACGACGAGTTATCCAGGCTTTATAATAATCTAACTTGGCCTGGATAACTCTTCGTTTGGCCCAAATCGGACTAGATTTTGAGAGTTTTGTGAACGAAAATGTGCCAATTTGTAGGTTAGAAAGTACCCGCGGGCAAGTTATTCTCGTTTATTAGTGATAGTCTTGTGATTCGTGACAAATAATGAGTTGTCCACCACAGTTCAGATGATAATACGTAATGGACAAATTGTCTCCGACTTCGTTTCGTGGAAATTTTTTGATTTACATCCAAATAAGATATAATTTCCGGGTTGCACGGTGACCGCATCGCCTCAAGATATATCGATTTGACTCAATAAGTTCGAAAGGGTGAAAAAAGCTACACAAAATTAGCTTAAGTACGTCTCATTTGGAGGTCTGGGAGCCGAAATATCCCGATTATACGAGAAACCCTGTATAAATTCATGGAGGCCTCTTCTCCACGTGGGTGCAAATTACGAACACACTGTCAAAAACTCGCAGAGAATTTTTCTTTTTTTGATCTAGATAATTCGGCTTCAACTCGTTGAAATTGTTCGTTCTTCAGCTTATTTCAAAGGTCTTGAAACAATCTTTATTTCGAAATGAGTTAGAATTGCGAGCAGAACAAAAGTAGTAGGGGCAAATTAGGCAGACTTACCTTAATTAAAAATTTTCTTGAAGGAAAATCAATGATCTTTATGGCATACCAAACAGTTGAAGAATTTGTAGATTCAATATTGTTTATCAATGAATTTAAACAGTGATAATGAAAAAATTGAAATTCAAGATGTCAGTCCATGTGGAAATTTTTTTCTGTCAGGAATTTTTGATCTCCTGTGAGAAAATCTCTCATCTTTGAAATATTGAACAGTAGTATAGGAAAATGTATACTCGTTCGTTCCGTATTCTTAAGTGTGTATTGGCTTCGCTAGAAACGCAAAGTTATATAGTAGATTCGATCCGAGTTTGAGAATCATAGCCTCGAGGGCATGACAAACTTGCCAGTAGACTTAATCGGTGCCCCAAACTCAACTATAATATGCAAGGGTGGAAACAATAATAATAAGCTCACCCTAAAACCGCCAACTCCTTCCTAGACAAATAGAGTAGCAGCCAATGCTGGATTAACTAAGATTATGCACCGAGATTTCCAAGATTTACATCGCTGTATAGTATACTTTGATCTGATCAATGTTTATTCGCCTCCCGATTTCCAAGAATTTTTGTAACACAGGGTTATTTCATAGTTTTCACGATCAATGTCAAGGTTTCTCTTGTGAGTGACCTTAACTATTTGGAATTTTGAGCAAGTTGAAGATAAGATTATAGGGATTAATTTAGAGTGCAGCCAATGGAAAAGGATTTTGAGTTCTGATATGAATCACTGTGATTTTTTCGTGAAGTGTTATATAATTAAAACTGATGATCTGATTTTCGAAATTTCGAAAGCGGAAGGAAAGACATTTACAGACTTTTCAATTCTGAAGAATGAATAATCGATCGTATTCTATCACGAAAAATATTGGTTATCATATCAAAATCTTACCCAGTTACTGAAAAATTATAACACAGGGATACGTCAGTGGTTGTTATTTACGCAGAGCAATGGATAGAACGACTGATATTACACATTTGCCTTCTATAGAATTAGTTCTTGTGCATCGAAAATAACCAAGAATACACTCAAAAACAGTTTCAGCTGATAAAATATTCTTGAAATAAACCAATCAGGTTCATGAGCAATTCATCTTGTTAGAATTAATCAAATTTCGAAATTCAAGATTCTTCAATCAGTATAGATTGTTCCTGAGTGTATGTACCTGACTCTTGGCGGTCATAGTTACATAAACTAATTCTAGCTTGCTGAGAATCTCCATTTCATTTTTCACCTTGAGAAATTCATACCGTGAACCGGGGTAGCTTTGGAACAAAAATCGCATTTTTTTCCTTAAACCTCGCGAAACTTGTACGTCTTATATCAGAAGTGCATCGTATCTGGGGTCAATCGAAAGCTTACAGTCTCAGCTTTCGATTGCGGTGTTTGTAAGGTCTATTTGGACATCTCTGGTTGGAACAATGAGCGCTGAAAGTCGCGTTCCAAAGTCAGACACGGACTGGGGTAACTTTGGAACAGAAATTGTTATCATTATTTATTCGCTAATTGATTCATAAACTAGGTCATGCAATCGATTTTCACCATAAGTTTAGAAATTTGAGTGTCTTAGCTTTCTATTGACCTATGGCAAAAGTCCATTCGGTTGAATTTAACTTCCATGATCGAGTATAGACGCCTTCAGCATACCACACTGCCCGCGTCGCAGCTAACTCTCGAGGAGGAAAATACCTTCACAGTCGGACTCTGACAAAAACTGCCATCTTGGCTTCCTTCGGTCGAAATGAGACGTTCTTAGGCTCGTTTCGAAGCCCTCATCAATGACCACTCAGGTAAGTAGGATTTGATGATGATGTAGGAAGTGGAAGATAGTTTAGAGTCCATGAAGGAGTGTTCCAAAGTTACCCGAGTTTCTGAAAAAAATACGTACTTGTCAGTTTTTACTGTACAAGATTCAAACTTCGTGAAAATACTCCAATGTAAAAATGGATTCGTCCAGGTATGTGTACAGACAAGTAAAATCTAGCTCAGCTACCTTGGATTCGACTTACTGAAGTCGGAACCACAGCACTTTTTCCGAGAGACTGTTTGTTGGATTGAAAACGTACTTTTGAAGAAGTCAGCTCAAAAACGGATTAAAAGCTATTGGAGGCCTTCGCGCCGGGCAATAGTACATTACGCGTCGAGTGCTGGAAACATTGTTTATGCGTGCCTTAAGTAGGAGAATAGTATATTAAGCAACAAGGGTGCCAACAGATATTTGCGCACGAGTCCCCGCAACGAGTGTGCAAATGGTCCGTTTGCACACGAGTGCGGGGACGAGAGCGCAAATGTCGGCACCCGAGTTGCTTACGATATTTTTTGTTATTGCTGTGAGCAAAAATGTAACTCGCCCAAAACCCTAGAAAAAAGTCGCGGATTTTTTTGCTCTGGGGTGAAGGAATTCTCTTAATTTCTGTTCTCTTTAGTTATATTGAGTATTACGAGAAATTGATCCGTAGATCCATTAAATCGTATACTTCATGTATTATTTTGAACGGGACAGAGCTTATCGTCATCACGTTGAAACACCCATATTTTGAATATAATTATGGTTTCACAATGTCTAGTATTATCCAAAGTAAATTGAATATCCACAATATGTCGGTTAATCACTCCTTTGACCGGAGATGATGTTAGGGCGTGGAGAAGGGCGCAGTGCGGGGTCCAGGGGCGGCAGCCCCTGGTGGGGGTGCAGGGGGCGAAGCCCCCGCGGGGGGGTTCGGGGGGCGGAGCCCCCCGACTGAAAAAAAATTTTGAAAAATATATAAGAAAAAAGTCTTTTGCCCACCCCCTTGACTGGAAAAAATTTTTTTAATTCATCAGGAAAAACAACTTTTGCAGAAGCAGTTTTTACTTTACTTGCTTGTACTACTTGCATTTAGGCATGATTTTCAACATATCCAGATTCTTGTTATTTTTCTACATATTTACAGCCATAAATCTACAAATCTCACTCTAGTCAAATATATCTATTGAGTATAGGATGATCAACCATCAATCCAAATTTGGTAAGCAAACTGTGCGTAAACGTCCCATTTGCACACTGTTTCATCGTTTACGCAGTGCGCAAATGGATATTTGCGCACTACCGTGTGCAAATGAGTCATTTGCGCACTGTGCAAATGAGAATCCGTGCCCAAATGGGCCATTTGCACACGCACACTTGCGTCTAAACGGCCATTTTTGCGCACAGAATAACAAAAATCGGTATTAAAGTCTTAGGATCGTCTGCCTAGCCAAGTATGCGTGATAACCACTGTTTCATGGGTTATTTTACACCCCGTGTTCCAAAGTTACCCCGGTTGACGGTATTGTTCGCTATTGAGTCACAATTTTTCATGTAATTTCCTTTGCCCTTTGAAGTTAACACATTCGCTAAAAGCTCGAGTTTTTGTAGTTTTTTTCTGATCATGAACTGGGCTCCCGTATTTTGAGAAATATATCTGAGTGGGATGCAGATTCTTTTATGGCTCGTTGTACCCAAGGCGAAATGAATGACCTTGAAAGATCCTGATTGGGAATGTTTTCTGAACCGTTATGGGCTTGTAAAGATTGAAAAACTAAAAACTGCGGACTCACCAGTGGGTCTCGCCACAGCGAACGTGTAAAAAACATGATCCTTAATTCCTTAAGAATAAGTTGTCAAGTTCTCCCATTGTCAGCTCTGAAAGAATCTACGATCCAATTATCCGACTACCTCATACTCTTGAATTAAATAATTATATATGTACCATCTCAGAGCCACCACATTCATTCATAAGAATGACTCTCTGGTGACAGTCGCATGCCATATCCTATAGGCGCATAATTGATTCACGAACGGTGTTGGAGCTCATTCTGCACCTTGCAGATCTCTAACGTATATCTTATAGCATCTCATACCTAGAGTAGTGCATGAAGAAAGTGCGGAATTTTCCCCACCGAAATAAATCTTTGTGAACCAGGCGCGCGTTCGCTAGCTAGCTCGCTCGCTCGTTCGTTCGTACATACATACAGCTTTCCTTGAGAATTCTCTAATTAAATTATGCAAAATAAACGGGCTTTTCGCAGAGTGCTGCAGTGTAAATCATTTTTAGACGGTTCTCTTCTCTCTTTGCTCGTATCTACGCCCGCACCATCTATTCCAAATAACTTGTAACACTCGCATGTAAAGCTCTTTCTTCGTTCGGTAGTTTGTCTGGGTTATGAGTTAGTTTGCAAGATGTTTGATGTAATGTGGCTTCCAGGACATATTGATGATTCTATATTGAATTTTGTGGTTATTACTGAGTCACATTATCACTCGGTTATTTGAATCAGAAATTTTATATAGTCTTGGAATGTACCTATCTGAGGCAGATCTAGAGAAATTGCTTCAGTACATATAGAGCATGGTTACTAGGATAGACCTGATCATGTCCATCAAGTTCAATAACACGAAATTTTCTGAGAACAAAGAAAGGAAAGCTTCTAGAACAGACGTTTTCATTGTCAAGAGCTCTTTTTGCTGGCAAAATGAGGATGAGAGTCCGAATCGGCAATCTTTTGCAAATTATTCTTACAGTTCTGTATCAGGTACAATATGAAGAACCTATAGATATGAAGCAACTCCGTCCAACGAGTCTCCTGTCCAAAGATACAGTTGAATATATCAGCGCTATTAACAAATCTCCAATATGTACTTGCATGAATTCTGAACGAGGAGCCATGTCATCATGAAATGAGCTATTCAAAGTCCGAGTGAAATGACAAAGAGAACTTTCATCTTGTGGAATATTGATCTCAATGAAACTCTGGGGATCATCTTATTTTGGTGAAAAATGGAGGTATCTCGAAAAATTTGGTCCCATGGGCCTCCTATCTTGAGATACAGCTATGGAGAATAGCATTAACCATATAGTTCTATGTTAAAATGACACAAATTTAGATATACTACCAATGCTAATCTACATAGCTGTATCTCAAGTTAGGAGGCCTACGGGACTAAATCCTTTGAGATAGCTTTATTTCTCACCGAAACAAGATGGGTGAATCCAGGATCCGAAAGGTTAGAGTTCCCTTTGTGAATCCATATTTTGGATCGGAGGAGGCTATCATCTCCATCCCCCAAGGTATGCTCCATTGAGTTGTTGAAAAAAATTCGTCTTAAAACGAACACGATGACGATGCCAGATAATTTTTGATAGAAGGTCTTCTACTTCATTGAAAAATGTAGGATAAATTCTGTGGTTAGAAAAAGTATTTGTCCTAATTTTTTTATAGTTCTATGGCTGGAATTTATAGTCGTTCTCCTTATCCAAAATCCTTACAGCTCCCCTTATGCTACGCCTTACGGCCGGTTTTCAATAACATGTCGCAACTATCTATGCAGTTTTTCGTTCAAGTCATTGATGGAAATCCGTATAAGAGATCAGCGGGTCATATTTGATAACTTTTTGGCCCATAACTGCTCTTAGTCTGTTCTGCCGGTCCCAAATAATTGAATACTGCACATAATGTCGCGACAAGTTGTTAGAAATCAGCCGTAAGGTGTCGGATAAGGAGAGTCGTAAGGATTTCGGATAAGGGGAACGACTATAAATTCCAGCCTATATCACCCAGTATATGAAAAATCCAGAGTAACTCCGTTAAATGGGCTTTCTGTCCAAAGCTACAGCCAAAAACATCAACATTGCTAGTATATCTATATATCCAACTTTTTAACATGGGCCTATATGAGCAATGATAATCTCAATGCCTGAATCTTTGGCCAGGAGACCCATTTGACAGCGTTACTCTGGATTCTTCATATCCTAAGTAGTACAAAACCGTGAAAAAAATTTGGACAAGATTGGTGATCCGGATACCTGGTTCTTCCCTTGTTAGTCCAACCTGACTCTGATCAACTCAAGTGGCTATGTCTCACATCAGTGGATCTATTTGGGAGAGTAACTCTGGGTCCTCCAGATTCAACTTGGTACAAAAAAGTATGACAATTTTTGTGGTCAAAATTGGAAATTGAGAATCCTGGCCCTCCCTCTTTGAGTCAAAAAAATCATGACAAGACTTCCAGACCCAATGATTAAAATAACTTCCCAACCATAGATTGAGGCTATGTATGGATAGGAAGTGACTATTTGTGATGGATCGCACTCTCAAAACCACAAAGAAAAGAGCAAACCGGCTGGTTGCGGTGACAAGGCTTATTTGAGCTTGTTTCAGCAGGCAAAAGAGGGAGAAGATACGACAGCACGAGTAGGGGGTCAACGTAACCCGAGCAAGACACAGCTTCGAGACACAGAGACTTGAACCTCTTGAGCAGTCATCCGTCGTCGAACTCGACTGTGGGGACAGAGAGAGAGAGAGAGAAAAAAAAACGAGGGTTGCCTCTGAGAACTACAAAACTCCCCCATTCGTCGAGCGACGTCTTTCTTTCTTTACCACCGAATTAGCCTGATTTGGACCAGCACCCACCCCTGACTTGTACACCAGCATCGAGTTATCGTGTTACTTCATCCTTGTCGAGCTTTTGCTTTACACTGTTTACGGACTCGGCTTACTTATATATGGTGTTCACTGTTCATTGCGAATATAGCTTGGCTTTGCGTGACCACAAAATTTGAGAAGGCTTTTACGAGGTTCAAGCAGGAGTGCATCCAGTTTGATATGAGAATTGGATTTGAGATGCAATTTATTGTTTTCTTAATTACTAACGTCGTAGACTTTTAGCACACTCAAAATTTCTTTTGCATCTGAAAAGTTGAAATTTTCGTTTTGTAAACCGGGACTTGAATGTGAGTTCACATTTTCACGTACACTTATAGATGTAAACTTCGCAAAATTTTTGAAACAAGTTTTTGTTTAGTTATTAAAAATGAATTGAGTGACCAAATTCCATCATCGGTAAAAGTAAAAATGGCGATTTCAAGAATATTTACCCAAGTTGAGACACAGTTGTTTATTCGAGGTCTATTCGTTGAATCAAAATCGTTCTAAATGTGACATTCGCAACTTTTACATAATTTTTCAATAAAATGTGAAACTGTTACAGCATAAACTTCAAGAACTGACTCGAATGGAAAATTTTTCAAAAAAATCTACGAGCTTTTCGCCAATTGAAAGATTTCTAAACTGTTTCTTACGTGTATGAAGTGCCAAAAGTCTATCATGTTATTTGGAGCGTAACTTCATTTCAAGTTGGTAATTGAGGGTTAATGATCATAACTGGTCTCTGTATTTTTGGTGTATAAGAGTTTCATCAATTCGGATTCGTGCGAGTAGAAGATTTGAGGAAGGAGTTCTTTAGATCATGAGTATTATACAACACTAAAACCTGTACATCATAAACACGATAAAAAATTATAATATCTTGTTTTGGAGTGTTGACAATTTGGTGATATCTCTGGGAATGCATTCGATGGTCTGATACTGTGCTCGTGGAACGAATGAAATTCAATTCCACGATAACCACAAAAAGCTGATTTATCGACATGGAATGATACGAAATTCAGATGAATTACCGTGTCTAACCTGGATGCGGACAAATTGTAGAACCGTTCTAGCTAGATCAAGGGAAACCTCGTAAAGATTCAAAGACTTTGTAGAATTTGTCAGACGAAAAGGTGTGTCAGATACATGCTGAGTAAATTTTTTTTCCAAGTCTTACATAATTCTGTTTTTCATGGAATAAGCCATGATTGTTTTCATGTAGTATTGGTTTACTTGAATCCACGTCAATGAGTTTTGAATTCTAAAGTAGAGTCGAATTGGATTCTCAGTTCTTCCAGTCCAACACGGTGTTTCTCTCGGAATTTGTAAAGTATTCTGCACGTGTTTTGATATCTCGACGATACTATGGAATAACCCCAAAAATATCTCATTCTAATTTCATCACATTTTTCAGCCAACCCGATTATTTAAGAAATGTTTTCATTCACCCCATAAACTTCAACGCCAGAAATATATTTCATGGCCAAATGATAAAATTTTCAGTCTGATTATGGATGACTATCATTGTGTGAGAGAGCGCCTCAAGTGAAATTCAAAATCAGATTAAAATTCACGTAAATAATCTTCCAAAAATCCTCAACTTTTGACCTAGAATTTTTTTCAATTTATAGCCGAGCTACAAATGGATGTACTGAGAGAGCGTCAAATCAAAGATAATCTCGAGCGTCAACTACAAGACGAGCAAAAAACGAGAGGTGAGTACAAAACTACAAAATTATAAACATAGTATCTCAAATCCCAAAGTCCATCCACTAGTATCCAGGTAAGTGTATATACATCGAACTCCGAATCAATTCCCAAGACACTAATAATCGAAGGAAGATGACTCCTTCTCACAAGGACAGAGTATATCTCACTTGGGATTGTCGTCAGACAAATCCATCAGAGGTGATCTTCCCTAACATTACATCCTCAAATCAAGCTTCGAGAGATAGTTAACTTGGTAATGAATTGAGAAACCTTAGTATATACTGTCTAGTATAGTCCTACAACTTACCTCTGTGCCTTGACTTCAAGTTTACAAGTTTGGGTGAGGCGGTCTCGGTGCCCATCCTATTATTCGATCCGATCTTAACTTAGAACTATAGATAGGTAGGTACACCAAGAATCGACTGGTGTATTTCACAGGATATCATCTGAGGCATATATATCTGTGCTCTTCTTAAACATACGTATTAAGATAGTATAGACGCAGTGATGGCATCAGACAAGATCAGTTTGGCAAATTTGGATCGGATGTCAGAGAGACAGAGACCGTATAATAGAATAGTCCTGCGAGCTTTAGACCGATATTACTTGCGAGTAATATCCTGAATCTGTATGAGTGAGGAAATTCCCGTCACACTGAATTAGGAGTTCTGCATGCAAACGATTTTCTTTGGAGGAGTTTTGGCGCTTGGATGGACTTGAAATTTGCTTGCCTTGATGTATGGACACTCATATTGTTTCAGATGGGTAGGAACTCTGGTGGGCTGTGTAAAATTACTTGTAAGGCTTCTTTGAGCGTTGCGTCATGTGATAGATGTATAGGATTTTAGTCGCGATTTCTCTGCACAGTGACGAAGCGAAATTTCTACGCTTCTCAGGGAGTTTCACCTTCATTCTAATCAATTGTTCTCTATATTTATTTTGATAAGGAATTGAGTCAAGCAGTTTGTCAGTGCTGACCCTTGCAGGCTAAAATTATTATGGTGGTTTGAAAATATTTTCCTCTCAGTTGAAATAAGTTGGTTATTGTCAAAAGTAAATGAAGAACAATGAAGATTAGTGTTCGGAAAATCTTCACACATCACATTCTTAGCAAGGATTGAGGATGAGATTCTGATATGGTCCCTGAGAGAGATTGGTTTTTGAATCCTCAAGTATTTCTCAGGATCTTTTCTAGATACGCACCTCTAACTATTTTTAATTTATGGTCAATTTTGTGATACCCTGTATGTTCTCCCATGTAGAACATAAGATTCCATGAACATATATGATCATGGAATCTATGGATTCCATGATCATATATGATCATGAGTAAAATCGGTTTCAAAATTCGTCATTTTCATTCCGAAAAGGTGTGATATACTAATATACAACATCAATACTTCTAGGTGATGATCGAGTATTACTCAGAAAATGTTTTCCTGAAGTCATTCTCAGGATTTGAACATTTGAAGCACCGAAGAGAAAAAATCCACATGAAATATCATTTTTCGTCAAAAATGTCAGATTTTGTGAACTTGAGACCGACTCCTGGAAAGATTTTTTTATGTAGTATATGATCAGTATCGTGACGTATTGATGTTAGAGTAGGTTTGAATCAATATATCACAATCTTCTGGAATAAAAATAGAATGTTTAAAGCGGTTTTACGTATGATATGTTCATGGAATCGTATGTTTTACATGGGCTGCTTGGAGGCAGTCGCGCTGAAAGGTTGACAAGATGATCTGAGAACGATATGTTCACAGATACTAGGTTTACGTGATATGGACTGTTGCTATCGCATCGAAACCGAAAATTTGATTGAAAATGCAGAACCGTAGACTGTGTTGAGCAAAAATCCTCGGAGCCAATCACGATGAAATTAGCTTTCTTATATTGTGCAACTGGCGATATCTCATGTATACTATACTCTCATCAGAATTTTTATCCTAATATCACTGGGTAGAACTGGGTATCAGAAAAATGAGTACCACTGCGTCCTTGTTTTTTTTTTCGGAAACATTTGGGGATCTCGAGAAATTCCCTACTGGCATGTCCCCGTATTTTGAGATGGACGTCCGATGGTAACCTTGAAGTTTACTTTCGAGGTCATTATGGTGTCAACTAGATTTTTCAAACGACCCGTATCAAATCGACCACCAAGTCCAAAACCAAGGTCACCAGTTCATTCCTGCTTCGATTATGAACAATTTTCATTCCAAAAATTTCTCCAACTGATGTTACTACTTAGAACCATGGAGATTACTGTTCACCGATATTAGCCTTCGTTTATCTCATCAGTGTCTAGTCGGATCGGAACATTTTTTTGGACAAAATTTCATAGTTTTCCACATTATTTTCAGAGTTCTCCAACCCGAGGTAAGAAGTAAGTGTTTCCACTTGATAAAACCGAGTTGACCTTCGAATGACCTCGAAAATTACCGTCAAGGTCGAAACCAAGGTCACCATCGGACATTCCCTTCGGAATACGGGGACAAGAGTTTCGGGATTTCTTCACGATTTCTAGCCATTTTCAAACAAAGGAGGAGGGTTCGGGGTACTTGAATTTTCGAAAATCTTATATGATTTGTATGGATTAATTTCGATCGATGCAAGCTTGGTAGACTCTTGGGCCTCATATATCATCTCGTCGATCAAATTTCAGCAGAATGCGTGATCCGAATACAGAACACACTCATAGAACTCTCCTTTCCCTTATACTTCAACATAATCCCTTACATCATCCTGCGCGGAATACCTTCAAATTGATCAGCTTGTTTTGATGCTCATGAATCATTGAATCTAGCTGTCAATTGGGAAGTATTTGGGTGACCATTCAGATTTCTGATATTTGCTCGAATTGCTTTGACCCGGAATACATATTGTTGAAGTTTTTGTTGGAATCAGTGGCTCGATTTTCCAATTTTATCAGGATCATTGAACTTGATTCGTATATAGTTGGTTCTTGACCGAATTTTCAATTTTTATTGCTGTCTGAAAATTTAAGATTTTTCATCAGAGAATCGATTACGGATTCATAAAACTACATCAAAGTGGAGTCCTCTTATAAGCATTTTTTACTACCGAAATTTTTCATTCAATCTCGCTACCAGATCAACATATCTCTTTTCTACCTAAATTTTCATGATTTCTGCATATCCTTCGAACGAGTGAGTCCCTTCGGCAATTTCACACGCACAGCTGCAGGCTCTACCTTCCACACATGAATACAACTACCACTTGCATCTGTTCTGCGTCACATTTTCAAGATAAAGTCTGCAATATAGGCACGTTAGAGAATCTTTCTGATGCACCGCATGAATATGTGCCAGCTCTTACATTTGTAAAATATGCATTCATGAGAAAGTTTATATGCACCAGCGACAAGGGCTAATTCCGTAATATATTTATGGAATTATCTGTATAAAGGCCCCCCGAGTGTTGCTGCTGATTTTTACCTCCATTATTCTCATGTTCTTCGATGCCTCCGTAAAATTGTACAGAATTCTGTTCTTTTCAGAGAGTGACTTGGAAGTACGATCATAAAATTTAATGGGATTGATTGGCTCTTGATACTTGAAGCTCATCGTGAGTTGCTCAAAATTAATTGTGAAATTCTGATGGGGAGAGACTGGGGTAATGAAATTTTACGACACTTTGAAGAGCGTAGTGGTTCATCTCGTCTCAACTTTTGAGTAACGATCCTTACTGGTTGTAATAATTTTGTATCTTGAGTGAGAATAATGAATAATATTCGAGTGATTGTGATTCTCCATGATTATATTGTGGTGATTTTTCTTCATAATCGAGGTTCCAAATGAGAGTCTCATAATTTCAATATCTGATGATATTCCTGATTTTGATCAAACTCGAAACATTTCTGATAAAATAAATATAAAGGCGAAATGCAATGATTTTCGGGTGTAAGTTTAATGTAGATTGTGAGTTGGAGCTGACCATCGATTATGATTAATACTTGCGCTTATATTCATATGCTGCACGTGGATAACTTATACTCTAAAACTTTTCTTCCAATTTCTGAATTTAAAAGTTCCAGATTAAGATAATCATCCTGAACTTTTTTTGAACTACACATTTTGCTGAGAAAATATCAAGAACCGATGTGACTGGCCTTCAATTTCATTGGTCAAATTTGACCAGGATTAAATTCGAAGTTAATGAATCTTACCGAATCCAACAAGTTTTTCCGAGCTCGTGGTTCCCCAAATGTATCATTTCTATCATTGATAACATCTGGAACTTGATGATGCGTTCTGTTTGTATGTCTTACAATTCTTCCATCCAAATTGCAAACCAACGCACACCAGTGAACTTTATTCCAAAAATGTAAATTAATTCTTGTTAACAATTTTTAATATAGGAGCTCATCCACACCATATGTGCGTGCACAGTTATGTCATCAAACACACCCTTTCTTCTCATGAATTCGATTAATATCCAAAAAATACTCAGAATTTGAGGCCCAATCTTCCATAATATCTATAAAAGCTTTGCATCATCATTGAACTATTGCCTCATGGGAATGTGATCGATTGACAATGTTTGTGTATAATATCGAGAATAATGTCTGTGAGACGCGTTGAGCATCGTGTTATCTCGATATAAAAAGGCAATGATATGGCATTGAGGCGCGGAAAGATATGGGCGAGATATTACTTTTGTGACGTGAAAAGAGGAAGGTTATAGGGACTATAGGAGAAGGTTGTCTGAATCGCGGGTAACACGAGACTCGAACAACAGAGAGCCGATCCATTAGTCAAGCGGCAAACCCGTGTCAATACATGAATACTATGATGACGGCGACAAAGACGGACATCAATTCCTTTTTTTCTTTCACAATACTTTATGCTATTTTCCAACTTTCTCATCATTCCATAGCTATCCTTGACAATATTTCTCCGTCCCTGTCTTTTTTTTTTCTTTCAAGATATAACTTACTGTGCGCTCGTGATATCACCGATTTACCCTATATCGCGTCATTAACCGGGCAAAAATTCCACCCTTATTCGAATCATTATCAACAAAAAAATGAACATTTATCATTTTTGCACCACTCTCACTATTTTCCACCATTCAGCTTCACCTACAGACTAATAAGAATATATCCAGCTTTATAGGTTTCTTTAATTTCTACAGTGAGTCCTTGAAAGAAAAAAAACAGCCGTATGCATGTGAGCTGGGATTACATGCAGTATATAAAATCAGAAATTAGTCCTAACCAATGAGTAATTTGTGCCTTTTGAGTGTCTATACTCGATATAACAGTCTGATGGGAGATGCTGTTAGGAATCTGCTGATGGAAGGATGATTGATGAGTACCAAGTGTGTAACTCGTCTTTGGATACATATTTACGGGTTGGCATATGAGATAGAGAGAGAGAGAGTGAGAATGTGGATGAGGATACACGTTTCGGACTCTAATCGAACTAATGACCCCGAGTACGTGAAGGTTAACTCGTGACCGCCCTGAAGAGACCGTACAATCATCAGGAGGTTAATCAGGCTAATATGGGCGGGTAGATCTACTCAAATTTTCCGCCCAATACTGGCTTACTTATATCATGCAGGCACTCATACCAACCTGTCAGTCCATCATCCACGTGACTTGTCTCAACAAGTTAGTTCTATTTATACCTGCAGTTACAAAAAATAATGATAGTATCATATATATTGCTAGCACCATTGATTTCAAAGTCTGCGTAAATATCCATTATCGTGGTATTGGAAGTCTTGGGCTGAATTTTGATTTGGAACAAGATCCATAATTCTGTTTCAGCACGTCTTCAGACAGAAGATGAATTATGTTGACTCGGTTGAAAAACACAGCAAGGATTATTTTATAACTCAATGAGAGTGATTAGTTGTGGATTCCAAAGAAAAGTTTGAACTGACGATATCAGAATTTTCTTTATTATCCAGCTCCTTTTCCAAATCTAAATAAGAAATTTGTTAGATTTGATTATTTTTAGATTGATGACTCCATTCCACTAATTTTGAATCACTAGAATTCGACACGCGCGCAAGCGCGCTGATTGTTCATTCTTGATGGGTTGAAAATCGAAATCGAATAATAGAAAAGTATTCAATTCGCAATGAAATGGGTTCGTTAAGCCAATGCGTTACTTTCTTGCCAAGACGCACATGGTGTGTGACATCTTGGAACAGATTTCTTGGAGAAATGAGTTTACGTTTCAACCTGCTAGTTAAATTACAACTCTCAACTTGACTACTGTTTACTTCAACTTCAACTTGTTTTCGTTTTTCAAAAGTTTATATCATTCGATATATAGTGTATTTTATGAGACGCCAGTTCATCTTGAGATTTTTTAAAGCTATGGAATTTTCTACTAATATCTTTGGAGGGATCAGGAATGGAGATTGAAAGAGATGGTCGATGGGTTGATTGATTGAAATTTCAAAATAAACAATTAATCAGATAATCAATAGAGCGTTTGATTCTGAAATTTTTGACTGCAAAAACATACCTGCTTTATTTCTGATTTAAAAATGGTACTGCTTTAGGCGCTTCCTTCATTTTTGCTGATTTTCTCTTGATAATTATCAGGACATTGCATCTACAATTATAACCTCACAACATTTTTTGTTGATACTCAGGTCCATTGATTTTTTGATGAATTTACAAACAACAACAACAATCGCGCACCCTGCAAAACAAATACATTTTCGAGATGCGAGATATCGCAAATTGCGATACTACTAACTTCTCGATCGTACTGCGGGTTAATAAAAGGGATTCAAACATTCATCTTCATCGTTCACGGGCTTAAAGTCTGCAGAGAGAGGCTCTATGACAGAATGAGATAAGATATGACAAAATTGTTATCTTAAAAAATGCTCGTTTCTATGATCTAATGGATTCCTTGTGCATGCTAAATTTCCTCACCATTTGTGTAAATTTTTCGCATCCATAGCAGGGTTTGTTCCGAAATTGATTTTGAATTTCGGTTCATTTTGGATGGAAGGGGGGGGGGAGTCAAACTTGTGTGATAATTTTGGAAACGACTTTAATTCATCATGAATGCACAGTATCGAACGATCGACTGCATCTTCAAAAGTATAACGAAAATGATAACCCCCTAATCTGAAATGTCCAGGAATTCAACATCAAACCCGTGTCAAAAACTGATTCATAGAAAATAAAATCATATTACTGTAAATTTCAAGTATTCATTTCAATGGTCAAAGTGCAAATAAAGATCAACCGCGGGGGAACAAATAATTCTATGCCATACAAAACTCTGTAATACGAAAATATACTCTCCATAAAAGATGAAAACTCCCACAACAGCATGTACCATAATAATTACATAAGTCCTTACACAGCACAGAAACTATAACCCAAAAAATAATTTCATTCCTCCTCGTAAAATATTCAATTATTAAAATGCTAATAATCCAACTGCTCACCAAAATACGTAGAGAATACGTTTATTAATAAAAAAAAAAAGTACCCAGAATAAGACGTGACCCCGCATTTATGCAGCTGTAAAAGCTGGCAATCCATAAATTTTGATACAACCTAAAAAGTGAGCGGGCGTGGAGTGTTTGAAATGAGCGCGCACAGGCCGAGCTTTCTTTTTTTACGATTGCAAGTTTCATTCGAAGACATTGAGAAAAGAAAAGAACAGCGAGCAAGTAGGAACTTGCGGTGCAGCGATTGCGCGCGTAAAATCTTTGCGGCATCTGATAGATATTTATATATAGATATATATCCATAGAGTGAGGATAAAGAGCGCAAAGAAGGAAAAGATATTAGCCTGTTTAGCGGACAGCCGGATCATGGTCACATCCCTATATTTATATATATTTGGCTTGCTTTTGTGTTGGTAAGAGTATCTTGGAAGAGGGTGCCAAAGTGTAATGGGGGAGACGAGTCCAGGCCATCTAATACTGAAGGTATAGGTACATATTATAGGGGTAGAATCTCACTGGCTCACTTTCCTTTCGAACAGACGAAACTCGAACAATGAGACGTGGCGTTGGTGGCGCGGTGAGGAGGAGAACGAGAGATGACCTTTATAGCCTTTGTAATCGCAAATCGTACATTCATTCGGAATTATTGCACCAGTACGATAGCGGATTATCTTGGCCGGATATCTCGAATGACTTTACGATCGCAAAACCCCCTATATATTATTCTATTTTCAATGTGCCCGAAAATTTCAATGGGTGAGTACGATGCCTCGATTTTGTACACTTGGAATGGGCTATTTTTAATTTTAATTTTGGATCCGGGATTTGCGTCTGAAGTTGGAGAGTATTGAGAAATTTTGCAATCGAGATTCATGAAGTAGAATGAAAATCCTATCGAATTTCGAGAGTTACCTTTGAGCTCGAAGAATAGAACAAGATGCATGGGCTTTGAATATTTGATGAGGTTGATTCTGTTGAAACGTTTCCCATCATAATCTCAATCCAGGACTAATGGATATGACATCCTATTATAACTTCCTCTCTGAGAATATGGATTCAAGTCAATCATGTGGAATTCTTCATGGTAACCTCAAAAAATGATGCACGATCATGATTCTGAAATCTCCGTCATTTGATGCATTTCTTCGAAGGGTTGTATGGTCTGTATATATTTTTGCAACCTGAAACAAATGAGTTACAATTTTCTGATATTGAGAATGAATTTGGTAACCTAAATCGTTACTCTAAAAAATAAATCTTGATAGTGGAAATAACAAATTTTCCCGACACTGAGAATATTTCTGACCTCAAACCACAATTAAGGGGGTGGGCGGAAAAAGGGCGTAACCGCCATTATGCCCTTTTTCCGGACATCGCTTTTTTTGAGCCCCTATATCAAAGTCTACCATCCCTCGAAATACGTTTTTCGTGAGACCCCAGAAACCGTCTGGCAGATAAAAGGGCGTAACTGTTATGATTTAAAATGTTAAAAGGGCGTAACTGCTGTGATAACGTTTCAAAAGCAGGGCTTAATTTTTCGCTCAGCCCAACAGGATTTCGAAAGAAGGCTTAAGTACCTGACTGAAAAGATTTTAAAGGGCGTAATTACTCTGTAACAGGGCGTAAGTGAGGACGAATCTGGAAAAAGGGCCTAATTACCGAGGAAAAATTTTGTAAAAATTCTCCAGAGCCTGAAAACGCTTTTTCATCCAATATAACGATGGAAACATGCTGTTGTACCTTCAAATTGAGTGTTTTTACCCTTCCCTAGAGAAAAAAATTTCTCGTCATTCTCACACGACTGACGGAAGCTTTTCGTGTCTAAGAACCGTGGAGCATGAATCGAACCACCCCTTAGCAATCAGATATCTTTCCAAACATGCCCAGGAACACTCTCAGAAAATTTGGGGACGATTGGACTTGATCTCGAGATTTAATTCCACTTTTTGTGAGGAAGAGAGGCCGAAATTTGACCCTGTATTCGGAAAAAGTGCGTAATTGCATTTTTCGAAATTGCTAAAAAGAGCTCAAAATGAAATTTCATCCCCCGGATCGGGTTGGGCTATTTCGAGAATGTTATTTTCTTCGGAATAAGTCAGGTAAACTCGTCCAATTATGTCTGTAGCGCTTTTTAAAGTTTTTATTGATTTTCTCAGAATGACCGTTTTGCAATTACGCCTTTTTTCCACCCAGCCCCTCAATTATGATTAGCAGAATTCTGCTTCCTTATAACTTTTCAATTTCGTTCTATACGACAGTTATTATCGCATTCTGCAAAATATTATTTTAGCATCGAATCATATACATAAAAAATTGTTAATCCATATAATAAAGGATCTCAAACCCAAGCAAGCATTGCAGAACTCAATACTACATACATTTGTCATGGCAAATTCAAGCAAAGCTCGTAATAAATCAGTCTCGTTGCAAATCCGGTGACACGAATCCCCGTTGATTCGACTGCAGCTTGGAGCGGTGAAATAATCGAAACTCGAGTCACGAACAGATTAGTCTGTGGTATACTAAACTTGACTCCTGCAAACAGTAGCAAGTGTTGGCCATACGGACATTAAGCCTTGTAGGCTTCTTGGTGCATCAGTGTACGTGGATTCCCCCGGGTCCCAATTACCGCTTGACATCCGATCTCGGAACATTAGTCCACGGGCGTCGTTTCGCGTATAATTCAACGCCTGTTGTCGATGCATAAATCTTGTCCATGTTTCGGCTGCAGCGTGCGACGGAAACCGATTGTTTTTGTGTTTGGTGCAATTTTTAAGAGGAGCTAGTAGTATAGACCACCGTATGGTCAGACGCGTCCAAATCTTAATTTAACTCGAGTTTTAGATGAAAAATGGTGAGATGAGGCATCACAATGGATAGGTTACGGTAATTTTCATAGAAATAATCTCGAACTAACTTGTTGAGTTTGATAAAGAAAATTTTGCCTCACATTTGATCTACGAATGAAAAAAATTTTAAACCGGAGTGGTTCAATTTTTTCATCATATCAGTCTAGGTCGCAAGTGTTTCTTCGATAAATCGTGTGGATGCGAAATTTAATCAAGAAGAATACCTGAGAAAATTCTAAGTGTATATGGTGAGCTACTAATTATAAGATATTTTTGCATGATTGAGAATTATGTACGAGTAGTTAAGCGAGTATCGGTAGGTAAGATGTATGATATTGAGCAGTCGATCATTAAATTATTCCGTATTTAGAATAAGTTCAAAGGGAATCTGATGAATATCTTTTTGGGTCATCAATTTCAATCTCACTCAACGAGTGCTCCGTAAGTGATCAGAAGAAATTTATCTCAAGGGTCTAGTTACTTTGACAAAATTCAGTCGAGAGGAAAAATCTCTCAGATCCACATCACAGAAGATCTAAATTTATTCTCCAACACTTGTGAGCATCATTCTTCAGACTATATTCACGGTCCATCTCCAAAAATTTTAACCTCGAGCTCTCTTCTAGTAAAGTCTAAGTCATTCACGCCCCAGATAACCCAACTCTATCTTTCGACAAAAAGATTGTCTCAGTTTGTCTTTTCTTGTCAAACGATTGAAGCTAGAATCTATCCATCAGTTCCCAATGAGCCAAATGTGGCACAAAAAAGAGCGACAGAAGCTTCTGCCTCGTTTCCAAGACTTTTGCAGCTTTTCAACTTCGTGCTGTTGCTTTTAGCAACCTTTTCACGCCGCAATGTTGATCCGACATTGACTACTTTGTCGATGGTGTCACAAACGTATATAGGTAACATCTAGGGGATCTCTACTCCTTCTTCTTCATTCTGCTTTGCTCTCAATTTCTCCACACTCACTTTGGAGTTTTGCGCAACCCTTTGGCGGTGTACTGATACACGGATTGGTTAGAGGTGACTTGGGAACATGTGCGGGTGCGTGTGTGTGTGTGTGTACTGGTTGGTATGGATGGTTGAAGTCTTCTATACGTGAGCTAACGGATGAGCGAATAACTGATACACGCACTACAAAATTCAATGAGTCGGTACATGGTTAAGAAAGTGGCTGTAGCCAAGTTCAGACTAATAGGAGGGGTGGGAGGAGAAGGGGGCCTGAAAATGTGAATAGGGAGACGAGCACCGACTCTGGAAGCTACCTAGGTATAATTGAGCGAGAAATAGGTCCAGACTGTTTTCTTGCTCAGGTTTGTCTCATTCTTCAACTTGTTTAAGATGTCAGTCTTGAATTTGATTCAAAAGATGAACATGAATTTTGGGTTCGTTATACTCAATTTTCCTTTCATCATCCTATACATATATCCGGCTTGTGTATAAAAAACAATTCTACATGGAATCAGCTGTTCCCATGAATCATCAGCTGTGGTAATTCTTGCATCGATTGCATGGTCTGTTTTTCCAGAATTTGCTCACTAAGTCTCGAGTCAGTAAGGAAAAATGGATTATATAGCTTGTAAATAGGCCGTGCACAGCCCTCAAGGTTTATTTTTTATGAAGAGTGAGATGGGATTGATAAAATAATATGCGAATGGACGCGTGGATAAGAGCTCAGAGTGACTGATTTTTATCGCATGATTCAATCTTCTGATGATATGACTCAATCAACATCAATATTGTTGACATTCAGATCTCCGATCATAGGCTAATTTCACAATGTCGAAAAATACGTGAGGTTTAAGCACTTGGTGGCGACAAGTATGTAAGGTAAGTGTGTCCAATCTGCTCCCATTGACCAATTGTCTCAACATCTTTAGTTTACTTTACTACTCTGGTCCATATAAATATTTTCCAACATACTCTTGCTCATTTCAAAGCTCTTTTTCAAACCCCACAAAATGAGCTAGGGACACGTTGAGAAATATCGAGATGGGCCAGAGTAGGGGAATAAACTGGAGCTGTTGAAAAAATGGCTCAATAGCGGCAATTTGGGTACATTTATCTTATTTATAACCTATAATGTATAATGGTATTTTCCGTGTGCAAAATCACTAATCAAGGATATCTTCAATTGAAACAAAAGATCGGGTCAGGGTATTCTAATGGAATCTTGATGAATTGAAATCAAATGTGCTGGATAAGACGTAGAAGCGTGTTATAGATTCTCACTGAATTATCATTCATGATTTTTATTCTGTAAGGATAAAGGAGGATACATTCTTTCACAAAAAATGAAATCAGTTGTGCATTTAAAGATCAAAACGTGGAGGGGGGGGGAGGGAGGATCGTGTGTCATGCTGCGAAATTTTTCTCAAATGTTCGCATGTTCGAGATACTTCAACGAAAAAAGAGGGATCACACGCCAGATTTTATCAAACAAAACCATGAGATGAGTGTTGTAGTCAAAAAAGACCATTCTTGTACACCAGAATCTTGAAAATTTCAAGAAAGTCACACAATGAGGTTACGGAATTCCATCTTGTATCCATGGGTGTGTCACAGTAGCCCAAATGATACAAAATTTACCTCTTAAATCTGAATCCAACTCACATTTTTGTTCTTATAACCTATTCCACTTATTCTGCATTACGGTGATCAAATAGCTAAAGGTTGCCTAGTCAAATAAGTATAGGGTTACCTGTATTTCGTGGTCAAGAATGCGGAAAAGAGCTATATAGCCGACGAGAAGTCTGGGTGTACGGTTTAGTTGACGTATGGTCTTTGCAAGCGTAAAAGCTCCATCAGGTTACTTGTTGTGCATTGCGCGAGCCAGTTGTCGCGGTCACTTTGTCAAACGTGGACCGGGTATATATAGGCTAGCCCCTTACTCTGTTTAATTAAGTCTCGTTGCTGCTGCTGCTGCTGCTGCTGCTGCTGCTGCTGTTACCCTTTCATCACAATATACCAAACGCCTCGCTTGGACACGTCTTGTTCAGATACTCGTCGTTTTAGCAGTTTATGTATACCTACCAATACATTCTAGACTCTTGCAAGCTCTACAACGAGTTTGTTGAGAATACTTTGAATCAACGGTATTGAGTCTCGTTGTAATTATTGGAATTAATTTTTCAAATTTCATTTTCGAACTTCCCGAATTTTGACTGTGGCCAATTCTTTCAATACTTCTGAGAAAAGCCGATTGTTTATTGTTTGATTTTGGAATTAAGTCATTGGTTATGTGAAGGAGGATACGTTTCGATATCCGTGAATGAAAATCGTCTTTTGTAACGACATTTAAATTCTTACATCATTTGAAATAGATATGTTTCTCAAATATTTGAGAAAAATTTTGACTTGAAAATTGAATTCTTCATTAGATCGTGACCGCGGCGACTGAGTCAAGCAAACATCATATAAAGCCCCAGAAGCCATTTTCATATTCCTGAGCAGTATCTTTCATCAACCCTTATAGCGAAGATAAACTAATATTTCTGTCTTTTTAGCTATCTTGCGAATGCTATCGTTTAAATTGAAAATTTGTCACGAGTACTTCGATGAATTTGTGGACATCTTTTTGAAACTGAACAGGCACTTCATTTGTATAAATTCAAATTAATCTATTCAGAATCGTCTATGTAAGGTCCTATGTACTTTTTGTTCTTTGGGCGAAAGGGGCTTTTAACCCCTCGTCCTCAATGAAATCGAAATCAATCAATCGATCAATCTATTCCACTCTGGCACACTTAGCGTTGGATCACCGCAGCCAGCCGCAGCTTTTTCATCAGGCGCTGGCGCATTCAGATTGTACCGGTGTCGATGCCTTTTCACGCCATGATGCTGCATTCTGCTTGTAAATTTTCCCTTTCGATGCAATGACCTATAGTGACTCATCCTACCGATAACTGTTTACACACCTATTTCAGTGATTGAAAGTGCACAGTATACTTGAATTCTGTGAGTGTCATCCCAGCGGGCTCCGCAAAGAAATCGCTTCCGCATTAAAAACAATCCGCTAGGGGGCTTTCCACTCAACATTTTGGTCCAAATTGTATACAAATTGTGTGGAAATCTTAGATTCTAAATCGTTCAACCCAATTGACAAAAAATTACGGCTGGTCTACGAGTCAATGTTGTTCTTTATTACGAAGACAACGTTTCGATGGTTAATTTACCATCCTCATCAGGTCTCAATCTATGAAATCACAAGTATAATTCGCGAGTTTGAATCACTCATCAGAAATAAGATGAGAGTCATTATTTGATATTTTTCTAAAAAATGTTACATATGGAAAATGTTTAACCCAATCATTTGGGTCTATTTGGCGTTTTCGGTCGGAATTCAAAATCGAGGTTTGATATTTCCTTACTGTCCGAGTTAATCGGCTCAACAATCCCACAAAGAATATTACAAAACAGTGTTGGAAATCGCGTTTAAGGTTTTTTTTTTCAAAATTCCAGGCAGCTGCAGCATCTCCTCAGAAAATTCATCAAATCAGTCGTGAATTATTCTAGGAAGATCTGTCGAACAGCCATCGGTTTTGATTTTGACATATCATGTTACTAAGGAGGACAAATTCGACTCTGCAACTACCTGAAATACCACAAACTTTTATCCAAGAATAGCTAGATTCTAACCTCCAACCCACGTGTCAAAAATCAAGTTAGAGTATTACAAACTAGGCTTATTGGCACAATCATTGGGATATAGATCGAGCAGACAAGAACGAATAGAAGCACACGTATACATCACTTATTTATGGAAATTTCACACGCGCAAGAGCTGCTTTAAAGCAATGACGCAGGGGAGCTTGCGAAGGAAGCAGTCATCGATGAAAATTTCAATGAATATTCAAATAGGCTCGGTGAAGAGAGAGAGCATGAAATTCTCGATACTGCTGTGCTCATATCTATACCTATACTAAAAGCATCATCTCTCGCGTATGATACACACCCACATACAACAATATCTACACGTATAATAACCTCACTCTCTATGTTTGGCAGCATCATTGGGGCAAACGAGCGTGAAAATAAAAGCTGTAAAATCGTCCTTGCGGCTACACGACAAAGTAGTAGAATCAAAAGTAGAGAGGGAGGTTATATAGGAGTTTCTCAATGTATCGTATCAAGACTCTGGCGTAGTTTATTTTTCCTGCGTGCGGCACAAGAGAGTAAGAGAGAGTTGGGCGCCACCCTATAAGTCGCCGCGGGCGGCCCTGCGCGTATGAATTTCTCCAGGTTTCATCCATATATATACCGTCTACTATACGTATAGCTGTAGCTTCCGTAATATAATTGTTAATGCGCTAATGCGCCTCCGGCCTCGTTTATGCATTGTGTATATCCCCCCCCTCCTTTTACAACTAACCTTCGTATTTTACATTTCGTGTAACCGCGCTCGCGACTCCTTGTATATTACTACCGCGGCCAAACTTTGCTGCGATCCATTGCCCTCATATTTTGTATCATCCATTGTTACAACATTTCTTTCCCTCCATCTTTTCTTTCACAATTCAGATCTCAATATCTTGCCCCGATTTCTTTTCTCTACTGTATAACGTTGTACACCGTCTTGGAAGTGTATCTGAGGTGGTCTCGGACCCGTCGGGTCCCAAACCGTGATTTTTCATTTTTCAATCTCTGCTGACTCAGACTTGCTCGGAAAATTTTCCTGAAAAAATCTATCGGGGTGGTTTACTTTCTAAAGTTTGTGAATAATAAGCCAAAAATTAGTCTAGCTCCGCATGTAGACGTTTCTATATGGAGTTGCGACACAGCGTCGCAAAGGAACGTGTCAAGGCACTCTTCAAAATTATCCTAATCTTAAATCATTTTGGGCTATTCTGGAATTGCCGTGTTTTTTCATTTTGATTGTGTTTCTTAATATACCTCAAGCGGATCTCGTTTTTGATTTCTGTAGTCAAAAGTACACAATAGATTATATCCTTAGCATGAAGATTCAGAGAACCGAAATACTCTACATCTTGATACCAGGGTTTGTAATGAAATCAATTTTGAAGTTCGTTGAGTACCGTTTCCTGCCCGGATCGAGCGGTTATGGCAATCTCAACACCTTCATGACTTTCGAAAAGAAGAAGGTTGACATGGATTTCCAGGATGGATTCGAATGAAAACCTCAAGAAAACAAAATTCAGCAAAAATCAAAATCTATTTCTATACAAACCTTGCTTGATACTTACATTTTTCAAATTAATGTCAAAATTTCGCTATAAATTCATTTTTTTGAATCTTTGAAGCTTCCATTATGGATAGAGATGTCATTTTTTTAGCACGCAGCGAAGATTCTTTTGTATCTGCTTGTCAATTCTTACAGCATATCCGACACCAAGCATGTTGATATTCAAAATATTTCCTATTTCGGACCAGTTAGACATTTCGATACACACATTTCGGTCCTCCCATTGAGCGACATCTATTATCTATAAGAGTCAGCTGAAGCTTGATATCACTCACAATAAAGGATGACCCAGTGAATCTTCCAGTAACTTACTTTTATCCAAATTCTCTGCTACGCCTGAATATATAAAAGCTTCAATCAGAATCAAGAGCTTTGGAACTTTTGAATTCGATATTTTTTTTCTGAAATACCGATCAAATCTAACCGCTTGTCACCATTGAAGTGGAAGAACTAATGCTTATCAATGGGCATATTGAGCCGATAGACTCCATTAATCCAAGGGAGTCTCACCAATCTAAGCACTGTGTAACTCCGTGACGCTCTTACTACCATGGTAAACTTCTGGCACATGACCTTAAAATTGTCTCCCTTTTCGAAGTCATGAGAGGAAATTTTATGGAGGAATCATCGTCGTGGACTTCAACAACTAGAGGATTAGTATGAACATAATTAAACCGTGGGAAAGTTTTCTGGTTCCCATGAGATATTCTTGAAAAATAATGACTTTTGTAGGTTAGGTTGAAGACAACGTTCATGATTTTCGAGGAATCCATATCAAAAGTTGTAAGATCAACTCTTGAAATGATTCTTTTGTGACGGTTGAGTAGATAATCTTAACCATCATCTCTCTCTCCTGTTCCGAATCAATGTAATAATATAACCTTTTTACAAAATGTAGCAGAGCATCCGAGGAGAGAGCAGTGAGTTATATGTGTAAGGGCGATGACAGACAACCCGCTACGACATGAATCTCACGACACGACGCGACGCGACACCGCCCGGCACGGCACTAAATCTATTCCTGCAAACTCAACCATCGATGGATTTGACTAATTTTCATAAATCATGACTGGTAATGTGAAAATAAATCAAATCCATCGATGGTTGGGTTCACAAGAATGGATTGGGTGCCGTGTCGGGCGGTGTCGCGTCGCGTCGTGTCGTGAGATTCGTGTCGTAGCGGGTTGTCTGTCATCACCCTAAGAGAGAAAGACAGTAAAATCACGCGTTTGTCGCGAATCATCATCGAACCTTTAGGATCGCCGCACCGCGGCCCTCGTGTCCAAGCTAATCAGCTGATCGGCATCGCGCGTTAATTCAGACTCTGTTTGCCCGTCTTCCGAGCATACCATGTAGCCGCGATCGCAGCAATATCCCGCGCTTTCCGCAATTCCCTCGTGCTCGCGCCGCGTGTGCACCAGCTCCTGATCGAATACCTTGGCGACGTGCTCGAGAGGATGATCAAGCGGCGGTCCAGATCAACCTTGCGTCCAACCGATACCTGCACCCTGGACATCGTAGAACAATGACCATGCGAGCGGCCGATAGAGAAAAGACATTTCTGAGTACAGCCTTAAATTGCTCTCTCCCTGTTTGGGGCTTTACCTTTCGCTCTCTTCGTGCTCGCGATCGATGTGCACCATGTCAGAATTTCAGCTACAATTATTATTTTCCAGCACTCTACGCGTAATGTACTAATATACAAATTTGCTGGGCATTGCACACAGCCCAGCATGTGCGGCTGAATCAACTAGGCGAATCTCTCAGTCGTCACACTTTCAACACAAGTAGGTCTCTAATTAGCTGTTGGACTCCGAAAAAGGGAGTATTATCCAAAATAAATTCTTTGACTCTTGCAATTGGCGGATTTTGGGTTCTCCGTTTATCGATATTTTGGGAAAAATCGTTCAAAAACTTTTTGAACAGCCGAATTTGGAAGAAACTATCATGATACGAGTTCACATATAGTTTTCGTAGCGCTGAGAGGAAAGTTCCAGCGTTCCAGCCGTAGAAACAATTTTAGGGTTGCCAAAATACAAGCACAGGATTAATCAAGAGTTAACATACCACGTATTCTCGAAAAAATCAAATGCATCTTGTTATATTTGGATATGAGTCTCATTCTTTACAAATAATTCCTTGAATGATGTGAAAAAAGATGTAGAACATAAATTATTCAAAGATCTGACTGAACTTTGCGAGCTTTCATCACTCATAAAAAATTCACTCCAGGGAAAGAAAGTGATGAGAATTCGTGTTCAACACCTGAATATACGTAAAATGTATATTCTGACGCGTATAAGCAATGGCTGAACATCACGAATATCTACAACAACGTCATTCAGCGGGAACAATCTCATTTAAAAATCCTTCACTAACCATTACACGCTAGTAGTGTATTTCAATTAAAAAATGAAGCCTTGCCTCGCTAATATAAAAATTCAATTGCAGATTTATTTTAATAATTAATCTGCATAACAATTATTTTATATACCCTTTGCAGCAAAGAAATAAGAATCTCAGAATATTGCTCTCGTATTTAATACACACTGTTTCACTACTATATATGCAACGGTATATGTTTTATTCAGCCTTATACTTCAACTTCTCTTCGGTCGATTAATTTTAACGACAGCAAAGAAAAATATGTTGCTCGCTAAAAATATATATATTTCAAACTCGAGAGGTACGAGTACGATTCGCAATTAGATGGCCTATTCGGAGCAAATCTTTCGTCGTCGTCGTTGTTGTTGCAGTTCCCATATATAGGTTATTTACTATTATATGTATAAGGTAGTCTTGAACGAGTATACGTGTGTAAAAGTCGTTTAGAGTTGGAGCTGAGCTAAATTGCTCGTAATTGCTCTCGTGGACGAACAGCTTGGCTCATTTTGCTTACAATATTTTGTTCACAGAGTCGTTACAAATATTATATATACACACTCACATGCATACTTTCAACTGAACACATACATACATTACAAAGGGTTAGAATCATGGATGATCCCCCTATATATGTGCAAATCTATATCGCTGGAGTAATATTTTGAGAATTTTTATTTCTTCCTCTATACAATAGGGGAGAGTGGGGCAAAATTGGACGGGGGCAAAATTGGATAAGTGAGATAGCTCGGTCGGAGGCCAGTCTAGGTTTTTGCCACTTAAATTCTCTTTTAATACCATCACAGACAAAAGGTTTTCATCGCAGTTAGACCTCCTGAAACAATACTAGGAGTCCACGCTGACCTAGGGGTGCTTTTTGGGGCCTCACGCAGATTATTTTCCAAATTCAAAAATTCACGCTACTTTTGCACAAGTGGAGGAGCTCAATCGCCATTCGGGGGTCAAAAATTACATTACAAAATGAAGATTTTGAGCCGCCCTGGGCCAAAATCGGTTCACTTGGTCCCAAATGATCACAATTCTGCGAAAAAAACGCCTGGGGGCATTTTTGGACGAATTGGTGGGGGCGAATTTGGACAATGCTAACTCCCATCTAAAATCGGTCGACCGATCGCCTGTACGTGTTTTTTACGAAGATAACTGCCCGTATCGAGGCGCGTATGCGTTTGCGCAAATTTTTCGAAGTGCGCGAGGTTGAGGGTTAGTTAGGTGATTGAAAATGGGTGAGAAAATGAAGTTACGATGTCCAATGATGATTCGAGGAGTCAGACTAGAGGTCAGAAGTCACTTTCAACGTGTTCCAAGATAGTGCTCGATTTGAGCATTTTCACTCTTGCATTTGCTGATATCCGGTTGATTGTCGCACTCTATCATATGAATCGTTGACTTAGGGCAAGTATGGGTATCTCCAATATGAAGAAAAGTCGACTCTTAGAAGCCGCGAGACGATTACTGATTGCTGAAGACGGTAGTGCGCCAATAAACCGCCTAATTCAATAATGTTCAAAATTGACACAAAAATGGCTCGCTCGCTGAGCCTATGAGAGGATGTGAAAGTCTCAGGCGGGTTTCCCTCTTGGTACTGGGTTATTACCACGTGTTTTGATGAGCAAATGCGACTCTTATTGGTAAGGAATAATGCCGTATACCTCAATTTTAGAAGGCTGTACAAATTTGCTCCCAAAACTGTCCTAAAGTGCCCCCAAACGCGGGGTGAATTTGGATAGATTTTCGTTTTTTAACTTCAAGAAAAACTATGAAGGCTGAGACCTAGGGGTCTGAAATTTTTTTTACAATGTATTCAATAGTTGAACTTCAAAATCCCATAGCGTGCCTAGTCCCAAGTACCGTCAGATAACCCCACTGCAAAATCCGTCCAATTTTGCCCCACTCTCCCCTATTTATCATCTGCTTCATAGAAAAATTTTATTACAAGCCACACAGAAAGCCAATAATCTGTAGTTATATTATGAAATCGATGATTCAGAGCGCGCATAATACCGGAAATAGCTATGCGCGCTTTTTTCAAAATTGCGCGCTTATATTTGTACGCTCGATTAAACTGTATCGGCTGTGGAAAATTTTTTTTTGCTTCTGAGTTTTTTGATATAAAAAATTTGAGAAAAGTTATTCAGCTTTGAGTTAACATGTATTAGCTTCTATGGATGTAATTGATGCTCGGACGTTGCGCGAAAATCAAAAAAAGGTAGCTCGTTATATTCTGCTTGATAAATGCCATAGAAAAAGTGAAAGAAATTTTTTTTTTGCTCAAACTGACATTGTAGTATATGCATCAGAGTGTAAAACAACACAATATCTGAAATTCTTCTTTAGAGGTACTATTACATACAGAAGATACGTAGATGTATGCAACGAGGCGACTGTCGACGGAAACTACGACGACGACGACGATCAAGAAGTGCAATACGTGCCGCTGGGTAAATTTCTCGGTTGTGCTGCACGGGAGTACGCATGCATAATTTTATGTTCATTCCAGCACTTGGTGCATCTCGAAAAAAAAAAAATATTGCATCGCAAGAAAACGACAAGGATGAAACGACGAGGAGAAATTTTCCTCTCGCTTCTTGTTTTCGATTCGATATATACTCTTCTCTTTTTTCATAACCGTTCGGTTGAAGTATGTAGGTGCATATAATGCTTCGATTTTCGATATATACATATTGAGTGCGAGTCTCGATGGATGTAATGTGCGAGATCAAGGCGCTCAATATTGAGTAAAACTGTATCGGAGACATGCTAATGGGGCATTTCTTATTATTATTATTTTTTTTTTTTTTTGAGAATTGGAGTTTTTTGCCGTGAACATATTGATCAAGATTTATATCGTACCACTGACGATTATAAATACTTCATGATAACGCACCCAGAAAATTATCTCCCAACTTTCTGGTGATTTTTCACTTATTATTGATCCACGTATGCCACGATAATCAATTTTCAGTTTTAATCAAAGACTTGGTTGTATCAGGACATTGTAACTGAGAAATCCCCTGGAGTCGAAAAATCATTGGGTTTGTGTCCATCGAATGACTTTGAAAACGGCATTCAATATGAGGAAAAAGTATGTAAACAATAGAATGTATGGGTGATTCTGAGATAACTTATGCATTCGATGTCCTGACCTCGCACTTATATTGAATAACCAAATGTGAGGAGTGTAACGATGATATCTCATGTATATTCAAAAGAAAATGTCTCAATAATTTTGGGAGCTGATATGTGTTTCATGTACACCCTAGCTTACCAAAAGTGGCCAAAAATGTCCTTACCTTGACATGTACTAAATTGGAGTCGTATACATTTCAATCGCACAGTTTGCCGGGAATTACATTCAATCTCGATTCCGCATCACTCAAATATCAAAATTGGGTTATCAAAATGTAATACTCACTTCAAAATAGTCAAAACACAGCCGACTTCTCTGTCCTGGAATTTTGCAAATTTTTCGAATGCTCCTCGATAATTCGACTCCGGGTCAGCGAATCGCTTTAAACGGCTCTATAACGGCGGCAATTGATTCCTAATACACCAATAAACAAAATACTACTACCAGCGGAATGATGAATTACGTGAACAGCTTCCCACGCGATGATTCATGGACAATTTTTCCGTTGCAAGATAAGAATTGTCCTTACCGTGGTCACTGGCTCTCGAACACTATGCAACGTCAAGGTCCAGAAATTTTCTTCACGGTCTCCTTTCATCGTGAAAATAGGCCATGTATTCGGAAAAAAACGATCCGTTTCGATTTACGCCTTTGAGATCACTTTCTATGCCAAAATGTTCTTACAGTGACAAAAATATATCAAAAATTGCTCATATCTTTCACACAGATTGACTAACGGTCATGCCAGTATGGGAATTGTTTTTGGATGCCAGATAGATTGGAAAACACCTATGAGCAGTCAGATTGCCGCTATATTCCAAATAGTCAATATTTTGTCCAAATCCCGACCCCCGCCGTTTCTGCCCTCGAAATACCTAAGTTATCTCATAATCATCCATATACTCAAATTGAGAAAAATGATGAATATGCAATGAAATCTGATTTTCGTTACCGACGAATGTGCGTAATTTACTAACATAGTCTAGCCTAATGTGCGATTCAAACAGGTTTTTCACTATACTATGATTGACTCTACAGTACAGAGGAGATTTCTACGGTGAAAATGCGGAATTGATGGTATAGGGTTCGATTCCTGGATCTTCCAAGAAGCCGTTGCGGATGTATCCGGGAACGGCGTCTCGGTTCCGAACTAGTGTGATTCTTGGTGATTCCAAGCAGTCGCCTTTTACAGGATGGTCTCATCTACCTCAGAGCTCTCTGCCAACTGCGAGACTTATCAGAGCCATATTTTGAACCACATCTTGTGGAACTAGAAAAATTGCGAGAGTCGGCTGCTTTGGTCCAATTGAGTTGTTCAGAATGGTCGTCGGGGTGTTTTTCAACACTGGTATAGGTCTTCTACTCACGAACGGTATATTTTAGACAGTCATCTAAGAGAAGGAGGGGGTGATATATCAGTTGTGCTGACTGTTCGATCAATTGCGTGGGTACCAAAGCTAGATTAATTGGCATCGCGAGGGTAACCGTTGCTAAGTGAATGCATTGTTTTTTCGTTTCGATCCATTTTTGAACGACACCTTTATCATCCAAAAATTCTATCATGATAAAAAATCATTCCACTCTGCTCAACTGTGATTTCAGTTAATCGACTATCACAATGATATACTAATTTAGATACAAAAGTCTGAACGGATTCTAAACTTTAAAGATTAAGTACGTGAATTCGTGAGCTTTTTGAGGGTTACATAAAAAAAGTGAATCACAATATTAAATTCCAATATTGACAATTGCTACTCGCCAGAACATGACTGGTAATTATGATTACTGTGCGCTAGTATCAGAAGACTGGACATTAGTAGAATCATGTACAGAGGTTCATGGGACTTGATTGACTCAATTCAGATGAACCATTCAAAATCAGTAGAACAGGTAAATAATGAATCTGGCAGACCAAAATTTGTCAATGGTGTATCTCTGATTTGTCATGTGAACTCTAATGCAAGGAGGAGTGAAAGTAGTGGAAAATTTGAAATTGAAAAATCCCAGTATTTTTCATCTCAAATAACATGATTGAAATGAACATTTGAAGGTTCAGTATTTTAAAAATTCAGAAAACGCTGAAATCCCCGATAAAAGTGCTCAAACTGAGGGTGAATGTTGGTCGATCATGACATGACGCCATGACGTCATATCTACCCCGCATGGTACAGAGCCATGTTGAAGGCAGAGTAAATTTTGCGTAGCTTTATCTCAGGCCAAAATTGTTCAATTTCGATGCTCAAGCATGGAAATTGATGATATTTTACAGACAAAAAAAGATGTGAATCGAATGACTTAAGACAATTTCACTTGATGGCGATGTGTCAGCGTTCTAAAAATCAACAACAAATTTCCCGTTCCGTCAAAAACTGCAGATCGCGAATGTTGATAATTCAGGCTCGATAGGGCCAATCTTCAACTTGAAGAATGTAAATTGTTTTTCTTATTCTCAAGACAAAAATAAATAAGTACATCGGATTCGGAAATTGTGTGTCGTAGTAAAATGTCTAAGCCAAAAAGCCATGACGCTCCATTGCATCATACCGGTACTCTAAAGGTTCAAGAGAAAATTCTTCAAACATAGCCAAAATAATTCACATCTGTAAAACGATTGAGGTAATTCCATGCTGACATTGTGATGTTGTGAAGCTTTCACTTTGCTAAAAAATGAGTAGCATACACGAGAAGAGGGCTTGGAATAAAACGTTAGAAGGAACGTGAAAAATCCACAGAATTAGCAGCTGCAAGGTAAATCTCGGTACAGTTCAACCCTTACCCGATCTGAGAAAACGTATGCATGAAGTATATCATAAATAGACCTTGCAACGTTAGTTATTTGTAAAGGCAAACGTGCGACATTGTCTCCTAAATTTAGCATTCCACGCCAGTACATGGTTATGGAATTTATATGAAATTGTGCAAATTACTCACTGAACAGCTTCTACATACTCTTTGTCATCCCACATTCTATTATATAATATGTACGAAAGATACCGGATAGAGAAATAATCCGCTACAGCTACGCCAACAATAGAAATTCTTAACAGATACATTTACTGTGTTTTTGATACTAATCGTCGTCAATATCTCTTGAACGCACTGAATTCCGCAGAGTGTTGACATTATCAGGGTCCATGTTTTGACCGCATCATTTTTCTCCAAACTCTTTTATTATTAGTCCCTCGGAATACCACTTTCATTTGAATTCACGGCTGCTTCATTAGCTTTTCAACTGACAAGGAGGGGGCCAGGCCTTCGGATCACGGATTCGCCTGAAACTTTGGGAATAGTCTTCTTTTGGCACAGAAATAAGATACCCAAAACCACGCTTGTTAACGCTCAAGCGTTTTGGAGTTACATCATACGACATATGCATTGCAGTATACCCATATTCATAAAAAAAGGATTTATACTAAGTGACAAAGATAAGTTGGCGGATTTTTATTTGAATTCGGAAATGATTGAGAATTATTCTAAACGTATGCGGCAAGCTCATATCCAACGCAAAAATTCCTCAGAAATCGATTGGTGAAGTCAGAATTGCAATATCTCTTATAGTTTCAGATTTATGGATGAATTTTCGCATGCATGTCATTTCTATTTAAGCGAATATCGATCGGAGCAAAATTTCAACCATTTCATCGGAAAGATCGCGGCATTTTGAGTCGGAAATGCTTCTTTCCGGCTTCCTTCCCTTGCGTTATTTCATCTAAAATCATCGATGATGAATTTTTATGAGCAAACTGTAACGCTTCTTTGTAACGCCTGTAACGCTATTGTTGTTATTTTGACGTCGGCGTGCGTCTGCTACTAGCCCGTTGCTAGTAATCTAGAATTGGACCGTATGCATGATCTGCGCATTAATTTTCGATCAACCGCGGACGAGACTAAGCGTTCAAATCCATGTGAAATTTCCTTGCCGTTCGTGTGATGTGAGTGAATCATGATAGTGAGTGTCGCTACAGCCACGTGGAGTTAACCTTAACCTCATAGCGAGGTACCGGTAACCGGAGTCTTAGGCCTGTAATCAGATTGAATTGATTACTGAATCACTTTCTTCTGAAACCTCTGACATCAGACGTCAATGAAGAGAATTGATTATGATGGATTCATTCAAAACTTATTAAACCATGACCTTGAAACTCTTACTTATTTTGAGAAAGAGTTGAGCCTTGACGCATCAAACGGCTCTTGAATTTCATAGACAATTTCATTCATCATTACAATGGTCAACTTCACCTCATTTTGAATCCTATTATACGGAAATTCAAAGGGCAAATCGATTAGAATGGCAAATTTTCGATAATTTTAATCCGATGATCTCGAGAATCGTATTCCTTTCGAGGACGAGGTGAGCTTAATCGCATCAAATGAATCTTGATATTCATAGACTGTTCATATTATCATTTCGATCATTAAACTACCTCATTATGGTATCTACAATATTAAAAATCCAGCAGGCAAATCGATTGGATTCAGAATTCTTCGAGTTCTTCAAGAATTTCAGATCATAATCTTCGGAACCCGTATTCCTCATAGGAAAAAGAAATGAGATCCATCGTGTCATTGACTTTCAAAATCCATAGACAATTTTCTTCACTCTCTTGATGATTGTAATACCTCATTCTCATGTCTATGATATGGGACTTCGATAGAGCAATTCGATCGATTCGGAAATTCTCGTTGGGCACAAACCCTAGTTCGATTTTGGTCTCATGGTGGTCCGATAAGAGTGTGAAAATGGTCCCACGTTGCTACTGTTTCCGATGAACTTAACTTGATCCGGGTATGCTCTCTTCCACCCACACTTGCCATCAGTATCAACTAGCAGGGCATCTCGCGACACAACAAAATCATGATATCGATCATGATCGGCGCTCGGCAATCTTAGATGAGTAAATCATGAGAGTACCCCAAACAACATACAGCCTAGTTCCATTTTGGTCCCATTACGGCCCCTCGGGAGTTCGAGACCGGTACCAGATCAGTACCGTGATGGAACAGTAATAAGATCTTCCATTCGATGTGAGCCAACGTCAGACCTTCGTTTTACCTCTCTGATGGTGGTGTCAACTAGCAGGGCATCTCACCACAACAAATTACTTACTCGGTTATCCAAAAGTATCAGTGAGCCCTGAAAAGAGTTGAACAAATCGCTTGTCCGGTTCCAATAGCATAGGCAGATAAAACTTTCATGCCTTGTTCGTTACGCAATTCAACTTAAAGGTCGTAACGCGAAAGCCCTGTTTTGGCGTCTCGCGCGTATCGCCCGTATCGCATTTGGGTATCGTTCGTGACGCGATACGCGATACGCGATACATTGAGGTGATATTCTGTTTCTAATTTCTTCTTGTGGATGAAATGTCTGCTAGCTCATTGATTTCATGCCCAATTGTTGCGCAGGGTATGGTAATCTCGAAAGACCAAATTCTGAAGAGTTTGGCTGATGGCTTTTGTCGCTGTTGGGGCAGTGTGTTCAGTAGGTGGAATTACTTCTTTATTTTCTTGAGCAGATAAGACCAAACCAATCGATTGAAAAGAACAATGGAACTTGAAAACTTGAAAACTCTGAAACTTCGTGGATGTTCAAATTATTTTCATTTTGACAACTTCCCATTTAGAATCCCAAGAATATTCCTTACAACGTAAAATTACTTCTTCATTTTTTTTTTCTCATTACTTTCTCTTTAGCAAAACTCAACTATTATCTTAGCCGCATCCATACGCAGATGATACGAGTTCATTGACGTTTACTTTCAGTGAATAATATTCGAGGCAACGTCTGGAACCAAAGGCAAAATAATTGGCCCAGTAGAAGGGCACAGATTGATAATCCATTTTCTATGTAAACATATTGGAGAATCTGATGCCCAAAGTTATGAAAAAAGCTCCTTGAGATTCTGTATAATTGGGATTTGATCTGTGGAGAAAATATTCTGCTTCAAACTTGTGGCACTTAAGTTAATGCAAAACATAATTCGCAACCTCATTTTTCATTCGTATTGTGTGAAAATTTAATGAGAATCTGCTCCGTATCCATCAAATTTTTTTGCAAAGAGTTTGATACGAGAAATCTCATTCAACTCGTATTAAATAGACAATTCCAGCGCGATATCATTCATGGATGGTCCCGATGATACGATTGTTTTACGGCGGATCGTAGTTTGCTGATCAAGTCCTCGAATCTTGTCTTTCTGTTTCTTCTAAATTTTTCATCAAGGGAAATACGGTAACGACAAGATTCGAGAACCTAGTCGGAAAATTACAAGCCGCTCATCGTAAATCATACCTTTGAATGAGTGCCTTGAAGCATGTCGAAGTTCATGAAATCTCAAATAGAATATCAATGTCTGATTAGAAAGATTAAGAAATGCTCAATAAGATTTTTGGATTTTGTTAATAATTGAAAATTTGTGAACGTGGCAAGATCATTGAAACATTGTCACACGTCTTTAGCTCAACAATGGTAGACTCAAACAAGTGAAAACCGAGAGTTTTTGACTGGAGTATGAAAATCTCGGAGAAAAGATTCATCCAAAAACAGTCCGGCAAAAGTCAATCAACTTTTTGTAGGAACTCGTTGTGCTGGAACAATGACAGGTTGTATGAAAACACATAGTCATTACCCCAATCGAATAAGGCGAAAGTTTGAAATAATTGGGCAAGAATGAGATGATTCTACAAGACACTCGCCGGTGACCGATACTGGACCAGATCGACACTCGCCGATGACTGATACGGGACCAGATTCACACTCGCCGGACAGCGGTACGGGACCAGATCGACGCCGATACGGGATTAGGTCAATACTCGCCGGGGACCGGTTCGGGACCAGATCGGCACTCGCCAGGCACCGGTACGAGACCGAATCGACACTCGCCAGGGCCCGTTCTAGGACCACATCTACACTCGCCGATGACCGATACCAGACCGAATCGACACTCGCCGGGGCCAGTTCTAGGACCAGATTGACACTGCCCGATGACTGATACGGGACCAGATTCACACTCGCCGGGCAGCAGTACGGGATCATATTGACACTCGCCGGGGATCGTTACAGGACCAGATTGACACTTGCCGGGGACCGTTACAGGGCCACATCGACACTCACCGGGTATCGTTACAGGACCACATTGGCACTCGCCTATGACCGTTACAGGACTAGATCGTCACTCGCCGGGGACCGGTACGGGACCAGATCGACACTCGCCGGGGATCGTTACAGGACCAGATTGACACTTGCCGGGGACCGTTACAGGGCCACATCGACACTCGCCGGGTATCGTTACAGGACCACTTGGCACTCGCCTATGACCGTTGCAGATTTAGATCGTCACTGGCCGGGGACCAGTATGGGACCAGATCGACACTCGCCGGGGACCGGTACGGGACCACATTGATACTCGCCGATGACCGATACAGGATGAGATCAAAATTCTTCGATGGCCGGTACGGGACCAGAACGTAATTCGCCGATCAAAATCGAAAAATCTTATTGAGCATTTCTTGATCTTTCCAATCAGACATTGATCTTCTATTTGAGATTTCATGGATCCTGACATACTTCAAGTACCGAGCACTCATTTGAAGGTATGATTAACGATGAGCGGCTTGTTATTTTCCGACGAGGTTCTCGAATCTTGCCGTTGCCGTATGAGCAAACTCTCTTCCACCCACACTCTCCATTGGTGTCAACTTGTAGGGCATCTTTCCATAACAAATTCTCCATGGAAATGGTGTGAAAGACAATGGGGAATCTGAATATGAGATTCGTGGAAGTGTCTTACGCAGCAACCAGCCTAATTCCGATTTTAGACCCATAGTGGTCCCATGGTGATCCCATGAGAGTGTCATATGAGTACCCCGTTGCTACTGTTCTCGATGAACTCAACTCGATTCAGGCAAGCTCTCTTTTACCCACAGTCGATATCAGTGTCCATATCAACTAGCAGGTCATCGCGATACAACACAATTATGATACTCATTGTAATCGTCGTTCGTTAATCCGAAATGAGCCGATTATGAGCGTATAACTAGCAACATCCAACATAGTCTCGTTTTGGTCCCATGGTGGTCCGATGAGGGTGTCAAAATGGTACCAGGCTGCTACTGTTCCCGAAGAATTTGACTTGATTCGGGTAAGCTCCATTTCATCCACACTCGTCATCAGTATCAACTATCAGGGCATCGCGACACAACAAAATCATGGTATGGATTGTTTTCTTTATTTCCTTCATTTTTGATGCTATCGATTGTGATCGGCGCTCGGTGATTCGAAATAAGCAAATTGGGAGAGTATCTCGAGCAACATACAGCCCATTTTCCGTTTTGGTCCCACAACGGTCCCCCGAGAGTTTCAGGACAGTACCAAATCAGTACTGTGGTGGAATATCAACAAGATCTTCAAATTGAATGTGAGCCAACGTTGGCAAACTCTCGTTTCTCCTCTGTGTTGGTGGTGTCAACTTGCACGGCATCCCACTACAATGAAATATCCATACAAACGGTGTGAGTGAAGGTGGGGCATCCGGAATTAGTGACTGATGGGGGAGCGTATTGCTCATTATCCAGCCTAGTCTCGTTCGAGTCCCATATTAGTCCCATAAGAGAGTCAAATTGGTGCTACGATGCTAATGTTCTAATCGAATTCGACTTGATTCGGGGAAGTTCTCTCCACCCCACACTCGTGTTTGGTTTTGCCTCGCAGGGCATTGGAAAACAATAAGATCATGCATGATACTAACGTTCGGTGATAGACGGTTGGTAATCCGAAATGAGCGACTGATGTGAGTGTCTTGCGCAACACCTAAAACGGTGTCGTTTTGAGCTCGTGGTATCGATCTCAGCGTTTTAAACAGTACCACCTCAGGCCTGTTGCGTTACATATGAATTATAGCAGTCATTTAATGCGATAGAGCTCTACACATTCTCGACAGGAATACGAATTTCGAGGCCATCGTTTCAAAATATTTTAGCAATTCAGTAGCTTTTCGCAGTTTCATATCATGAGCATTGAGATGAGATATTCCTTGATAAGCTGTACATGGAAGTATACTTTGCACTTTGTTCGTTATTGTTTATTCACAGCTCATCAGAAACTAAAATTTGATACACTAGAGTAAAACCGATTTCCGCATCCCCGTAATAGTTTCCGACCCTCGCCTCCGGCTCGGGCCGGTAACCCATTACTTGGTCGCGAAAAACAGACCTAACACACTTGTATCAAAAAATGTTGATCTAGTGATGATCGAAGAAATGGAAAAACAACTCCTGTAAATTTTGAGAGCCATTTGATGCGATCAAGCTGAAACTATCTCAAAAAAGTATGAGTTATGGTCATGCGTTCAAAATTTACAAAAGAGTTCCTGAAAGATCGATGAACCTGATCAATTTTTAATACCGTAAGCTTCATGGATAGGTGTCCCACAGATTAGGGGAATGATTTAAAGTTATCATGAATTTGAGAAGCTATTGATCTCTTGATTTTTCGATGAAAAATTCGAGTTCAGAGGCCACCGTTTCAATATCTTCGGAAAATCTTCAATTCGATCGAAATACCTTTTTCAAGTTTCATTATAAGCATGAGAATCGGGTATTACAATCATCAAGAGGATGAAGAAAATTGTCTATGGATTTTGAAAGTTAATGACACGATGGATCTCATTCTTTTTTCTATGAGGAATACGGGTTCCGAAGATTATGATCTGAAATTCTTGAAGAACTCGAAGAATTCTGAATCCAATCGATTTGCCTGCTGGATTTTTAATATTGTAGATACCATAATGAGGTAGTTTAATGATCGAAATGATAATATGAACAGTCTATGAATATCAAGATTCATTTGATGCGATTAAGCTCACCTCGTCCTCGAAAGGAATACGATTCTCGAGATCATCGGATTAAAATTATCGAAAATTTGCCATTCTAATCGATTTGCCCTTTGAATTTCCGTATAATAGGATTCAAAATGAGGTGAAATTGACCATTGTAATGATGAATGAAATTGTCTATGAAATTCAAGAGCCGTTTGATGCGTCAAGGCTCAACTCTTTCTCAAAATAAGTAAGAGTTTCAAGGTCATGGTTTAATAAGTTTTGAATGAATCCATCATAATCAATTCTCTTCATTGACGTCTGATGTCAGAGGTTTCAGAAGAAAGTGATTCAGTAATCAATTCAATCTGATTACAGGCCTAAGACTCCGGTTACCGGTACCTCGCTATGAGGTTAAGGTTAACTCCACGTGGCTGTAGCGACACTCACTATCATGATTCACTCACATCACACGAACGGCAAGGAAATTTCACATGGATTTGAACGCTTAGTCTCGTCCGCGGTTGATCGAAAATTAATGCGCAGATCATGCATACGGTCCAATTCTAGATTACTAGCAACGGGCTAGTAGCAGACGCACGCCGACGTCAAAATAACAACAATAGCGTTACAGGCGTTACAAAGAAGCGTTACAGTTTGCTCATAAAAATTCATCATCGATGATTTTAGATGAAATAACGCAAGGGAAGGAAGCCGGAAAGAAGCATTTCCGACTCAAAATGCCGCGATCTTTCCGATGAAATGGTTGAAATTTTGCTCCGATCGATATTCGCTTAAATAGAAATGACATGCATGCGAAAATTCATCCATAAATCTGAAACTATAAGAGATATTGCAATTCTGACTTCACCAATCGATTTCTGAGGAATTTTTGCGTTGGATATGAGCTTGCCGCATACGTTTAGAATAATTCTCAATCATTTCCGAATTCAAATAAAAATCCGCCAACTTATCTTTGTCACTTAGTATAGATATACTGTAATGCATATGTTTTAGCCTGTAGCTCAAAAACGCTTAAGCGTTAACAAGCGTGGTTTTGGGTATCTTATTTCTGTGCCAAAAGAAGACTATTCCCAAAGTTTCAGGCGAATCCGTGATCGATCCGAAGGCCTGACCCTCTCCTCGTTAGTCACGTAGATCTTATCCAACTTGGTTCATCCCGTTGTTACTCATGATATACTTTGTAGTCGTATGTATTTCTGTTCGAGGAGATGTTGAATCTGATCCATGGACAGGTTTTAAGGATGGAATGGGGCACAGTATACTAGTATCGAGCCAAAAACTCGAAGATTCTTATGCATGATTTACCAAAGAGCTTACTTAGAAAAGATTCTGTGGCATCTGTTGTAGTTCCTAGTAACGATACTATTCTCAACTTGATACGATATAATGATAATGACCCGTATACTCAAATAGAACATGATAAAGCGAGGCGTCATGTTAAAGACTCATTGGTGAACATGGTCTACCTGTTTTCCAATAAGATGCTAAAAAATCATTACTCTTTTGGAGCAGCTTTCCAAGAGCAATATGATCAACTTGGAGACTGATTAATCACCACGCCAAGGATCATTTATATCGGGGACTTGCAATCAGATTCGGATTTAACAACTCCAAGAATACTCTATCAAAATGAGCGTTTTGGTACATTCGTAATAGTTCAGAAACTAATCCCTTCAACACACTTTTATCATTTTATGCACTTTCTCGGAATTGTTTGAAGCGGAAATACGATTTGTGTTAATTCGGAAAACTAGATTTGCTCCACTATGAGTAGGATTACTACTCAAAAAGAGTGAACCAGTGAACCGTTTCTACTCCGAAAAATAACCCTCAGAGCTAGAACTTGCGACGATTGATTTTTTGACTTGAATAAATTAGCAATCTATTCTCATCATTACCCTTATCCACTTATAGATCAAAGAATTTAATTATCTCTGAAGTGTACTTGTGAACACGTGTATAGCCTCACGTTTGTGGAGTGTCAACTTTTAAAAAGTGACAATTTGTAACGTTATCCTCAAAATAGAGAACTGAAAATCATACGCGTAAATTACGCACAAGAGAAAAGTGGTATAGCCATTTGGCGAGTGAACTGAATAAATAAAGTTCCGTAGGTAACACATAACCTATTATTAGAGCGCGTCAGGATTTACCCTTCTATTCTTTCCTCTATCATTCTTAAAGCCCAATACTTCTCATCCCTTTACTTTTATACACTCACTAGTAACTAGAGTACAGTTGACAGTACATGTAATAAACGGCATTGCGCGTGCGCATGTTATAGATATATATAGGGACTTTTGAGATGTAAGCGGTAGATTCGTTGAAAACAGTTGCATGCTTACGCCTTTTGCACGTTTTAATTATACGTTTGTCGACTGAAGCCTATATTCTATACTGAGTCATTGTTTTAAGATTTTCAGAGCGCGAAATACATATTGTGTACAAGTTGACAAGTGCAAGTTGAAATTAAAAAATTTTTATCGCTACACCTCGACGAGTTTGTGTGACACTAGAGATAAGAGTTGCACTGATAAGAATGATTGAAAGCGCAGAAAAGAATCAGGAAATTGTGTAAAATTGTTGTTGATGCAATGTAGATATGAATATCAGCTGGATTTTTCATCACGCTTACACTCGCGCTTACGTATTTACTGTAACTTTGAATTAGTTGTTCAGCGATAGATTCAATTTGAATATTTCAATCTTACAGATTATATTTCTGGTGTATGCCTCATCCAAAATAATCGATTTGAGACTTTAACAAATTTTGGGACTGACAAGGGGAGTCCGGAGTCTCCGGGTCCTAAAATCTCACCAAAATTTTTTTACAGTTTTTTATTACCTAGAATATGAAGAATCCAGAGTAACTCCACCAAATGAGCCCTCTGTCCGAAGTTACGGCCTATGACATTAGCACTGCCTATATAGGCCCATGTTAAAAAGTGATATATATAGATATACTGGCAACGCTAACATTTTTGCTTGTAGCTCTGGACAGAAGGCCCATTTGACGATGTTACTCTGGATTCATTTCTAGATGGTACGCAACTGTGAAAAAATTTTGGTGAGATTTCAGGACCCAGAGACTCCGGACTCCCCTTGTGAGTAATCCGGAGCGCGTACGACCATTCCAAGTTCGAAATCGGTATTTTTGTTCGTCTTGAGGGACTTAAATCGCTGGTGAAGACATCAATTTTTCGCCCGAAGAAATCCATTTATGATCCTAGTACTACAAATTCAAAATTTTGTAATGGAAGGTTCTAAAAAAAATCAAACTGTTATGCATAGCAGATTATTAAGAATTCAAATCAATAGTTCACCACGAATTCATCCGTAGATAGAATTCAACAAATTAAGAATTAAATGTCACAATTAAATATCAAAATTTGTGAATTCCGTGGGCGAGACATTTTGTTACACGGAATCATGACCGTGTCAATTCATTTTCTGTTCTTCTTCATCGACAATATTCTGCCTATCAAAAATATATCCGTTTCACAGGTAAAATCGTCAACTTGTATCCTTCAATACAATAAGGAAGGAAAAAATCGCATCTATCCAAATTTAAGAATTAAAAATGTTCATCATATCGAAAACAATTTCAACCCATATGTGTCGATATTTCCACCAACAACTTTTATCAGCATCGAGCTAATAGCTATACTTGTGTCCATTACTCACGTAATACGAGCAAACTTCAAACCAAGTAAATACATACCCTTCATTCGTGAAATTCGCACGTTTGTATTATGGGATTGAGGTAGCCCTCGTGAAATTTAGATACTCATGCAGGATTGACTCGATGACTATCCAGTCCATCTCTACAACATAAATTGGGAAGGGGTCAATATTGCGACACTCAAATGGGCCATAGGCATAAATGGTTATTCGCCAAAACGCGAGAATCGAAATCCCTTTGGTACTACTAGCAGTCATCGTAGCAATTCGCTATCCTACTCGATGTTCAATGATCGAAGCTAATGAAGCTCGACGATGGTGTGCAATGACGGTATGAAACGGCAATTCGGATTTGAAGCTCTTCACCGTATAATCGCTTGATCTTCCTCGATGACAATCTGTGTACGTGTATATATATAGTATATGTACCCGCGAGGCTTGAATCGACAGTCATTGACTACTCGATGACAGCTGCGTTCCATTAATTAATAGGGAGTGAGAGCTTGTGTAGAAGTGTAAGAGTGAGGTTATGGTTGGATACAAATGTCATCAGCGTTCACGTCGATGATGGCATGTTTGGGGATGAAGCAAATTCACATTTGTCGAACGATTGCGAATCAGTGCAACGCCATCAAATGGAATGATACAACTGAATGACTGTGTTACCCGATGTCGTTACATCCATTTGCAAATGGTTTGATGGTGGATTGGTAGGTGGGTAAAGCAAATTTGAGAAAATTTTCAGTGTCTGGTTGGAACGGATTGCAATGACAGTCATTGATGGGACTGTTTTACTCGGGGCTTTGAATTGTAACGAGAATTGCACTCTACCGATGATGTCGATGTAGATTCCAAATATCCATTGCTTTACTGAAAAGGAATAATTTGATCATGTACCATATTGAAAGTTGATTTCAAATGATTGATTCCATAAAATTTTGTGCAATAATGGAATATTTAGTGCAGCGATGTGCTATAATCTCTTAAAAATCAGAAGAAACCTTGAGCATCGTGATTTCCATCGCATTTTACATAATGTTGTACCTCTCAACATCATCTGGAAACTTCTTAAATTACTTCCATACTTGTGACAAACCAAGTAAAAAATAATTCCCTTCGGACTTGTTTGTAGAAATGCATGAACAGATAGATGGATATTAGACAGTGGCGCTTCGACCATATGGCATACGAGAGAGAATTTTCATTTGGTCATCAAGAGTATGGAGTAGTCAAAGATATTATTCTTGGAGATTGGATAACAACGCTTCACAAGTTCTATCTCAAAGTTCAGCAAATATTCGCTGACTTGTGAATGGCCATTGAATAGGCGTGTGATCAAAGAAGTGAAGGTTGCACTTAACCTCAAAAGAAAGTTATCTTCATGAGATGTGATCCTTAATAAGGGCTAAGAGTGTGAGAATCATCAAAGAGTTGAATACTGTAAGAGTATATCAATCAGAACAAATTAGACACTGTTGCTGTGGAGCATGAGAATAATATTTCATATCTACAAGTGGAAACTTACAGTAATGATTCAGAAAATAGTTCTGGAATAGCTGAAAAGTGACATCGTAGACTATTGGTCACATCCATGAAGAGTACTTGGATAATAATGTTTCCAGAGGTATGGATGATGCCAAGATTATCAATGGAACAGAATTATTTTGTGAACAATGTACAGGTGGAAAAATAACCACATCAATTTTCGACGATAGGGATGCAAAAACTAGGTAGTCTAGGGAATTCCTACATTGTTATTTGGGTGTGCTCCCTCGCCAGAGCCATCTGTGAGTGAACTGAATTACTTTTCCAATTCTGAATGTGATTCCTCTGGAATGTAGACATGTCACCTTTATGAGACATGAAGCTGATAATACCGGATGAATGAATGCGTTTTTGAAGAAACCAAAATGGACACGTTTTTTTTATCAATCAAGTTGGGTTTCAAGTTGATACAAACTTGACGAATTCCTAGGGTTGAATGATAACTCTTGGGTGATGCAAGACGATTCATGAAATTTTCCCTGAATCGAGAGAATTTGATCTGATTCCCAAATGTCGTATCGGCTTCTATCAAAATGAGCATTCGTTTTATCGTTTATGAAGACTTTCTTCAACGAAAAAACGAGAAATTTGCACAAAATTTCTCTTTCTCCTTGATATTCGCTGCGCTCACGGGTGTCAAGACGTTGAGATTCATCAGATAACTCGGAGAAGTCCTCACAGAAGATAGTTATTCAAGACTCATGCTGATATACCAGTCAGTTCACAAGCAGTCACAAATTTTGTAGTTTGGGTAATTGTTATCCCATAGTTATTGAACTAATTATTGTTTCCACATTCTTTGCTCACATTTTGACAGCGAATCGTCTAGAATTTCGACCGAAAAAGATTTTGAACCAATGAAACATAACGACCAAAACTCCGTCAACCGTTTTTTCTTGATACTTTTGGTCCACCTATCCGACCTTCTAGCTCACCCTAAGAAGTTGATCAGGATGATAATGGTCTTGGTTAGGGTTTCTCAGAATTCAAGAGTAGCTAAAACATTCTACCTCAGCGTGCATAACTCAGATCAAACGTTCTGCTTTCGTAATCATCTAAACCTATCAGAAGCTACAGATCAAATCCTTTGAAAATCGCAGATATCTGACTGGAATCCAATCAACGCCCTAATATAACGTATATGTATAATAATAACAACTCTCGAGTTTGAGCATCATCTTGGAATTCATGGGCGCACGTCTTAGGGTGCGTAAAGCTCCTTGAGATTTGTGAAGTACGTTGAGCTTTGCAATGGTCTAAGACTATATAGTATAGAATAGCCAATAATTGCGAGGAACCGCAACAAGCCTGATGAGAGTATGCTATCTACTGACAGCTCGCGCATTTTGGAGTATTGGGGAGCCAAGAGTAAACGCAATGGTTGTTCTGAAGGGTCTAATACTGTTGTTGGGAATGAGGAAGGATGAGAACGTCTTCAAGGATTACGATATCTATCTGCTTTGAGTATAGTCGACATTAGAGTAGCAAATTTGCGAGTAGCATATCATAGGAGGAGTTCTATACTGCGTGCTGATGAATTTTGAATAGTTTTGATGGAGGGTACGATTGATGAAAATTTGATTTTGCTACCATACGTACCTGAGTATTGGTCATGAATATCCAGTACATCTGAGTCTCTGAAAGAATCAATAGTCTTAATTTTGGAAAGAGCATCGATGGCTCAGAGGAAGCACTTTGATACTCTAAAATATGCGAGTGGAATAATGTCAACGATGAGCAATTAAACAAGTTGATGACTATTTGACCAGCACAGTTTACTGTACAGATTTTTAGTGCCACTTGGTCGAGATAAGAGAGTTTCTGGCATATTGAAATTTCTGAAACTCCTTCTGAATGCCAAAGCATTTTGAATGCTTGGATTGTCACAATTCAAATTGCAATGAGTGGGGAAATGACTTTCACTGAATATTTCCAAAATCACGTGTTGATGAATTTATTGAACAGTGTTGATAAATATATTTCCAAACTCATGTGTTGATCAACTTATTGAATTGAGTTGATCATTCAAGATGATTATGAATCCTGGGGATGAGAGAAAATAATCCACGAGGCTCGATTTTTTTTGGACTGATGGAACGTGAACCGAAAAATGTATGGTCCGACTCAATTCCGGATCCCGGCGCAGAGACCATCACTAAATCAAGAATCTTGCGACACTTGTACAACGAGGCAATTTTTGTCGGAACTTTTAGGATCCATCATCGAGTTATCGAGCATCTCTCAAGTAAAAGTCGAAACCCCATCCTCACCCAATTGATTTTGATCTCATAATATAATACCCACAAATCGTATATTCTAACGCAGTCTCATCGATTTTCGCAGTCTCAAACCATCCAAATTATATATACATACATATATGTTAAAGGGCGTCTTTGCGGCTGCTCCCCTAATTTGAATAATGCAATTACGATCCCCAATAACAATTAGCCAAATGGGGGGGTTATCTATCTATTCTACTACATAAGACGACGAAGCCACATCACTTTGGCCAATCGCTCGTTATGGGTTTTGGGTACAGATGCCTTGTACGGAGTCCCATAAACGACGTATAACGATCTCAAACAGCACCTGAGACTCGCACGCACTATACCCACTTGCCAAATCGAATGTATGCTCACGTATTGCTTATTGCTTTGCTTCCCTTAGATTATGTGATGTCTAGTACTACACTCCTAGAATGTATTATATTAGACAAGTATTTGGTCACGAGTCTCAAAACGACCACGAATATGTCTCATCCAACAGATGCTCTTGCAGCTCATCGACCCTTGAGATTGTCATCTCTTACGAAATTGATAAGTGAGGTTATGTACACTCGCATCTACATCATATTATTTATATCGGTGTGTTAAGGGACGCTTGTGTCGGTGACCGTTAGGTGTTGTGGGCAGATTCTTGTCTAATTGCGGCAGAGAGAGGTGATCTGTTTCGGTAACGAGGATTTTGAAGTTCTGTGGGGGTACTTCTTGAAGGTTTCAAAAATACACGAGGAAACCAGTGCTCGATTTGGAGATAAGAAGTTCTCAACTTTTTTCCATTTGAAATCAAATATAATTGGGGTTTTGATTCATAATGACAATTAATGAGTGTTTGATGCTTTACGCGAAGAAAAAATTTAATATTTCCCATGGGATGTAAGAGCCTAGATAACCCAAGGATGAAAGTGGCTGCCATGATCAGGGTTTTACACGAAACTGATTTTTGAATTTCGGTTAATTTCGGATCAGGAATCAAACTTCTTTGATAATTTTGGAATTGGTCTCCATTCATTTTGAGACGCACCACGCCAAAATTATTGGTTACATCTCCAAAAATATCACAGCAGTTTGACTCCCCCCCCCCCAGTTTGATCCGAAATGAGCCGAAGTTCAAAAATCAGTTTCGTGTCAAATCCTGGTCATGATTTCAAAGATTTTATGGAAAATAAGTTTCTTCGATAGTCGGAGAGTTTCTGATTTAGCCGATCATCATGACATAACTGTGGTAAGGTAAGTGTATCCAACGTGCCCCATTTAAAAATAGGCATACAAAAATTTTGCCGCAATTTTTTTCTCCATTTCCTCCATTAAAATATGAGAAGATGAGTTATTTGGATCTACCACGAATCAAATTCACATATTACAAGAAATTTGAAGCGATTTTCACATTTTTGTATTTGTACAGCTAACAAATCACCGAGAAAATTACGTTCAGTAGAATTGGTGCCAAATTTTTTCACTTCGACCAATCTCAATGTACTTTACCTCATTTGATTCCTTGTCTCAAGATCTACGAAATTAACTTTTTATTGTTGCAAAACTCGGATCTGCTTTATGACCAAATCATGGAGATGATTTGCAAAACATGAAAGCTAAGATCCGAGTGTACCCAATATGCCCCTATATTATCGGTATCTCGAAAGAGCGTGGAATTATGAATTTTTTTACTCCTCAGAACGTGATTATCACGTCTTGAACAGCTTAGAAATAGTAATTCAGAGCAAAGAAGAACTCTAAGAGTGCTTGCATGCCGATGTGAATGATTCCGCTGATGAGAATGATGTGAATTCACTTTATCGCCGCGGACTCACATTATCTTGAAGAATCCGTGCATGTTGGGTAAGCCCGCTCGCAAACTCGCAAAAAATCGTTTATTTGGGAAAATTGTGATAGTTTGTTTTTTGTTGTTCACAATTGAAATTACTCTCATTCAATGCAAAGGTCTTGGAACTAGTTTTAAAATGAGCCTGAGTGCGTTAGAGAATATTGAAGTAGGTCTCAACTATTTGCAACACAGCTTGAAAAGGGGGGGGCATGTTGGGTATACTAGCTTTTCTTACTATCTGTACTTTTGGTGGTTTTAGATGACGAGTCTGATACAGACTAGATCGCAAGGATCAGATATGAGACTATTGAAAATTCTTCAAACTTTGAAGTTGAATCATCGAATGGAAGTGTGAATTCGATGACTACTCTTTTATCATGTTCATTAAAATTGCAAATTTTTACACGAAACTAACACACAGATAGTAAGATGCTTGGTAATTTTTAAGAATTCTTCAAGTCTCTTGGCACAAATGTCTTAATCAGTCTGGATTAGGTTGTAAGAGGAAATGGCATCGGGCACGCAATATATACTCTGATAGCATAATTAACCTTACGCAACTTGTATTTTTTGTAATTTACTTGATAACTTATGATGTATCATGACAGTAGAGTTATGAGAAAATGAGCTAACTCTCTCTAGCTGTGCGAAACGTTGCGATTATTTCTGCAGGTGTTGAGAGAGTTGTTGTAGCACATTGACTCTCATGCATATAAATAAAGCCTCGGGCTAGTTGTAGGTGTTGTTAGGCTTGATGGGCCGATTTAACGATAAATCAGCCAACCATTCCTCTTTTATAAAGTTTGTGAATCACTCATATATATCACACGGATAACAAGGTAGCACGAATGCAGCGATGGAAAAAATTCCTTGAAATCAGATTAGAAATACTTGTTGAAAACCAGAATCAATCAATTCTAGCTCAACGCAGTCCGTGAAATTGTGTGTCAATTACTCCTGTGAAAATTGATTATATTCAGTGAATTTTCACTAATGCACAGTGGAGTTTCATCAAAATTGAGTAAAATATCACTAAAAATTGGGAAGATTCTCTGATTGGGATCAAATTTCACTGATTCGTGGTCAGGAGAGAGTACTTTGTAGTATCAACGGGGAGTCTATCATATTCATGACTGATTCAGGTGCACAAGTTTCTGAGCTTCTATTTTTTTTTTTTTTTAATTTTGAAAATTGAATAATTCACAGTAATAGACACGTCAATCAGTGGAATTTCCATTAACTCATAGCAAAATTATGATGATTATTAATATTATGATTATGATTATATATTATGATTATTATTAATATTCATCAATATTCACCTGAATTTTACTTGATAAAAACTATTTTTATGGACTAAAATGAGAGCTGGTAAGATTTCAAATTGAAAAAACTAACTTGAATCAACGATCTGCCTTGAATACACATCTGTAAAATGTGTAAAATGCATCGGGAATCAAGTATAAGATAAATTTCAATAAATTTTCAACTCTCATAGGCGATGCACTGCGTCTATCTCGTATGAAATACAGAACCGCTCATACATTCAATTCCTGATGCACTCGAAAAGTCAAATCTGATTTGTATCTTCGTGTAGAAGTGCAACACACTCCTGTAACTATAACCAGGAAATCCGAGATAGATAATCCAAGTGCATCTCTCGAAAGAGTATACTATCGATGAACGAATTGCAGTAGTCACAAAAGTGCATTTTCAGGGTCAGATACGAGGGATGACAAACTCATATCCACACAGATACAAAATGCAATGTAGAGGCAATATATAGATACAAAGTGAGAGATAGAGAATGAGAGAGAGAGACATTGGTTGTAGAGATAATTAGGTCTGAGTGCACAGAGAGTTTCTCTATAACCAAGTTATCAGTATACACCACCAGATAGATATATAGAATGAGTAAGTGAGTGAGAACATACAATGGCTATCGTACTCGCATCAAACATAACGCATCAATTAACCCGAACAATAACCACCGAATATGGTTTGGGGGGGGGGGGGTACGCAGTAAATGCATGCACCTCACTCTCTACACTTCTCACCCCATATGATGCCTAAACAACGAACCGAACCACGATATATGGTATAGCCATCAGAAATGACCATACCGCAGCAATAGCAGTCACTGCATTATGCAACGCGAACGCTAAAATTTCTCGACGATCATACACTCAATATATATATATATATATATCCATGCGCATCGTGTGTTAGTGGTTGTCATTGATTCCGTGTATAACGTTTTGAACGTTACTTCAAAAGGGGTTGTTTAATCCTCAGTGTCCTTCCACTCGTACTTGTACAAATTTTTTTTTGTCTCCATGTTGAATTTTTCGTTGAGATAGTTCGGCCCTTGTATTGGTCTTTTCTGATAGATTTGAGGGCCGGCCGATGTGAAGCTCCTAACCTAAAATTTGAGATTAAAAAATTGATGAGCGTAACTATTTTTTGGAGGTTGTTCACAATATAATTATGACTGATAAAGTTTCGGCGTGACTCTCATTGCTATCTCCATTCTTTGTAATAATGTTATCTTAATCTGTTTTTACACATTGAATTACTGAAAAAAAAAAAAATTTCGAGTCGACCAACTTTGATGCAACCGTGGAAGATTTTTTTTGCCTCTGTGTCATTTTGAGGAAGCTTCGTTTCAAGGATAACTAAAATTGATTTTCAACTGATTCTAGAGGCGAGGTATCAGTGTAATTTTTGAGTCAAAATTCCTTGAAAATGTGCGTAGGAGTTGATAAATTGTCGAAAATATAATATTCAGGACTCGCACGTGTACTTCGAAAGTTCAAGTGGTTTCCGTACGTATATAATTTATCGTAAAAATGTTTGCTCTACGAAGTTTCAATGATCTCATACTTCAAGTGTTAGAAATGGAAAGATTTATGGATAATTAATTGTTCCAACGAATTCCAAGTTATCAGAAACTAGATCAAAGAATCGGCATTAACCGATTATATTTGAAAATAAAATGAAATGAGGAGAATTGGATCAACATGAGTTGGATGAGAGAACGGAAGTTGGAAAAAACAAAGAATGAAGGAGAATATAGGAATGGACGATGGTCAAGCACTTCCAATTAAGGTGAGAAGAAGCAGTTGCAGTGCATTCGTGGCGTATCGTAAATTCAACTTCTTTACGCATCTTCTTCTCAAACGGAAGCCACTACTATAAATTTGAAAATTCAATTCTCACCGCACTCCGCAGCTTTTGCTTACTACCGACAAAACCCTCACAAGATAAAGTTGCAAGTGTATTATCTTTGCCTTGTCTTTTCTCTAATTTTCTTGGCGCCAACGGTGAGCTCATCACAAGTATTGGCTTTGGCATCTTCTTTTTTTTTCTTCTATCTGTGAAAGTGATGCAGTACACTCAGCAAAGAAACCGGTAGCATAAACTCAAAATGTGATTTAAAATTCATTTGACTTTTTTATTTGCAAAACCGATGTGGCTGAGTTGGGAATTTTAACTGTGGCAACATTTACCAGACATTGTATTGGAACTAATGTTCTAAGCTCAGACTTCAGAAATGCCGACCAAATATATTATACCCGATAGCTTGAAGTTATTCTATTTCAAAAATTATTTTGCTGGTTTAATCGTGAGACTTTTATTTGCAGAACTAGGCTTTCATGCGTTATACTGGAACAAATGAAGTTCCTAACTTTACGAGAACTTTTCATTTTTTGGTGAAACCGATCGTGGCATCATCGCGTAGTGCATCATACGTTATCAACTTTTTTGTTTATTAAAAAAAAATATATATATCAGTCATGATTTTATTCCTTGATCTATCAGAATATCGGCTCTGAAGATACCAACCAAATTTTATTCTCTTATCCCTTAAAAACACATATTCTCTAGGTTATTATGCGGGATGCGCAGTTTTGACTGCTTCCTAAGCCATCAAATTCATCGGAAGAGGAAACTTATGAAAATTCATCAACCAAAAATCAGTAATACGTTGTAATTTTGATCAAATTTGACCTCGCAAGAGAGCAAAAAAACATCTTCAATCGGTTCCTAAATGAAACATGATTTTGATCAAAATGAGTACAGCTCTCGAATATAAAATTTCGTGATATCAAAGGGATCAAATTTTCATTGAGAATTATGGTGTGAAATTCGCTTCCAAAATCAGAACAGATTTCGATTGTAAGATCAGACAGGGTCACACCGGTTGATTTGACTAGTAACGAGGTGTTTGAGAAGTTCAACTATATACCCTTAGTTCTATAGGGTCAAGCATGCAGAGCAAACTCTCAATTTCGACTTTGATTTCAATGCTTTGCCTTGCCTTTTGCCCACCATCATAATATACCTTAACAGTGTTGTTATATATATATATATATATACTATATCTACACTTGGATCGGGCTGTAATTAAACTTGCCTACAGTCTACTTGCTCGTCTAAGATGCAGACAGAGAGAGAGAGAGAGAGCGCAGCATTTGGTCAGCAACCCTTTCTCAGGCTGCAATTTCAACCGGACGCCTATATTTCAACCCTCCCACCTTTTAACCCCATCAGTATACTAACCAACAGTCTCTCTACTACTATTTCAAAATATATACATATACATATATATGATACGTCTAAACTATACATGAAATGAGACGGAGATATCGAGAGGTCAGGGTCGTTTAACGGTCTGTCGAAGTTGCTTTTGAATTGTAATCTTGGTTCGCCAAAGCTAAACCGAATCCTCTTTCTAATACTACTATAGACCAAGGGTAGAGAGAGAGAGATGTTCTTGAGTCGAAGATCGTAGATATCGAGTTTCTGGTTGAGGTTTGGCGCTGAGGAACATAAACTGGTCTATCTGAGGTAACATAGTGTAAACTGCATCGAGAAGTGCTATCCAAGAATGGAAGCTCAAATTTCCGAATCAAAGGATGTTTCGGTGTTAATTTAGAGAAATCTGAGAGACAATTAACCTTCGAGTGGTCACTTTCTGATCTCTCTTCCCATACTATGCTCTGTTCACTTAAATTATGTACTAGTTGCTGAAATACCATGCAGCATTTTAGATTTTTTACCAAAATGAAATATCGAAAATAGCATTATTACATCTCCTCTTCCTAACCGCTCGTTTGGTTTCCTAATTTCTTAGTGTCAGAGGCTTCTAGGAGGCTTTTGCAGCTCAAAAATGATATCCGTAAAATGGTGAGTAATGATGAATCGATTATATTGAAAGTAGATTTCCTATATAAGAAGATCGGGAAGATGACATATCGCCAATCAGTCAATTGATCAGCTAATCCCACCTACAACCCACATGGCCACGCAATATATTTCAGCCAGACCAGACTGAATCAAAGAAAACTTAACCGAACCAGACCAAATTAGACCAAACTAGACCGGACTAGACCGAGTTAGACCAAATTAGACTGAACTCGTCAGAACTAGATGAAATTCAGACCGAACTAGACCGCACTTAGACGATACTAGTACGGCAATTATAGTAATCTTAGTACGGTGCTAGTACAGGACAAGTACGAAATTAGTGCGGGACAAGTGTGGTCCTTGGGATACTGTTGCGGTCCCAGCGGTACTAATACCGTACACCAGAAACATACTAGTATTGAACTAGATTGTACTATGAATCAAACTAGACTGGACCAGATCAGACCATCGATTTATCCACTCATCGCAGGCGCTTTAGTCGGTGAAGCTGAAGAATGAAGTCTGCGTCCTCTTCGAATCATTTCAGTGCATTGATGCAGCAGGACACCAGCGAATCAAACTCGTTTTTCGTTCGCGCCAACTACAGCGCCCAACCCGTGGACTAACAGTATATGAAGCTCGGGTTACCAACGACTATGAATGTTGAAGAGATTTTCTTGATGAGCTGGTCCTAATTACACCAGACTAGACAGGATTAGATCAAACTAGACCAAACTGAACCAAACTAGACCAAATTAGATCGAATCAGACCGAACTAGATCCTATTACAGTGGCATACGAGATAATTTGCACGATAGATCAGCTGATTGTCTCAATAGATCAATTGATCGGTTGAGTGATTGGTGATCACCAATCACCAATGAGCAGTCAACAATCTACAATCAACAGTCAACTGCCATAAGTCAACAGTCTTGAGTCAACAATGAACAGACATCAGTACATGATCAACCGTCAATTATCACTACCAACGCAACGCCACCACCACCACGCAACACCATCTACCCATCCACCCGAACACCTACCCAGCCACCCATGACCCAACCACCCACCTACCCATCCACTCATCGACATACCCATGACCCGTACGGTCACTCATCATACTTCACCCCTTCCAAACAGGCAACCCGATACGAGGAATCCGGACGGACAAATTTTGGACTGACGCTTAATTATTTTAATGAAAAATGAAATGAAATGATTAATGCTATTGATTTCCTTTAAATGTAATTTCCATGAAATCAGGCGATTAGAAAGGGATCGGGTGCTAAGACAGTAATAGAACTACAACGGGCAAAGGTCAATTATTAGAGACTCGAATCATTAAGAGGTTTCTGATTTCATTCGAGATACCTGCCTTGTACCTTGTATAGATCGACATTGCTGAAAGCTATCCTCGTGTAAATAATTTTTCACCAAGAAAATTGAATCAAATCAGCGCTGCATAACTAGATGGCAATCGAGCGATCTTAGTATCATCAAGGAGACCTCAGATTTCGAGAGGAGCGAAGCGTGCCTCAATTTTGCTGGGGTGGAATTAAAGGGTTGAACTGAGTTACTCCGATGACGAGAGACCCTTTGCTCCGCAGTGATTGTCAGCAAATATTAATAACCTCGCGAACCGTGATGGGAAAGAGGAGATGACATAATTGTGAATCTCTCTTTGTTCAGTAAAACGAAGGTACTTGATGGAAAATATACTCGCTTGGATACCCCCATAATCATTTTTAAACAGAAGTACTTAATTGATAGAACTGTGATAAGGATCTAAGTTTTTCTACTTTGAAATCGTCATTGATGGGACGTATTGGTATGATGTCAAATCATGAAGAAGCGTGGCGTATTCACGAAAATGAGTTATTGGAAGCACTTTTTAGTACTAAGTATCGTACAAATGAGCTGATTGAGAATAATTGACAGGAACGGTGTACTTCCCAAGTGAGCGTTTTAGGTGGAAGGTGTCTCTAGAAGGTTCACTACAATCAAATAATAAATAGATCTCCATTCATTCATTCCTAACTCGATACTTCACAAGCTCTTTCTGTTGTTTGTAACTTATAAGTCTTCTGATTACAATTCCGTTGTCGAATGTGGATAGAAAAATTGACTCGAAACAAACCTCAAAAAATAGCGACAGAGAAGTGATGCAAAAAATTCTAAGAATAAAAGAAGCCTATTAGCTATAGCCTGACGAAAAAGAAGCCCCAAAATTTGTCCTCACGAGTGTTCAACTTGTGCGCTCATCTGATTCATCCGTTCCCACAGAATTTTTATTGCCAAAAGCACGCAATCCGATGCAAACTCATGGTGTGTAATACCAACTGACGCGAGCATATTATAGAGTACATTCTGATGCTGTTGTTTCTGTTGCAGTCGCACATCCGTATATGTATAGATAGATTGCATCAATTGCTCGGCCATCTGTAACTGCACGGAATATCCTTTCAAACCGATCGATCGTATAACACGTATACAATGTACCCTAAATTCAGAATCAAATGCCAAGGCTGATCATATCTCTTTACGTATATGTAATAATGAGCGGAAAGAAAAAATATTTCTCTTTGACGTGTGAATTGTATGTACTGCACGATAATGATTGAGTCGATGCTAATCATTGTATCAAAATAAACTGAAAAAAAATCAAAACAAAGAGAGATCTGAAGAAACCTAGAGAAATCACTATCGTTGTGGAATCAGTGTTTATCTTTTCTGAAGGATTTTGTTTAGAACAAAGATGAAAGAATGATATTCACCTGATGATGAACGAAGAAATAATATTTTTGATATGCTGTGCGTGGGAAAGTCAATATCGCGCAGATTTTCCATCTTCATCAACAGTTTGTCAAAAAATAGCATATTATGAGGCGATTCCATGAATGGCGTCCCACTGATATTGACAATTTTTGATTCCCCACCGTCCTCCCGTCCCCGTAAGCTGAGCTCCTTTAGTGAGCCTCTTCTATCCACGGCCTGTAACTGACTTCCTCCCCCTACCCCAAGAGTGTGGGTCATTTATGAACGGCCTCTATGCGTGGCCGCAAAATCTGCACCTCACGCACCCTCATGGCGATTCACATCCTCACCTTCCGAGATTCGGAACGGAAAAACTTTTGAGAATGCTGAGTTCAATGAAAATTACGAAATTCAGCACAGTGGTAGATTATAGTGTTTTGAACAGACGCAGCTGAGATTTTGAGGTTTCCAGGAGTCGGGGAGAAAAGTTTTGGTCAATTCCGTAAATAAATGCCCATTAATACGGAATCTTAAGAGAAACGATCGATACGCTCATTTCTCATCATTAGATTTTGACGAGAGTGAGCTTACAAGTGTGAAAATGCATGAAAAATGCACCAGGAACAAAAGATTAATGATTAGGGGCCTACAAACAAAGATTTGAGCCAATATGTCACTGCTTTCGGCAGTTTTGGGGTTAAGTTGTCGTTTGCTGTTTGCATCATTATACCTGTATATGTATAGGCAAGCGGAAATGAGGCAAGCGAAAATCTAGTCTGAACTTAGACTTATCAGTAGTATAGATACTACCTTGAGTATTAGATGTTTTGTGCCGGGAACCAAACAATTTCGATTGTTTGTTAACCTTTCAAGTCTGATTAGTTCACGCTCCAATAACATGAAATGGATGAGTCTATTGAATCATATTGAGAGCAGCCTCATCATATCAAATTAGTATCTTAATGTAATTGTCAATTCGTTCGAAGCATTGACGGACAGGAAGAAATTTGCTCTCCTTACCTGACGCGTGCGTTGTATTATTAACCTAAAAAAAAGTGAACATGTTTTTTGTCGATGAAATTGGGGTCCCGATTGGTGTAACTACAAGTTGCGTAAGGTGATCTTATATACCAAAGCTCTTTGAAGGCCTATAGTTGTTTGAAGATGAACTTCTTTCACTTCAGTGTCTCATATTTCACTGAGGTTAAGACTATGATTTTTCTGAAATGATTCCATTACATGACATTGGATATGACATTGGTTGAAGTTTGCAGAGTTTTACAATGGAAATTCAATTTCACTGTAAAAAAAATTCTTCAGTCACTTTCTGCAGTTTTCACAACATGTCGATAATTCTCAACACTGTTTAAATTGAGAAATCGCACATTTCTCAGATCATGAGAATCGATTTGATCAAATAAATTCTTTTGATTCTTCGCTACTCCCCAAAAACTTCATTTTCAGCTGTCGCAAATACGAAAGCAGATATCAAAATCGATATTTTGTCTTCCCGCGTCATATTTTCGACGAATTTGTTCCAAGAAATATACTTTCGTGTCAATATTCTATGGATGACAGATTTATCAATTCTCCTCAGCACGCACAACTAATAAAACGAATGAGCGAATACGAAGGACACGAATCTGAATTTTACTTCTCATTTTACTCGGCATATCCAAACGATATATAATATATACTATGGTGGTCAAAGATTGTCAAATCGGTTCATTCGGAGAAACGGTCGTGTTCCTCATTCCCTCTAATTTTATTCGACATCAAAATCCCAATGCAATTTGAAACTTTTGATTTGCATCATCGACGCCTCGCCTTCTATATATAACATCTCAGACAGAGTCTATACAGGTTTGTGTCGTCGAATTAGAGCAGATCTCTTTTTGGAGCCCGCAGGCAGAAAAAATACATAAGCGGATGAGCATCTTTTATTTTTTGCACTCTTCCTTTCGTTCGTATTCTTTCATATATAAAATAATGCCGAACATCATATCTTGAGTCAAAAAATGAAACGCGACACCGGAGATCGAAGATGACCAGCCAATCGGGGAGGTCGCTCGTCTTCCACCTGCCATTAGCTTCTTTATATATATAAGTTTATATTTCATTTATGGTTTATAATGTGATGCTCTGGCAGCAGATACATGTTTTGCAGACTTTTTGCCAAGAACTGGGCTGATACCTTTGCGTTTTGCTTGACCCTGATCGACTTGATTTTCGTCCCTGGTTTACCTTGTGTATAGGATTCTCGGAAGGAGTGTTTTTCTGCAATTGCATTTTGAGACTCGGTTTGTTCATTTCATTCAGAATCTGGGTTTTTGATTAGCAAAGATGCTTTCAAAACTTATCTCGAATCAACATTTTTCCCACATTACTACTCCTTTTGTCTAGGATGGTCTAGATCTGAAATTCTATACAAAAATGTCTCCCGATAGTGTTCTGAGTCAATTCAAGATTTTCAAAGGAAACAGCTATGTTATCTTGGAGGGCAGATTTTATCTGTGAAGATCCCCTGGAAAAATTCCAATGGCATGGTTTATATGGAAAACTCATTAGTATGTTGCCAAATAATCCCTAAAAGTTTGTAATTAACCGATTAGATTTAGGCTCGGAGTATATTTGCATCAAAATACTCTCGTTAGCCATATCATCGTATAACTTTGAGGAAATTTTGGTACACCGATTTGAGTGAAACTCAATTTCCAAGGAACTTACGACCCAGAACTCCTTTCAAAAGGCTTTCTTTCAGGGATCTGATCCCAGGCAGAAATTCAATTTTTTTTTCTTTGAGATTGAACCGTGTTAAATGTTTTAGACTATTGGCGGTTGAAGACCCAAAGTATGAGACCGATTGACCAGAACTTCGAAAGAAGTTGATCAGTCACGACCAAGAATTAATTGACAATTTGTAAACTCAAAGGAATATTCGGAAAAATTCGAGAATTACGCTGTATCGCTATTTTTCAACTGTCTATGGCCAGCCGGCTCGTGATAGTTACAAAATCACATCCATACCAGAGCATAGTTATCGCTCTGAATTTTCGATACAATATAGCGATAGATCTTCAAATTTCATCAGTATTTGATCGAAGTATAAATTTTTCTATTTTCTGAAAAGAATCGTATACCATTCAAGGTTCAATCATTCTCTCAGTAATTTTGAATGCTGTGGATTGAGTTGATCAAAACGTGATCACTCAGGACTTCTTTCATCCTGTTCGCGACACATTTGAAAAAAGAAATAAGGAACAAGCAACCCTCACAGTCTTCACCCTTTCCAAATAGTAAACGAAAAAAGAAAAAGATATAATGGAAGATGACTACAGCATCCGTGAATGCAATACACTATGAATCTGTATCTGAAGATATGTAATGAGGGTGGCATGTGGCACTTGGAATATTGCACATAAATGTCTTTGACACTCGAAAAAGCATGGAAGAGCGAGCTAAAAAGGGTTTGTATTGCAAGTCGGCAACATTCCCTTTGCTGGATGTTTAATGTGACAATCTAGCCGCGTTATGTACAAAGTGGGGCAAAGGAAAAAGAGAATGGTCAAGCGGACGTCCATCATTCAAGCTATCACGCTGTATAAACACTCAGTAGTATGTATAAAGCTACGAAAGGATTTTCATTTTGATTCAAGTTAGTCGTATGTGAGGGGGAGATCAGAGGCTGAAATGCCATAGTCTTTCGCAACCCACTAATTTATCTTTGTGGTAACCTTTACACATGAGTGCAGAAAGCGAGAGACTTATTATGACATGTTGGAAAATTATCATTTGTTGAATTTTTTCATGGCTTGTATTAGCTTATTAAATGAAATAGTGGGGATGATAGTAAGCAAATTGTGATACCTCATGAAAACCTGATGTCTATTTTTCAATATTCATGGCAGAAAATTCAAATTCAAAAATACCTCTCATTGATTTTGAGATTCACAAAGACTTTGACCTTTGAGTGTGATAATAAACTTTTGCGATGGGCAGAAAACAAGTTACCAATCATTTTCAATCCACAAACTATCAGCATAGGTTCAAAAGCCCAAATTACGTGAATGAATTTCAATATTTGCAGTTTATCATCAGATACGAATACATTTCAATATCTATGAAGAAATCACGATCTATCATGCTGTCGCTAACCGTGAGGAAGTTGTAGCTGAATGAAGTCCTATGTCAATTATGATCATTTGGTGAAGAAATATTAGAAGGTTCAATGACTCCTTGGCTTTTATCCGTACACTTTCCATTGTATATAGAGATGTACTTCATGTGCAACAAAATTTTAGCTATGAAATGACCAGCTTCTAGCCTGTGATACGATATAGAAAAGAAGATTAAATTCCTAGACTTCTAATATCCCTATGAAATCAAAGTCCCAAATTGCAGCGTCTAGATTCAGCGACACATTTAGAGTTTTTCATCATATATGAGATCTTTTTCGGCAGTTGGTATGCAGTAATCAGATTTTTTCAAAGTATCAAAACCAAGAATATTTAAAGACTCTATAGAATATCCTTCATACAATCAAATTCTCGGATCGTTTTACTTTTTAATATTCAGTAAAGCCAGTCGTTACACAGTTCAAAAGCAGAATTCATCAAATAGAAATGAGATTGAGCTTTCAAATATGTGATCGCCTATAGCCACATTATTCGAGTTTTCAAAGGAATACGTATATAGTATGTATATAGCAGGGTAAGAAGAGAATGCGAACGAGCAAGTCATGAATGACGTTCTTTGCATACTCGAATTAAAAGCCAAACACACAGAGAGAGCAAAGTCTTGGGTAAGTCTCGCATATAAGGAACAGTAGCTATATATGAAAGTAAGAGAGAGAGAGAGAGAGAGAAGAAAGATCCATGGTCGCGTTTTAAAAGGAAATTTATGGGAATTAATATCAGATCCCTCGAGGAAAAGTGGTTTCAGCGGCGTATTCATGGAATGCGACTTCTTCCTATATAACGTGTAAGATGGGGAAGTCTTCAGAAGTGAAAGTATAATATGGAACTCTTTTCTTGTCAAAAGATACGTCATGTATAGAATAAACGGTGACAAATTGTTACTCTTTCGAGAATTGTCTTATTGTTCATAAATATGAATTTCGAATGTTGGAAAATCACGCTTTTGTGACAGAAAACGTCTGTATATCAGACCATTATCATAGGTTTCCTGAGATCTTGTGAGTTATTTTACTGATTATTGCATGTTCAATTGTATGTACTGAATATACCTATCAAAGTGACGCCGTAAAGTCCATCAATAGCTCCGATTCCGATCGGATAAGATATCAATTTTCACTCAACCAAATGACTTGGAGTATCATACAGGGGGCGGCTTACTAGGGAGTAGCCGAGGCCAATGCCAGCTAATACGGCTAGTTTTGGGGCAAATGCGCGCTACTGCGAGAGACCCACCACAGGTGCAAGTAGACAGAAGTAGCCAAGAGTGGCCTCGCTGAGATTTGAAAGAGTAGCATTTGTGGGGCCATGTTCTTCTCCGAACTATTTTATCGCGCGCCGCTGGAAGCTACTTCTGGCTACTGTAGAGCTTGTGTTGCGGACCAAACAAGCGATCAACAGTAGCCAAACAGTAGCTCGAAGTAGCCACGAGTGGGTCCGTACAGGGTGAGAGTAGTTGAAAGTAGCCTATGTTAGCTGGCATTGGAACCCAGCGTAGGACAGCGCTACTCCCTCACACTGTACGGACCACTCGTGGCTACTTCGAGCTACTATTTGGCTACTGTTGATCGCTTGTTCGGTCCGCAACACAAGCTCTACAGTAGCCAGAAGTAGCTTCCAGCAGCGGAAAAGTAGTTTGGAGTAGAACATGGCCCCACAAATGCTACTCTTCCAAATCTCAGCGAGGCTACTCTTGGCTACCTCTGTCTACTTGCACCTGTGGTGGGTCTCTCGCAGTAGCGCGCATTTGCCGCAAAACTAGCTATATTAGCTGGCATTGACTACGGGTACTCCCTATAGTAAGACGCCCCCTGGTATCACATGCATCTATAGAATGCATGTCTAAAGTGAGCTATGAAACCGAACATGTCAATTTCTTAGGAGAAAGTATCTAGACGAGGTGTATTTTCCACCAATTCTTCTTCTTTGTTGAGAAATTCAATCGCATCATATGCATTCAGAGGCTCGTTAATCATGACTTGAGCTATGTTATGGATATTATATTCAATAATAGGTCTCTGCCCAGGTGTTACGACATCCCTTTTGCCATCTGAGTAACCTTCAATACCTGTGAATATGAACTTCCAGTATTCATTGAGAATATCCGTTATCGCTTTAATAGGTCACTAGTTTTTTTCCACTTTTGTAATGCATTCTTGCGATTTTCATAAACTTTCTCGATGAAAACATACTATTCCTGATTGTTTTTCTAAATATTCTACGAAGACATGTGACAAACCTGCAGTATTCATTATCTTGAAACTCCATTGCAACTTCATCTTGAGAACTAGGGACAAGATGACTACTTATATTCTTCCACGTCAGTTTCTGCTTCTTTGGTTAGTTTTAGAAATTGTTCTATATTTGAAGCACTATAGAAAGACTTCAAAAGATTTAATTGAAATTTCAATAATGGCGATGCTCCCCTCGTTCTGTAGACAACTTACAATGCGAACAACTACCCGAGATTAATATTTCAACTTTGAACGAGATCTGTAGATCTATAGGCATCGATATAAGCAAGAGGCTGTATCCCTCGCATCTCAGTTTTGAAAATAATCCAACTAATTTGTAAGCGGAAAAGCTTTTAGTGGCTTCAAGATTCAGGCTCCTAGCAGAAGCACGTACACGCTTCAAAACAAGCGCCGTCCGTTACAGTATAAGGGATTGTCCATAAACCATATGGCCTCATTTTTGGTCACTTTTGGCCACCCACCCACCCCATGTGGTTTTATATGGTCTCTGGACCAACCACCCACCCACCCCCTTAGAAGTCATATGGTTCGAAAAAATTTTCACTCGGAATATTGAGTAATATTCGAACCGAATTCATTGAAGTCATAATTTTTTGACAAACTTTCTTTCGGCAATATCATCAGACGTAGTAAAAGGTCAAGCGAGCCATCCATGCAAGTCATCAATGATAGGGAACAAGTCTGACTCTTCTGTTTGAGGAATAGATGGTATAGAGTTAATAAGGTCCACTTCCGAATGCATCGAAAATTTTGTCACGGCTTGATTTTTTTTAGAGACATAATAGTCCAGGCCGAGTGGGCACCATCGTTGGGTAAATTTATTCCGACGAGGTATCTCTGCAGGATCCTCTTCAGAAGACCCTCCTGATCATGGAAATCCATGTTGCCAGGTCGAAAAATGGTCACAATTCGTTTAAATCGAGTTTGCTTAAACAATTGAATAAAATTGCTGAATATCAATTCAAACTATTTTTATTAGATAACAGAGGAAAGGTCTCTTGTCATTTTCCGCTAAATTTGATAGTTTTCGAGTAATGAGCACTTTGAAAATGGAAAAACGAAAAATTTGCAATCTTTGACATGAAATAAAAGCAACAACGAAGTGGAAACTCGATGTTGCCATCGGGGGATCTGTTCACTAGGTTGTCCTCTACAAGATATAATGAGCTTAATCTCGACCCGATGTAATCTCGATCAGTGTTCTATCAAATTAAGAGTTTGCATATCCGATGACCAGCGAACACAATGGATGCTTTGATCATGAGCCTCTTATATATGGTGACAAAATATGGCCAGAGACGCAGAATGAAAACGAGAGTAATAATTATGGCATCAGTAAGACGGAGCGTAATACATCCTCGTCTGCGATACATAGCTGCTGTTGTTGTACATGCATCTGACTATAGTCAGATTTCGACAGGAAAAATTTTGCCTATAGGTAACTCTAGCAGCGCACCGATTATGTACGGGTAGAATTTCGAATAAAGATTTGATAAGATATCGTCTCGCACTTCTCAGTTCTCGCGATGTGCTCGGGTCATATGGCTTGAGGCTTCACCACTCACCCACCTCATATGGCTAGATATGGTACTTTTCACAACCACCCACCCATCCTCGGCGGACCATATGGTTTATGGACAGCCCCTAAACTCACTCACATCTCAACAATGGCTTGAAGTACCAATGCCTCAAAACTGACCAGATCCAGTCAAGAATTTGTAAAATGATCGGGACGATAACAATTACAAATGAATGCTATCCATGCACGATGTGATATCACTATTACGATGTAATAATAAGTAGCTCTAGTGAGATGGCGCCACGGTCTGTAACGCGAGATTACTCATACACTCTCTCGTTCGTGAGCTCATGGAAATGACTTACGCACTCAAGACATGTGTGAGCTCACATATGCTTGCACCTCAAAGTTATCGGTGAGGTTTGAGGCGAGATAGTGTGTGGGTTGACCGTGGCACCATCACACTAGAGATTCCAATCATTACAGCCCAATAATGCAATCAGAAGTAGCCAGTGTATACATGAATGGGCCTGCCAGAGTCTCATGCAGCTCGATAAAAGAGTCTCTCCGAATCGCTAGCCCGCCATTTTGAGTCTGGTAGTGGGTGGCTAGGGGATCTCTAGGATTGTGACGGTACAAATCTCCGGTAACCGGTAAAATATTGGGGTGTACTCAAACGTCGTCTGCTCGTAAGTAACAGCAGACGAAGTTTATATATACGTCGTCTGAGTACTTTTCTCTAGAATATTGACAAATTTGGCTTCGTAGTTTCCTTTGGACATGCGTTCTATAGATGCACAAGGAATTGAAGTCATCTGGTTGGGTGAAAACCGACATATTCTCCGAACAGATTCAGGGCTATATCCAATATGGCGGCTGACTACGGCCTTTTCTCAACTTCTCAACTTGACAAGATCAAATGAGATATGAAAACATTGTGAGATGGTGTTTTCTCGACATATCTCTGAGGTGGAAATTCTTCAGGTCAATGTTCAATTTTGAGTAAATTTCTGTCACTCGTGAATTACCGAATGTGAACCCTCACACTAAGAAGAATTTTCATCATAAAATTACAACACTCATGTGAAATGTCTTCATTCATTATAGGTGTTGAATGATCACAAAGGGGAACTCTGATCAACCGAAAAGGGAAATTTCTTCATTTACTCTTGGAATAATTCGTGATCTAGGAATTCGACTAAAGACTTGTGGTTCCACGTCAAGAATTTAGGACAGTGTAGGCTTTCTAGACTGGAAAATTGAAATAACTGGAAGTTATTCCGAAAGCTTAAGATTGTAGCACTCCGGTGTACAGAAAGATCAGATTTCTGATAAGAACGCAGCATGACACGGAAATACTTATTCGCCACAAGAAGTTACCATTAAACGCTCGTATGTCTTCCAAAGAAAAGACGTGATGGAGGGTATAGAAAACTTGGTTGCGATATTTCGGTCATAAGTGAGCTAACGCGATAAGCTAAAACACTCGGATGGATCCCTCGCAGCTTTTTTCTCCTTCTATCCGATTTTTTTTCCATTATTCTCGTGTATGCGACAAAAATGCGGGAAGAATGAATTAACATCCAGCTTGACACGATATTCATTTTGCTGGCGCTGACCATTTCGTATTCTGTGTTTGGATGATGTATGTTCGTTCACACCAGCATCGCCTTTCACAGAAACGTCGAAAGAAAACGAACTCAATCCTGTAGTATCGCTCGTAAGAGGGCGAAGGGGGGGGGGGGGGTAGATCATTCACATCGTAGTTTTATCTAGATTTCCGTCTCGTGTGCTATGGTGAAGGTTGTAACCCTCATATTATCGAAATTTCATCAATGTTGAATATTTCCTAGGCTAGAAATGATGAGTTTGACCTTAATTTTTGTAGGAAAAAGTATGTGATACTTTGATCAAAATCCATCAACTATCAAATTCCTTTACAAAATTTGATTTTTTAGTTATCTTACAAAGAAGAGTAACTGCAATAAAATCCATGATCTATGGCAAAACGTGTGATGAAATCGAAATGAAAGCTCAGAAAATGTGCGCATCAAGGCCAATTGAATGAAACAGGAGCTGTATTGCGAGTTATATACAGTTTTGTGTGTCGGGGCTTCATAATCCCGATATCTAACAGTTTTCGGGCAATAAAACACAAGCTGCAAGAAGTATAAAGAGTATACACGGGAAGCGATTCGGTTGGCAAAAGTGGCTTCTGCCACGCGCTGATAAAGAGAAATGTTCCACAGATATGGATTCCCCCGCGAATTCTTCCTCTTGATCGTTTTCATCGCCCTTGCTTTCGGAAATTTTTTCCTACCTACTCTTTTTTTCTTCTTTTTTGCCCCCCACGCTTATCTCGTACTTTTTTACTCCTCCATTTCTGCTTTCTGTTATATTGTATACCATCCATCTTACTCGCGATAAAATAGCAACAGCTTTGCGAGCAAGCAAAGTATTATATATTAGTATATGAAATTGAAAGACAAAAATTGCGAGTGATTTCGTGAAGCCTTCAAGCATAACAATTCTGTGTGTATAACGTAAGATTTAATTTGCAACCGTGTTTTTTTTCTGAATGAGGATAATGATTGGATAATTATGTCTTGTGGCACTGTAGTCATGGGCAAAAAAGTGTTGTCATACATTTTGCAATCAACGGCTTCCTGTTAACGAGTTCAAGCGCATGGTGAGGTTTTTCAAGTACCTCTGGAATAACTGACAAACAATGGTAATCGACTTTTTTGACATGAAGAGTTGTTGAATGACTGAATTCTGAAATTTGTAAAGTTCGAGCATACCATCATATTTTTTAACAGAAAGTATATACTTGTTTTGGTCCTGATAGAAATGTGACCATTTTTTTCTGGCCACCGATAGCAATGCGACTTGGCCAGTTATTGATGGGAAAATGTTCACGATTCCTATTAGGAAGGAGAATTCCATTATTGTATCCGGGATCATTTAATCATACTGATGGAATTGGTCGATTATATATGCTGAATAAATACTCATCTTGTATAAAGTTTCCTGCTCTCACATACAAAACTTTGTCGAGACTTCAACGATTCCTTCACATTGAGATTTTTGGCACAACGCCGGTCATATATTGCCGATTCAAATTGTAAAGATATAACAATAATATCTAGATAGCTGATCATTAACTTTCATGTGAACATGTTTCTCATACAGTTTCCATTCCATTGATTTGGTATGAAAATTCTTCAAGCTTTTGAAGAACAACCATCATCTATTCAAACATCCATCATGAAACATTAGTAATATACAGTAAAAGCGGCCACCTCTTCTAACGGCCGGGTTTTCTCAGTCCCGAAAGTACCTTTCATGTGTAAATTGAACCTCCGAAAAGCGGCCACCTCCCTTAATGGCCAATTTTTTCCGGTCCCGCAGGCTGGCCGCTAAGAGAGGTTTTATTGTATTCGATTCAGTACGACTCAAACTTGATTTCGGCTATCTCGAAGAGCCAAAATATCTTCTTTCCTCATATAAATTTCAACTCAAATCACAGATTCTAATTCCAAAAAATCATTAAATAATAACATCATAGTGTCTAGTCGTCGACTACACAGTCAAATCGAAAAACGTTGTCCTTTTACTGTGCATCGACGCGAAAATTTCTTGAGAAACAATAAGGTAACAAAATATTCATGCACAAGTCAACCGTTTAAAGTAGCCAAGTGTATTGCATTAATGCAATGTATTATACATACGCTATGTGCGGGAGGTGTATTACCTCAGTTCATTAAATAGAGTATATATAGAGGTAACAAGATATATCGGCTGCATCTCAAATGACCCGCTAAAATCTGTTTCACCAATATATAAGTATCTGTATGATGCATGTGGACATAAGAGTAAATCACGCTTGTATGAATCTCAGTGCCAATCATAGCATGTGTAGAACGTGCTCAGAGCCCGGTAAATATTTTCATATTACTTTACGCGCGTAATTCAAGCACCGCAAAAATTTGTGCTGAAAAGTAGCCATGAAGTCTTTCGTTCAGCGGCTCTTTCTAGCCACATCCGCCCCATATCTATACTCTCTGTCTCTGTCTCTCTATATCTCAGTAGGGACCACACGCAAATACCCTAACCATCAATGCAGTGCCTTTTTCCACCCGATTGAACCGCAATTCCGTTCTTGCATACATATATATAATATATAGCTCGCTGAACACCCGCACGCCACTGAATCGAAGTTTGTCTTTTTCTTTGTACATCTTTCGTCATATTGTGTTCAAATCCTTCATAATATGAATCTGTCCTAGAAGAATTTTTGATATACAAGTATCTACAAATCGATGATGGATCAGGTTTTTCCTTCATGATTTTGATGATTATTTTTCCTTCATGATTTTTTTTAATGCTCATTCATTCACAGAAAATCATGATTTTTCTTGACTTGGATTCATTATTCTTCTGACCTGAGTTGTTCAGAATCGAATCAAAGCAGTTTTTACTCTTCATTCTTCATAGTATGTCCCAGAAAGTTGTCAAAGACGTTCTGTCACGAAGAACACATGATAAGGACGCTAGAAAAATTTTGGAAGAAGATACTCTGTCACATTTGAAGACGTATGATTAATTTTGAAAGAGGGAAACCCCATTTTCCAATAGTCGGCTCAATCCACTCTAACTCTAAACATTTCATACATCAATGACATGTCGCAAACAACTCATATCATGAACTGGAAATGTGTATCTAAAGTAATCACATAGTAAGATCTAAGATCTGGAATGTGACCAAAAAAGGGAAGAAGAATTGAAGCGTGTGTTTTATCAAGATACGGACCTGATGATTTTGAAGATTTGATTCGACTCTACGGGTATAGTAGAGGGTCACATTCACAAATTCATCCATAACTGATGGAACTGACCCTAGTAGCTTGTGTGGCGCAATATCACTGGATAGCCAAAAGGACTTCGATTCCAATTTCCATACCCGCAAGCGTTTGCCACACCTCAAAGATTTCATTCCATCTTTAAACTATTTGGCCAGCCTTACAGAGTTGTACGACTGAAAAATTGATACTCTATATATCATAACCTTCAAAAGGACACAGTATGTTTTTGTAGACTTTCGACTCTATAACAAGATAACGTCCGAGAATTTTGTTAATGTGGCGATGGGAAGACATGCTTTTTGAGGAAACTCTGTAGATGTTCGACACACTTTCAAATTCAACTAATTTTCATGTTAAGAAAATCGGGATTGGTATTATGCAAAGTATCGTAGAATCTCCGTATGAGCCGTGCGGCGAAAGTAAAGGTGTATGCGCGCAGCATTGAGTTCGTGGTGGGACAGGTTTCCCCCACTCCCAAATCGCCGTTGCGAGTGGGGGAGCTATGCATGCAACTCCGAAGAACTGAAAAAGTCATCGATGAAGTACGCAGATTTTGGCCACAATATTTTTAACTTCAAAGGTAAGACGAGTATTCTCAAAATTCTCATAACTGATGAACTGGAAATGACAGATTTCATAATGATCGTTTTTGTAACGATTGTAATCAGGAAGTTTGATAAAAAGTTGATCGACAATAGACTGTCTTGTGCTTCGAGTTCTGTGATTAAAGTGTCAGATTGACGTTTCCCAAAATCAGTGTAGACAGACTCTAGTAATAAATGATGCAGAAATAAACATTGCACTATTTGGAAGAAAGTTGAAGGCGAATCACGTAAATAATCACCTGCGAGTTTCAGAAAAACTAAGGTTATTTTTATTCACGGAGACCCAGCTACCTAGATATAAACTCATTCCATATTGGAGAAACATACTGAAAATTTTTGGGATCCGTCTAAACGGAGATGAGAATTTGCGAATCCGCAGAAAGCGGAAACATTGATCAGAAGACATATAATAACGGTAATCTTTCTAATGCGATGTTGAACGCTAAAATGTAGAATGAAAATCATCGAATCGCGGGTTATTCGAAAAGTTGCGGACTCGAGCAAAAGTATTGCAAATAGATGAGGAGATCACACGATGTCATATTGATGAATACATGTATAAGTGGATGACGGGCACAAAATAATACTATACAAAAAGAGATGCTTAAATTCAGATCACTCTGGTGCACGGTCTCTGGTGTCTATAACAGTTTGCATCTTGAAATTTATCCTCGTCTAATCTCAAGACTAAAAAACGCATCGAAGCCCTTTATGATACCCCTGCAACCAAATGACGCCCAATGTGGGGCTCAGTAAAATTTCACTAGATCCAGAACTTTATAACCATTCTATACGAGCAATAAACTCTGAATGGCGAAATGATATTGAAATTGAATTTTTGAGGCAAAAAATGAGGCGTGAATTAGATTCCACACTGTAAGCCTGAATTTTTTGTCCAGCTCCACATTCAGTTTGTAAATTTTGATACTTCATATTCATTCGTGGGTACAACTCACAAGGGGAGTCCGGAGTCTCCGGGTCCTGAAATCTCACCAAAATTTTTTTACAGTTTCGTACCACCTAGAATATGAAGAATCTAGAGTAACTCCGTCAAATGGGCCCTCTGTCCCAAGTTACAGCCTATGACATTAGCATTGCCCATATAGGCCCATGTTAAGAAGTGATATATATAGATATACTGACAATGCTAACGTTTTTGCTTGTAGCTCTGAAACAGGGAGCCCATTTGACGGAGTTGCTTTAGATTCTTCATATTCTAGGTGGTACGAAACTGTGGAAAAATTTTGGTCAGATTTCAGGATCCGGAGACTCCGGACTCCCCTTGTCAGTGGAAATTGCGAATTCGAGACTCAGAAATTGATCTGCAAAATTTGGCTTCAGGACCTTTGTCAGTTCCAGTCTCGGATCACATTAGGTTTACCCAGTTGATGGATTGATTATGTAGTTCCTGACTTGAAATCGGTGGGTGAAGGAATCAATGATGGTTGGAAGACGGTGAAAAATCTACATGGAACAATGCGAGGAGAATTGAAAATAACCACATGTGCCAGCGGTCTTTTGAAAATTGTGAAACGAGTAGGTGGAACTCACGAACTAAAAAATAATCTCGAATTTCTCTTTCATGGCCCTCTTGGACTTGTGATCCTACCTGAATAGTTCTCAGAATGAATGAGGTTAGTCACTTGAACCCCGAGAATTTACTACATTCCTAATCTAGAAATTGACAAATCCAAAAAATAACGAATATAAGTAACAAAATTCTTCAGATATGTTGCAAATAAAACTAAAAATGTTTCAAAGTTTGGAAATCATGATAATGAAAAGCCTCCGATTTAAGTGAGAATCTACACATGATAATACGAATATTGTGTGTAGCATCGAAAATGTCGATGATGTCGGTGGCAAAACATCGGCGCATCGGCGTGGGCGTGCATATCAGTCGAGTTAGTGAAGTGCAGTGGTCGGTCTATATACGAACGAGAGAGGTTCTCTCACTCTTATATGGCTATCCCCACAAGGAATTAGCATTCGCACAGGATATACGCTCTAACTACTATCGACGTTGCTCCAACTATAATCATCCCCGAAGCAGAGAGGTAAACTCTATATATATGGATGATGTGGTGGTGACGGTGGTGGTGGTGGTGGTGGTAGAGGCCGCTGGACAGACTTAAGTGTAATATTATTCAACAGACGGCTTTCCATATAGACGTTACAATACATGATGATATAGCGAAGCCCCATCGTATTCCATCTATTCTACATACTATATAGAATATTATACACATGTGTGTGTGTATCGCAGATGCTCCTTTTGCGTTCATATCACCATTTGCTTTGGATATATAACCCATATAGGAAAAGATATAGAGGTATCAGACTATTCTAAGCTATTCGTATTCACTTGAGCTTCTCTATTCTGTAGCCCTCATTTGAATGTATGCATGCTAGAACTTGTGATGATGATGATGGTGGTGGTGGTGGAAGCTTCTTGTTTCCTTCCGACGAATAATATATCCTATGAGCGAATGGATGGGATAATGTTATACCGTAGCAATTGTGATGTTGGTAGAAGTACAACATCAGGACTAGAATATATACCTGTATTGTGTAGCGAACTATAACTTGCACATGTTTGGAAGGTTTGTTTAGTACGATATGGAACGAGGCTTGATAACATAGATCAGATGAGGAATTATTCTCATCGTGGTTTGTGAAATGTTTAAAAAACTATGATTCAATGGTTTTCTATGCGATTGATAGATCTGCGTTTGATGGATGCTCATAGTCAGTTGATAATTGTAATCATGTATTTTATGGATTCTAACTGAGTCTTCACTCGGGAGATCAACATGATTGCTAGTTTTCATGATTTTCATGAGAAAATAATCCTGAATCTTTTATCTGAGATAAATCAATCTTGATGGGGGACTTTAATATCAACTGGCTAGATTCCCCGAAAAAATCTCGTAGAAGGATTCTAGGTGAATTCTTGAGCACTTTAGGCTTTAGAGACCGTGATTCTTGAACCCACGTGTCATCATGAGAGAGGGGGGGGGAGGTTAATAGAATTTGATCGATTATATTTGTATCAGATGAGTCAACGCTTCTGCGGTCAGACCGAGTGAGGAGGAATCTATTGATTCCGGAGCACGATGCGATGATGCTTATTACTTTGAGTTTTCTTTTCACTCCTTCGCAACCAAGGCCAATTACATGTGGGACATTTAAAAACTTCAATCTTGTGGAATCAAGAGAAGATTTGGCAAAGGTTGATCTTACTTTAATGACTAAACTAGTTTATGTAGATGACAAAGTGGGAGCCCTGACATCTTGTATACGTACTCTTAAGAATAAGCACGCTCCTTATTATACTTTTGTTCCAAAAAAAAGGAGAGATTTTTTTCTGACTGGTGGATGAGATTAGCCCAGGCGAGAATAGGACGCAACAAGTCATCAGAAGAGGATAGGAAGAAAAGTGGGAACTCGGATGCCAAAATGCTCCATAGAAAGCTCAGGGATATAGTAAAGACTATGATCGAAAATTCCAAGGGACATTATTATAGATCTGAATTTGACAGGTGCAAGGATACCAAAAAGTTGTAAAGGATGGTTTATGATCTCGGGCTGACAAAAGCTACGGAGAGTTGCGTTCCGGAGATAAGCTCAAAAGATACTTTATTGGCATCCAAGCAACGGAAGAGTTACACAATCAGAGAGCTACTGCTAGAATCACACCTGATGATAGATTCTACCTCAGACATTTTAAACCAATTGACGTAATCAATGCGGTCCATTTGATGTCCATGAAAGTCAAAAGCCCGAAGTTCGGATGATATTCCTATTCGGTTCATCAAAGATTGTCTACCTGAGATAATACCAATAATGTTGTTGAACATTTTTGATACTTCGCCACAAAGTCGGGTATTTCCAGCGAATTGGTAGCTGGCATTGGTCACCCCCTTGCACAAAGTGAAATCCCCGGACGAAGCTGAGGACATCAGGCTGATAAGCTTTTTGTGTGCTTTGGCGAAGTTATTGGAAGAAATGGCACTTAGGCGAATCATGGATTTTGTCACCAAGAATTATCTTCAATTGGTCCAATGCAATCGAAGTTTCGAAAAAAAACCGTAGTACGCACATGGCACTCACTGAGATTGTTGATGATATTAGAGGTAGTATTGATTGAGACAGAATCCAGCTTTTCGTCAGTCTTGGTTTTTTCCGCTCCTCCGATATGGTAAATATCGAAATCTCCATTCGAAAATGAGAGAGATATGGATTATTTGATGCGGCGTGTGAGTAGGTGGAGTCTTTCTTAACGAGTAGAACTCTAGTAGTGAAACTACCTGACGGGATTTGTTCCGGACCTCTGTCACGTCACGCAGGTGTTCCACAAAGATACAAAGCAGGGCCTCCTTTTTAGTCTCTTTTCGTTAACGTTGCAGCTTCTTCTATCTGTCGTCAATATGAATCTAATTTTTACACGGACGACACTGATACATATTACTATGGTAACATTAGAGATATACAGTACATTGTGAGAGTTGTTATTGAGCATGATCGGTTATTTCAAGTTCTGGGACAAGGTAATGACCTTGGACTGAACGCATTCCAATCTGAAGCGATCTTCTTATGATTTCGTTACTTTTTGAGCAAGTTGAAAGAAATGGATATCACACCAGTCAAAGTTGATGATCAGACGGTCAAGTACGGTGAAACTATGTGACGTTATCAGGGGTAACTCGATATGAGGTAGCCTAAATATGCATATACAGTCAATGTAATATCATAGCTAGAAATTGCTTAGCAGCATTGAGTAAGCTACGTAACTGTGGTGACCATCTTCCAAGAATGACTAAGGCTTCTACTTGTCAAGTTTCTTATTTTCCCAAACCTTGATTATCGTCGAGGACTTTTCTTTGGCTTGTCTAAAGAACTAGAAATAAAACTCTCTGAGTGCACAAACGCAGCGATTCGTTTTGTCGGAACACATCACGCCTTCAAATTGGGAGTATAAGACCATGCCATATTCTCTTCGTCGTCATCACCTCAGCATACATATGTCTGTTAGCAAGTGTATTAAGTTCATCACAACCTCGGTATCTGAAAGAATTATTGGTATTTCGCCCTGTCGACAGTGTTGGATCTAAACATTGATCCGAATTCGAGCTAGTTACACCAAAGTGCACTCCAAATACTTATAAAAACTCGTTTGTGATTGGCACAATAGGTTTGATGATCTCCACCGTAACTATTCTCATCCATCTACTGGGATTAATTTGTTCCTCCCATATCTTAGAGGACCAATCCAAAGATCTCATGTATGAATGAATATCGGTTAGTCTTGTAAACCCGTAATCGCCAAAATCATCCAATTTTCTTTCCCGAACCGTATGCAAATTCCAGATGAAAGATGCAATATCCTTCACAGAATACATTTGAAAACGTGATATTACATTGAATGAAAGTTAATGACATGCATTAGTTTAAATGTTTTTGGTACATTGCAACTAGTAATATATACGTGTATATACAGTCCTACTCCATACAAAAGTGGCGCCAAAATCTTAATGTTGAAAGAGTTAAAATTACACCATCATCCCCCGTAATCTCCCAATGTTCCTTCAAAACCTATACTTGAGGAACCAGAATATATGCAATGCAATGATCAGTCTTGAATATGAAAGGTTAGGAAAAGAGCTCAGAGTACCGAACCAATAGGTAAAATATATATATATCACATTAGCCTAAGGGGATATATGCAAATGGTCAAAGATCTGTCGAGTGGAATGATGAGTTCTCTATAGATAAGCACTTGTTTAGTATTATATGTTAAGAGATGAGAAGAATCGATAGACACAAGTTGAAGCGAAAAGCCATTGGGTTATAGATGCAGGACGTCCCTCGCTCTTTTTTTGGACGAACGAACTTTTGGAGAAAACGACTCTTGAGCCCGAGCCTGAGGCGATATATGTATATATGTAGCGTGGCTCGCGCGCGGGTGCGAGACGTTATTAATTTACCAAAATAAGAGGCAAACTTGGTCATCTGTGGGCCGCATGTCTCACACTCATAGAGGCGTTCAAGCTGTTATTTTATGGGGATGTATCCAATGGTGATCATAACCTCAAGATGCGCATCATATTCATTTTGTGAGCTCATTCTTCTTTGTTTCATGACAATTCAATACGCAAAACTCCAAATAAGCATGTACACTTTGGAGGAAGTTGATTTTTACAAATTTGGGCTGATACCGCAAATTAGGTCATCTAGGTTATAGGACTAATGATTGTTCATTATTAGAATTACCTATGATGTCGTGCATTTGTTAATCTTCATAACATCAGCCCAGAGACTGTGCATCTTCCAGAATAAGAAGACCCCTAGTAAAAATAAGTGCCTCATGATCATATATGAGCATGTTCCCAGCTGAATTGTGGTCATCCATGACCATCTATGATTTCAGAAAATATTATGTCTCCATGGTTAGTCATAGATATACAGAGCCAACTCGTATGTACATGGCCGTGGGGTATTGTAATCAAGTGGTTGTACATGAAATTTTCAATATCGGATGGAGGCCTAGCAGTTGGAGTCCCAAGCGCGCTTATTTCGAAACTTCGGATTGAGAAACATTTCGAGTTGGCAATAAAGTGCTTCATTTCCAACATGAATTCCTAGGATCAAGTATGGAAACCAATGACGACCTATGACTCCGGCCTCATGGTCATGGGTGGTCATATATGACCACAGTCCGATCGGGAACATGTTCATATATGATCATGAGGCACTTATTTTTACTAGGGACGTTATCGTGGTCTAGGCAATTTTACACTGATTAAAAATCCCTCGGTTGAATTTACTGATTCTTGTTCGAGTTTAGTATAATTTTCTCTTGGTTGTATATTCCAGTAGATAAGATCATCGCTGCCTGATGACGAAAATGATCATCCTCGTTGCTTGGTTCGTATTTATTATGATGAATTAATTCGGCTTCGACTTGATTGATTATTTCATGTTTTTTTCTGCTTGTGGAAATATCTGGATCAGATCGAATATACGTGCATGAGATGTTAGAAGTTAGGTCAAAATAAGGGGGCGATTGTCATCAACGTGGGGAGTCCGAACGATCGAGACTCTAGAGACAGGAAAGTAAACTCTGCATGAGTTACGGCTTGCTTGCATGGCATGCTGCATTTGGTAAACTGCATGCTACTGCAGCAACGGTAGCCAATATATTTTGACGTACCAGCGATGCAAGGCTGATGATGACGTTGACTGTATTATATATGGCCCAATGGCCAGCACTATATACAAATCCTATGCCACATTTCAGAACCTCGAATGTAAAATCATACTCCAACGTTCAATAATCTCAGGAATCCCATTTAAAACCGCATAATCAATTATGGATATTTCATAATGATTTCTTAACCGTAATCAGATTATGTCTCGATCTATCTAGGAGTAAATAAAAAAAAATCAAAGCTGATATATAAAAACTCGATTCGAGGTATAAAGCGCTTTTGTATGACTATGATATCTACACCACGACCGATATCAGATACGAGGGAAAGTTAAAATTCTATCATACATTCACCGACTATGTTGAATTTTGGAAGTTTATGATGAATTCTCGGAATAATGTGAATCTGGATCCACGTTACACATTGCAGATCTAGACTTTGCGGACAAATTCATAGGGTTCAGGGTTGAAGAGGGAAACGCTATCAGTGAGATGTGGACCATTTATATTCATAACACTACTGGTTGAATATTATTGGGAGTGAACCTGTGAAATTTTTCAGATAATAGGGTTACCCAAGATGCCTGCATTTCAGAGGACGTTTGTCCTCAATTATTGTGATTGGGGTACCGAAAACGGATATGACGATAAGGGATTATTATGAGGATCATTTTTCTCACTTTCTTGCGGTTGATGGCACAACAAGGTCGTTTTACAAGTAGAATTGATTGTAAGTCAAAATCTAGAGAAAATATAGATTCTCACCGAAGACTATATTTGTGACTAACTGTCAGAAACTCTCGTCAGCTTGAGAAATTGCTACAGAAGAATCTCAGACTCCAAAAAGACGTTACTAATGTCAAGAGTCGATTTATGGACATACTTATCATTGAGGTTCCCTTACAGTTGCGACTCATCGATTCCCTGGTAGAAATGAGAGCATTCTTATTAATTTTTGGTTAAACAATGCTCGCCATTTTCTACCAGGGTTATTTCATGATTATGCACAACTCCGATTGTACATTTGTTTACATGGAAAATCTCTTCAACTATTCATGTCTCACTCTTTTTGGATCCCTTATTCCATCTTCCACTCACTCTTGTTCTTTTTATTCTTCTTTCTTGACGCGTTCTAGCTTCTTGTTGTCATGTCTCCGTTCCATAGCCTAATTAGTGCGTTGTTCCAACAATCATCTATTTAAATCAATAAATAGTGAGTAGATAACACGTTAACCCCCTTACTTATTTCGTCTTATACAGTGGATATGGCCAAGAGCAATATTTGTGGTAATTTTTATTTGGCGCATGATAAAAATCTGAAAAAATTCTGAATACATTCTTTCAAGAATCAAGTCTCTATATGGTTTTATTTTGAAAAAAAACGCAAAAAATCAAAATTTTTGATTTTTGTAATTTTGACGTTTTTCATCATTCTTCGACTAGTGCATGATATTATTCCATGTCAGAAAATTTTTCCGACCCCGGATAGACCGGTCTGAAATGAGCGGGTTAACAAAAATTTCATGAACGTTGTACTTGTACACCTTGGCCACACACTAGATAACCTACAATTTGTAAGGTAACAGAATCATAAGATGCTCCTGATTCATATCTGGCAGTAGGTAAACTTATGATTTGGTGAATTGCGCATGCGCCACACGACGAAGCAGCCAAGCAGCATGTCTTAAAAATTGGCCTATAGATGGAAGGATCAATTCCCGCAGTGTGGAAGCTTTCATCAACCATCAGGTTTGCACAGACAAGTATCCATAGTGTGAGGTAATACATTCATGCATGTCAAGAGAGGTGTATTATATGCACGCGGAAGCATTTTGAATCGATCAAAATGATGCCTATATACGTAATAGTCAGTGGTACAAATCAGCTGTAGGCAAAATAACCTTCTGTGTTCAGTTAAGAATTTTAGCCGATGTACCCGCAGACGCAACGCGCTCTTGAGATCTTCCTCTCACGATGTATAGTATTATACTGCAGATGGACCCTAATGTATATCTACTCTCAGGGTTCGTCTACAGTGTATGGTATGAGTCGGTGCATTGAAAACAGCAGGAGCAACAATAACATCAAGAACGATAACAGAAGAGGACGTATACCAGAATGTACATACCATAAATATATTCAAAGAGAGGAATAGCATTAGTATTATACGGAAACGAAGGAGTGGTTTCAGTTGGTTTACGTGGCCAATGGGTGCCACTGTTGCAGTACGCCATCTTTGCACTGTATGTCTTTCTCTCTCTCTCTCTCTGTTTTTCCCTCCTCTGACTCAGTCCGATGCGAGCTGCTTACCTCTTCTTGTGTATATATATGTATATATGCTAGTATAACCTCTTTCACTGGTAAAGGTATTATATATTTCTGTGTGACTACTACTCTCTGTTTGGAGCCCCTCCTTTCTGCCAACCTCCTCCACCTCCCAGCCAGCACCCGCCTTCTTCTCCTCCTCCTCCTCGTACTTTTGTCTCCCACCTCCTCTATAACCTCTTCCCTCCCAGAGTTCGCGGTTTGCTTTATATATACTACCCCTCTCGCGCTCGCACCTCACATTGTGCACAGCGGTAGGTGTGCTTGAAAGTATGGCGAAGCCTTTCCAGCACACCTAACTAACATATACGGCTAGATCGAGGATTCCAACCTCCTCTTTTTTTCCGATCATACTTTTCGTCACTGAATCGGCATCGCAGCTATGCACTTGCCGTATTGAAATTGTGTAGATTCTGAATACCTTTCATTCGCAACCTTAATACCTTGGATTAGACGCACTTTCATTGAAATATCTGAAATCGAAAATTTTTCGCGTCGTCGTTTCTTCTGTAATCGCATCGCATCAGCGGTGATGCATGACGGAACTCGCCATCACGCGCGGGTCTTTTTTGAATGTCGTTTGAAGTTGACCATGTTCAATCTTACCACAAATTTCAAAAACCGAATTTATCAACTCGGTTGCATGTATTTGGTATTTCAATACTTCAAGAATGATAAACAAAGCCTAATAATTGAGCTGATTCTGCTTATTTACGAATTGCTATGCACCGCACCGCAATCTCTCGATGAGCCTCTGGGATGACCCAATGTTGCGCAATCACTGCAATCGCCCCTCGCGGACCGCGGGCCCGCGACCATGCGCAAACACCCCGTTCCCCCACCAACGGAGAAGCACACATTAGTGAGAATGGCGCGCAATTTTGAATGCTTGCAAGTGTTGTAGAGCTTTTTTGTACATCTCATAAGAAAAAAATTTGAGATGATCAAATGGAAATGAATTTGAAAGAATTATTCTTTAGTTCAGATATACGTCATTTGTATTTATCATTGCTATCATATCATTTCTATTTCTTTATCATTTCCATCATATCATTCCTAGTTCTTTACATTCAATCCTCAAATTCATCAAGAATGGCGCTTCCACGGGGCATAACTGCTACAATATGATGATGCGCTCCGCACGATGGCCGCTTTTTATAGTTGCCTAATGAAAATTAGCAGGTACGAATAACCAGTGCAGAAGCACCTCCCATTCTTGTGAATTGAAATTGATAATTCACAGAATAATGACCAAAAAATGAAGACGAGAACATTTTTATTCCAAGATTTCAGCAGAACGGTTTCTCAAAATGTTTGGTCGAAAGTACTCGGAAGGATACATTAATGAGATTCGTGGATTACTCCTTCCAACAGTTATTTCCGGATAATTCTTCCCTTGCGGAAAGCCTCCAAATAATTCTTTTTAACCAAAAACTTTTGGGCATTTTCTTGGGGTTATCACGAATGGAAATGGTTAATCCTCACTTTGAGCCATCGAAAATTCAGAAGATAAGAGATAATAACAAGACTCACTTGCAGTAAAATAATAGTTTTTTCATATTATCATCAACACATTCCTCTTGGAACTTTGAGAGAGGTATGCCCGAGGTTCTCTGTAAGAAGGAACTCCCCAAGAATGGATATTTGTAGAGGGAACCATCCAAAAATTTTTGGCACCAATAGAACCGTCCTCAAATTTTCGGGTGGAAAAAATCGCTCAAAATTTTTGGTTTCAAAGACACTATCCAAATTATTTTAGGAACCATTCAAAATCACATTACGTGAAAAGAGCTATCTAAAAAATTTTGGATATGGATAGTTTGTAGATATTTGCCAGAATCTACGAGAAATCGTAGATCGTTCGATTTAGTGAAAATTTTTCGAAAGTTTTTTTTCATGCGCCAGAAGTTTCTGGATAGTTTCTTTTAACCGAAAATCCTTGAATTTTCTAATGTTTGAGATTTCTGGTGTGAAGACACTACCCAAATTATTTTGGCTTAATAAGAAACGTCCAAAATTATTTTGCGTGAGAAAAGTGTCCGAAAATATTTGGTTATAGATAAATAGTTGATATTTGTTCGATTATGAGAATTCTAGTATCGATCCATTTACCGCGAATTTTTAGAAAATTCTTCCATACTAGAGGTTCATGGAAAGTTGATTTGAAGCTAAAACTCTTACAGATTTTCTTGCCACTCTTACGTTTTGAAGAATTCACTCCTGATTCTGAGCCAACGAATATTGATGAATATGTTCTCACCAGAAAATCTCTGGAAAAGAAGATTTCATCATCTTGCTGATTTTGAATACATTCACTCAATAGTTCTTCTCTCTAAGTGGTATATTGAGAAAAAGGAAGAATACACATTTTGAGTGTTTTCTTTCATTTAGCCTCGGTCAAATTTCATACCTTAGAAATACACCTCAAAGAGGTAAAACTTTTGAAAGTATGGATGAGACCCTCTCACAAATTTGAATTAGTGTTGTGTATTTTAGATTTGGTGAAAACGATGTGCATACTGTAGCGAATTCATGGCAAAGAAAGAATTGATATCCAAAAAAGTTTTCAAGCATGGAATGGATCCATGTGGTCGCTTATCGTGATTTGATGCAATCGTAATTGTCAAACTCCGAGCAAAGAACGCGGTGAAATCCAAGATGGGTCTCAAGTATGTGATTGGACCTGTCCGAAATTTTCTCACTATGTACTACTGCAAGTGATTGAAATATATCCGTCTCAAGGAAAAAATGGGGACTGTTGGGAAGGAAGGTGGCTTCACCGCGACGGGCCGCTAACGGAGAAATAATCATCGAAAATAATTTCGTCAAGAAAAATCGTCACGTTATGCACCAGCCTCAACCTTATCTGCAGAGCTAAAATTTCGGAGCGTTAATGGATAATGGATCCCATCTTCCACGATATTATTCTATACGTTGTAAGTTGTAGGCAAAGTGGTCGAGGTAACCATTTTTCTTGACGAAATTATTTTTCGATGATTATTTCTCCGTTAGCGGCCCGTCGCGGTGAAGCCACCTTCCTTCCCAACAGTCCCCATTTTTTCCTTGAGACGGATATATTTCAATCACTTGCAGTAGTACATAGTGAGAAAATTTCGGACAGGTCCAATCACATACTTGAGACCCATCTTGGATTTCACCGCGTTCTTTGCTCGGAGTTTGACAATTACGATTGCATCAAATCACGATAAGCGACCACATGGATCCATTCCATGCTTGAAAACTTTTTTGGATATCAATTCTTTCTTTGCCATGAATTCGCTACAGTATGCACATCGTTTTCACCAAATCTAAAATACACAACACTAATTCATCTTATATTCAAGAATACGTATACATTTAGGTATAACTACCTCTTATTTTACTGTTTCATGTGAATTTAGATAGGAATAAGACTGAGGAATAGGAAACCTTGTGCAAAAGTTGTAAAAAAATTTTGTCATTACGGTATGTTGAACCCAAATAGACAGGTTATGTTCGAGCGATCCGAATTTGAATAAGTATATGTAAATATTCTTGATTCAGAGTTTCAGATGATGGGACAATAACAATCGTTCTGAAAATCTCTGAATCAGAATTGCTGTTCCGAGTATACAAATATAATGAAACTATGATTACCTAGATGGATGTATGTATTGAATGTACTTTGTTATAGCCGATATTTGGCCAAGTCAATTATATTCAAAATTACGGATATATATCAAAGAATTACGTATAATGAGGATATCTCTCTATTGTTGAAGATTAGTGGCGTAAGGGACTTGGCCTGACCTTAAATATTATCACATGAACTTGAAGTAACTCTGGTAGAAATGTGACCATTTTTTCTGGACACCTACATCCATAGTAGCAATGCAACGTCTACAGAACTTTGACAAAGTCATTCTTGATTATATCCGGTTGTTACATTCGAACAGGCAACGCGTTATTAAAAAAACCGCGTATGAAAAAATATTGGGCTTATGGAAAAGGGGGGATTCCCTTGAAAATAGCTGCGGTCGGTGGGGACAAAAAATCATGGTAACTCAAGAAATATTGAATAGAGTATACCCGTTATTGTCTATCGGTTGATTCCAGGAACAGGGAATTAATTTGTGATTTGCACTAGTTCTCTATTTCTCAGATAATATTTGCGCAATTCCACATAAATTTGCATCGCCATCTCGCGAACATGTTAGAAATTCAAATTACGATTCATGATCCGATCATACTCCATTGTTCCCTTGACAATTCCTTAAAATCTGCCCTATGATTTGAACTCATTATCACTCATCCATCCATACCACTATAAACGATGATTTTCCTGCTGAAGGATCCTGGAACGGAGTACCTTTTGAAACATCAGTCCAGCATTATGTGATCAGATCTGGCTGTGTTAAATTTTGAGTTCCATGGACAAGATCAAACTCGACTGGACTGGAACTTGAGTTACCTCAAGGAATTGATTAGAATTCTTCATCAGCTGATCTCGAAATCGCGTAGAAAAAATGCCAAATTTCCCGCGTATTATAAGGAAAGCCACATTTTTTTAACCACGCTATTGTCAATCCACGTATGAAGAAATCACGAATGAACAGAATCACTTGTAGATTAGACCTGTATGTAATGAAGAAAATTGATTGGAGACAACTTTTTAGAACTCTTCGATGAAGTTTCATCAAGTTGCGATGAACTTCTGCAAGTAATCTGTCTTTGAATGATGCACAAGTCAAATGATTCATGAAATGGGCAGTGGTTCAAAGCACTCTTTATACTGGCGCAAGGTTTCACCATTCTCGAATGAGAATGAAGATAATAGGGAAAATGTAGTCCGTAGAAGATTAAAATATTGTCTCTTATTTATATCAATGTTCCAAGAGGGCTTCTCTTTAGCCTCAATTTTTGATATTTTTCCAAACTGCCAAAAGTAAAAAAAATGTAAAGCTCCAAAATCAGTCAAATTCTGAGCCAGGTAAGAGTAAAAAAAGCTGGTAAAGAATTTTAATCGTATTCGACGACACGCAAATAAATTCCATTCATGGACTGAAACAAATCCAGGAGCAACATCCACATAATACATTATCTTGTAAAATCGTTTATGCGCCGCGAGCCGTTCGATCAAAATCTTTGAAGCAATAAGGTTTTCCATGTAAATGCTTGGCGATATATCTCATCGGGTCTGCATGAATATATATATATATTTTTCGATACATACATATACAAGTATTATGAGTCGACGATAATAACACAGTTCACTCGGACGTGATATTATATATTGAGTTGCTTGCGAGCCCTCGATCAAAACTGAACCAGAGTTACATTATAAATGGTGGGGAGATATAGTATAGAGAGGGAGAGAGGGATGAGGATGTATATGATTTTATATATACAGGTGTATAGAGAAATGGGTGAATATATGTATGTGAACAGTGGTGAATATAATGTCTGCACCTTGTCTGCTAAGCTCATATATCAGTGGTTCCGCCGAAAGTGGGATTTTCCGTGTTCCATGTTCCTCTAAGTTTCTGTGGGTCGGGATGTGCACTGTAGCAATTTTCTGAGGTGTATTCTATTGGTACGCAACTATGTTAATAGTTTTGGAGACGATCCTAATGTTCCTGTATTTTGTAGTGCCTGACAAAGGGTCCAAATGTCCATTCCTTCCCCTGTAGTAAACTCAACTTGGACTTTTGACTTCATCATGACGCATAATTCGAAGTCAAAAATCCCTACGTAGCTATGCACTTCAATTTGTAATACTTCAAATAACATAATCCACCAATTTGCGAGTCGAAATCAAATCCTCAGCTCGCGCTGAGGATTTGCACCGAAACTGCTTGCACAGCACTGATTAGGCCGGCAAAGTCCCCGACCATCTATTGAGCCTCCCTAACCAATGAGGTTGTCATCTAGAAACCCAAATATACCTGATCCATGCGTGACATCAGCCAAAAACTCGAATCTGCAACATAAACGTGTTTTCAGAATGGCGTACAAAATTTTCTGTCCTTTCCGTCCCCATGTTGTGCTCCGCTCCAACGCGCTGTATCGCTTTGTGAAACACATTTTCTTGAAGTATTTGATTGCATTAGAGCAAATCTATGCGGAAAGGATTCTACGATTGGTTGTCGAGCCGTGGGAATATAATTAAGGCGAAATGTCCATTCCGTATCCCCCTCCATGACCCCTTAAACTCGACATATCTTTGTCCCGCTTCAATTTTGAGCTACGTAGCTGTAGGTACTTTCTTTTTGTGCCAAATCAAGTAGAAACCAACTCCAACGACCCACTAAAACTCGTCTGGGGCTGAAATAATTTTTTGACCCAAATCACCCCTTGTGACGATCTTGGCCCCAAAAAATCCCACTTTCGGCGGAATCACTCATATACTGTCGACACTACTACTACTACTACCACTGCCACTATACGCTACCGTCACGTATTAATCAAGTTGGTCTGAGCTGAGGTGCTCAATCAGCAGCCCTTTGCGATACATTTTCTTGTAATAGGATGTATATAGATTTTACAACTGTTCAGAATTTTGGGGGTATCTCTTCTGATATTCTCGAATATTATTATCGATCATCCAGAGGCTACGTAATCCATCGACTTGAGATACTCCTGGAGGTTATAGAATATAATATATACACCGTCGGAGTTCAGAGAAGTCATTCTCTCATCGTGTCAATAAGTGGAAAGTCACTGAATTTAGCGTATTTCGGACCAAACCTGAAAGATGACTGTAGAATATATGCAAATCGTACTGAATCACAGCAAACCCCCTTAACCTTATAATCTTAATTTTCAGACAATCAGTCTGAAACTTCTGTGGCCTTGGAGTTTGGACGAGTCCCCGTTACTGAAATTTCAGTCAACATCACTGATGAATCAGTGAGACGATTTACTGAAATTTCAGTGCTTCAAGGGTCCCGGCCGATACTATTGTTTATATAATACAGTGCGTCTGAATGACGAATCAGTGGACACCGCTCAAAGGCAGAGTTGTTTACTGAAAATTTCGTAAATATGATCCGCTTGGACCTTCAAAGCACTGAAATTTCAGTAGCCGGTCTCTCACTGAAATTTTAGAGTACGCATGATTAACCGGATCCCTCGAAGCTCTAATATTTCAGCGAACTTTCTTACTAATTCATCACCAATGCTCACTAAAAATTCAGCGACGATTCGACTGACCCCCAAGGTCACTGAGGTTTCAGTCCTCCCAATGTTAACTCCAGTATTTATGTATTCAATTTTGGATCAATTTTGTCTGATGACTTGACGATGCATACACCAAAGTCATCAGTCAAAATTGATCCGAAATATACTGAAGTTCAGTGACTTCCCTCTGATTGACATGGAGAGAGTTGATTTACTGTTTCAAATCAAAGGGATTCACTTTGTCAGATATCCATGCTATTTGAAAAAAAGCACTTGCATCACTTCCAACTCATGTCAAATCGTGAGTTATCTGACGTTATATTCCAGGTACTTGATAAGGGCGGAAAACAGACACCGAAACATTCTGTCCCAGATATAGAATTTCGCACCCTCACTCATTGAACGAATCATCAACTTTGCCCGTTTATGTTTACACGAGTGACCAAACTCTTAACCTTGTAATTATTGTAATTCATAGAGCGCCGTATCTGATATAATTGAGTCGAGAGTTTGATCTTGTGCTTTTGAATTTGATCTAGATGATTCTAATATATCATCCTAAGTTCCATCGGGGCGTTATCGACGACAGTGTTTGGGTATTGTTGGCAATGTCTTATTTTGAACATTGCTCGGATTGTAACATGTATCTACTTACGAGAGCGAAGTGACCTGTCCAAATCATGACGGTCATGAGCCGGTTCGAAATCTTATCTGTCTCATTCACGCTTATAATAGGTTTAAGCGGTAATGCATGAGTGACACAAGATGATTTTGAACCGTCTTATGGCCATCATAGCTCAGGCAGTTCAGATTGCTCTCAAAGGTATACATCTCTATGTTAATTTTTGATGAATGCGGGGAAGAAACCAAGAGAGAAATAGTGTTCTCTTGTCTGACAAGGGTAGTCCAAAGGGTCATCCGGGTCACCAAATCTCACCAAACTTTTCTAACTGTCTCGTACCACCTAGAATATGAAGAATCCAGTGTAACTCCGTCAAATGGGCCCTCTGTCCGAAGTTACGGCCTATGACATTAGCATTGCCTATATAGGCCCATGTTAAAAAGTGATATATATAGATATACTGACAATGCTAACGTTTTTGCTTGTAGCTCTGGCTAGGAGGCCTATTGGACGGAGTTACTCTAGATTCTTCATATTCTAAGGTGGTACGAGACTGTGAAAAAATTTTGGTGAGATTTGGTGACCCGGACCCTCTGGACTTCCCTTATGAGTGCGTTAGCCTATGTCGAATACTGGGACAGTCTGTTTCCAAGTAAATCGAGTCAAGCATGGCCTTCAGTGCCGAAAATTAGCTCGCAAGCAACTCGCGGATATATTTTTTCCTTTACGAGATTCCTAAAATTGCGTTTGAACAAGGCATTTCGAGGTTAGAATAATGGAAAAATGGTCTTTTCCCGATGCACGACTAAGATATTACCCAAATATAACTGATTAATCCATCAATCAACCAGCAATGATGATAATAAAACAGAAAGCAAAAATAACAATTACATTCAGACCGTGCAAAGTGAACCGTCTCTTGTGAGTAGAACAAGAAGCTGTTTTCTGACATGCACACGCATTCATGATCGTGTATTTATAATATACAACACGTCCGGATGACTCGGCAAGTCTACGTTTAATATAATGCACATACAACAGACTACTATACCGTGGCAACACATATATGCCTTGGGCGACGGACCAAGTATATTATGCATCAGGTTCGGCGACGCGGCAGTGGCGGCGGCGCTACCAAGGCATCATATCAGGCCCAGCAATGGTAATCTGTATTAGTGCGCATGGAGCCTGCAACAACTATCTATACCTACTAACCGAGCGTCAGCCATATCCAGCGTCAAGTAATTTAAATTCATTTCTCATACCCTTCCTTTTCAAGCGATGGATCCCAAAGCATCTCATCGTTCCGTTCCTTTCTTGCGCTTCCAACTTCTTTTTTGCATAACCGTATCAAAAGGTGTATGCCGCATGCATGAATGTATTAGGGTACGTCCACAAATGGACTATATGTCATGATACATAACCTTGTTCAATGATATATATGTCTTTTCGTTCGAAAGGTGAGGATCTCAGTTACTATCACAATTCCTGGATACTAATGGGATTGTCTAGATTCCTAATAATTGAAATGATATGAAAAGTGTACTCACCAAAGGAAAATCCCAAATTTTTCCTTCTGAGATATACGAATTTTATTTACTGTTGAATTCCACCGATACAACCATGCTCATTCATCTCCAATTATCGCAAAAATATGAAACGTTCACTCTTCATACTAACGTGCATATTTTTGCGTAAAATCATGTGGCATGTAGTGTCGTTCATTTGTGGATGCACCCTTTTGCGTGCGTGCATCATGTCAGATTGCAAAAATTGGCTACGTGAGAACTGATCGAATGATCATATACGCAAAGATCTTCGGGATTGGTTATCTTCTCTTGGTTACATGTATTGAGGGGTATATCTGTGTATTAGTGTAGTGGCAGCTCCCTATACGGCAGTTTTCCGCAAGCTATTGCTCAGAGTGATGTTCGATCGATTATGAGTGGCGCATGGCTGACACATCTCGGATACTTTCATGAGAGTTCGTATGTGGGGATATGAGACCACCCGCGCTAAGGACAGATAACATTTCAATCTGGACCATTGACGAAAGTCATGAAAATGTTTGAACTCACATACTGATTTGGCACATTTTGTTATCCACGAACTTTTCTCGCGACATTGAGTATAATCCTCCGGCTAAGTTAGCCTAGTATCGCCATTTGCCAGATCCAAGGATGATTTTGGGTGATCCGCAGTCTACTTACAAGGAGAGGGCCAACCTTGCGGAACACGGATTTTGATGAAACTTTGGGGACTATCTTGCTTTGGTGACAAATGAAGCTATTTCAAAGGATTTAGTCCCATAGCCCTCCCATCCTGAGATATAGCTATGGAAATTAACATTAGACATAGGCCCATGTTGTAAAATCGTATGAATCGATATACTGACAATGGTAATCTCCATAGGTGTATTTCAAAATAGGAGGCTCATAGAGCTAAATACTTTGATATACCTTCATTTTTCGCCAAAATAAGATGGTTTACAAAGTTTGAGATGAATCCAGGACCCACAAGGTTCAACTTTTTCACGTTGGTAAAGAAATGACCATTGAATAGAGCACATATGAGAATGGTATTGAACTGCACTGTAAAAAATTGGTTGACTTTCCACCAAAATCGTCAACCAGTGGTTGGTTGTCGAAATCAACCAGCTGGTTGGAATTCAACCACTGCTTGGAATTCAACCACTGGTTGACTTTGTCCCCACAGCGAATATATGAGGATGAATGCGGCGCCCACGATATTGGTCGATGGTGGTCTCCGGTTGACACTTTTGATTCGGAAAAACAAGTTTCGTCATTTTTTTTCACAAACAAAGAGGGATAAACATTAGCCCCGGTCGCGTATGGACGACAAAGCGGGTTGCCTGTCCTGCAGGAGTCAAATACACGTCGTAAGACTGGAGGGATGGATAGATGGACGGATGGGGTGGGAGGGTAGATGGGATGGATGGATCGATGAATGGATGGATGGATGGAATGGAACGGAATGGAACGGAACGGACCGGAATGGAACGGAGTGGAATTGAACGGAATGGACCGAAATGGAACGAAATGGACCGGAACGGAATTGAACGGAATGGAACGAAATGATATGGAACGAAATGGAACTGAATTGTATGGATGTCTCCCATCCATATAATTCAATTCCATTTCGTTCCGGTCGATTCCACCCAATTCAACTCCGTTCCATTTTGCCCCACCCAATCCATTTTGCCCCATCCGGCCAGTTCCGTTCCCCTCCATCCAATGAGACTCCGTTCCATTTCGCCTCATTTCGTTCCATTTCGCCCCATTCCGGTCCGTTCCATTCCGTTCCATCCATCCATCCATCCATCCCATCTACCCTCCCACCCCATCCGTCCATCTATCCATCCCTCCAGTCTTACGACGTGTATTCGACTCCTGCAGGACAGGCAACCCGCTTTGGCGTCCATGCGCGACCGGGGCTAATGTTTATCCCTCTTTGTTTGTGAAAAAAAATGACGAAACTTGTTTTTCCGAATCAAAAGTGTCAACCGGAGACCACCATCGACCAATATCTTGGGTGCCGCATTCATCCTTATATATTCGTTGTGGGAAAAAAGTCAACCAGTGGTTGGATAGGTAGTCAACCACTGGTTTGTGCCAAAAATCAACCAGCTGGTTGATTATAAACCAGCTGGTTGATTTTTGGGATAAACCAGTGGTTGAGGGAAAAACTGCAACCACTGGTTTAGAATTCGGTGTGTTCTAATAGTTATTACAATAAAGTTTGATGTTCACTTTTAGATTTCTCCTTTGAACATTTTCTGATTTTTACGGGTCAAATTATTGAGATCACTGATCATCCAGATAACTCTAACCAATTAGATAGAGATAAGCCCGACATCAGTCTTTGAATTTCTTTTCATCTCATTCTTCATAACAAAGCCAGGACTCAAAAAGTTTTCCATTTCGAGTCATCACAGTCGCAAGTACCAGATAAAAATGGAAGTCCGTTATGAATTTAAACAGGAATCACAATTAACAAGGGAAAATGGAATCCAAAAATTCATGTGATCAGAGCCTTTTTCCATTTTGCTGTTGAAGATGATATCGTCTGATAAATGCAGGGTTGCGAAGTGAGATTTCGAAACAAAAAAAATAGAACAACAAAAACTCTGAGCCATAATTTATGCTGGGTACTAAAAAACTCATGTCACTGGCCAAATGTACACAATGTTCAAAGGACACTAGGTTCTCCAAATGGAACACAATATCACGAATCACGATGGCGAAAAATATAATTAAAACAGCAGAAGCCAATGCGATATAGCCAATATGCAGTCGGGAGATATATATAATATGAAGAAAAGAGTATAGATCAAAAGAGCCGCAACACGCAGATCATCGAACGCGGAGGCGTATACTCAATTCTCTGAGATACCAATCGCCTACCAGACGATCATCTTTGCTTGCCGCTATATATGATGCAGTTCATGATTGAACCGATGCCGATGCTGATCAGCTACTTTTCTGATCCCCCTCCATATTCTTTACTCCCGTAATACGTGATCTGCATCCATGCATATATCATCCTGTATGAATCAAATTCAAATTCTCTTGTAGAATCGGTTTCCAATAATAAGTAAGAAGTTTAAGTGACTTCAAAATCAGTACATGTCAATTATAAGGTAGATGATATGCAACTTTTTAGCTCATGAGAAATAATATCATGTAGCAAATATAAGGGTATCAAATGAATGAGAAGCCCTAATTTTGAGTATGAAATACGAGATAAAAATTGCTCAATTGTAAAATCTGGGTCTAAGGATTTTTGTATCAAATCTGCGACATAGCACATATTATTCATAAATTTTAGCATATACAAAACCAGTCAAAGTAATCATCAGAGCTTATTTTGATAAAAAGTGCAAAGTATAACGATCTCGTATTATCCGACGCACTTTATACCAAAAACCGGTTCGAATTACTTTGTCACGATCGTTTTCATCATAAGCTGTTCATCATCCATATACACGTCCAAAAAAAAAAAACAGAGCAGATACAAAAAAAATAATCTCGCAGAGCTCATTCGATCAATTTAAATTCAAGGATTTCGTCTGCATCGATTCAATACACTACCAAGAGTGCAACCATCATTATAATATATAGTAAGCATAAGTATACTTGAACATTCAATACCATATCGGAAAATGATTCATTCACATTTTGCTACATATCGACTCGTTAAGAAATAAGGAACTGAAAGATTTCACATTTCTTGGATCAATTGTTATTTACATCTGTGAAATATATTCACATAGATCTCCTTGTAATAGTATATAGAGATTCATGTACTATCACAAGAGCAAATCAGATTCTCGTTACAGTTGATGGAACACGTGCATACATACCTATTGTGAAAAGTGAATTGCCCTAAAGCTATTCAAAAGCAACAACAACAGCAGCAGCAGCAGCAGAAGTTCTGGGATCGACGTTCCAAGATCGAGAATCGAACAATGCGATGAGTTTGAAAAAAAAAAAAAAAAAAAAATTAACGGCTACCGCTCTGGCCTGCCGATTGTGTCCGTCATAGTATCATATATATCGAGATCGGCATTGTTGTTTGCATCGAGGTGAAAAATTTTTTGCTTTCAGACTCTACTGACTGCGTATAAATAATATAACCAAAGCAAAACCAAGAATTGCTACGTCAGCGAGTATCTACTTTGCTTTAGGGAGGAGGATGTGGAGGAAGAAAAGGAGGGAAAGGGGGGGGGAGTGGGCGGTACAAGGTATACATTCTTCGGGATCGCAAAACCGCAACGGGTTTACTATTGGCAGCCTGTCGATTCCGTTATACTAGATATGTTACTTTTGATTCAACAAACTATGGTCTATCTGAGTTTTGTGTAAATTCCATGGGGTATACGAGATTTAATCTGGGAAAACTTTGAGTTGAAGTGTATTATTATTCTGATCTTTTGTGCAATTATAGTCCTGTTGGCTATAGAAAATTCTGACATTTTGAATTGATTGAGGACAACTTTAGATGTGACGTACTTATCAGTGATAACTGTATCTAGTTTTCAAAGTTCATTGATTCTTGTACCGGATCTCCGTAGTGCTATCGTCCAAATTAAGGAACAAGAAACATTCATCAATCTTCAGACCATTTCAAAATTATAAATAAGTCCTGACCACTTTTGATATTCCGTGACACAATTCTGGGATAAGTTATAGTAGGCCGGGAACGTGAAATTTTTATAGATATCCCTGGGAGTATGGACAGTGTCTGATGCATCCGGAAAAGATGGTGAACCTATAGATCAAAACTTATCTCCAGAGTGTACCAATTTGAATTTCGTAGTCCCATAAAAAGTTAGGAAGAAGCAGGTAATAGAAAGAAGGTGAAAATGCTAAGAGGCCGTGCAGTTACAGATGAGGATTGATACCAACAAGGGAATTCATGAGATACTAGAATTTGAAAATGTCTTTGTATCATGATTGGAGAAGATAGTGCATTTGTCTCCTCGAATAAGAAGGTGTATATTTCGTAGCTCATTGGGACCAAGGAGTTGCGGTTCTTCCGAAATTTGGAAAATTTTCAAAGAGCAAATTTTTCTTGTCACCCACGAGAACGTAAGATAGGGTAATAGGGGGGGGGGGGGCACAAATACGTCGCAATCGTCAATCTACCAGATACGGGGATCCCTTTTAAAATCTGGGTCCCAGGAAATGCGTAGGATCGCTAGGATCAACAGATAATCTCTTTGACGATCGACTTAAACTGGGAAATTGTTACTCCTCCAGGATTCGGATATGGCCCTGGCAAGAAACCGATTCTCTCCTTGCTTATCTGGAGGCAGGTGCGGGAAAATCTATATAGACATACATATGAGTGTTGTCGGATTCATTTGGGAAGACTCGGGAACCTACCGATCAGAACCCATCCGTGGAGAGCGTTCACCCGACGGTTATGGGATACTTGCTTTTGTATACCGGGTGCCTGATTTACGTCTTGACCCCGGTTTCCCCCATGTGACTGGGGGACTGATCCACCATACCAACGCGTTGGTTTGGGAGATGGCAAAGTCCATGCCTCGGATGGCTCAGCAATGACCCGCTTCTCATCATCGACTACCGATTTTCAGCCTCGACTATGTCCGAAACCCATTCGTCGGTGGGGAGAACTAGGGTTCTTGGCTAGGGTTTCTTGGAGCCCAAGGAGTCCCTCGGTTTTCCCAGTAAAATTATTCAGATTTCGCGGCGAATGATCTCATAGAGAAATCCTGTCATGAGTTATCAGATCCGACCAGTTTCCAGGCATTATGGCAGCCTTGGCAACAGGATGGAGATGTATAGTATCCGCGTCCCCGGAAAACGCTGACAGGAGGTGGCGAATTGTCAAGTTCCAGGATTGAGAGACTAGATGCTTTAAATCTTCTTGCAAGTGGTGGGAACGCCAAAGCAATGCTGAGCAACGAGGCTAATAGGCTTCTCTCCCTATAATAGGATTTGGGTCGAAGTCCGAGTGGTGTCTCAACAACTAAGGCTGGAGGCTCGTTAGGATCCGAGACCCTAGGCTTCTCCTTGTGGTTCATCCGGAGGTTGTAGTCTCAGAAGAAGGAAGGAAGGAACAGAGAGTAAAAAAAATGAAATATACAGAGGGGCTTGCGAAGAACCGGGAGCTCTGAAGCGGTCCAAGATGACATGCACTCAGGGCTCATATACGCACTGAGGTGGACGAGATGGTGAAAGCACACACATGGGTTATGAGGCTGAAGACGGATCAGAGGAGCCCGATCGGAAACTTTGTTAGGGCTTTGATAAGCTCCCTATCCGGGTAGCCCTGAATCCTATAGGGTCCCTGTCCGGATATCGGGGATTTGGGAGACTATTTTTGATCACCTCTCTATCCGGCTTGATCCGGCTACCCGGACTTAGGGCTGCCCAATCCATTTCCCTACCAGTGCCTGATAAAAAATGTCAATCTTTTTTTCATTAAAAAGAAAAAAAATGAAGATGCGTTTGACTTTGAAAGTTGTGGAAGGCTCGTACCTTTTGATATTAGAGGTATAAAAACGATTGGGTAGATTGTGTATAAATTGTTACCTTTTGATTTTATTCTTTATTGTAAAATTGGGTAATTAGGTCCAGGTAGGTAATTCGGGCCACTTTTTGTCTTTCCGATAACTTTCTAATCAGAAATCACTCATTATACTGCTCATTTTGAATATGAGACCCAGAGCTATAAAATGATAACTCGTGTAATTTCTGAATGAAAACTTGTCTCATGGCCTCATGGACAAAAAAATGGTCCGCGAATTAGCCACCCGGACCGAATCACCTGGTTTTACGGTATCACATATATAAGCGAGCATATAATCTAATAAGGAGAGACATCAACCCTTATGTTCTGACAAATGAAAAATTTAATCATAATGAATTGCACGCATAATTACGTCAAGTATTTAGTCACGCGTGCGGTAACGAAGTTGATGAGTATGAGGTATTAAACGGCTCACTGAGAAATTCAATTTTTTCAATCGACGCCAGGGGTGGCCAAGGATTCGATCCGGGTAACCCTAAGTCCGGGTAGCCGGAGTAAAAACGGATAGGAGGCTGATCAAAAATGGTCGCCAAGTCCTGCGACACCCAGATCAGATTGTAGGGGTACCCCTGCCAGAACCTCATAGAGAGCTGGTCTTTGGTCCAGGTGCCCCTAAAAGTTTCCGATCGGGAGTTGATGTGTGTTCCCGGGACTCCAAGATCCCCCTTGTTGGAACACTGGGGATCGAAGATAGTGCGTCTGTCTCATAGGATCCGAAGAGCCATTCACAGCCATCATAGCCGCTAACTACTTTTACCGTCGTGGGAACTATTTCGGGAAATATTTTTTACCTGCGTCGTACTTTTGCATCGCATGATAAAAAATTCCTGAATCATCAATCCTATCAACGGTATATATTCTAAATCAATAAACTAGATTGTCTGGAGTTGAAATAATTGAATCAAATCACTAAAATCCATGCCAGATTCAAACAATCAAAACCAACAGCTGATAAGGTCATCATACATCGGTCGGACAAATCAATTTGCGTTGAAACATTACGGTAGCGGTTTTGTCGACATTATCTTATATTATTAATGGATAACTTCGATATCGAGATTTGAGGCGTTCCGATCGAGATTTCGCGCGCGCTTTACGAGTCGTCTCAATGTGTGTTGCTGTGGATTAATGACATTGGATTATTTGAATGTATCTAAACGTAAATCAATATAATTGAAAGTATCCAATTATGCGATCTACATAGCCGAACTATTATGTCTGTTGATTATTTCCAATTTATCGAAAGAAAAGTATTCAGCCATCTGAACTCATGCACTGTTCTGTCTGCTTTGTTGTCAACATTGAGCAGGTGATCGTCGCGCTTGCGCATTATATCGGGTTTTATTACACCTGCATGTGTTAATCGGATCGCGATTCGCGCGCTATAAATGAGTGATAGAAAAGTAGATTGCTGCTTGACCGACAACAGGAATATCGGATATCCCGTGTAAGAATTAGGTTAATGGTAATCATTTGGAGATTTATTCTCTGATATTTAATTCATCATCCTCCAACGATCAAAAAGACCTCAGGAAATCTTATCTAAATTCACAAAATGATCCAAGCTTCAGAGTTGCATCACTGTTTTTTGATTGGGGTAGATTAACTAGAATTTTTTTCGTGAATGATGAATGTTTCAACATGATTCTCAAATTGCATGTATAAAATGTTGTGATTGAAGTAGATCAACTGAAATTCTCTTTGTGAATGTTGAAATTTGTGAAATTCCTACTAGAAGCATTCAAGATATTTTCGCTTTACAAAGGCTGATTGGCTGGTCTTTGTGCATATCCTTGAAAAATGTTTCCTCCTTTTCTTTTATAGCCGACTTAGAGGAGAAGAAGGAGGAGGAGAGAAATATGTCTCCATCCGAGAATGAGGAAAAACCTTCGAAAATATCAATCGAATTGGAAACCCACATATTTCACGTGAAAATTGAGATTTTCATGCACAAGCGTTGCATAGATTTGAATCATTGATTTTGGAGTTGATCTCAATTCTCCAGTTCTCGAAATGATCTTCATTCCTTGATGGTCAGCCTCAATAATATTTCGTAAAAACTGTATAGTTTTTTGATCCCACACCATTTGGGTGGTTGAACCATGCGCGCGCAGCGCGCGCACTTCGTAGATCGAATAGTTTTTTGAGATCATTCAAAAAATCCCTCAGACAGTCGTGAATTTTCGAATGAGCAATTCATAAATTTGGATTTCGAGGCATGTTAGATAGATAATCATGGATAAACAACCTCTTCGTTCCATATTTTGATACTATATCATTATATTTGCTTCTTCCTGGTACCATATATACCTGCATAAATTTTTTTTCCAAACACAATAGCTTTTGCCGTATGTTCCAGAATTTTAAGTCATCATAACCATCCGCGCGCAACGCGCGCGTTTTAGAGTTCTAGTGATTATATAATTGACGCTTTGGAGTACTGCTGCTGATGCTGACCACTGAATTCAAAATTGAAAAGGAGGGGAATCAGTCATCGTTACCCGCTACCGTTGACTCAACTCTCGTTCTATCAGTTGGGGGTCCATCAGCATCAGAATATCATATAAAACAGTATTATAGATATAATAATACTACTACTGTGTATATATATATATAGTCGATGGACGAGGCCCCCCCGTGGTAAGCCGATACGCGTATATACTGCGTATAAAGGATGCTTCGCGGTCATCATCATATCGAACGGATAGACGGTTGGCCACCCACTGTGGCATCGCAATTTAACTGGGTGGTATATATATAGTAGCTCCCGCGTCCGCAGGTGTCAAAACATAACCGCAGATGAAGAGAGAGTTGGTGAGACAGAGAGATTCTCGTTGATGCCAAACATTATTATTATATACATATATATATAGATGCGTACAGACGTTATATCTTGAATAGCCATTGGTTAAACTTGACCGCGCGATTAATCAACACTTCAGCGATCACTACCGCATACTGAATTCCATTGCTCTGAGCGATGGACTCTGATATGAAAGCATTTCGTGTACAATCGCTCGACTGTAATTGACGTTTGCTTCCCCATATCGTTCCCATCACAATCAACAGTTCCGATTTTATCGTTCATCGAATGGTTTTAACCTTGATGTTTAGAATACCGATGAAATGTCATTCATTAAGAACAGTTCGGCTAACCTTAAATCTGTCACATCTTCAGTCCGTTCACTGACTTACCCCCCCCCCCCCTCTTCTCTACCGAACAATTATATCAATTTGCCAATAATTTGTTATGATTCCCTTGAATTGCATCGAAAAGGTCTCGGAAAATCTTTGACAGTATAAAGAAGATGATGGATCATCATGAGTCTCAGTATAAAATCATGGGGGAGAATAATTCAAATGGAAAAATTTTTCAAAATCCTCTTCAACTTTTCCATTTTCCGTATCATTTCTACTTCAGAAAGATATTTTGAGGTGTGTTACCTGGGATAATCATATTGTAAACGGGTTAAAATACCGAATGTCATTGAAAATTGTATTGGTTTATCGACCATAAATGAAATATATGATGAATTTCAAACACATCGAATGATCCAATGATCTAGGATGATATACGTTCGCAAGAAGTATGATGAACAATCGTTTCCTCCAATAAATTCAATCATCTTCATTCATTCCTTCGAAATCTCATTATCAAAGACCCTCACAATTCCAGTAAAAACCACATAATGGACATAATCATATTTTGTGATTGCAGTGATCTATCAGAAACGCTTGAAAAAAGAAAAGAGGACAAGAAAGCAGACTCAAGATCAGCTAGATCTAGAGATCAAGCGGCGGACGAAGCTCGAAGATGCTTTGCGAGCCACAGGAGCTACCCTGGAACAAATTCGAGCTATCACAGGTACGTATGTCTAAGACACAATATTCTCATTATCATACATACACGTGTGTATATACATCAAAATTACACGACGGAAACAATGACGAAGATGCGAAGGGTGCGCTATCTGTAAACTTCAAGACATACATACACAACATACCATACCTATGAAATTCTCAACTCGTGAATATTCTACTCTCATGCTTAATTACCGTACTATCACGTATACTACTCCCGAATATCGTAAGAGTAATAATATTTCGAGCTCCTCACACTCTACCTTCCTGTTGCTCTTATTCTAAGAGTTAACGAATATATATCAGTGGTTCCGCCGAAAGTGGAATTTTCCGTGTTCCAAGCCCCCCCTAGTGAAAATAAGTGCCTCATGATCATATATGAACATGTTCCCGACCGGACTGTGGTCATACATGACCAGCTATGACCATGAGGCCGGAGTCATAGGTCGTCATTGGTCTCCATACTTGATCCTAGGAATTCATGTTGGAGATGAAGCACTTCATTGCCAACTCGAGATCTTTCTCAATCCGAAGCTCCGAAATAAGCGCGCTTGGGGCTCCAACTGCTAGGCCTCCATCCGATATTGAAAATGTCATGTAAAATCACTTGATTATAACACCCTACCGCCATGTACGAGTTCGTGTATCTATGACTAACCACGGAGACATAATATTTTCTGAGGTCATACATGGTCATAGATGACCACAGTTCGGCTAGGAACATGTTCATATATGATCATGAGGCACTTATTTTTGGTGGCGCCAAAGTTAGGCCTGACACCCCGAATGAGGTTAATTTTTAGATACCCAAATACATCTAATCCATGCGCAACACTAGCCATAAATTCGAATCTGCAGTCAGGCGCATCACATAAACGTGTTTTCAAAATGGCGTACAAATTTTTTTGCCCCCTCCGCCCCCATGCTGTGCCATATCACTTTGGTGATCACATTTTCATGAAGGATTTGGTTGGATTAGATAAAATCTATGGGGGAAAGAGTCTACGATTGGTTGTCGAGCCGTGGGAATATTTTTTGAGGCGAAATGTCAATTCCGTCCCTGTCCTTTCCGACCTCTTCTGCGTCTCCTTAAACTCGACATATCTTTGTTCGGATTCAATTTTGAGCTACGTAGCTCTCGATGTTTCCTTTTTGTGCCAAAAAAATTGGAAACCAACTGCAATGACCCACTAAAACTCGTCTGGCACTGAAATAATTTTTTGGCCCAAATTACGCTCGGTGACGGTTTTGGCCCCAAAAAATCTCACTTTCAACGGAATCACCCATATATATATATATCAGAAGCTTAATACTCACTCACTCCCTCATGATGCTGTCACTACCAAAACTCAAACACGAAACCCTTTAAGTGAAATCTCTTATTCCGATATACAACATTTTACCATGTATAGTATAATAGTTAAATATGGTAGTTGAAGGAGGGGGGGAGGAGGGTGAGAGGCGAACGTTTTCGCTGCCGAGTTTTGCTGCTGATTAACCCTGTCAGTGCCAGTGAGTAAGAGAGAAAGTCACGATATTAATTTTAAATCAAACGCGGGAGGCACGCGCTCTATGCAAGTCTATATATCATATATCTATGTATATGTATGGTTGCCAGCTATTAGTGAAAGCTGAGCGAGAATGAAAATGAACTGAGAGGACTGTGAATTGTGGAACTTGCCTTTGATTGCGAAATTGAGGTGCTCTAATGCATGTTGGAATTTCGATTTCGGATATATAGGTGAATTTCGTTTGGATCAAAATGAAATTTCTAAATCTGTGGAACCAAAATGTTTTTTTTTACGTATTTTTGTGATTCTACACCTCATTTTAACGCCTCATAGAATCATTATAATAGCTCTCATAGACTAACTTTTGAACAATATTCACCGCAGATTTGATAATCTTAGTTTTTCTACACAAGATATATTTTGAATCAGTGTTTCACATTCACGATAGGGAATTTTGAATTCTAATGAATGACAGAGTTTTCCATCGTTGCTGAACTAGCTTTGACTGCTGCTTTGAGTTAGGAAATCGGATGACAATAAAAACCTCATATTTGAATTAATAGAATCAATTCAACATTCAAGGAGTAACGCACAGGCTCAAAGTCCAAATTCTGACATTGCAAAAATGTATGTCGAACCGTATCTTTACAGCAGGTCATCAAAATCCCATTCCATGAATCTCTTGCTAAATTGCGTTTCGGGGTAAACATCATCTCCCCGGGAAATGATATTTTTCCATCGAGAGAACGATTCAACACTGTTACTCATAAAGAGAGGTCCAAACTTGCGGAACACGGATCTTGATGAAACTCTGGGAATCATCTTGCTTTGGTGAGACATGAAGGTATCTCCGAAGGTTTGATTTCATGGTCCTCCTATGCAGAGATCCAGCTCAGGACATTAGCGATGGCCATTAAGGGCCATGTTGCAAAGTCATATACATGGATATACTGCCAATGCTAATATCTTTGGTTGTGTCTCGGAAAAAAAGGTCCATGAGATCAAACCCTTGGAGATTCCTTCATTTGTGACCGAAACAAGATGATCCCCAGAGTTTCATCAAGATCCTTGTTCTGAAAGGTTGGACCGCTCCTTGGCAGTCTGAATTTTTTTTTTTTTTTTTTTTTCATTATTCTGATAAATTTCTTCCTCAGTGTGCTCCTTGAGACCTTTAACAAATATTCAATCTTTACAGAATCTAATCGAAACCTCTTGCAAAATTACACTTATTTAAACCCAACCAGTGAGGTGACATTAAGTTATGTTTTAGTCCACCAGTCACTTCTCTGATAGCCGAAGTCTTTCGAGGATCAAAAACATCTCATGAATTCTTTGCCTCTACCAATCGCTCAAAAATTTCACAACTCAATACCTCGAATCTCAATTGATTACACTAGGCCCTTATTGTCAAATTATCGCATCGATTCTAACTAAAGATTCATGATGATCGAACTCTCAATATTCTATTTTCAGATACAGTGAGCATAGAAGTCTCTAGAACAAGTGGCGAAGCATCCGACGAATCACCACCACATCCGTCATCCCAAAGTCTCCGTGACCCACCACCAAGTTCACAATCTTCAAGCTCATCATCAGGAAGCGTAACTCAACTTCAACAAACTGCCTCAACCTCATCGCAATCCGTCACACAACAGGTCTCCCAACAACAACAACAACAACAACAATCACAACAACAGGTTTCTCAACAACAGAGTTCTCAGCAAAGTTCTAAACAACAGCAACAACAACAGTCATCATCGTCGTCGTCAGCGTCTTCTTCGACAACAACGAGTTCGGCAACGGCAGCAGCAGCAGCAGTGCAAGCTCAGCAATATTGTAGAGACTCATCACAATCGAGATCGTCAATGTCTTCAGCTACTGCACAGACTCAATCACAATCACAGTCACAATCTCAGTCTCAGAGTCAACAGCAACAACAACAGCAACAGCAGCAGCAGCAGACACCTACACCAGAGAAACCTGGATGGGGTTATAGTGGACTTGACCTTATTGGCAGTCAGGCCACCGCATTTTGGCAAAACTACCAGGGTGAGTGATCACTGATTGCTAATTCGATTTTTTCAAAGCAATTATTTCCCACTTTACAATCCGATTGGATAGAAATTTTCGATTTCCTATGTCGTATTCATATTGAACAAATCATGAATAGAGAATAACAATTGAGGGGGTGGGTGGAAAAAGGGCGTAACCGCCATTATGCCTTTTTTCCGGACATCGCTTTTTTCGAGCCCCTATACCAAGGTCTACCACCTCCCGAAATTTGTTTTTCGTAAGACCCCAAAAACCGTCTGGCAGATAAAAGGGCGTAACCGCCATTACGCCCTTCGATCTGCACGATAAAAAGGCGTAAGTGCTATAATAGAATGTTGAAAGGGCGGAACTGCTATGCCAAGATGTTAAAAGGGCGTGACTGCTGTGATAACATTTCGAAAGCAGGGCTTAATTTTTTGCTCAGCCCAACAGGATTTGGAAAAAGGGCTTAAGTACCTGACTGAAAAGATTTAAAAGGACGTAATTACTCTGTAACAGGGCGTAAGTGAGGGCGGATTTGGAAAAAGGGCCTAATTACCGAGGAAAAATTTTATAAAAATTCTCCAGAGCCTGGAAACGCTTTTCCACCTATTATAACGATGAAAACATGTTGTTTCACCTTCAAATTGAGTATTTTCACTCTTCCCTAGTGAAAAAAATTTCTTGTCATTTTCACACGGCTGATGGAAGCTTTCCGTGTCCATAGAACCGTGGGGCATAAATCGAACCACCCCCTAGCAATCAGATATCTTTCAGAACATGCCCAGAAACACTCTCAAAAAATTTGGAGACAATTAGACTTGATCGCGAGATTTAATTCCAATTTTTGTGAGGAAGGAAGGCTAAAATTTGACCCTGTATTCGGAAAAAGGGCGTAATTACATTTTTTGAAATTGCTGAAAAGAGCTCAAAATCAAATTTCATCTCCCGGCTCGTGTTGGGCTATTTCGAGAATGTTATTCTCTTCGAAATAAGTCAGGTCAACTCGTCCACTTATGTCTGTAGCGGTCTCTATTAAGTTTTTATTGATTTTCTCAAAATGACCGTTTTGCAATTACGCCCTTTTTCCACCCAGCCCCTCAATTGTTGTTAGGATTGACATCAATATTTGCGATCCGATAGCCTGATGAGGGGAGGAGGGGGGGGGTCCACTCTGAATCTTAGCCATCGACAGAATCTGTCCTTGAATTTTGTGAGCACGTTTTTCATGCGTCCGCTTGCAAACATAAATTTTCTAATAATAATCAGCCGGGAAATTTCACGAGACTACAAAAAAATATCCATAGGTTTTTTTCGAATCCGAGAAGTCATCATTTTGAAAACAAGTCCTAATTTAGAAAAGAAATTTCATCATCCGATTGAAGTACTGTTTGCAATTTCTCCGAAAAAGTCCAAATACGTGAGAATGGTTTCATAGGAACATAAATTTGAGACCTGTATATCAAACCTTTCAATTTGTGCGATCCTGTGACACAAGTCGGATCTATTTGGAATTCTGATACTCAACCTACCAAAAATTTTGAATTATTCCGTGAGTCCATTTCTTTCATAATCGTTTACCAACTCGGTTGACCCTCGACTCATTGTCAATCTCCTCTTCATCAACCACCCGTACTCGATGGTTTCTGAAGTCCACTATTACAGAAATTATCAATTGAAAACAATTTTGAAAGTTTACCGACAGAAAAAGATATTAAATCCTAAGCGATGAACGAAAAATATAATAGCCATGCGCGATCAAATCACTCCATTTCCTATAAGAATTTCACGTATTTAATCGTCGTGTTGGAAAGATTCATCAGTCTTTCCTGCCCTCAGCTCGTAGTCTCTAATAATAAATCGGAAGCTTAATCGGGTTGCGCATATCAGTGGGTTCAGTCAATTTTTCTCTCATTCTCGCGGCCCGTGAAGCGAGAATAATACTTACACAAGGCACATCCCGGAAAGCAATTCTAGCTTGGTCGGCTCTCAACATGTATAGCTGAGTAATTTGTGGGTGAGCGTTATCAATTACCGGTCGCACATCACGCCGCGTGACCCCAGAGTACAAGCCCGTGACGAGGAGTCAGACGACTATACGGCGTTCGAAATTTAAGAATGTAAAATAATGGCTGACCCTTTAATATTGATGCAAAGAATTACAAGATGATGAACCACTTGGGTCTCATGTTTTAATCGAATCAAAAGGCGCGGTAGCGCCTTGCTGGCGAGTATAGAAAAAGAAAAAATTCGATTCGAATGAAAATGACAGCGCGCGCACGCAAGGCCACCGTGCCTTATATACGTTGAGTTGGTCCGTTTTAACCTCACTCATTTTTTCAAGTCAACATATTTATACCTTTGAGGGCAATAGTGGGCACTGGCAGCTCTCAGGCAGCAAGCTTTGATTGTGTTGAATGATATTTTGCAAACCTTCCGCGGTTCTGTACTTTTGCATTGCTAAACCCGCACTCGCAATTTTACAACCCTCTCGGACGATTTCGACGCTCGGGACAGAATTTTTCATCATCCACCTTTTTCGAGTTTCGACTCATCTCGAAGTCGACACTGCGTCGGTGTGACGCGAATCAGCCTTGTGTGCGTGAACGAGCGACGAAAAGATATGAGCAGACTGTGGCAGACGATATATACCTTGCCAGTTGCCAGTGTTTACTTTGAACCAGCACGAGACGGCAAAGATTGATGTGATATTTATGCCAATTGTTATTGTTGGTCTAGTAGGGATAGGATTACCTGCGTGTTCTCTTGTTTGGAGTGATTTAAGAAAAGTGGACCAAAGGCCAACAATTTGTATCATTCTCGCTGTTGTGCAGTGTCAAGAATAATCTTCAAATGTATTTGGAGAATTTACCTTTTGATCTCAAGGAAGTGTGGGTTCCAGCATTAATCTAAATTTTAGCAGTAAATTGACTCTAAGTAGCCTTGATACTTGAGACAGACCCAATTCTAAAGCTTCAAATTGGGCATCCCAAAAGAGTGTTCATAATCTAATCTAGTTGAAGAATTAGATTGCGAACAATGAAATATCTTTCCTGCTACTTTTTGGATCACACCAAAACTTGTTCGTGTCCATGACAAGAGGGATCGCCTCTCACATTTAGAAGTTGTGAGACTGGTCAGTGTTTTGACGACTATCTGAGAACAATTGTTGTGATATGTGCAGTGATCTCTAGTGCTGCTCTAACTATTTTTGTATAGAATACTCCCATTGGGTATACTCTTCTCCAATGGTTTCAGCTAGACTCTCATGGTATATGGATCTTTGCTGTCTTGACACGCCACTCACATTCTCGCTATTGACTTGATTGATGAGTAGCTGGCATAGGTTAACTTCTTAATAGGTCTAGAAAGTTTTACAGGGCTCATCTGTTTCATCAAAAGTGGTATTGAGAGAGAGAGAGAGTAGCACATTTACGCTTTAGGTGGGAAGTGGTAAGCCCAACTTGAAAAAATTCTTGGTTGTCCAGTCAAGTACTATGAATAAAAACTGGATGTGCTTTGAGAATCATTTCATCTGGAGCCAAAGTACATCTTAGATAATGCTATTTTGAATCTCCATCCTCCTCAAAATAAGTTTGCATGTGTTACTTCAACTTCTTGATCTTTTTCAAGTTACCAATGTCCAAGTCGGAATGTGATTTAGCTTTTGGTTTTCAAATCATGTTGGGGGCCATACGTGTTGCTATGATTCTAAGTTTCATTCATTAATCACCCGTTAGTTGGATATAGTTTGATAATTAGCATCCTCTCTCGTTGTAAAGCAGCTGAACCAAATTTTGTAGGGAATTTTCACAATCCAGAAGTCTTTCATCACCTAAAAACCTTTTTTGCAAGCACCATGGCAAGTAAAGTTGGGAGTCTTTGCATCAACTCAAGTCAAATTTCATCAACTAATTCCAAGTCTTACTATCAAAAAGCAAAGTTGTACGGCTCCACATTTTTCTCTGCTCATGTTTAAAAAATATTCATCGTGGAACTTGGTATACTGCTGCCCATTGCGAGAATGACTTTTATGGATGAGATAACATGGAAACTATTTGGGTTTTCTCATGTGCTATTATTTACAGCTTATATTTTTCAGTCTGAGAATATTCAATCATTACCATAGCCAAGTATTGAAATCTTTCCCCCTCCCACTTCACTTTTTCCAAAAGTCTAACTTGGCGAGTATGGCCATCCTTTTCCCCTGCAAAATTCATCTGGAATCAAAAATATGAATTTCAACTCTTGAGAGTCATGAGATCAGGGAAAACGTGTCGAGTAACTATTCAGCAAAGTTTAGCAAAATCCAAACGTGAAACGAATGAAAAGAGAATGAAAAATATAAATTCCAACTCTTGAGAGTCGTGAGATCAAGAAAAGTATGTCGAGTAATTGTTCTGCAAAACCTGAACGTGAAACTTATTGAAAAATATTGATTACATAACGATTTGATTATCGTTGTAATTTTGAATCAACTTGAGTTACTCACCATCTCTTTTATTTACTAAATATATTGAAAATGGTAATCTATCTAGGACAATGAATAGAAAACGAAGGCAAGAAAATTTGATTCAGCATTGATCACTCCAGTTTGAGAATCAGTCGAGATGGTAAGTGACTCAAGTTGATTCAAAATTACAGCGATAATCAAATCGTTATGTAATCAATATTTTTCAATAAGTTTCACGTTCAGGTTTTGCAGAACAATTACTCGACATACTTTTCTTGATCTCACGACTCTCAAGAGTTGGAATTTATATTTTTCATTCTCTTTTCATTCGTTTCACGTTTGGATTTTGCTAAACTTTGCTGAATAGTTACTCGACACGTTTTCCCTGATCTCATGACTCTCAAGAGTTGAAATTCATATTTTTGATTCCAGATGAATTTTGCAGGGGAAAAGGATGGCCATACTCGCCAAGTTAGACTTTTGGAAAAAGTGAAGTGGGAGGGGGAAAGATTCTGTTATTCATTGATTCTTATACGTACTCTATTGGTTTTCTTGGAATAATTCAAGGTTGATATCGCCATGTGGGTAAGATCCAAAGGCGTGAATCCATTTCGAGTGAAATTTGAGAGATTCGTATCCAATCTTGTAATCCTTTCATACTGCGAGTGATCTAATATGAGGTAAGAATACCCGACCTGCCTCTGTACCCAACTTCCCCCCATATACCGATCTCAGGAATGGGCACTCGTGGACCTTCCCGCATATTTTTTTACATTTGTTATGTTAAAAGATGAGGAAGTACGTAGTTTTCATCGATCCCGGATCATTTCTGCGTTCTCCAGAAAATTTGAAGTTATTTTTCTATATTTCGTGTTTGCACGGCTAACAAATCACCGAGGAAATGGCGTCCACTAAAATCGGTCCCAATTTATTCTCATTCGACCAACCTCTGCGTACCTTAGCGCATTCGATTCCTTGTCTCAAGACCTTCAAAATCCGTCCTTCAGAGTCGCAAAACTCTGATTTGAATCACTCGCGATTTCATGTACAAAACACGGAGGTGAATTGCCAAACAAGAAGGCCGACATCGGAGTGTACCGAACATGCCCCCATATGGTTATATCGGAAATTTGAGCAGCATGGCTTTTTTACTACTCAGAACGTGTTCACCGCATCAAAATAGGTCGGAAATAGTGTTTTGTGCCAGCTAAAATCTCCAAATGTCGCTGCCCGATGATAAAAACGGATCAAAGCGATTCTATTCACTTCATCGCCGATTTACATTGTTTTAAATGCTGGGGGCAAGTTGGGTACACACTTTTGTAAACTCTCAAAAATCACCTTTTGGGAGAATTCAAACAGTTCGGCTTCACTTCATCCTAATTGGACGTACCTTAGCTCACTTTAAAGGTCTTGAGACAAGTTTCAAAATGAGTTAGGGTAAGTTGGAAAATATTGATCGGCCAGAGTTATCAAGAAAATGGCTTAATGGGGGCAAGTTGGGTACACTTGCCTTAACTTATCGATCTTCTGGTGCGAGATACGAACCCGAAAAATTTCCAATGCAGAAATCCGTGCAAAGTAAGCCTTTCGGAACGAACTCAAGCTCTTTGGTCTGGCCGTCACAGATTTCTGGGGATGTGTGATTTGATTCAAAAAAGGAGACTTGACGATTGATATGCGGCTCAAATCAAGCCTACGCCTGAATTTTTGGACTTCTTTATTTGAACGGGATTCGAATAAATAATCTGTGTAATTTTTCTAAGTCGAATATAAGTTCATGAAACAATCCGTACCAGTAAAGTATCGATGACTTCAGGATGGAGAGTCATGAAAAAAAGAAAAAAAAAATTGGTCGATAAAACATTTGAACTCTCATGAAAGCTCAGACGAGATGGAACTTGAAATTCTATATGGATTGGAAAATAGATCATCATGAGTCATAGAATCTTGGATTCACTTTCCATGATTCTCGCATAGAACTTTTCTATGAATTTCCATGAGAATTTTTATGTAAACTTCTGCGATTATTGAGTACGATCAGTGCTCAATCAAAGAAAGAAAGTAAGATGGAAAATGCAGAAGGAAAAGGTGAAATAAGCTCCCTCTCCTCAAATATTTTTCTTCACCCCATATAAGCGTGAACCAAAGGGCCAAAAATCGTTATCCCTCGATCATCACGAGCTGAAAACGAGCTGTGTTCACAAAATATATGCTTGAGCAGGAGTCATATCACACACTATACAACGCATACATACATTTGCATTCATCCGAGTAATACCAAAGCATATAATATCTCTCTCTACTCTTGTACACTTATGGCATGGCGTGGTAGAATCCATTTGCAATAAACAACGCAGATTTAAGGGTGGAGACAAGATGATCGCCGTCCAAGGCGGGGGGGCACTTACGAACCCGCCAGGGTAAAATTCTCTCTCTCACTCACCCATCCCGTCCTTCGTCTTTGCGTTTCTACTTCGAGTCATGCATTCTATATAAGAGCGGTATGTAAGGCATAAGACAAGTACACACTCTACTCATCTCTGTTTCCTTATATACCTGTTACAAGCCCTAAGGCAACCCCCTTTCTTCCTACTCCTGCTTCTGTTCTAAGTGCGTGCACTATTCGATGCTTGTATACTTGTATAGATATGTCTTGCGTATTACTCCCACACGTGTGAAATTCATTGTTTACATAGCTATTATTACACGAAAGTATCTATGAAAATAGAGTCAAGTAACTTTGATATGGAATATTTGTGTAGGGTTTCTGGGATTATTATTGTGATGAAGACAGACAAAATTGAATTTATACGTTTTTTCAGATCGTATAATTTTGTTGGAGAGAATTGATGTTTGATTAATTTGGAGCTTTGAATGCTTCAGGTTTGATCAAGAAAATTTTTCTACTTTCCGTTTAGGTCTTAATTCAAGATAGAGTAGTACTGTAAATTACCAAAAAAATACGATAAATGGTTTGAGGAATTGGAATTTTCTCATGTCTTTGAGTGAAAAGATTCTAAATTAAACAAAGAATCACTTTGTAAGAGTTGTTCGAAGGTTAATGATGATCTTACATCCTTTCCTTTATACCATTATTCTGAAAAAGAATCGCTGCATGATAGCACCAATTGAATTAGTCTATTCTAGAAATTTCGGAAACTTGCCAAAACCGATCTCGCTATTCATTAGACGAATTTTGTTCACTCGCAACGATTGATTCCCAAGAGAATTGTTCAGGGCTGCTCTGGGAAAATATCTACTTTTAGACCCGAAGAAACTTGTTCATACATACTTACGATGGAGGCTACCCACAACTTTGGAATGGAAGAATCAAAAAATTTTTCCTGTGATGCCTGGTGTTGAAATATTTCAACCAGTCGACGAAAATTGAAAAAATTTTTGTGAGATAATTCTGGAAGATGATAACTGCTATGTTAATACTATAGGAGTTACCATCTTCCAGAACAAGATAACTTCTTCTCAATAGGAGGCGTCGAAATAGGGTCCACTGAAGTATTGCAAAATTTCGTGAGTTTTGCAAATATGGAGCCCGCCTCCTCGCACCGCCATTTGGCAGCTCATGCATATAAGTATGGAATCGTGCATGAAACTTGTAGGTGGAAGAAGGTCTTAGCTTTCAACGTCTTAAGGCTTTCATCGCAGGTCGTCGTAATTTCCCCGGGGCGGCAGTACATAGCGGCTTTCGGTGGCGTTAACTGTCGGCCTCCGTCTTGCACTACGTATTACTACATACATACATCCTTCCACCACATCTACAAGTACAACAGAATATCTCATGCATGTACCTTCCTCAAAATCTTATATCAACATGTAAAGTCTTTCCTAATGCATCAATTTTATCTAACTGTTTTGGAGCTACATTTTATTTCGTATTATATATTTTACGCCACGCGTAGCCTTCGATCATTACCCATTTTTGTTTTTTTTTCACTGTGTTTCAGTGTTTCTTATATCTAATTATAGGAATCAGATCAAAAACGTTGGGCCCTTTCTATTTCAACTCGAAATTTTCGAGTCAAGGTGTGTGCTTATAGTCGTAGACGCGCGCGCGCGCCCTACGACTATCATCTATGATAATTTTGGATTATATGGTATTTTCAGAGGCTAGTGCAATTATGAAGATGAGCCGGCAGCTTGGCCACTATGAGAACCCCCTAATTTCGATTTCATCCAATTCATCCACTATACAACATCGTTCATCTCCCGCATCATGTACTTTTGCATCCAAATTTCAATGTGGTTAGACTTGCCAACGGGTAATAATTTCGTATTCTTCTATATTGTATGACCAAGTTAAGTTGGACACCCCTTAGCATTTTTTCCTTTGCGAGGTACACTACCAGTCAAAAGTTCAAGCTCACCCAAAACTTTTTTTTTCAATTTTGTGAGTTGAACTACTCGGCTCTATTTGACCGTAGAGGACTCTTCCGGAGCTCATTTTGAAGGTTTTTTCACGTACTTCAAGATGGCATTATTCATTTTTATCCACACGAATCAGGATCTTTCCAATTTGAGCTTGGATAAAGTCGATTTCGACGATCTTCGAGAGAATCTTCTGGCTCGTGCCCAATTTGAGCCACATGAAGGTTTCAATATGGGAGCTGTGAGACCCAAAACGACTAGTTTAGAACTTCAAAATCCGTCCTTGAACATCCCTCTACACCACCTCCAGTCCGAGCTCGTCATGACATTTTCTCTGAGGGAAGATTTTTCGCAAAAACTAGCACCCGGATTCAAAAATGACGAGAAAATTCACTTTTTGGGGCATATTTCAAAAGTTTCTCATTTTCTTGATCAAGAAGATATAGATGATAGATAACAGAAATGATGATTATACTTCATAACAATGCATCTCTGTATCTCTTTAGAATTGGAATACTATTTTGTTTTGAGAGATCTCCCCTCAGAGGAAATGATATAGTTCGGATTAGCAGTGGTGTAGAGGGACGTTCAGAAACGGATTTTGAAGCTCTCGACTTGTACTTTTGTATCTCACAAGTCTCATATTGAAACATTTATGTGGCTCAAATTGGCAGGAGCCGAAAGGTTCTCTCAAAAATAGTCGAGATTGATACATCTCCAAGCTCGATTTGGAAGGATCCTGATCCGTGCGGATTAAAATGAATAATGCCATATTGAAGTCCGCAAGAAAACCCTCAAAACGAACTCCAAGAGAGTCCTCCGCGGTCGAATAGAGCCGAGTAGTTCAATTATAGAAGCCACGTATTAATTGAATGAAAATATTTAGTTTCAGATGAATAACGTTTGAATTCACTCGGATTCCTCGAGTGATAAATCTCACTCTTTTTTCTGAGTGAAACTCATTCGGTACCGAGTTGCCACGATTTCACTCTGAACTCCGAGTGAGATCTTACTCGGAAAAGTTAAGAGAGGACATTTTTTTCGAAATATTCGAGCAAAATACTTTTGCGATACGGCATTGTGTAGCTAATTAAATTGGGTACCGGAATGTCTTGTTCGATAATTTTTTACTACTCAATTTTTCAGGAAAACTGATTGAAAATAGGTCATTTTAAATTTGCCGCCACACTTGCCGTAGAGGTTAGTCACACCACGAGTTAAGTTTTATTGTTTAGATGTAATGCCACGTGCTCTCGTTATTGTTTTGGTGTTCAACGTATGATCACGAATGTTGTTTTGTCGCTTATCCAGCCACGGCATTCACAATGGAAACTTGTGATCGAGTGAGAACGTCGATCGGCTTTATATCGTCGCAAGATATCATAAGCATCGAGCATGCATGTATTCTCTTACCTTTCAGTACAAGAGTCTATTGGTGCGGAAATATTTGTGTAGTAGTCATGCGATCAAAAATCTCCAATCTAGAACAAAATTAGTACAACCCTGCATTCGAACCTCTTAGAAAATAGTAATGTCTAGCAGATTCAGGTAGTGGATATCAATTTTAGACCTTCCATCACCCAAATTCTGACTCCAAAGTTTGTTAAGAATTTTGTATCATGGGTGGTAACTAGATTATGGGCACGAGTTAGAACGGTATCTCATAGCTGAAGGAATTTGAGAAAATCTGAAAAATCATAGCTTTGACTGCTTTCCCACGAGATCGAAATTCTATAAAGTGGGTGGTGCTTTCGTGAATTACAAACGTGAACGTACTGGAGCCGCGCAGATTTGAACACTGCTTTTCGGTTCTGAACATTTTCTCGACTAAAATCTGAACACCAAGTCCGGAAAAAGTTTGCATCATGATTAGACGAATAATAGGCACGAATCAAGACAGCATCTCATAATCGGGACGTCAATAAATACACAAAAAATGTGGCTTCGGCTGTACAGTTATGAAACCGAAGTTCTTAAAAAGGGTTGAATTTCTGGAAATTTTCAAACACGAATCTCTTAGAAATGGGCGATACCAAGCAGATAGTTTTGCTCTTCAAGTTTAGAGGTTCTGTTAGCTAAAATTTGACTACAAAATTTGGGGAAGCTCGCTACCTAGGTAGATTATTAACACGAATGAAACTAGTATTCAGTAGCTACAGAATAGAATGATGTGTGAAAAAATTGTAGCTTTAACTGCCCCAAATATGATGTCAAAATTCTCGAAAGTGAGTAAGTTGTCCTAAAAATTCTAAACTTGGATATGGTTGATATCACGCTTCTCAGTAGCTTCACGAAGGAAATTTTCTATTAACTTTTTCGCCCCTTTGAGAATCATCATTTCATAGCTCGGCAGTCAGAGACACAATTATCGAATAATTCTCTACTCCCCAGCTACGGGTTACTGTTGGAACTCGAGTTTACAATTCACTTCGACGCAAACTCTTCTCAGATTTTGTAGTCAGATTTCAGCTAAAAGAATTTTCATAATCAAAATACAGAACTCGAATCCGTTTGGTACTATTCTCTAGTAGTTTGACCTCCCAAATTCACACAAAACTCACCCATTCTTGAGGATTTTGATCCCATACGTAAGCAGTCAAAGCCATAATTTTTTTCAAAAATTGTGGGTTTTGTGTGAATTTGAAACGTGAACCTACTAGAAAATAGTAGTACCAAACACATTTGAGCATGCCTGCAGCACACACGGCAGTCGCGAATTTTTGCCGTATGCATATGAATAGGCTCAAATTCTTTCCTTGTGAATTGTTTCTACGTGCCGGCTAGATGTGACATAGTATCAAGGATGATGTATATTTCGTGTTAGTGGCGGTTATGTATGGTGATCTATTTATCAGCTAACTAATTAAATTTTGGGAATACAAAAATCACTCCAGCTAATGCGGTCATTCGTCCGCAAGGAGAAACAAGAATGAATTGTGTTTGTAGCGTTAATTCCCACAAAAGCAATTCCAGACACTTATCTCATCTTTAACAAGCAAGTTATATTCGGCGTAAGAATGAACTCATTTCTTCCACTAACATGTATATATGAGTTTCTAACATATCGATCGATTATATCCCAGAGGCATTTTGAAAATTGGATTCTATTCCACGAGAAAATATTTTCAACCAAAAGACAATAATGAGTAAGTGAATCTAGAGGGAAGATTGGCTGAAACAGCAACCCCACTTCAAAATCTTTTCACGAAGTAGATTGTAGAATAAATGAGTGGCACCCATATCAATAGTAAAATATCAGCAAAGACAAGTTTTGCAACTTTTCATTTTGATCCTGAAACAACAGTAACTAGCTCTGGTGAAATAGAAATTAAGAAACCAAAAGTACGTGTGGGATTGAAGATTTTGATTCAATCATCTTTACACACAAAAGCAGAGCTAATCATTCGAATACAAGAATCCTAGATGGTCCGAAGTAACCTTTGATCGAATTAAACCTCTTTGAATGTACAGAGATACCTGTGGTATTTGAAATTTTTACGAACCCTCCAAAAATGGCACAATAAGAATTACTTTGTAGTTTTCTCATGATTACGGTGGATGAATTGAATTAGAATGAAGGCAAAATCCGTACAAGGCGCCATAGCCGAATTACTTTCACCAGTACTAAAAATGAGTTCATCGAGTACTAGATCGCATGTACACTTTATTATTAACATCGACTCTATATATACAACACGTTAGTGACTCCAAACGCCTCTGTTGAATAATTTTATCACTAGGTAGTGCCTCCGCGCCAACTGTGAGCTATAATAACGATGTGGTTTTTTTGAATGGCCAGAAAAAATAAATTGCCAAACATAAACCAATTACGGCGTAAATCGCTATGACTGTAGATTGTAATGTCAAATAACACTTCGATACTGCATAATTAACTGGTGTAAACGATCCCTAGAATGAATGAGATGAGTAAGATGTTTATTCGACAAACGGATAGTTGGTTTGATAAAGGGAGATTATTGAATGAAAATGGTAACTTACCAGTAATATATATGGATTATTTTTATTTCGCCAACTAAAAGAAGGCACGGTTATCTCTAAAGTGTTCTCTCTAGGTTTGGTTTGACAACCATGATGAGTATGCCTATTAACCACAAGTCTTGGGTTAAAAGTGTCAAGTAGCTGAAAATCATCAAAAATATCAGTTTTGGTGCTGGGAATCGGTTACAATTCAAAGGACGATTTTTCTTCAGCTATTTTGCCTTGAATTTCGATATTGGATTCTAGCTACTCCTTAATACTACATAAATTCCAAGATCAGGTATCTTTGACCTGTGGTGCTCCTATGCAAAAATCTCAGGCATTAATGCGAATTATTTCGCATCGAATAGATGAGGAAAATTTTAGCAAAAAATTTGTGGACTTTAGTTTACGAATATATGAATGCAAGAAAAGGTCCATTTCATGCAATACACCCCTTAGTAGAAATGTGATTATTTTTTCTCGCCTCTCATGCAATATATAGGGGAGAGTGGGGTGAATTTGGACGGGGGCAAAATTGGATAAGTGAGATAGCTCTGTTGGAGGCGAGTCAAGGCTATCGCCGCGTAAATTTTTTTTTAATACCATCGCAGACAATGGTTTTCATCGCGGTTAGACCTCCCAAAACGATACTGGGAGCTCACGCTGACATAGGGGTGCTTTTCGAGGGCCTCACGCGGCTTATTTTCCAAATGCAAAAATTCACGCCACTTCTGCAAAAGTAGGTCGGTTCAATCGCCATTTGGTACTCAAAAACTAGGTCATAAAATGGAGCCGTCGTGGGCTAAAATCGGTTCACTTGGGCCCAAATGATCAGAATTCTGCGAAAAAAACGCCGGGGGAATTTTTGGACGAATTGGTATAGGGGCGAATTCGGATAATGCTAAATAAACCCCATCTAAAATCGGTCGACCGATCGCGTGTCCGTGTTTTTAGATGATAATTGCCCGTATTGAGGCGCGTATGCATTTGTACGAGTTTTTCGAAGCAAGGGACGTTGAGGGTGAGTATTATTCTGGATTTGATGAATATTTATTCATTCCGAAGAAATACGTTCATTTATTTTGAATAAATGTTTGCCTAGGAGGATATGAAAGTATATTTGTTCAAATTAGAAAAATTTTCTTCAAAATCGTTCAATTTTTTTTCTCAGTGTAGATGATTAAAAATGGGTCAGACAGTGAAGTTACGATGTCTAATGATGGTGGTAGGAGTCGGATTGGAGGCGAGTAGTCGCTTTTTACGTGTTCGAAGATAGTGCTCGATTTTCGCATTTTCACTGTTGCGTTCGCTGATATGGGGTTGATTGTCGCACTATTTGGATCGTTGACTTAGGGCAAGTATGAGTACCTTCAATATGAAAAAAAAAAGGAAGAAAGTCGACTCTTGGAAGCCACGAGTTGATTACTGATTACTGAGGACGGTAGTGCACCAATGAAGTACCTATTCCAATAATGTTAAAAAATGATATAAAAATGGCCCGTTTGTTCAGTCTATACGGGAGGATGTAAAGGTCATGGGTGGGGTTCCCTGTTGATTTTGGGTTATTACTACGTGTTTTGGGGAGTAAAAGCGACTCGAATAGGCGGAAAAGGAAGGCTGTCCAAATTTGCCCCCAAAACTTGTCAAAAGTGCCCCCAAGCTCGGGGCGAATTTGGACAGATTTTTTTTTTTTCAACTTCAAGAAAAGGTATGAACGCAGAAACCTATTGGTCTGGAAATTTTTTCACAATCTGTTGAATGGTTGAACTTCAAAGTCCCGTAGCCCGCCTATCCCCAAGTATCGTCAGATAGCCCCAGTGCAAAATCCGTCCAATTTTGACCTACTCTCCCCTAGATATAGTAACAATGCAATTAGGTTAGACTAAGCTAGTTCCTAGCCAAAAAATACTCAAAATATCTACCAGGAGCCTCGAAACCGAAATATATTGATTGCAAACATCAGAAAAGAATGAATCATAATAACAATCCCGGTTTTGGGAATAGATTGTTTTGTTGCTAATAGTTATGAAGATATGTAGGAGGAGAAGTATGGTCACGACTAAATTCTTTCGCTATTAAATATGAATAAATTTTGAAATAAGATTATATTTGTTTGCAAATACCTGTTTCGTTGCCTCTTTTGAAAGACAATCCCATTTCTGTACGAATTCATCATTCTCAATGTCATTTGGAGCTTCGTCTGGTTCGTGGCAAATTTCATCAGATTCTCGAAACAGTGAGAAATGCTGAAATTATATTTTCCACATAAATTATGATTTTCGATTAATTTGATAAGAGTATGTGTTCTAACTCACTTGTAATAAAATTGGCCGACTGTAATTTTTAGTTGCATAAGTGTTGTTGGAACAATGGCTAACATTGCCTTCAGAGCATTTTAATTCCTCTACAAAGGAAGAAGATTCAAATAAATATGTACTCCTAAGTATGTAGCTTGTATGAATACATTTTAGTATCGAGAATGGACCAGATCATCCGTTCTTTCAATTTCATTCACAAGGAGAGATCCAACCTTACGGGTCGTGGATTCGTCCCAAATTTGAAGAATCATCTTATTCTGGTGAGAAATGGAGGTATCGCAGAGGATCTAATCCCATGGGTCTCCTGTTCCAAGATACGGCTATGGAGATTAGCATTGGTAGTATATCCATACGTACGACTTTTCGATATAGGCTTATGTCGCCAATGCTAATGTCCTTAGCTGTGTCTCGCAAAAGAAGGCCCATGGGACTGAAACTTTTGAGATACCATCATTTTCCACCAAAATAAGACGATTCCTGAAGAGATGAATCCAGGACCTGCAAGGTTGGACCTCTCTTTGTCAGTAATTTTCGATTTTAGTCTAGCTGTTTGATCCCATGACAATAAGAAATTTACCGACGATATTGTGGATTGCATCCTCTATTGTGTCGCAAAGGGAGCAACCATTTCCTTCCTTAAGCATGCTATTAATTAAAACGAAGTGCACTTCATTCAAGCTGATCTTCCTAACACTTGGAGCAAGCATCTCAGTCTTGAATTCGCTGTTAAGAAACGGGGTCAGATCTGTAGAGAATAAGGTAGTAAATCCAATCAGATTTTATGCAATTTGTAATGACTGATTTGGAGAAAAAAAAAATAATAACAAACCTTCGTAAAATCCTATGTCATGTTTTTCACCAAGTACAAACAGTTCAGTACTCTGTGGGTGAGAGAATATGGATCGATATCTCACTATGTAACCATCAAATTCGTCTGGGCCAGCCCAGAAACCCTCGTCAAATATGTCACCTGGAATTTTTAAAATCTTTCATTTCCCGAACACGAGAGAGTATATTTAGTTGATTCTGCAAACTCTCGTGAACCTTCCATCTAATTCTTTCTCCCTCTAATTGTTCCAGAAGCTTAGGCAAGACGCAATGGATCACGTACTCGCCTATTTGAGTTAATTCAAATACTTTTCCCACGGAATTTCAGGGTATGAGGTAGAAACTTTCTAGTCTTGCAGGGAGAATCCAAGAGGAGCATAATACGGAGTGTTTCGAAAATTGGACCCCCTCTTCCCTTGTACTATTCCTGTAACGGTGAGAAAACGTGCAAAAATCCCGCGATGAAACTTCCTGATTTGGACATTTCATTCAAGAAGAGAGAGAACAATTTGCCGTTTGAGTAAATTTCATACCATGGGCCAAGAGAATTCGTAAGGGTGCGTCCACAAATAAGCATATGCACGCATATGCAGTGCACATTGCATGTACAGCACACGTCCACGTAAACAACTCATCGAAATTTAGCAAGAATTGAAAGGCTCACGTCAGAGAATTACCAATTTCAATCGGTTCGGGTCTTTGCTAAGTTACCAGCCGATCCAAAGCAGAACTCGACAAAATCCGTCTGAATTTGGCTAAAATTTGATGAGCTGCACATGTGCACGCGTACAGTGCATTTGCGCAGTGTGCAGCACTGCATGTGCATGCATACGCATAATTGTGGACGCACACTTGGTTGATGCGGTAAGGGTGAGAGCCCCTAATGTATCGCTAAAGAATGACTTGCAGGCGCAAAATATAATATCGTATGGAAGTTGTTAAGTTTGGAAAGACCGTTCTTATGATGAGCCTAAGCTTGGCCTTATCTTTGCTTGAGAGCTACCTTGAAGTCAATTTCTGACTCTTGGATCTCGGATTTTGTTTTCACGCTTTCTCAGAGCGAGAAATTCCACGTTAGATACGTCTTTTGCCATTGGTCAAAAGGACTTGCTTGGTCGGTAAGGAGTGAAACTGCCTAAGAGAACACTGAACAAGCCAATTTTGTAACAGGATAGCTTTTGAGAGCAAGATTTTCGTATGAAGGTTTCGGATCTCGGATAGATGGGTTCGGAAGTCAATTTCAAGTTCAGAATGATGTATGAGTGTCCTTATCTGAATTTCTCTAAATCCATTTAATTGCGATTCCATCCACTCTGTCTCGACTAACTCTTTTGTCGAGCCTCGACTGACTTTTGGTTTGAGAATTAAAATCCTTAATAATTTCTGAAGAATCTCCGACATGTTTGAACCATAATTGACAACTTTATCGACTTCAGAAAAACATACGACTGAAAATGGACCATAAAAAATTGAATTTATTCTACCTTAGCCGGGTATCGAACCTCGGATCACCGGGTTGAAGGCTGGCGTTTTATTCACTCACCCACTGAGCTCGTTGGGACCCACAATACTTGATGAGTCGTGACTCATCAAGTTCACTAGAGAAGGATTATAGGTTACAAAGCTAAAAAACCCTTCAACTACGATAATTAGAACTATCTGCGTGAAAATATTCATAAACTTGTTTGTAAAATGTCAGCACTCCTTCCTACTTCAATGCAACAGCCGTCGTATAGTGTGCAAGGAGATGCGTGAATGTTTGATCAAAATATTCAAAATAAAAATCACTGGACAAGAGTAATCTAGTCAGAGAATATCTGTTTCGATCCAGGGTTATTGTTAGACTTCTGGAACTTATCATAAGCATTTGATTATGATGATTATGTAAGTTCACTCGAGTTTCCACTGACGACGATTCAATCCACCTTCGACAGATTCTCACCTATCAAATTAGCCAAAGATCTGAAATCAGTCAATTTCAATAGAAACGCCCTGAGAAGTGAAGTGACTCAATCCGTCAGTCCAAGTTTCGAAAGGAAAAGTCAGTCGAACAGATTTAGAAAGTTTTGCAATATCATGAGTGACAAGAACTAATACCAGAACAGCATTCAAAAAGAGCTTGCTTTGAATTGAGGCAATCATCAGAATGATTTCTCTAAAGACCCAACAAATATGTACGCACAAAAGAATTGTTTGGAGTTTATTCCGTGCATGAAGTGGTGAGTGGAGTGTTCCCACACAGGTTGCCTCCCCCCTCCCTTGAAATACAAAGTTGAAAATGAGAGATTCTTATTGGAAAATCATTTGGGCCCCTTCATTTTTGCTGAAATGGTCCCTCGTGGTTGAAGTTTGATGTCATCACTGAACATCTCAATCGAACTGATGGGCACGTGTTTACCGTTATTTCTCTACGTATCACATACGATGAAAGGTCATAGGATCAACTTCTGATTCACGATGAAGAAATATAGCTGTGTGACTTTCCCAAATGAAATACAGTAAATGGTTAGAAACAAGAAGTCTATGGCACTGCCAAAGGAACTCTTCAGCGTGGTAATTTTTACCAGCAAGTTGAGCAAAAATGTCTTTATAAGTAATACATTTTAACAGAAGACGAACCTAGTATAAACACAACGTGTGGTTTGAGAACCATTATTGCTGCCTGAAACATTCTCTTCATTTGCCAGTCACTGAAAGAAGAGTCAAAAAACACATGTATAAAATATAGGTAAGTCGGGAACACCATGTGTATGGTACTTTGTTACAAAATTGAATTGAATCTACAATTCGACTTACCGGAGTAATCGATCCAACCATATCGATCTGCCCCATCCGAGAATGTGGGGATCTGCAAGAAATAAAGCCCAAATTGGTTTGGGTGACGACGGTGGCAGTGCTTTTCCAGTCAATGGCACTTGAGGAAAAGCTGGCTGTGGGATTGGTTCTTGCGGCACCGGCCATTCACACTGTAATAATCATAGAGACAGGTTCTACTTGAGATCAGGTAACAAATAAATGATGATAATTCGATCAACCTTGCTTTGAGATTTATATTTTTGGATGCAAAATGATGAAGCATATTTTTTTGTTTCGTCTGGAACCGCTCCTTTTCAGAGATATTCGAATTTTGAGCTCTGAAGCCTCTCAGTGAATTTAGTTGAAATTGACCCTCTCAAAGTCAATAGATCTGACGCCTTCTTGACTTTCTTCACGAAATTTTAATCTGCAGGGTCAAATGCATCACAGTGAATCAGAAGAATTTATATGGGGCGGGAATAATTGGTCAATTTGTCTCATGAGATGATTTTTACGAAAAATATAAAAACTTCTATTTCACACATATTCATATTATTTTTTCTCTGCTTAAATCTTTTTAAAGACAGAGTAGTACATGATATGAAAAACTGAGTCCGATTTTCGGATTGGCTGTCAACATCTGAGATGAGTGAGGCGCTATTATGGATAATCTGTTGCGTAGTCCAGATTTTTAGCTTTGTCCCGATAATTCTTTTGTATGTTATCATAATATATATGTAGCACAAATTGAGTTGCTGAATCATCGCTGTACAGTTTTGTCAATCAAATTTTCTACTCGTTGACGCAATTTGAGATGATATTGAGGCATTTTAATGAACTTGCGCTGATCCAGTAACATTCCAAAAAAGTAGTTGCGAAATAAGGAAAGTGTACCCGAAATGCCCCCCTCCCCCCTTGAGCCGTTTTGCAAATAATTTTGGCCCATTTTAATATTTTTCAACGGACTTCATCGCAATTTGAAGCTTGTTCCAAGCCATCGGAATGAGCTAAGGAAAATGTAATTCTGATTAACCAAAGCCGAGCTATCACGATCTCTTGTAATTTGTTGATGACTCAGAGAAGGAATGAGAAGAGATTCGCAAGTCTGTATAGACTGTTATCATCGATTTGCTAAGAGATGTCAAGAGGCATTTAAACAAGCCGTGAGTGACAATAAAAGGAATCAGGTATGGCGCCATTCTCAGATGTTTATGAAAATGAAGATATTTGTTATGTAATATACTTTTTCCAAGAATATTTCTTGAGAAATCAAAGTTTTCGTTTTTTTTCGTGAGAATTGCTTTTTGACGGATCGACCAGTTATTTACGCCACCTATCAATTCTTCTGATGCATTATGCGATACATTTGAGCCAACGGATCAAGATTTGTGAAGAAATTCAAGAAGACATTAGATTGATCCACTTTGAAAAGGTCAATTTTAATTAAATGTACTATGAGGCTCCAGAACTCAAGAATCGATTATTTCTGAAATGACGTGCTTCCGGACAAAACAAAAAGTATCTCACTATTTTGCATCCTAAACAATTCATCTTAGAGTGGGGATGATAGAATTTTTATCATTTTATCGATGTCAGATCTTATCTGGATTAGGCCACGGTATTCATTGTTGGATCATCGAGTCAGTACAAGCTTTATGAAAACGATATAAAGTTTCATAATCTTAGTGGATGTATAATCCGTGTTCCATATCGTTAATAGGTATTGGATAAAATATAATTCCAATCTAATCTCGTCGGATATCGACGTTATCGAGTTCTCAAATATCTCCGATAATTTTTGAGATATCGTATATGCAGCAAAAGTAACGATGATTCTAAAAGAAATATCAAAATTGACCCATTACTCGATTATTTGGAGAGCACAAAATCAAATCGTTAGAGACCCTTCAATTTTCAAAACTTTTCTGTGCGTACGCTACTTATAAGAAAATTCATCTGCTATTTGGGAAAGTGAGATCTTAAGGGGACGTCGGAGCTCTATCAATATTGTACAGTTAGCGACATGTTCGAGTTTTCGTATTTCTCGATGAATTTTTGAGATATCAAAAATCTAACATTCCGCCGATTCTGTATGGCTCATAGAATCGGCGTTACTTAGTAGAATCCCGATATCTCGAAAATTCATCGAGAAATCCGAAAACTCGACAATGTCGGTATCCGACATCCTCTTAATAAGAGATCAATGCGAACTGCGAATCTAATTTTTCTCTTAAAATTTGCTTCGTCACTTATTTCAACTGTTTACAGTTTCAAGAATTCAGGACGTTTTCATGTAAAATTGTAATGAGGCGGGGCCATTCCATTTTTTTTTAATGGGTGACGTACTTTTTTCCTGAGAACGTCTCCTATCTACACCATTGAAAAACCCCGTTGAGTAAAACCCGATCAGGAACTCGGAAATCATAAAATATAGTTCGTACAATGACGAGTCATTACGAGTTGAGCAGTTTCGTAAAAATACCAAACTTTGAGCTTACTCCGAAGAAATCGTTTTTTTTCCTTCGACCCCAAACTTGTGCAAATTTTTTAGTACAAATACTACCAATTATAACAATAGTCTTGGTGGGATATTCAATTATCGATTTTATTAGGCCAATCACCCTATTTAACCTAAACCGCAAGATAACAATCAAAGAATGCATAACAATATTGCAAGAAGAATGGGTATATAATTTAATTTCACCGCTGCGCCACCGATTGTGCTGTGCCAGTATGTCTATATTTATATAAACTTATATCTATATCGCATACGCATCCTGTAGAACGCACGTTCCCTTGCAGACGAAATCTTGCATGAATCTCGCTCTCGCACCTGGGGTTGCGCGCGCATCATCCCAACGAAGTATACCCATCTCGCTCGCCCTCACGTATAGATTTGGGCCATGCAGTTGGGCCGCACTATACATGACTAATGCCCCGCTCTCGCATGCTCGTACAAGCACACGAGATATACCTTAACCTAATTTAGCTATTTGAGTGTCCGTAACAGTCATAGAAAAAACATTAAATTATACTAGCCTGCATTATGACAATGAAATGTATGAGGAACTCGCAGAACAATACTGTTAGGCCGAGTATCAAGCCACAAACTGTGATTGGTTTTAAAAAACGTCTTGATGATCCCCTCCGACTGCTACCAAATTTCACTTTTACTTGCATCACTAATCGAGACCAAATCATCAACAAAAGATACAATTTCCCTCAGCCAAATGTCTGTAAGATCATCAAAATATACACCCACACCGATATCTTACACTCTACTGGTAACGATCAGTCCAATCGAGTGATCCGATTCATACTGCGTTTGTGCTGTGTGCTGTGTTCTTCAATTGCTTGGAAGGCTTATTTATAGTTCTCCTTCTTCTTCTTTGCGTTTCTGGCTGTGGGCGAACCGGCGAAGCCCTCTCGTCATCAACCGGTTTTAAGTCTGATTCACAATGTATAGATGTTATTTCTGTTTCAAATTTTTGTGTGTACGACAGGGTTGGCATAATAAAAAAAATAAAGGAAGTAAAGAAAGTTTCAAAAGTAAAGTTTTCGAAAAATTCGAAACTTGACGGAAGCGGGCATCCGCGGTGAAAGGAGTGGGAATAGGAGAGATGGGGCGAGATGGGAAGCAGCACAGCTGGCCTGGCAGGCAGAAAGATTAAAGAATTATCAAATTTTTTCAAGTTTAACCCGTTGCGTACACACTTCCTCAAAGTCACGATTTATACACACGGGGTTCGAGGGACCCCACGTAGAAATTTTGTTCTAATTTCAAGAGGAACCAGGATATTGACCTAAAACTTGTACGATTGTCTTATCTGACATCATTTTCATAGAAACTGACAGTTCCTAATTCCTGAATATCGTTTTTGGGAGAAATTGAAAGATTGCACGAATTTTTGGGCACCCAGGGTCAAAAACCATGCAAAACTAATTAGACCAAGATATTGCCCGTGCAGTTCAGTTTTGCTGTAAGGTAAAAGCACCAATAGTCGAACACCGTATTTTACACTGAAATTTGACACCTATACTGGAACAACGATTTTCTCCGCACAAAACGGACCAATCGTCGAACAAAAAATATTGGCATGCTCTTCATTGTAATGAAATTTGAGCTCATGCATTGCGATATGTATGAGAAGCTTTTTAATTCCACAAAAAAATCATGAAGTATATATGGAGCCTTGACTACCCTCCATGGTGTCCCATGTAAAAATGGGAACCCTATGATCATATATGAACATGGGGTCCAAGGACCCGATGACCATATATGAACATCTATGAAACGATTTTCAAAATTTTTTAAATTCCGAAAAGTTGTTATGGTTGCATTTTCAGGGAATATTACATCAAAAAGTCACGATGCTGGTCTTGCATAACTGAGAAAATCTCCAAGATTTCATTAAGTAATTGAATCAAAACGATCTGTAAGTGATATCATTCTCCTACTAGAAAAAAAAAAATTTAATTTCCAAGATCAAAAACGTTTGGCAAATTGGTGACCAATCTGCACAATTTGCTATATCTTGAGATCATCATTTTGAGAAATATTACATTTATGCAGGTTCGTCACCAATTTGCCAAACGTTTTTGATCTTGGAAATTTTTTTTCTCCTCCTAGAAAAAAATTTTTTTTTTCTAGGAGGAGAATGATACCACTTATGTTTTAATTCAATCACATAATGAGCTCTTGAAGATTTTCTCGGTTATGCAAGATCAGCATCGTGACTTTTTGATGTAATATTCACTGAAAATGCAACCATTTCATAGATGTTCATATATGGTCATAGGGTCCTTGGACCCCATGTTCATATATGATCATTGGGTTCCCATTTTTACATGGGGTGTTCTACTTCAGGTTCCACCCCTGAAAAATGGGACCAATAAAGGAACAAATCGTGGTTTGGTGAAATCTAGCTTTGTAAAAGATCAAAGCTAACGAATAATATCTTTTCGATCACATACTTGATGGATTCGATTAATTTACCTGTCAAGCCTATAATCGTTTTTTAATAAGACAACTAACATGACTGTTCCGGTATAGGTTCTAAATTTTCGAATTGGATGCTATACCGGAACAGAACCATATTTTCCAACAAATCTAGTTCTAGATAATGATTGAGGTTACAAATAATCTGATTTTGAGTACAAATCGTCCTTATTTATGACAGACTAAAGTAATTGACTTTACAAATTGCATCTGGATAGAATTTTGTTTAAAAGTGAAGTAACACTCAGTAAGCTGTTCCATCATAGGTTCCATGCACTTCAGTGTGGAATCTCTACTGGAACAGGTAATTCCGAACCTTAAATAACGTTTCAAGTCAATTAATCATATTTTTTCGAGTACGTATACTTCGTATTTAGTGAATTAATCTATTCTGACACAACGAAAATACTTCAAATTAGATTAATCGTCTGTTCCACTATAGGTTCCTTTCATGCATTAAACTACTGGTCCCTAGGTTGAAAAGCGGTGTTCCACTAGAGGAGCAAAAAATGCTATAACAATGAAGATTTCAAAAGATTACAATCGTAATAGCAAAATTCGAGTCTTCTTGATGCACAGTATCAATTGAGAGCTCAACTAATCGGGGACCTATTCACTCCAATCTCTTCTCAGACGATGATCAAAACCAGGGGCGTCACTTTCCCTATGGATGGTATGGATGAATCCACACCTGGGCCAAGAACACGTATGGAAATCCACACCTGGGAAATCGGTCCCGAGCGAGCAAAAATTTTGCAACTCAATATAGTAAAGTTCTGTCTATCGAGTTCACTGTTTGCACATTCTGAAATTTTCTAAATTTCAAAGTCGAAATCGCACAGCTCCTGAGATTTGCCCTTATAAGAGTTAATACCTATTATAGAATGCAAACCTGCAGTAAAAGAGTGAACTACACTCAATCGCATAGACTCCTTGAAACCTTGGCCCAACCCACTCTCATCAAACTTTAGCGAGCTCTTCGAATTGCGATGACCTTTTTTTTTTTTTTTTTTTAACTCTCTCTTTAGACCCCTGAGGCGATCCATACCTGGGAAATTGGGCGAGTGACGCCCCTGATCAAAACGAAATTCTAACTCTGAAGAATATTTCTCTAGGCAGGTCTAAGCTCATGAACAAATCATTGATGAAGGAGCTTAGCAGTCTATCTTTTAGAAATTTGTTTAAACTGACGCGAACGAATTTCTCCAGATTGAGCCCGAGATTTGGTATTTTGACAAAAGAGCTCAACTTCAATCGAATGGGATTCCTCGAAAGAATACAGTAATCAACTTCCATCAATGGTCGAGTTATGGGTTTGTCTCAAGATCTTTGAAGTAACCGCTGATAAAAGTCGGTTACCACTTACCTGAGTTAGATAGTCCAAAACATGGTGCAAAATTCTCTAAAATCTGCTTTCAGTGAGCGATGCCTATGTTCCCATTTTTAGCAAAAAATCAAGAAGTTGCATATGTTAAAACGGTTCAGTTGATTCGAAAATTGGATGTCTCACTCAAATCATCCATTTTGTTGGTGCTACTTGTCTTCAAAAACATCTCCTCATAGAAGAGGAGTCGAAAGAGAAAAAATAAATTTCGTGAACTGCGCTTGAAGTTTGGCATTTTTACAAAATTGCTCAACTTCAATCGATATGATCTTCTAGGGCAAGTACCAGTACCAATTTCCACCAGTAGTCTGATTGTAGGTTTTCTCATTTTCGATGATCTCACAAAAAGGCAGACAAGATCAATGAACAATGTTGACGTCAAGTTTTTTTATTCGATGAGCATCTAACATATACAAACTTTACATTGAGAAATTTTTTGAACTGAAACAGCTTTGACATGCGAATTTCTTTGTTTGTCTCATTTTATGAGGTCACACATCGCATAAAAAGTAACAATTGATCTAGTACCCAAATGAAATTGGCGTCGAATAAGCTCATCTTTATTCATCGTTCCGATACGAGCACCATCATTCTGAACGTTTCAGCAATATTAGCCACAGAAGTAGTCATGCATGATTATGACAAAATTTTCTAGCCCATTCACATGATTGCAATGCGAGATCTGGAAGAATTCTGAAAAATACTGGATTATCCAAAAATTGAGTTATTCAAGAATTATATCGAAATCTTATTCTCAACGCTTCGTAGGAATGAAAGGAGTGGTAACTGTGAAATAAGTAGTTTGCCATTTCCGGGGTAACGGATCATTCTAACAGTTTTTGATTGGTCTTTCTGTACTTCAATTCGATATGCTCATATCAGTCGAGTATCCATGTGAAGAATCTTGAACTGAATGAAACAGAAGGCACCAACACGGTTTCAAAGGCTTTACCTCATCTAATGCTCCACATTTTCTGTTTCATGTCTCTCACCATCTGTTATTTTTAAGAATCCTCATCTCTCTTTTTTCATTTTTCTTTTCCTCGTCTTCCTTTGAATCTACGTTGATTCATGCAATTTCACGCTTGGCTTGTCACTTGTCTCTTAAAAATGAAAGGCGCTGCTCTCGCAGTTTGTGCACGTTTTACATAAAGATCAGAGCATTAAAAACGCTCCTTGCAGAATCACAGGCGCGACCCCTCGAGTTTTTTATTCCCAACTTCAAGAACTGATTTGCCAAACGTTTGACTAAGTAACGTCACCTTCCAATATTCATTCTGTATCCTTTTTTTTCTGACATCTTCTAATGATATTACACTTCACAGACAACGTTACGTGCGTAATGAAAGACAATGAGTTGGCAGACAAAATTCAATGGTTCTTACCAACGTGGTGTAGTCTGTTTTTGAATCATAATCTAACTCCATCAGACACGGTTTTCGTTATTCCCTCGACACACTCTCAGGCATTTTGAGGATTTTTTGTTCTAAGACCATCCGAGCGATGGGTGATTTGTCGATTTCCGTGTTCGATGCTCAAACGATTCTCAAAATCGGACACTACAAAATTTTTTGTATCGAATTTCACAAAGTGATATTCCACCAGGTTAAAATCACCTATAACGACTTGTGGCTGTACCATCAGTAGTTACGATACCAAACGCTAGATACCAAGAGTAGAACATTGATATAACGAAGTTGAGCGAGCCGGCCTTCAGCCTTTGTTACATCGAGATTTCGTCACCTTAAGATTTTGTCCTATCCCTGGTAGAAATTTACTTCGATGTAACACATTAATAGACATAAAATGGCTATTTTTGGCCAATTTTGGCTGAAAATGGCCAATTTATGGCTAATAATGTGTTACATTAGGATGAATTTCTACCGGGGTAGAGCCTCATGTTTAGGCCTATTTTTTGACAATTCAAACATGGAACGTACAGAGTCCGGACATTTATTTTCTTATACAGACCAATATAATAGAATCAGTATGCGTTTGTCATTGACCAGTTATTAGTATCCAAAGTATGTAGGTCGGATCGTCTGTTTCAACGATTCAAAATTTTGTCGTCCCTGGAAAAGCCCTTTTTGGCCCTGGAAAGGGCTTTTTGGATAGGTTTTGGCTCCAATTTTCTTTGAAGATTGAGAGATAACACACTATTTCATATCTTTCCTTCCCGCTTCCTAGCGAAGATTTTGCAAGCGGGAGAAAGGGTCGAATATGGCAAGAACAATTCAGAATCCATCTTGGGAGAAAACCAGGTGATGATATCCTCAAAAGAGGGCCGAGCGATGGTTTCACATCTCAAAACTCAAACTGTTATGAGGATGACCTCTGATGGGTTTTTAGTTGAAGAAGTATAGGGGACGTCCATGAACTCAAAAAAATGTTGTCAAACGTATCTCGAAATATTTTTTGAAGGACTTTCAAATACCACTAATCGCACACTCGTATTTTGCGTTAAATCGGAATCACGCCAATTTATTAGAAGAAGCTTGAATTTTTCCCTCGAAATACCGTTAAGAAAATATTTCCCAGAGAAACTAAACAATTTTTTTCATCGTCTGTGCGGAAAAGAACCGTTTTTTTTTATTTTCTTTCCCACGCCGACGATGAAAGATAGTATTCAACACTCGGGCGGGGTGGTTTCCGCTTCCAAGCGATGATTCCGACCCTCGCCAAGGCTCGGGCCGGAAAAACATCGCTCGGGCCGCGGAAACCAACATCCCCGCCCTTGTATCGAAATCTATTATTCTGGGACCCCATAGCACGTGAAAAGTTAATTTCTGGACCGTAGAATCGATTTGGTATGGTGGAAAAATATTTTGAGACATGGCTGCAATTCGTGGTCCATTTTCGTAGGAAAAATAATATATCTAGTCCTTTAGATATCATGATTGGAATTGGAGCTCCACTAGTTTATATATCTTCCAATGTCAAATCAAAAGGCTAATTTTAATATCTGATGATTATTACCAATATGGTGCAAAAATTGACCAATGAAAACCATTTGCATTGCGCAGAATATGTTGTGAATGAGGCCTTGATTCTTCGGAATCTGGGAACCGAAAATGACGAAATTTTTCGCAATCCACCGGACTCATACGTTAGGATATCCATTCACGTTGCACTGATGCGCCTTCAACAATTCTAGCTGGAAAAACCAATAAAGCCATTCTAGTATCGAATTTTCCCTCAACTCTGAATAGTTCTGACACAACTTCGCGGATGTATACGTACCTGAAAGCTTCTTTTTCTAGCAATCTTTTGATTGGTGAAGCACTTTGAATTCTGCGATTCTCATTCCGGCTGTAGAGATACCTGTCTCTTTGCTGTTATACTACGTACGGCATCAGAGTAGTAAGAAGAGGGAAAAGAGGGTCCGATTGCATATATAGAATGCAGACTTCTGGCATATCACAAAGCCAGACCTCGATTCATTGTGTCGGAGTTAATTACGCGATGCAAACGCTCAGTCATCATGATCCGAGAGCGCAAGCCCCGAATCCTGCTACCAACACCACACCGCAAAACAGACAAGGTGTAACTTAATATACCTATAGATATATTTAGTTTGCTTCGGCTTTTTTTTAACCGCAGGAATGCATCAACACAATAGCCCTGCAGACCATCAAACTCAATCTTATTTCAAAAGGGTCCAACTATATATACTTCTGGCTGGTTCTCATTCAGCGGAAAGTGAACAGCGGTTAAATTGTTTCCATTGTTGGGTAGCTGATTTGTCAGGGATGCTGCTGATGGGCATCAAGACCGGTAGCCAAACTATTACCCGACAACAGTATATTATTCGACGAATCTTTTTGAAAGGAGTAAGTGCGAGACTGACGTTCGAAAAGGTGTGCGCGAGCCGTAAAGTGTGGTGTAAAGAGTCGATTTGAAGCGGGTTTTTGAGTGACGTAAAGAGCTTCTTTTTTAATCGGAGCTCTTTTTGACTCTTGTTGGCTGGGTTGTGAAGAAGTTCTTGAGAGTCGGCGTTGTAGGCATTGCTTGAGGGGAAATTTACCGGATGAGCGTGAATTTGGGAGAATTTTTAGTTGAAAATCGATTTTCAGACGAACGATTTCTCTGTGTGTAGGAATACCGAAGAAATCGGAAAATTCATTTGACGGAACATCTCCCCCGAGAAGGAAAGGTTGTGTCTTACAAATTTCTCCGGGAAGGCATTATTTTATTCAACATGTAAACCGAGGAAAGAGTTTGAATCGACAATTTCATGCAACGAGAGAAGCCGAACTCTTATTGCAGTAGCGGTAAGAAGAATTCAGAAGTGTCAAATAGATCTATCCTTCAAAATTACCGACGAAAAATTCTGTATTATTCGTACGGATTTATGTTGAAAAGTATAATATAAAAAGATAGCCATTTTTGCAATGCAAATATTTTTCCCATGCTTCTAACCAGGAGGGCTATTTGTAAATTTGCTAGGGATTCTTTATATCTGAGCTAAAATAAGTGGTTGAGGGGAAAGTTCCGACCATAGTCCAGGTCCGGATCACTAGAACCCACTTATCAGTATTGATGAATAATCTAGGAGGAATTCTTTCAACGAGATATTTTTTTCTCACTGTTAATTGCATGATTGCTCGTATGCTAGTTACTCATAGAAGATGAAAACCTCTTCTTTCTAATTTTTGTGGAATATTTCTGTGACTGACTTTGATAGTCAGGTCTGTCAGTGATCAACATCATTATATATAAATTCATTGGATCAGACTGGAAATGATCTTTCTCTCAGTTCAATGAATTCAATAAATATATTGACGATTCCTTAGAAAGGAAAATTATTTGGGGGTATATTTTCACAAGGAGTGAATTAGGTCAGGAAACTGTTTCAAAATTTGAGTCGAGAACTTATTCCAGCCCTAGGCAGCTCTAGGTGGCTCGTAGTAGTTGATTTTCACACATTTTGGCTCAAAACGAAAGGAATCTACAGCCACGCACCTCAAAACTGAAGCCCAATATAGATATGCAAATTTCAGGGGTGACAAAATGGACAGGGATTAACAGCGATGGAATTGTTATTTTGAGTCTTTAACAAAAGTCTGGGACGCTGAGCTCATTCCAAAATATTTGCGTGCTAGTATAATACATCCCAAAAATTGCTATGATGCACATTTCAAGTTTGAGAAACTTGAAGAGCTTGGAACACAGATAATTCTTATACTTTCAGCGAATTCACTCATTACAAAATGTCCATTGATTCGCTAATAATTCCAAAATGAATAACCACTGATATGATTTGTTAAAAAATTTTGCGTGCGTGACGTATCATCATTTTGACTTCGGACAAACTCGACATAAAGATTTGTTTTTCCCATATAGCTTTTGGCTGAGTTTGCAGAGTCAAAATCCGGAAAAGGGAAGTCGGGAGGGTTTGTCCCTCCGGCGTTGGCACATCTCCGGAGCAGTTAAATTGTCATTTGGATATCAAAGGGACGCGTAGCACGAATATACCTTACACACATACATACATAGATATATATATATTTAGAACTGCTTGGATAAGGCGTGCCGTCAGAGACGCCAAAAGCGTGAAAGGGCTCTCGGGTAATTTGGGAGCCAGCGAAATGCAAACATCGGCCCTGCGATTCACACCCGAGAACCACTAAACAGCCCTCGCAGCTATTGTTGAGCCTCATAGCATTCAACACACAGCTAGCGTAATGGAATCTCGACGAGCAGCTCTGCGTGACTTGGTCTCCTTTTGGCATCATCTCGTGGATATAACACTTCTTGCTCTCGCCTCGATTTGATTCCTCTTTGACTCGGCTAGAAACCTTAGTATATAGCTATGATATATATGGGGTTTTACCAAGTATTTGCATTTGATGCTTGTTGGGGCTGAGATTTCTGATTGTGCCACTCACGTTACGCGCAATTACACTTGCTTCGTGCCAACATGCTTTAATCCCTTGATCCTTATTATTTTATCCATCAATTGTGATTTTTATTTCTATCAAACGTAAAGAATGTCAGCGAATTTCACATGATTTTCTGAGATTTTCTTGAACCACGCAGTCAATAGAAATTGATTTGAACATTGATTTTTAAAAAAAAATAATTACATGCTAATACACTCGCTTGATTTTTTATGCGTCTTCTTGTATTTCCTCAGATATGCATAGAGGTAAGGTAAAATTTCGAAAAGTCTTCCAAAATTTGTAGTGGTTCCATCAACATTCTTCAATACAGACGGTCTGTGATTCGTCTACAAATTGATTTTTAAAATTTGTAACGTCCCAAATTCTTTGGAAAAATCTCCAAGTTTCTTCATCACCATTTCAAATCCAGTAATATTTTCAAATTTCCACGAGAATCCTGTAGATCAAGGATGACATACATTCAGTGCAAAATCTTCTAATATTGATTCAGATTTTGGGGATCAACATAATTCGAAATTTCAAAATTGCCTATTACTCGAGAAATGGGTTACCTCGACAACTAGCAAACTCTTGATGACATTGGCAATTGAATCGCCAAGTCGTGTGTTAGTTCTGTTTAAGGAGGTGCCCCATTTCACGCTTCTCGATTCGATCTTGTCATCGCCTCTAGGCATCACATCAAATCGTCTCTCTTTGTTCCTTGTACCTTTGGGGAATATACATGAATACAGATATGTACTACGTACTGATAGGCACAGACGATTGACTGCTTTTCGATATCTGTAGCCTGACTGACCCTGCATATTTTATGCGCCGTCTGTCACTTTATTAACCTTTTGGAGCAAATATTATTTGACCCGTGCTAAAGGAGTTTACCCATGTGGAATTGAGTTTCTTACGCAATCCTTTATCATATTTTCTCAATTTCGAATGCATCAAAATTCAAATGTATCAAAGGTAACACGCTCATACGTCTGACCAATCTCACTATACTTACGATGCATGGTTGATGAAAGTGGCTGATAGAGTCGAGTCATAGATGGAGTAAATACTCGAGTTGGGCAGAGGGAATGACGGTTGAATTTGTGAATTTTATCTCAAAAATACTTTTGGGTTCACACTTAGCGTGACGTTCTGGCATTCCAAACGTGAAAGTTTCTGAACCCGGCGCAAAAATCGAATATGATGAAACTTTCGATGATGGGTCCTAAAGAGTTAATGTCAAATACACATTTCATCCTGTGACAAATCGATCAGGGAATTAACATTTGCAACAAAGTATTATATGATGAATTTCAGTATGAAATGAGCTATTCAAGAACATTTGAATTGGTTTCGGTGGTGATATTTTGTTACATCAAACCAGAGCTCAAACTTTGCAATTCTAGGAAAGGAATTCAAGTAGTTCCCACTCGATCCAGTCTCAGTCCAACTACTTTCCCGGCACCCTATCTTAATATTAATTATGGCAACTGTCAACTTAGATCATTGATCAGTATCCAGAAAAAAGTTCCAATGATGACTATTACAGGCCAATGGTTCAATTTAAAGAACCAGAATTATAATCCTGAAGTGTTACGACGGAATCACTAATATTCCCACATTCTTTGGATGACTAATTTTAATGCCACTGCATGATTATGCTCTACTCATTTCTTCAAAATATTGTAAAAGTGTGCTCTTAAAAAAAAAAAAAAAAAAAAAAAACTGTTCAGTGATGAGTGAATAGTTAAAAATTCACTAAAAAAAGGATAATAAAAAAAAACTCGACGGAATGTATAGACACGAAAAAGAGTGTTGAAGTGAGAAAAAACGTCACTCCGTCAAGTACAAAGCGAGGAAGCCAACACAGAGTCAAGCAGGCAGAAAAAGAGAAACTTCATTCATCGCGTGAATTGGTCCGGTTGGGCGATTAGCCAAACCGTGACATAAACCCAAAGGATCGGGTTAACCATCCAAAGTATACCCATCATCATCCAATGCTCACAGTGTATCTGTAACGCCATTAAAGAGACATTTTCCAGTATTCGACTCGTAAGGCTTTTACAAAAGAGGGTTGTCCGACCAAAGCTTTACACTTACTACTACTACTACTACTACTACCACTACTACTTACCTATACTAATCCATTAACGGAATTCAGTGAGCAAAGTCCTTTTCACGCCTGCCTACGTACCAACGCATTATCCCTCAGCTAATTACCGTTGGTTCGTTCGTTCGTTCGTTCATTTTATCCGCTTGGCATCATCATAAGCAGAGTATTTCGAAGAAGGATTCGAGAATATCATCACCAACCGAGCTTTTCACACTACCACCGACATTGAAAGTATTATCAACTGTGTGACGTTTCGTTACCCTTTTCTAACTTGCTTATAGATATAGTAGGTTGTGATGCTTCTTTTGGTGAGAAGGGAGAGATTATTGTAAAAGGCTAAATTGTGCGCCCAAGGATGAGGCAAGAAAAGAGGTTAGAATGATCCACCACACTGTGGTATAAACTGTTTGGCTTGGATCAGCTTTTGGTATACTTTAGTAATAGTAGCAGCTTAAAGATATATATGTATATAATATGACTATGAAATTTCGCTCAGACTTACCGTGATTATTCATATTTCTCTCGGATGATTTTCGTATCGTTTTACTGTACTGATCGTATCAAGATGAGGGCTACTGAAGCGTAACGAAAACTAAATTAAATCCAGTTGAATGAGGAATTTAAACTTGATACCTTATTATTTTGATGATTTTATTGCACAGAGAAATTTAGAGATTAGTTTCTGTTATGGATAGATGGTAACCGAATGGCGATAGGAGTCTGGCGGGGCTTAAATTGACTCGAATTTGACTCCAAGCTAGTGAAATCTTATTTCAAGGATTTCAGTGAGTGTAGTCATCTATCGGTTCACGATGTATGGCTAATGTCCCCAATCACATTATGATTTTCTGTGGAGAATCCTCCCGAGAGTAATTTATGTGTGATAATTAAAATCATCACACTCATGAAGTTACATTCATTTCTGTTACAGAGTCCCTAGCAGAATTTGAAATGGACCGAAAGTCACGACAGCACCCAACGTCTGAGAGGGACCAGGTCAAATCTCCTCTTCAAGGTAAAACACTTTTTTAATTTCATCAAACATTTGGCAATGATAAATTGCCTAGAGAGTACTCTGGGCAAGATTGCATGCAGCCATGATTGAATGACATAAGTTCTTGAAGTCACTCACACCTATACTAAGAATAAAATGACACACAGGTTGCATGGTGTACCTTGGACCCAAAACGGCCATTTCAATTTTGATGCAGATTGATCTAGGTATTGAACGTACATCTCATTCGACATCTTCCAAAGACTATACGTGACAGTATTTGTCCATTTTCTGAAAGATCTTACATCGAATAACTGCACAGAGAGAATGATGAGGATGTGACTTACGGGTAACATGGTCCGTGAATGGCGGACTGGCTCAGCCACATATTTTTCAACTTTCAACTGTTTTTCTCTAAAAGTTATAACGATACCAACCCACTAGATATATCAACCCAAAATCAAAGTTGTAAGCTTCCTGGGACTTCATTCTGAACTATAGACCAAGGCATTGTCATGTCATTGCTATAGTTCCGTGAGAAACCACAATGTTTGAACTAGGGGGCGCATCAGTATTGATAACTAGCACCCCGTTGCTTATATACGCATTGTTTCTTCTCATGGAAACAGTGGTTACACGGTTAATGTCATGACATGACAATGTTCAAATTTTGAGCTCGGTACAAGGTCTCTGGAACGGCGAATGCCCCTTCGAGTCCTATATCTCACACTTTGTGATTCTTTCCCTGAGTTCGAAAAACGTATAGAGTCTTTTGGGCTTTCTATTACTGCAACGGGTTGAGGAAGACAAATATGGAATAGGGATTTGACATTTCCGACCCAAAAATCATTCAAAACTTCGATTTGATTATATGTACCATAACTCATTCTTTGAAACAAAATTCAAATCCTCATTTGTCTCCATGAACGATCACTATGATTCCTTAACTGGTTACACTCCTGATTTCATAATTTAATCCTCTAGATGGTCCAAAAAACGATATTGCGGACGATGAGTCAAGTGAACTGCTGGTTGATCTCATCTAAACTTCACAGAATGAGTTGGAACATGACAACAATATAATATCAGTATATCGCAAGCTACTTTGAGTTCGAATCCTAGAGTGATGTAGAGTGAGAGTATTATTCTAGCAAGCCATGAGAAAATAAATTTGAAATCCTCGGAATAAAATCACCAGACTATTGAGTTTTTACAATGTTCTGAAATCCTTCCCCTCTCTCTGCGCTTCTCAACCTCAGTTTCACATGGAAATCTTGTCTGATCAGTTCGAATTCACCTTGACAACAATGTCTAGTTTTTAGTTCTGGTAGATCCTCAACAATTTAAGCTCACAAAAAACTATAATGCTGAGAGAAATAAACTTTGTGGAATTGCAAAAAAACTCGATCAATCATAAGGAAAGCTCGGAAACTCGTAAGAAAATTGTGCACCGCGCAAGTTCCTTGGATCAGCAGTAGTAGCATACGATGAGAAACGATACCGGGTACTTCTCGCGCAGTTTCTTCAAGCCAAAATCCAAGTTCGATCTTTAATTATAAACCCAGTAGCTGTTGCCTCAAGTTGCCAACTCAGCTTGGCATTTCTTGCGTTTACTTGCTATCACTTTCAGTGCAAGCTTGCAAGCTGCCTTCACAGAGAACTTGTTCACTTCTCCGACGCCTTCGTACTGAGAACAAGCTAGTTTCAAAGTTTCCTTTGGCTTGTGCAAAAAGATGCCCAGGCGATCATTTGCCCACAAGTGGCTCCAACCAATTTTGAACATCTTGAGCATCGAGTCCTGCTTCACTTCGAGATTTCTTCATAAGAAAACGAAACTCGTTTCTTTGTTAGACTCTTGGAAAGATTCTAATTAGTTAGTTGAGAATGGATTTCCTATCAGAAAGAACTAGATACTCGTTCAGCTACAAATTTAATATATTTATTGTGAGATTATTTCACAGGAAATATTATTGAATCACACCGGAACACAAGAAATGGAAAAGTATCTGTACTTTTCAACCGACCTACTTTACTTTATGTACTTTGGCACGCTAAATCCGAATCCGAGACCGGTTAGGCTCGTTCCTATCTTGATTTTGAAGAAATCGTGAAAATTAGCTGGGAATCATGGAAATAGGGTAGAACAGCATCACAACTTCGATCAATAAATATCAGTCTACATATTTTGGTCTGAAAACGTGTACTCACAAGGAGGGTGCTAGGCCTTCGGATCACCAATCCTCCTGGAACTCTAGGATATGTTTTGTTATACCAAAACATGTAACAAACCACTCTTATAACTTGCCAACGCTCCCTAGAATCATCCTGAGTACCAGGGTCAATATCCCAGCAAATAGGCCTTTTCCAGGTAGATTGATGCATCCACAGCTCTCCATAAGATGGCTATTCTACGTCGTGGGACTTTCCTTCAGACTAATAAGAATAGTTACATGAAAAAGAGACTGGAAAGAACAAATTCCAGCTATATAAGACTGGTATAGCTCATCTCAACCATGGATGAGGGAAGTTGAGGCTCAAAAAACTGGCAAAATTGAGTTTTTCATCGACGGAATGATGAGTCTGAGAGAATATAAGACTTTTCAATAAACATACATTAATGAATATGATTTACTCACATTCAGAGACCATCACTTTCCCAATTAATGTTGTCAAATTGCACCTGCACTGTGTAAACTGCCAAGGCCAGCCAAGGAGAGTCACAGCCAATAGCAGATCCTGCGACTGACCTGTAAAAATTTGACAACAAAGTATCGTGCTCAACTCACACTCTGACTCTGCATATTCTACACTGATTTTACATGTTTCTATCCACGAGTTGATTGAAAAAATTCAATCTGAACTAATCTGAGATAGCTCATATACCCTCCCTAGTTGTCGACGATTTTAGCGATGGAAAAGTAATGCTAAACAAGGAGTGAAAAATACGACACTTTGACTTGTATGACTTTTGTCGTCTGCTCCTTTATAGCATGGCAAACTCTGCCGGTGCAACAGTTTCTCGCAGAAGATCCATTAGTCTGCTTGAGAGAAATTCACAATTTACCATCCATCGTCGACAATTAAGCATCTTGAAAATCCATGGCTGATTGCAGTTTGGGGTTTTCAGATGAGTACTCATTTTTAGGTGCTGTAGAATTTGCTTGTGATGTTGTTCTAAACGTGGTCAAAATCAGGTTAACTTTGTGTCAACAGAGCTATTTCAGATTACTTCAGATTGAATTTTTTCAATCAACTTGTGGATAGAAACATGTAAAATCAGTGTAGAATATGCAGAGTCAGAGTGTGAGTTGAGTACGATACTTTGTTGTCAAATTTTTACAGGTCAGTCGCAGGATCTGCTATTGGTTATGACTCTCCTTGGCTGGCCTTGGCAGTTTACACAGTGCAGGTGCAATTTGACAACATTAATTGGGGAAGTGATGGTCTCTGAATGTGAGTAAATCATATTCATTAATGTATGTTTAATGAAAAGTCTTATATTCTCTCAGACTCATCATTCCGTCGATGAAAAACTCAATTTTGCCAGTTTTTTGAGCCTCAACTTCCCTCATCCATGGTTGAGATGAGCTATACCAGTCTTTCATGGCTGGAATTTGTTCTTTTCAGTCTCTGTTTCATGTAACTATTCTTATTAGTCTGAAGGAAAGTCCCACGCCGTAGAATAGCCAGCTTATGGAGAACTATGGATGCATCAATCTACCTGGAAAAGGCCTATTTGCTGGGATATTGACCCTGGTACTCAGGATGATTCTAGGGAGCGTTGGCAAGTTATAAGAGTGGTTTGTTACATGTTTTGGTATAACAAAACATATCCTAGAGTTCCAGGACGATTGGTGATCCGAAGGCCTGGCACCCTCCTTGTCAGGGGGTTTTTGGGGTTGATAAATACGAATACACGGTCAGAATTATGGTTCCCTCAAATCCAAGGAGGCGGTTCCAAAATGGCGTGATGAAAATTTCCGAAAACTCCTCAGTTTAGCTCCAAAAACTCTTCTCGGGTGTTATTGAGGTTGCTGATCACGTGCAAGATGTCAAAATCCTGGTCTTATTTAATCCAAGATGGCGGTCCCAAAACGGCAGAACGAGATTTCCTGAAAACTGCTTATTTTAGCCCAGAAAACTCTTTTCGAGGGTTTTCGGGGTCGCTGAACACAATCCAAGATGGCCGACCGAAATGGTATAGGCGGGTAAATTCCAAAAACTTATGACTTTGGGTCTTGAAACTCTTCTCAAGGGTTTTTGCATTGCTGGTATGATTTCAAAGGAAGGTTGGATGTTCCTTCGGGACTATCTCAACAGTTGAGAAATAGGGAGTGATTCACAACGAACCTCCAAGCTCCCAAATTTTCAAACCTGGTCACCCTTAAGTTCAGTTCTTTAGTGATAAAAAGCGAGAGGAGGATTCTGAAACCCGAAAGCTAGAAGGGCAACAAATACCCAGGCTCTCAAATCCTCAAACCTAGTCACGCTCGAATTCAGTGCTCTGGTGATGAGAAACGGGAGAAGAACTAGACCCAAATCCTAGGGAGGCAACGAATTCCCAAGCTCCTGAACCCTCAAACGCGGTTACTTTTGAGTTCGGTCATTTGGTCATGAGAAACAAGAGGGTGATTCTAAGACGCCAAACCTGGGCGGATAACGAAACCAAAGTTCTCAATACCACTATCCTACTATTTCCCTTTCACCAAATAAGTATAGAGACGAGAAGAACGTAGGAGAGATATAGACGAAAATGAGCAGCTCGAGAGGGACTGTATTTGTGGGTTTAGGAACTTGAGGAATTCGTTCCCTTCCAGGGATTTGCAGAAAGAGGCCACCCCCTCACATCTCATCTTGAAAGTATTCAACCCAACGGTGAGCGGATTTTGTGAATTTGAGAACCTGGGGGGTTTGTTGCGCTTTTAGCTTTCGGATTCCAGAATCGGTCTTTCACTTCCTATCACCAAAGAACTCAACCCAAAGGTGATCAAGTTTGGGGATTTTGGAGCTTGGAGGTTCATTGTGAATAACTACTGTGACTTCCTTCTCTCGTCATCAGATCGCTCAACTGTCGAGAAATTGACTGTAGGAACATCCATTCTGCCTTTGAAATCATATCAGCAATCCGAAAAACCCTTGGAAAAAGTTTCAAGAATTAAAGTCACCAGTTCTGGGACAGTTCTCGTCAGCCATCTTGGTCCTCCATTTTGAATTTGTTTTCCTGATCCTTTTTCCATGTTCAGCGACCCCGAAAACCCTCGAGAAGAGTGTTAAAGTTAAAAACTGGGCTAAAATGAGCAGTTTTCAGGAAATCTCGGCCTGATGGAATCATAATTCTGACTGGGAATTCGTATCCAGCAACCCCAATAGCCCCGAGTACAGTTTTTCAGCCCAAAATATGTGGATTGATATCCATTTACCCAAGTTGTAATGCTATCCTACCCTATTTCCACGATTTCCACCTAATTTTCCATACGGTCTGAAGTTGCCGAGTACAATGGCTGGGTCAGTTCAGATTGGTAGAGACTGTACGATATGGGCGTTCGGATGCGACCGGGCTAGGTCTGATATGATCTGGAATAATCTGGAACATCCTGGTTCGGTCCAGAACGGTTTGGTATAAGCTGGCACTTTGGCACGGTCTGGCGTGGTCTGATACGGTTTGAATCGGTCTGAGATGGTCTAGGATAGCCTAGAACAGTCCGGAACGGTCTGGTACGATGTGGAGTGGTCTGATACGGTCAAGAGCGGTCTGGAAGGGGTTGGAAATAGTCTTTTGTAGTCTAGGGTAGTCTGTGTCAGTCTGAAGTAGCCTGAAATGGTCTGGAGAGGTCTGGTACGATCTGGAACGGTCTGGAATTTCGGGTGGTCTAGGATGGACTTGTACGTTCTGGTACGGTCTGGAACGGTCCGAAATGGTCTCAAATAGTCTGGTATGATCTGGGACGTTCTGATACTGTCTGAGACAGTCTGTTACGATCTGGAATTGTCTGGCATGGACTTGGATGGCCTGGAACGGTCTGCAAGGGTCTGAAATTGTCTGGGGTGGTCTGGAAAGGTTTGGGGTGGCCTGGAACAATCTGAGAAGATATGGTCTCGACTGGGTTGGGCTGGGCTGGCTAAAATACAGTACATGTTCGTGTGGTTCATGGGATGGGCACGAGAGATCCTTTTTGATACGGGATCATTACAGTAGACAATGTGAGTGAATAGGTTAGAACCATCCCTTCAATTCCTTTTTCTGAAGGTAGATTAACCCTTAGCTGGCACACCTCTGTATTCAATCATAGCTGGCACACAGGGGTATGTCACACCCCACGTCAGGAAATTTCATTTTACTCGGCGCGCTTTCATTGTTTCAATCTGAAAATTTTTTTGGTCATAACTGAAGGCCTCCCGAAGATGCTATAATACCTTTGGGGTGTCGAAAGGGTGTTGGGCGGAAGCAAAAAAATGTATTGTGGAAACAATTCGCGAAAATGCGCAAAATTGGCAATTTTCACTCCTGACCTTGTAACTTCGTTCATTTTTGAGCTATCTCCTTGAAATTTTGAGGAAGTACGTATTTGATAGCATACTTTGAGATGTACCAAGAGCCGATTGTCGATTCCACAAAAACCATATTTATTTTGAAGAATTACTATGGCCAAAAAATGGTATTTTTGTGAAATGATGGGAAACAAGTTTTTTCTAAAAAACAATTATTTATTAAGTGATGAAAATTATTCTGGTGCCTCTAACATGAAAGAATCTTAGGATTAGTGTATCTCACGTGGAATGTAGTGATTTGGAACATCTATAAAATGGAATGAAAAAAAAATCGCTCCACTCCGCACTTTCACATACACTGCTGGCACACAGGGGTTCGCTACACCCCAGAGACGGAGACGCGCAGTTCTGGCGGCTGCTGCTGGCACACTAATGATGCGCAGGCCAATGCACCCATACGAATCGATAGAGGGGATCTCAAACAAACGGTAGATGGCGCGCGGAATGAAAAAAAAATCGCTCCACTCCGCACTTTCACATACACTGCTGGCACACAGGGGTTCGCTACACCCCAGAGACGGAGACGCGCAGTTCTGGCGGCTGCTGCTGGCACACTAATGATGCGCAGGCCAATGCACCCATACGAATCGATAGAGGGGATCTCAAACAAACGGTAGATGGTGCGCGGTGGTCGATTTTCAACGATCGCGGCATCTCAAAAGTTTTCCAAAGTTTCCGTGGGGTGTGCCACACCCCAAGTGCCAGCTAAGGGTTAACATAACTTAATACATAAACCATAATCTTCTCTTGACATGGGATCCTGGTATCATCACCCAATCGGCTTTCATATCAAAAATATCAATGAAACAAAATGTTTTCTGTTTGGATTGTTACAGAGTCAAGAACGGGCTATTACAAGAACTCAGTTCTCTTCACAAGTGCAACCTAGAAAAAAATGTACGAAGCCGAGCCGCAATGAACCAAGTCAGATGCGGCCGCGTGAAATTTTTTTGTACTGCCAGAATACGTGAGAGAATAACGTCACTAGCAAAAAAAATTGACGAGAGAAAATGACTGACGATGACGACGACTACGACTGTGAGGACGTGAGGAGCACACGAAGCGTTGAAGAGTATAATATAAGAAGTCAGATTGACGTAAGCGATATGAATTGGTGGCGAGAGATCGTAGTATGTATGTATGCACTCGTATCGTGGAATAATTTTCTTGATCTACGCCGGAAGCGTAGATTTTTATCGATTACTTCTATAAGCTAACGGAAATTGAATGAATGAGATCCACAGAGTAATCAGACAGAAATCTCTATGTACGAGAAATAGATTTAAAAAAATATATGATAAGTAGAGAACGAATCTTTGTCCAATATATGATGCCGCGTGAATCGATTATAATTTAAATGAAAATATTATAAATACATTCATATAAATAAGGGAATCATATTAAAGTCTTGAGGCATCCATATGATCAAATTGAGGCGGGATATGTAAGAATAACTCAGTTTGCATAGCAAGCTGAACGATGAGATTGAACGAGTGAGATTACCGAATGTACGAAGTGTACGAAATGAGTCAAGATGTGAAAGATGAACGATTTTTCGAGTGATATTAAAGTAATTATATAAAGACTGCTTCCACGAGTATGTAACGTATGCAAGTAGCACTCATTCCGTTTCAAAAAGTCTTATATATATATATAATATATCTTACCGAGCGAAAATTAACGAGAGTGCGCAACATCGACTGTATAAGTCTATCAAATAATCGAATAAAGTAGTTAGTCTCCACAATAATTATTAAGATGAAAAAAGATAAAAGTATTCGACTCGTTCTCTCATTTGTTTCCCAGTGCAATCTACTCGCCTACCTATCGATCACTCATGATTATTTGCACTTTCAGCATATTATATCATCGTATCATCGCATCATCATCGTATAATATTACTATAGCATGAGTCATCGCACATATTTCCAACTGGTAACGATTTAATTCTCATACTCAACAAATGAGAAACGAGTCCAAAACTTTACCCGAAATATAGGGTACAAAAAGAAGAAAAATGTGTCCGTTTCCATTTGTTTTTCAAGGTCGAACAATATTAGATATATTATAAAGTTTGTATTGAGAAAAATCAAAATAATTATATCGTTTGAGGCTTGGGAATATTCGATTCAGACGGCCACTATTGAACTTTTATAGATGGTAGTAAGAGATTTTCTAAACAATGAAAACCGTAATGCATAAAAAATTGTAATGCAAGCAAGAACGGTTACATTAGTGAACTAATCGAAAAGGAACTCAAACTAAATTTGAATTCCATAGGTCCACAGAAAAAAGGTTCCTTATGTGGAGAGGAGGAAGATATTCCTGGCGTGTTTTGAGCTACTGAATACGAATTCGAACGCAGAAGAGCACCTTTTCCAGGTTGTTTTCAAATTATGGTCCTATAAATAGGTTGTAAAAATACTTGGGTGAGAGATTTGCATTCTATAAGCAAATTGCAACATATTAGAAAATTTCCAAGAGCGTGATCGTATTTGTCATCAAATTTTACGTCGAAGACAAATTCTTTGAGAAATTTTGTACACACTCAAAAGGTAGAAGAAATTCTAGATGTGCTACAACTCCCTAGTTGGGCTATTTTTTGTCCTAGACTAAGATAGTGACTACATGAGTCAAAACTGAGGGCAAGATCAAATTTTTCGTCAAATTTTACTTCTGTAACGAATTTTTGAGGGTTTTCGTCGATGCGAGGAGCCCAAGCAAAAATCACTGAAGGAATCACTAAAACACAGCGTCAATACGCTGATATGAAACCTGATATTCTGTGTAATTTTTCGCTCACCTCCTCTTCTAGCTTCCCAGCATTGCTAAAAATTCCCAGAAAATATGATTTAGGTGTAAAATTTGCCTTAGTATTCGATTCCGCGTTTGTTTTTGACCTACGTAGTCACCATTTTAGTCTAGGACAAAAATACCCTACCTCCAGGAAATTTTATGACATCTAGGATCTTTTTCTAGCTCGCTAGAGGTATAAAATTCTCAGAAAATGTATCTCTGGTGTAAAATTTGATGGCCAAAATTATCCTGCCTTTAATTATGCTGTGACAGGTCAGAATTTGTCTCCAAACGGACACGGAAAAGTGCTGTTTCGAGTTCAGATTCATGTTCAGCAGCTCAAAATGCGTCAGAAACAACTTTCACCATTTTTGATCAGGAAAAATTTTCTTGTGGGCCTGATTATCCAGAATCCCGCGATGCGAACAGGCCATAGCAGCTAACCCGATGAGTATAATTATTAGAAAAAAAATATCACGACCAATAATAATCAGTACTTGTATGTATATCCAGAATAAATATTGTTCTCGATCTGTTTGTACAATTTTAGTTTCATTCGCAATTACCAACCTTCCAAAATTCAGTACATAGCTGATGGTAACTTTCGTACGACTATCGAAGCTATTTATTTTTGAAAATCAAAAATATAGCCTGTTTACATTTTAATTATGGCCAACAAGAATTATCTGACGTTCAAAATGATTCAAAATGAGTTTGTAGGGAATCCAAACTGTCCCGATGCATTTTCAAAGTATTTTAGTTATGAGAATGAAATTTCGTATCACTCAAAACGATGTGTGAATCTAACTATCAAAACTCCATGTACATAGACTTTTAGTTTTAAAAAGTGAGGCATAACCGTGTTGTAAAGTACACATTATCGTATAGAATATGTCTAGGTATCGGGTAAGCGCCCGGTTAGAGAAAATATCTAATAGTAGAAACTGTGAATTTAATCACTGATTAGTTCATCCACATTGAATATATTGCCAATTTTGCAAAAATTTGTAATGAGCAAATAATGTGCGACTGAAAATCAAAGACAAAATTCGAAACTCTGAATCCAAAAATAGGATATGGGATTTTTTAATCAAAATTGTACATCTGCTTCTTTTCATTTGGCATTACTTCGGAATCGAACAGTGTTTATGATTATTTCTGTGATTTTCTTCATAAACCTCTCCTACAATATTTATGCAAAGTGAATCATGATGATCACGAGTGTATTTGTAACACCACAAAAATCTTTTCGAGAACTTCCATCTTATGCGCAAAATGATAGAGACGAAGAAAAGTAGTCGGCGATTGATGATTGAAGCTTTCTTTTCGATATACAGATGGGAATTATAGTGTGAGAGAATCATCAGTTAACTCATGTAATTCAACATACTACAAACTATGAATAAATAATAGTTGTTATTGTAAATGATTTTGATATTATGATTTATAGATAACCACCCCACCCTAACCTACTCTTCTTTGGATTGAGCACACTGAGAAAAAAATTTTGGTCGTACGACCTTGCGTTTTGCCGTACGATCAAAAAGTGGTATAGCCAGGAGAGCAATACCGATTTTGTCATCACCCCAATCCATCAGATCGGTTTGGCAGTCTGGTGTTACTGCCAGAATAAATCTTGATGGATTCACAGTCACATTACGGGAATTTTGCCACAAAAGCTACCAATTTTTTGCACAGAATGGTAATGGTAGAGGGACAAATATAATCAAAAGATTTTTAGGTTATTCGCATGCAATAACAAAATAACAAAATCATTTTGCTGTGATGACAATCCATTATTGGTCTGACGGCAATACCACGTAATAATACAGTCGTATTGTGCTGACGGCAATATTTTTCTCAGTGCACACAAAATACGAAACTTTGCTCGTCTCACAGTTTTGATCTTTTTTGGAGTCACTCTGAGAGGTTTCAAACTTGGTAAAACTCCCTTCTTTGCTACTTTGGACTCATTTCTTGACCTGTCAATAATCAAATAGAACCATATTTCCTATCGACAACATCATTTGAATGGATGAATTTACGATGGAAGATGGAAAATCTAAACTTGACCAACTAATTTCCCATGTGTGAATCAAATCACTATTCTGATGTTTTTTGAAATTTTATAATGATTTCAAATCAAGTTCACACGAGAAACAGGCTGAAATTGATGAATTGATCATTCTTTCCCCAATTCTACATAATTTTTTTTTTTATTCAAACTTCTTTACCATTCAAACGTGGAAAATCCTCGCCAATAGTAATTTTGATCAATATAATGCGGGAATCATCAAAATATTTCAGTCATTTTTCTTTTAATCAGCAAAGCTGTTCACAGCAAAGATTGATTTTCTAGGCCAGACTTTCTATCTAATAAATCGTGGTTGGATCTCCGAGATACTCGGACGGTCCAAAGTTCCAATCCAAACTTCAAACGTCAAAGTATCTATTCGTTTCAGCAGTTTGAATGACACCTGAGTATTCTATCAAATGCCAATTTTCATCAAAATTTAAATATTAAATAAGAACGAATAAAACTGGAGTATGTTCTCTTGAGTAATACACAAAATTCATCCAAAGTTCACCAAAGAAAATCCATTCATCAATAAAAATGTACAAATTTAAATCCTAAGCGATATGTCAGCCATAAGAACTACTTTCACGCAAGACAGATTTTCTACCATACGCCACGTAAAACAGATTGAGAGTGAGAAAGAAAGAAAGAAAGAGAGAGTCACTGGTATTACCATCAGTGTTGAGCCCCTAAACTCAGCTTTATATTCGTTCTATGAGTTGGTATATGGCGTATATATACGGTGCGAAAATGTAAAATGCGATTCAACGAGTCAGTGCGTTTGGCTCAGTACGCCCTGTCAGCATATTTGTACGCGAGGAAAAAAAATGAACGTTTCCATGCAAATGAGGGGCTTGACTCTATACTACGTCACCCACTCGCTACTGTATATACCTACATGTATATTTGTACCCCCGCCTTTTACTCGCCAGTTCACCCTGCTTTTTTTCCACTTCAAACTCCGACCCCCCATCCTTTTTCTCTCTTTCTTGTATTTTACATGCGTTCTTGATTTCTTCATCTCATTTGCAACTCATTCTAGAAATGTTTTGTCTCACGTTTTTAACTGAGAATCAAGTTTTGTAACTGGATTAATTCCTGTCTTTGACACTGACAGAATCTTCGATCTAGGAAATCCCAACGCATTTTAAATCTCATACGATTTCTTTTTTTTTGTCAGTTTCCCGTGTGTTAGATGCTATCATGGAAGTCTTTCTTTTCATGTACACCAATTTGGAGGACGAATGTTCCTCTAGAGGATTTGAGCAAGCGCAGGAACTTTCGTAGCTTGCAATAGGATGGAAAATTTTCTAAAAAGTACGATGTCGATACACTTTGCGTAATGGTATACTTTGCGCATAGCTTTTTGGCTTTTACTCGCGGATGATCAGAAAATACTGCCCGACTCACAGGAGTAAAACCTAATTTTCGTATCCTCGTCATCTTAACTGCGGCTCGGACCGGTGATCTATAAAAAACTTGCATGCAAAAAAAAGTTTATACGTCCATACGTAGAAACAGCGTGTTTCTAGGCCTCCTCGCTACGCGATAAAACTGCATACGCGTCTCGTGCGGAAACATTTTTCCAGCACTCGACGCGTGATGTACTATTTCACACCCTTGTATCGCACAGCAAAAGAAAATCCTCACTGTCAGATTGCCTCAGCATTTTACTGTTGCATCTTAAATTTGTTCTGAGTCTGACCGTCAGATGCAATAAATGATCTTTTTCTTCGTTTCAGAAAAAACACTATGATATTGAAACGATTCGCATGCAATGAAGTTTCATCGTCTGAGAATAATTGTATTTCATCCTTGTAGAAATGCACACGATCATTATGCACGAGCTACGTTTTGCTGTAAAATCATTCGAGATTGAATACTTAATCGTAGCATAGATCATTTTCTATCTGATTGTGATTTACGGATATCGCCATGCGTCGTTGAAATCTTGATCATTGATCTATTAAAAAAAAAAAAGAAAAAGAAAAAATAGTTGCCATTCGCCCTTCATCACTCGCGAATCTAGAAGTATAATCTAAACTCAAATACTTAATATAACAAACATGCATCGGTGAGACTGAGAGACCTGGAATAATGCTTGCTGTAAGATTGAATCCTGCTTTATATGCTACGCTTGCTCATTTTAAAGATTTTTCATCTTGAATTTGTTGCATCTTGCTCGAAGCACGCACAAAATCGATCCGAGACTGAGGATCTATTGTCGTAGCAGTGGAAAATTTCATTCAGACATGAAGTTTGGTAGAAAAATCCGATATTGCCCTTGGTTTCGCTGGAACAGGTCTGATATTTTACATCTGAAACACAAAGAGTCATATCTGCATATTCTTCTACGCAAAAATAAGGATATACCTTGAAAATTTGAATTCAAAGGTGCTCTTTCGAGTTCAGATTTTTGTCCAGCACCTCAAATCGTGCCGAAAATGCTTAGATTCCACAATTTTTTATCAGAGGACTCCTATTTCTTCTTTCGGAAGTCTGTATTATCAAGAATTGGAAACACTTATTACACATATCACGGTGAGCTTGAGCGTTTTTTTGATGTTGCAAAATAACACCCGAGGAAATCTTGTGGGGTATGATTTCTAAATGTTTCAGGATCACTTTTTAATTCCGAGTGAAATCGTGTAAAACTAGCCATTTTTATTTTCCTCATTTTTGGTGTTTCTCTTTGGGAGTAATCGTCTTTTCTCCTTGTCGAGGGATCTGATTTATGTTAAAATAATCTCGGTCTCAACTTATACGACAAAATTTCGGTGTCATGACATCTCCACCTATGGAGCAAAGTAGACTCCAATCGCGAATCCCAAATCTCAATTAATAGAGTGGTTTATGGTAATTTTCGATACACTGTGCGTAAAAGTGCACTTTGCGCACAGTTTGTCGACTTTTACTCACAGTTTATCGAAAAGTATAGTTAGATACACGGCCGTAAAACCTATTATTCGCATCCTCGTGATGATTCCGACCCTCGCCTGCGGCTCGGGCCCGAAACCCATCACTCGGACGCGAATAAAACGTTTTACGCCCTTGTATCGAAATGTACTATTTTGAGGAAAAAGCTTGACACTTCGTTACATCACACATCGGAATTTTCTTCGATTGGTCGGCCCTTCGATCGTCAAATTTTTCAGAAGTTCGAAGAAAAAGAATAATGTGAATGGTCATTCAGTCATAAACGATTGCAAATAGGCAGACTTGAGTAACGTGTCAATCGTATCAGTACAAATAAATCCAGACTTTTTACAAATGGATGTGCGTTTACTGGGAAATCATTCTGTAATATCATTTTCGAACAAAAATATAAATTTTAGATACATCATATCAGAACAAACTGCTTTGCGAAATACTCCGAGACAGTCGTTGCCAAACAATAGAGAAATTGAATCATTTGTTGAGCAATGATGCACGAAATTCGAGAAATTGCTTGCCATTCCGAAATACAGATCTTGGAGTTGATTGCTTATGAATATTATTGTTAAAATTGATGATGGTGCGCTCAATTCACAATATCTATTAATACATCAACCGTGGTAACAGACATTTTCAATTCTCAAGATGAAAAAAGAGACGGTTATTTCCAAAGAAAAACACCAGAAAATGACGAATTTGAAAAAATGGCTAGTTTTACGATTTCACTCAAAGTTGGTAAGTGATCTGAAACATTCAGGTGTCATACTCCACAAAAATTTTTCAGGTGGTATTTCGCAACATTAAAAAATAGCTGAGGTTCACCATGACAGTCTAATAGAAACCCTCTGTAGATACTCAAGAATCAAATCGCACTGAAAAAAATTGTTCTAGCCTGTCTATTCATACCTTAATACTGACTACCCGTCTCATTTGGCAAGTTCGAATCTTTCAGAAATCCTTTTTTTACATTTCTACCCTCCTCGAATCATAAAGACAAAACCAAATTGCCCGCTTACTTCTCTTTTATATTCGGAGGACACATTGCTGCCGACAATCATCGTTTCCGCATTTGCATAATTATCGAATAAAATGTCTGCTACCAGAATTGGGGAGTGTCTTGACAAGAAAGAAGTATGCCTTAAGTGCAAACCCCAAGAGCTTCCCATGGAAGTCGTTGAGAGCTAATCGATTTTTTACAATCTTATTGCCGTTCTGTCTCATCATATAATTCTGCTTCGCTTTCAAAAAAATTCAAGATGTTCCTTATCAGATAATTAATTTTCTTACTCGTACACCACCGTAATTCAATATTTATGAGGTATGTATGCGTTTGATGTACTTCACTTACTTCTCAACCAAGTTATATAATTTCTCCTATGCATTTTTCAAATATTTCAGAGCGGAATAGTGGTAAAATGGAATTCAGTGAGTCAGACTGTGAGTTCGACTGAAAAATATTTGTCTGAAATTGAATCAAACCTCCATAATTATGGTTAGTTTTTGTATGAAACAGAATTGCCTCATTAATCAAGTACCATTGTCAGTCTTAGAACTTTTTTGAGACTTTATCAGAACATACTAATGGAGAATTTTGAAAAGTGTAGGGTAAAAATAGGTAAAACTACCTGCTCTGCCAAAAATTCTCGATTTAGTAGTTGCTAGAGAATCTCGAGGTACGTCAACTCTAAGTGTCTACTTTTCATTTTGTCACGAACATGTCTGAATGTGTCACCGAAGGTAATGAAGTGAGTTGAGTTAGTCGGCGAGGACGGAAAAGGGAGAAAATAAGGCAGAGGAGCTATAAGCAGCAGATCCTCCCTCCTTCCCCCATCAAATGCCTTGTCAACACAATGCTTTTACTCCAATTCTCTTAATCGATTTATCCATCTGAAAATCGTGACAACCGTTCGAGAAAACAATCTGAGAAAATTCTTTGAGAAACTCTAATTTACGAATCATTTTTATTTGAAATTTTTCATGTAGCGTAAACCGGGGTGACTTTAGAACATTTTTTGACTTTCAGTTTGAACTTCTCTACAATTCAAAGCCATTTATAAATTTTGCAACCGGTGTGACTTTGTAACATGTTCATTCATATACTGACATCTACTGCGACGCACAGCGGATACAAATAGGGATTTCTTGCATAACTCAATGTCACGTGAAATTTCGACCAATAGATATGATTTGAATGAGATATTTTCGAATTCTTTTTGTTCAATAAGATGCCATTCTGTAAATTTCGATTCGTGCACTTCTAAGGGGTCTCAATCGCGTTTGGAAGAGATGGAAACACGATCGAAGGAAATCCTTTCGTTTTTAGCAAGCACCATACAACATGGTGTGTAATAGGTTTTCTTGAGGGAAATTTTCGTGCCAGCAACTTGAAACAAGTTTTGAGAGCATTGTAGCACTTTAGAGAACTCGCCCCCCACAAATCCCTGCTAGAGCTTGCAGGACGATTATGTAACGCTGGCAATCCTTCCCGGGAAAATATTACAAAGTCATATCGGTGTCCAAAGTCAACCCGGTTTACGGTAATAGTTTTCTATCGACTTTTTGAAGGGGTTGGTCAGTTTACCTAAAAAATTACTTCAAGTATTTTTTAGGGGCACACTACACATTCGATACAATAGAATATGCATTGATTTTGGTAGGAATATTGATGCTCCCCAAATCTCAAAATTTATTGTCACGGAAAACTTTGGTCTGTCACAGTCAAGGTAAAAATCTCAACGATTATATCATATCTTTACGAAACAACTTTGAAATTATTGTAAATTACTTCGAATCTTCTTTCTTCGATAGCGAAGTATCATACGAAAAATCAAATCATTGATGCATTTCAACTGTAATCTATGATTCGAGGTATGATTATTTTGCACTGAATGATATCATGCACTGAATGAATCTATGATATAACCATCAATACTTTCTTCACTCAAATGAATAATTCTGGAAGACGCTTGAGCAATATAACTGAGAAATTCCATGGATAATGAGAAAATTCACTAAGGAATAGAGATAGAAGCATGTAAGCATATAAAATGTAAGAAAAGTGGGCATTACGTTCGTGCATGTAAGGAGAACATAAAAAGTAAAAGGACGGTGTACCTGGTCAATTGCGGCGAGAGAAGGATAAGTTTCAGAATAGTGGAAGTACTATAGAGAGAGAGAGAGAGAAAGAAGAATGGAACGTTGCGAATCCTTCATAAATGCGAAACCGGTAATCAAAGTGTCCGATCGGACGAGATGAATCGCCTCACGTACAACGCTCTTTTTCATACATCTTTCATCTCTCTTACTTGTTGTCTCTTCCTACTTTTTTCTGTTTTTCGTCTCATTTTCTTTTATGGTACTCGTTCATCTGCACTCTCGCATAGTCCCCTTCGATACCTCAGTTTTCTTCGATTTTTCGTACGACTCTTGAGTTATTCCATGGAATTCATCTTTCATGTAATTGTTATTTATAGTCCGGCTTCGATTATTTGAACAGGAGTCTAAACTTTATTCAATGTGGTATTGAAATTCAAAATCGCAACTTAATCACAGTTAGTCACGTACCTCAAATTTATGTAAATGAGCGGTTACTCACGTCGGGATTTTGTTGAAAACTTCACGATCTCGACTATCAATCAAGTTGGATCTTGATATTAATCCTACATCATTCTTTCTTGATTCATAAAATTTGGTCTAATGAAAAGCATCACCGCAAATGGAATTACAAACGAAAATCTTAGTTGGATCCAAATCAGGGTGTCTCGTGGAATGATATTGATTCGGTACTAGCCGTATGATGGATAGTGATAAGGAATCTGTTTCACTCGCTTACTGAAAGTGTCCTCACATGTGTGAAAAACATGTCAAAAACTCGTGATTAATGATAATTTTTGATTGACACGCGATGAAAATTCGACAAAATTCTCAAATATCTATATGGCAATGCCAAAAATATATCCCCACAACTTTGGGGTTTTCATATCTGTGGCCCAGAGGAAAAGGGAACCATCTGAAAATTTCTAGCTAAATGGAACTATCTCGTATGAAATATAAGTAATACAAGAGATACTTCTATCTGAACAAAAACTTTCAGATAGTTCCTCTTCACTCTGGGACATCGACATGCTGATTTGTTGTAGAAAATAGATTTGGACGAAGATGTCTAATCCTGTAATTTCTCCATTTTTCGTCATCCTTCGTAACCCGAACCTGGTAAGTCGGGTCCGAAGTTATCTGGTTCAGGACCAATGTAATTCGACTAAAAATTTTAGTGAATGAGAGACTATTTATCATGATTTGTGAACTATATGAATAGTTACAGACGAATGATGATCCTAGAATATTTATGGATCCTGCTCTGCGTTTCTGAAAACAAGTTAATTTCCAAGACCATGAAGATTTTTCCGAGCACGTAGCTGTGGCTGTCAACGAACCGTGAGACTCACTGGACCTACTTACCACTAGTTTTATCAAGGATTTTCCGAGATTTCATTTGTGAAAATCATTTAACTTGAGACAATGATTGACGGTGAGTCTATCTCATTATCAATAAGCTGAATCGCAATATTAATAGGCTCAAAGATCAAAGAAATTGCCTTCAAAAACTATCCACCAAAATACTGCACAATATTATGATTAAGAAATGATTCTGGTCAAATTATTTACCCTCGTCTCATCTCGTAGCAGCCGCTAATTTTTTACATAGCACTTTTTTGTTTTGTCGAAAGGAAAAAAATGTAGTAGCTCTCATGAATTTGTATTAGAATCGCGAAGTAGTTTTTATTCTGGTTTGGGGCCAAAAAAAATCAGCCTACAGGCTTATTAATATCCATTTTTTATTCGTATTACATACTACACTATCCGTATATATGTATAGTATATAAGTAACGCTCAAAAGTGTTTTTTGCAATCGTTTTCTTGGAACACATTATGCAGTCCAAGTGTCTTACCACAGCTTATTCTCAATATTAATACAAGCCCGTTGGCGGCTCTTTCGCGGATAAAAATCACACACACACACACACACACATATTTACATACACATATTCACCCAAATCTTCATACAGCAATTTTGTCTCAGGTGTATGCACCTCGAGAGAAGGAATAATTCATTTTATACTCGTTTCGGATCATTTGCGCCTTTTCTCGGGAATCAATTTTTAAAAATTATATACGAAAACATTGAAATATGGCCTTGATTCTTGGCACACCTTAACGCATCGATATGACCATATCGAAAATTTCTGAAACATTTTTCATTCAAAAGAGTAGTTTCATCGTGATGCCAAAGACGGTACTCATCGATTTTCTTGGTATGTACTTGCTGCTACGGTATAATATATATGTATATATTGTTAGGTTGGCCGTTCTGAACATCCGTTGCGGGCCAAAGCCTTCAAGAGATGTTTCGTTATTTAAACAGATTAGCAAAGCGCGGGATGTTTCAGAGGGATGAGATGGAGTGAGATATAGGTACCGCACAGACAGCTCCTTGTCTTATGGCTATTACAAGCGAATGCACGCTCGAATTAATCTTCCCTTATGTGCCCTAGCTTACTACATCTTCAGAGTACGCCAACGGATTCTCTGCTAAGATGCTTTCTCGTTTTGTGTGTGTTGAGATGTACTGGCGTGTGGCGTGCTCAAAATTCATCGAAGCAGCTGAAGGGATTCATTCCCTCAAGACCCAAAGCAAGGGTGAGAATGTGTGATCGAGTGGGCTTATAATACTCTCATTAGATTTGATGTCTTATCCTACCTTGTTTCCTCAAGCAATGCATTACTAATCAAACGCAACCATGAAGTACTACTATGCGAGACACATTTACTTACCACTTCGTAGCTTATATCGAATCCAGTGAGACCAACCACTGATAGAAATGCCGTTCCATCTCGTCTGAAAACTGTCCATAATGTGACCGAAGTAGAGAGACTGGGTCGATTTTGGAACACCTGCTTTAGGCTATCGATGGCCTGACGTGTTCAAAAGATACGTCACTTAGGGTGTGTCCACAAATGAAGCGCATGAGCCGTGCGCCAGCGCACGCTCGGCGTACGCCGGTTGACGACACATGCGCTTCATTTGTGGACACACCCTAATCGGCATGATACCAGCAGCCAGATAAGCCAGTGCTGAGTCGTGCAACATACCCGGTCGCGCGAGGCAAGGCACTTGAACTATTGATGCATGAGTGTATTTTGGATATAACCTTTTTTTTACAGTAGTGATGCGCGCGTGTATGTGTGTAGATGTGATTTGAATTAATTTTTTCGCTAGGAGATTACAAAGATCGCAGCATGTCTTCGCGACTCTCCGATGGAATATTTCACATGCTTCTAGGATAATTCTCCAAGATCACGTGAAAAAGTTATGACAGTGGCAAAATTTTAGAAATTTGTACACAGATTTCTAAACACTCACAGAACGATAGGCCTGCGGCACATGTTGATGAAAAAATCTTCCTTTCAGATTAAATTCATAAGACGACCTCATTCGCATGCACACGACTACACGAGTAGGCAACATAACCTCTCGGTCGGACTTGGTGTCACCATAGACATAAAAGTAAGAGTAGTCTACCGCGGTTCCCGTATCCCGGCCGTGGTCATCATCTCCAGTACATATGATCAACGTGAAATTGTCTGAGTTTTCAGGATAAGTGATAGAAAATTCAGTTCAAGGCGATCCTGAAGAGCGCCATACAATTTTTTGCTGAAAAACACGACATTCTCCATTCGAACTCGTGTTCAAGGTAGTTGTACACCAAAATTATTCATCAACAGAATTTCTCGAGATGCTGCAGAGAGATATTAGTCCTATAATCATAGAGTACGTGTGCAAAATTCCAGAACGGCTGACCATCCCGTTTTAGAGTATCGATCGTCACAATTTGACCAGTCTTGCACATTTTGAACATTGCGCTTATGAGAGCGGGCCCCAAAAACAGCACAAAAATGGGTCCAGCGCAAAACCTGATCAACAGAAAATGGTGGGATTGCGAGAGATCCGAGTTTATGTATTAATGAATCATATGGCCAAGCCTGGAGATGATGGACCACGTCGTTTTTTAGTAATTGTTCATACAAAGCGTAGAATGCAAAAAATGCGACACGTGATTTCGATTTTAGGGTAGATAACTTTGGAAACCATGCCTGATTTTGTTCAAGAAGGCTCAGATGACCGTTTTTGTTTGTTGTTTGATGAAAAAGTGCAGTTATTAACAATAATAATAATTTCGAATATTTTGATGTGGGCAAAAAAGTGAGGTTAGGTAGCCATTGACTCACGTAGTTGGTGTACAACTAGCTTAAGCGGCATTCCGACACCCTAAATCGATGAATATGCCTCTGTCAGGGTGATGGCACATGTAACTGAATCCTGAAGTACAAAATCCACGGGTTAAGAGGATTTCGAAAGATGTGTCTGGTCACTAAATATCGACCGAAATAAAGAAACTTGTAGGACCGCCTTTTCATCGTCACTCACGGTGTGGCTGAACGCATATTTTTTCAAAGTGAATGCTCCCTCTAAGATTACTTTGGTTTCTGATTCTACATTATTGGGGCATCATTCTTCCACAAAAATCAAAATAGCGGGCTGAGCCCTTTTGAAGGGATGTCGTTTGGAACATTTTTCGGTCACAGTCTGGAAACGCCCAAGTGATATGGCTCTTCCCTCGTCGGATAAGAGCCCAAAACCAAATTTCTTCACTTCCTAACACTAGTCTTCAAATAGTCTGACCTCTTTGGATCCTTCTGAGCACGGTGAGCTTAAACCAAATATCAATCCGACTGAAAAAAATTCCCAGAATTCCAACGGGATCATCAAATGTGGAACAAGTGACCAGAAAATTTTCATCGTAAGCCATTGGGCGAATTTCAAATCAGACGACTTGAAAGTCATAATCATCACGCGACTTACCACATAACCTAATAATGTTCAAAAACCTCCGGAATACCATTGTTCCACATCGATTCTTCAACAAGAACATATAAAAGACACCGGTGTGAATGTTTAGCTGCCCGGAAGCGGTACTTATGAATTATACGGTATAAGTCGCACGAATATTTAAGGAATTCTTCGAAAAAGATACCTCATTAAATTCAACAACGAGATATTGGCTCACACAATCCCTCATACGGTATCATGTGCGATGGAAATCAGCGATTACAAGCAAAACCGGATTCATATAACCCATCTCGTTCATGTGTACCTCGAAAAACTTGATTCCGTGAAGCGATCACGTTTGTTCCCGAAAGCGTAACTCGTCCTCCAGTCGAAGACATTTCTATGTACATAGACCTGGCTCGATCAGATTTCTTTGATTTCTGATGAAGAATAAGATGCTACTTGGAGAAATATGATTGGTCAGACAGCGCAGTCGTGAGATGAGAAATATCGACTATTTTCTCTTCTGAAAAGTGATCGCAGACCATCATTGGGGAATATTCTCACGCCTGTTAACAGTACATGTATGGGCTTAGAAGGAGTATGTATTCTCGAGTTATAGGTTCACTCTGCAAGAACACGTCTTCATCTTGAACTGTATTCAAATACGATCCTCAACACTCAAGGAGATGAGCCATGTCACACGGAAAGTTTCATGATTTTTCGAACTAGATGACTTCGTAGTTTCAACTATTTCAGTTTTAGGTCTTCAGCTCCTCAAAACTCAATCATAGGATTGTAGATGAAAGGTCAGAGTTAGTACAGTCCATGTATGACGATTGGAACGAGTAATCGAAGTACTAAGCGCCGATCACACGAATCACTACGTTCCGTATGTTTTCTCATGAGTATGATTTATGGAAAATTCATTATAATTATTCCGGGGACTTGGACTAAGCCAAAAAGTGAAACCGGACTTTTTCCAGAATGCAGGTGCAAAACAATAGATAGGTTTAGAGGGGATTACAATTTTTCATGGTAAGAACAGGTGCGGAATTAGCGGGTTAGTATACATTTACATTGCTTTTCTGTAAATTCTATGGTTTATGTCAGTAAATTTTCCAGTTCATTGATTACAATACTATAACACTATATTTATCACGCTTCCAACACTCGCAAGTGTGTCTCATCGCACGCTTCTTTATTACACTTAGGTGTCCGAACTCGGAACACACTTATATACGAATCAGGACTTTGGGTAGCCACTTGCGAGAAAGATATCGCCTGTCAGTTGTCCACCTAGCGAGAAAATTGTGCACTGCCATGTCCGGTAATATTTAAGGCGATGCGGTCACCGTGCACGCTGAACTTTGTTCACAGAACTCTCAAAATCTTTTCCATTATGGGCTAAACGACGAGTTATCCAGGCTTTATTATCATCTAACTTGGCCTGGATAACTCTTCGTTTGGCCCAAATCGGACTAGATTTTGAGAGTTTTATGAACGAAAATGTACCAATTTGTAGGTTAGAAAGTACCCGTGGGCGAGTTATTCTCGTTTATTAGTGATAGTGTTGTGATTGGTGACGAATAATAAGTTGTCCACCAAAATTCACATGATAATACGTAATGGACAAATCGTCTCCAACTTCGTTTCGTAAAAATTTTTTGATTTACATCCAAATAAGATATAATTTCCGGGTTGCACGGTGACCGCATCGCCTTAAGTCTACTAACTGGGGTCTGATTGTGACGAGATCTTCGTACGCTCCCTCCGCATCGTCCGCATCGTCCGTATCTCTTACTCCAATTCCTGTCCTGTGATTGACTACAGCTAGGAGGAATAGCCAATCACAGAACAGAAATTGGAATAAGAGATACGGACGATGCGGACGGAGCGTAGGGAGCGCTCGTCACAATCAGACCCCTGACGTGGCTCTCTGATGATGTTGAAATCACATCCACGTTTTTGTTATAAAGTACCCATCCTCTAGACGGTTGAAATGCGTTATTGGTCTATCAATAATTTCGGCATTGTCATAAAACATCCACTCTGTTGAATCCAGGTCTTTCACGTAGTATGTTTGATAGTGGATGCTATAATAAGGATCTTGGAGTCTCTTACAGAAAATTCGAAAACTCTCACCACTGCTGAAAATAGTCAACACTAACGAGAGGAGGACCTGACCTTTGGATCACCAATCCTTGCCAAAATTTTTTTACGATCTTGTGTCACCTAGAGTATGAAGAATCCAGAGTAACTCCGTCAAATGGGCCATCTATCCAGGGGCGGGTTTTCGCAGTCGTGAGGATTTTACCAAATTAGTAAATTATTAAAAAACGTGCTTGAGCGCATGCGCTGGATTCGGCAGGATTCAAAAGCTTGGTTCACACAATCACATTTACGCGCCTTTTTTAAAACTCGAATTCCTGAAATGAGGGAAAATTTGAGAGAGAATGGTAAAAATTTAATAATTATACAGAGATATTGAAGAGATTGGTCTTTAATATCTTCAATGTGCTTTTGATCGCAGAGTGGGGAGAAATGAGTTAGTTTTGTTCTGAAAACAAGGACTACAAATTCAGCGTGGCGTTCAATGAAGGTTTATTCAATGTCTCACAAAACTTTTAGTCCCTTTTTCACGACAAACTATTTGGTTCGCCGTAAAAAAGAGGCCAAGGATATGCATAATAAGTGTCTTCGATGTCAACGTACAATTATCAGAATTTCCCGATTCTCTTTCAAATTCTTCCTTATTTCAGGAATTCGAGTTTTAAAAAGCGCGCGTGAATGTGATCGTGTGAACCAAGCTTTTTGATTCTGCTGGACCCAGCGCATGCGCTGTCACGCAAATTTTAGTAATTAAATAATTTAGTAAATTTTTCAAATGAGCGAAAACCCTACCCAGAGCTACAAGCAAGAATGTTAGCGTTGCCAGTATATCTATATATATCACTTTTTAACATGGGCCTATATGGGCAATGTTGATGTCATGGGCTGTAACTTTGAACAGGAGGCCCATTTGACGGAGTTACTCTGGATTCTTCATATTCTAGGTAATACAAAAGGACCTGTAAAAAAATTTTGAACAAGATTGATGATCCAAAGGCCTGGTCCTCCCCTTGTAAGTCAAACATGGGGCCTTCCTCTGTGAAACTGACGAAGATACTTCCAGGTCTCAAAGTACGTCCATTCACCATCATCCACCCGAAAGTTTTTACTGATGTACAAAAATCTTAAGGCAAAAATTTTTGAAAATCATGATAGTCTTCGTGATTTCTCAATTCAAATTTTTTCAGAGATCCGTGAGTAGACTTCGACAATTCATGTTTACTCAAAAAGAGGTAGTTCAAGTATAACTGATTCCTCAAGCAAATAGTTCGGGCAATGTTTGTTCGATTTCTAGAATTTCTTGCAGGGATTTTGCTTCGAGCATGCATCGCACTTCCCATTTCAGTGCGCGCTTTTATTGTTCAAACAGCTCCTTGTTTCACTGTCGAAATCAAACTGGCCGGTGTGCAGAGATATCGAACGCACGTTAAACGGTTGACACCGGCCCTTCCATATACATATATATATATATATATATATATATAAGTAGTTGAGCATTTCTAGTCAAATATGGAAAAACTCCTGAAGTGAAATATGAATAAGTCCACTTCCAATCTGGACTTATTCCGGTAAAGTGAGAACCAGACGGCCTCGGCAGAATTTGCGCAGAAAGAATGCATTTCTCCTGAAAAATACAGGAGTAATTACCGAAACACAAAGGAGTTGACCCGACTGTGCACACTGGAATATTTACGGAATAGGATCCAGGAGAAACCCCGCTATTATAATGGTATTATTCCATCCAAGATCGGTAAAAACTCCTAATTTGATCAGGATTTTATGCCGATTTGCCAGATCTGTAAGATCTCCTGTTTTGAAACAGGAGTATTTATGCTTTGTTCTGGAAACTTTACGGAACAAACAGGGAAAATTTAGAGGGGAATGCGTTCGCGACACTCATAACTCGGCATTTCTGTAATAATTACTGTTTTATTTTTCTCAGTGTAGTTTTGAGTTATTACATGTCTGAGGAAATCAAAAAGTAAATGAATTGATTATCCTCCACGTATATTTCACTGACTCTCAGAACATTCCTTCTATGACGATTTATATCTAAACATCTCCTTTTTGGGCATCTCAATATTCAACCACGTGTTTGTTCTGTATGTTTTCGTGGGAGAATTGATGGAACGAGAGTGTTCTGTGAGTAATTGAACATTATTAGATTGTGTAATGAGTTGCGTGATGATTATGAGTCCGTATATCACACTCTTCGATATTCGAAACTTAAAAGTCGTCCGATTCGAAATTCACCCAACGGCTCACGGTGAAAATTTTTTTGGTAACTTGTTTTGATGATGATCCCGTCCGAATTTCGGGAGTTTCTTCCAGTCCGATTAAAACTTGGTTCAAGCTCACCGTGTAAGGCTTGTTGAGGTAGGGCATGTACCCTGAAAATCATATAATGCTTCCGATTTTCGTGAAGAAATTTGAAGGCAAAATTATGTGTGTCATACGTAGAGCAAAGCGGAGGAATACTTAATTTTTCTGACTGTAACTCAAATCTTCTAATAAACCTGAATGATCTCAGCTGTTTGTCTAAGCTGTAGATGCAAATTTGCTTTGTCTAATTGAGCACACTCAATACAAGTATTGCATACAAAACCTCAGAAGAGTCACAAGCCCGGCTCTAAACAGGTAGTCCTGAATCAATCAAGACGTTTCATAAGACTACATTAGGTGAATCGTCTTTTGATGGCAGAATCTACTTTAGTATACGAAATGGCACATTCAGCATACAGTCCACACTCGTCCAATCAAATAGTAGAAGCTTAAAAACTCGTTTATAAATTATTCCAAGACATCAGATTTCAGATTATAAAATAATTATGTTTGTGGACAGCCAGTACTCATCACTATTATTTTGAAATTTGTATGTATCTATTTCAGGCCATCCGTTTTGGCTCGATAATATCGTTGAAAAAAGGGCAATCCTCACATAAATCTTCATTCTGACATATAGCTCTAAGCTGAAAATTTTTTCGAAGATTTTTATCTCGATCGATGAACAATGCTATTCATGTATTAAAGTGAGAATAGACTGTTACTACCGACAACGCTTCAATCGCTTTGAATTCTGTTTCATATTGAACTCACATGTACATAGATATATAACTCTACCCTTTACTCTATATAACAAGTAAATTGGAAATGGCCCATACACAGTGAGAGAGAGAGTGAGAAAGAGCTGTGAGGTCAAAAACAACAAAAGCGTTCCGATATTCCATCAAGAGAACGCGTGCACGGGCGATGACGATATGAAACGGCAAAGAGCGATTCGCCTTTGTGACTTTGGAATGACAATTTGGTAGCGTTTAACTGCGACATGCGCATTCTCGTACCGAAACAATGCATTTACAAAATGTACAACAGGCCATGTGGGAAAACGTTATTCGCTTTTCCATTTTTCATCGACAAAACAAAGAGTTATCGAAGATATTTGAATTACGTCAATATAGACCAATCAACCGGTATGCACTTATACAGGCAGAGGGAATATTTGTGAAGCTATATGCAGAGGGACCATCAATATTTTTCGGTGCATGCAGCCAATTTATACACCTCTATCGGATGTGGGAGCTCCATTCGTGTCACATCACATGTAAAATATATGAGAACCGAGATGGAACCTAAATGCGTGTTTTGTACGGTTGAATGCACATTTTTCATTTTTTTTAAATCTATCGTAGCATCTTCATTCCTATTTGTAGTTGATCTTGAATGAAGTCATGCAAGTGATCAATTATTTAAGATAATTTTTGATTTATGAACATTGATTAGGTTTTGGTTGAGTATGTTCTGCCATTTTTGTTTTTAATATCATATTGTTCGCGTTCTATCATCACGATGAGATCATTTTACTTCTTCCTCAACACCATAACGTCAATGAGAAATACAGCTGAACGAAAGAAAACTTTGCAAGATTGAATTTAGAACGCGGACGTACGGGAAAGTGGCACTTCAAAGTTTTTGATATAGATTAAAAAAGAAGTTCACAACTCCCATGCTAAGATGTCGATTTCTTGAGTTTCTCTCATCTTGAAATGAACTAGACTGAGGGATTGTTTGACGACTCTTGAATTCACATTACTTTGCAAGAATTTCATCAATATTGCGTAGGCAGATTTAGAAGCTTACAATGAGAACGCACTGATCGTACACTGTAAGAAGAAATGCTTGAAATTAGTCTAATCGCCTGAAAATAAACATTACAAGGTCAGGGTTTTTTTTTTGTGATTCAGTGCGACTTTTTACTGACTTTAATCATTCCTTTTAACAGTGTACAACTGAAAGTGAGTTAAGTTGATTCAGTGGCTCCTGTCTGGGCTCTTTCATTTCGACCACTCAATTTCTAGTGTTGTGATGATTACTGGCCATTATCCTTCATCAAAGTCAGAATTTGTTCAGAATTCGGTTAAGAGCTCTACAAAACTCAGAATCTGACTCAGTCATTCTGTAATAAAAAAATTATCAACAGTCTGTTTATCAAGATTTTACACATAACTCGAATTAGAAATCAGCCATAATAAAAGAATCTGATTGATAAATCTAGTTCATAAATGATAGTACCTGCACCATAACCTTCGAACTATCCGATGTAGAAGTCTTTTGATTAGCCGTTGAAAAGTAACCCTGCACAAGCCCCGATTCATCAATAGACAACGCACTCAACAAATAATCATCTTCTTTCAGAATGAGTGTGTATTTTGCTCTCTAATTCAATCACAGAGCTCTTAAAAAGCATTTCAAACCAACCCTTGAATTACCAAATTAGTAAGTGGCATATCATTCAGAGCAATTGACTAACAGACCCATCACTCGAAGATCAAATGAACAACTCAATTACCTTGCAATAACACCTCAATTCTCTTTTCGTATAAAGTATGTATTAGTAGTGAATGACACGGGAAGAAAAAACCGCAAAGCTCAGCCCCAAAATTACGCCTTCAATAAGTAGTGGCACACGCACCCACAAAGATCAAATTTAGAGTCTCTCCAGCTCGAACAAATTGGCCGAGTTTGCGGTCAGCAAAATAAGGGAGTAGGGATCCTTTTAGAAGAGGCGACACTTGCGTGTGCCAAAGCTGCTTTCGTGTTTTGGATGCATCTTTACTTTGGGAGACTGGCCCACCACATGGAGAAAGAGAGGCGCCTGAAAATTATCCAGAGCCATTTGGCTCTCTCCTGGCGTTCTCTAGTTGTGTGCTCGTAATAGAATAACCACAGGGAGAGGATGTCTGTAATTGTAAGAATCAGTTAATGACAGGCTGTCTATCCCGCAACAGAGACGCAGTTTTACTTTGCTTTGGTCGGGTTCAGCTGACCACTCTTGTGAGACATTATCGGCTTGAGGACCGTCTGAGAGGGTAAGATTTGATTTCTCACCTGTAACCCCAGATTCTACTCTGTAGTCTGTCAATTAGAAAATTTTTGTTCTTGATTTTTGAATCCTAGAGACTGTTTCCATTGGCGGTTATTTTCAAAGTGAATTATTCTGTGAATGTGTAAATGAATCGTTGTCCTGGAAAATCCCTCTAAAATTTGGCCAAGAGATTATAATGAATGTGGACAGTCTATGAAATATCTAAATAATTTTATTGGTAGTGTGAAATTGGCCCAGAGCTGTCCGTATACTTGGGAATTTTTCTGAGGGCCTCTCGACGTGATTTTGTTAATCTTCAACCCACCCAAGGCTGTAGGTCCGGCAAATTGATCTCAGGAAGAGTTTAAAAATGTCTTGATAAAAGAAAAGGATCCGGTCATGCCTGATTATTCAGGGTTTGAGGTCAGTCTTCAATTCATCCCTCTTCCAAGCCAACACATGGATTTGATACATCTTTGTTTCACTCGGGAACTATAGCACGATTTCTGGATTTCTCACTGATTGAGTGGCTAAAAATATGCCTGTGAGACTCTTAGAGTCTTCTGGAGTCAAATCTTCGAGATTCGGATGATTTAAAATTAGCGTTATTGCTTCTCTAGCTACCGCTCATTTGGTGTCTACAAGTTCTTGATATGTCAGAAGCTCCTGAAAGGCTCTTGTAGCTCTGAAATGATGTTTGTAAGATGAGAGTTTATGATAAATTGATGGTATTAAAAAAAGGTTCCCTGTGAAGTTTGTGAATATGGCATATTATCGATCAGTGCATGGACCAGTCACTCTCAGCCATAACCTAAACGGACACGTGATATATTCCAGCCACACTAGACCGAAGTATACCAAATTAGACTGAATGATACCAAATTAGGCTGAACTAGGCCGGATTAGACCAAACTGAACCGAACCAGACTGAATTAGGCCAGAGTAGACCGAACTAGAGCGTATTAGACCGAACCAAACCGAGTTAGACCGAATGAGGCCGAATCAGACCTAACTGAACCGGATAAGGCTCTAGTATTAGTTTTATATTTTTATGTTGAGTTTTGGTTAGCAGTGAAATTGGATTCCACCGGCAATCTTTGTCGTCAGGATATTTGTCAGATGACATTCATGTGGGACGGACTATCATGGGCCTTTAAGTTTTCTTCGTCAGGAATGAAGACATTTGTTCAACTGTTCAATGAGACTGACTAGCAACACCTAGGGGTTGTGAAACACGGATTTTGCTGAAACTCTGGGGATGTTTTCCTTCTACCGCCATAAGATGGAACCCAGAGCCGCACTTGTAAGCGCCAAACCGTTTTCGAGCTTACGAGTATATTTATACATATCTTTCTTGGACATGGGCCCATATGGGCAATGCCAATATCATAGGCTATAGCTTAAAAATGGCTGGGCATTGGCAAGTGCGATTTTGGATTTCACCTTTTGGTAGTAAAAAGAGACTATCCCCGGAGTTTCAGCTGAATCCGTGGCCCACAACACCTGAGTGCTCCTTGTGAGTTAGACCTACTCATGAGCGAATCAAAGTAAACAACGACTGATTAGACTGAATTGGGCCAAATTGAACCTAGTTAGACTGACAATTCAGACCGAACTGGACCTAACTAGAGTGAACTAGTGCAGTCTGGTTCGGTTTTGTGTGAACTAGACCGAACTAGACCGTATGAATACGGTCCTATAGGAGAGTACCAAAATCGTATGAGACCGGATAGGACCAGATCACCCCTCCATCCATCCTACCTCCTACTCAACCAGCCACAAACTCATCTACATATCGACTCACCCACGGACACCCATTATACTTCACATCTTTCACGTACGCAACCCAATGGGCGTGATCCAGACGAAAAAATGTTAGGCTGGCGTTTGATCGTTAATTGATCAATGTATTTTGATGCATTGGTCCCGAGAAATCACACAAGTTTGAGCAGTATTCATTCATTCCAGAAACATGCAGCCTCGAAAATGATAAAAATAAAGAATTCATGTCCTTGTCTTGGACTGTTCAAAAAAAGAATTATCAATCCTTCAAGCCTATGTAATTGCTATCTTCTCTACATATCTATCCCCCGGTGATTCACGAGTCAGTGGTCAAACTAATGCACGGAACACTTATTGATATTAAAATTCGGCCGTCACTCATATAGTAACACTGAAATTCAGCAGTGGGAAGCTGTGGAAAAATGGCAGAATAAGTACATCGACGTGAACGATCGGAAGATGGAAAAGGTAGATAAGATGCGCAAGGGAATCACAGTTGTATACTTGGGCTGGATAGAAAGAGAGAACCAAAGTGAGACTCCCGCGGGATCGCTTAGGCATCCCATACTTCCTAACATCCCCGAAAAAGATCGAGGGTTTGGATGCCTGCATTTACCGACATCGATTCTCCCCTTGCTGTCGACTACTGTATGTAGGTATATATATATATATATATATATCGGTCTTGACGGGTGCCCGCTTCTTTCTGCCGGAATATTGGAAAATAATGCACTTACACCAGTGAAAGAGAATGAAAGAGAAAAAGATATAACATTTTGGCCCCGATACATACCACCCCCGTAAACGCTACATTTGCCGCTCGTTTGATTCGCTTCTCTTGGGAGCTGTATACTTTACTAGACATCCCAAAAGCCTGTAGAAATGGTTCAGAGTGGTGGGACGGTAGCAAATCTACCCGAGCACTAATGAAATTTAAGTAGACGTATACGTGTATTTGCCATTTCATCAGCTATCTCCAGTAGCTTTCTTTTTTTTCCACTCTATCTGTTCGATATTCTAGGTATATTTCCTACCCTTGGGAACCTCTTTTCAATTGCTAATCTCAAAGAGCTGACTGGTCAGTTTTACAATGCTTATCTCTTCATTCGAATATTGTGGAATGTGAATTCTGGTCAGTTTTGTACTACGTGTGAAACTGGTCCCGACGAGCTTCAAAGCTATATTTCATTCAGTGACTCTGATCAACTTGTAGACTGTTCTTGCCCTTGATACAAGAATTTGACACGTTCACTGTCTCAGCAGAAATTGCATCCAGCTGTATGCTGTATGCGATGGGCCCAGGGCATATTCTAAGCAGATTTTACAACTGCCCATCGGGAGTGGTATACGAAAGCTAAAAAAAAAAAAAAAAAAAAAAAAAAAAAAGGATTGAGACATTTCAACTTTTATCAAGTGCATCACCCAAAGGATAGCGGAGTGTGCATTATATCTGTGTATTAGGGTGGGCCGAAAATCCATTTTTCTCGGGAATCGCTTCGCGCTAGTGAAATTTCACTGTCTTTTCATGAGAAAATACGGGAATCTCTTCGCTGCATGCTTAAAAATGAGTTTTTCAGGTGGAGCAAAAGCCTCGAATATTCAGAAAAATGGAGAAAGACGTGTTTTTCGAACCTTTTAGTTTCGGTGCATCTCCACATTTTGATACGTGCTTTAGCTAATTTTGAAGCTTGGTCCAAAACCAATAAAATGACTCCATCACAAGATCTCATTCCTCGGCATTTTGGAGCTGACTTCCCTTATTCAAACGCAAAATGAGGCAAACTGTGGAAACTCAAGCGTAACAATCTGGCCAGAGTTCCATTTGTCGGATGGCTACATAACCCATAGCTTCCTTATGATCGCGGATGAAAAACGTAAGAAAAAGGTCATAAAACCATCTTCCGTAGATTTACAACAACTTTGGTCTACGTGACTCAAATAGGACGTACCTTAGCTCATTTTATTGTTTTTCGACCAAGCTTCAAAATTAGCTAAAGCACGTATCAAAATGTGGAGATCCACCAAAGTTTCATGCAAAACAGTAGCAAAAAAGGTTCGAAAAACACGTTTCTCTCCATTTTTCTCAATCTTCAAGGCTCTTGCTCCACCTGAAAAACTCATTTTTAAGCATGCAGCGAAAAGATTTCCGTATTTTCTCATCAAAAGACAGTGAAATTTCACTAGCGCGAAGCGATTCCCGAGAAAAATAGATTTCCGGCCCACCCTACTGTGCATCTCATTTCGTTACTTTATTCAACACAGACATTTGTCTATAGTATTGTCCACGAAGGGATTGTCTTTGACAAATACAGTGGCGCGAATCATCGAAATCATATAGGACTACATTCACATCTCTTATTATGACTGAAGGAAGAGTGAACATGCGCTCTTTTCGGAGACTGGAATATTATCCGAGGCAGACAAATGCCCAAAATGAGATTTACAACTGCCCATTTCGTCTTAACAACTGCACTTTTAGCCACAACTGCACACTAAAATATGCCCTGGATGGGCCTTATTTGATAGAATTTCGATCACTACCGCACACAAAGTTGGACGCGTGGGCTCCATCGGTGAAGGCGTTAAATGAGTATCATATGATGATAATTCCACACTTCTTCGATCTTGAAGGACGGTGGAGAATGTAATAGATTCCAAAAGAATCACGATAGAAATTTTATGGCAAAATTTTGTTCACTAGGTGTTCCGTGGACCTCATCAGGTTTAGCAAATTCCAGTTGTCGGATCTGATTTGCTTGGTATGATCAAGCAAAGGGGGCGGAATGTTAAAGTATCTCGAGCCTGCGATTAGACTCACTCTGCTTACCTGTATTGTCGAGAGACATATGTCATGTTTGGTTCCAAATACAAGGTCGTTAGTAAAAATCATGACAATGTGAAAAATAACAAAACCCAAGCGTGATGGGGTACACAAAAATATCGCAGTAAAATCACTATCATGAAATTTTTGGAATTATCACATTCTCCACCCCAGGCAACATTGATGGGTATAATATACGTCTTCAGACGTATAACAGCCTCATCTAATATACGTCTTAAAAAAGAGTGTGAAATCCGTATAAATAACGCATTTCTTGGACGTATATTTTGCGGATAAATGTCCGACTAATATGCGTTTGAGAAATAGGTCTAAAATACGCATAAAATACGTATATTTCTCGAAGTTTGAATAACCAAAGGTTTAATGCTACACGTATTATAAACGTCTCATAGACTCTTCTGGCAAACTCATGAAATACGTTTCGCAGAGCGATGGCTCTGCGAATATATCATTGTGGCAAGTACGCATATCGGACGCATACTGGATTAAGTCCAAAAAACTACTGAGCACCTTCTTGGTATTTGACTGAATTCGTTGTCATGCATTTGATATCGAGAGCTAAGCTAGATTTGCCAGAAAACTCGAACCAAAAAATAATATTAGTATCGAGTACAAGAACTTAATAATTGTGTTTAGACGTTAAACAATCCTCTTTATTGACAAAAACATGATACATACCAACTTCTCTCATCCACTTAAAAGAAATTATCCTCTAAATCTAAACTATGGAGTATTTTTTTATAAAATCTCACAATTTGAATATGAATGGGATATATTGTATAGCAACAGCAACATGACGAAGTGAAATAATCTCGAAAATAGCTATAAAGCCTCCACGTTTTAGAACTCATCAACTTGATTTTTCGGGAGCTTTCGAATGTTTCTTGGCACTTTTCTTCGGGTAGTTATAACGGCCGGGAGCATTTTTCAGCCAGTCCTGAATAGCGCTCTTGACGCTCTTATCAGAAGCCTTGTCAGCGGGAAATATCTTACGGCAGGCCTCTGTAACGAAACAAGGCGACACTTCAATTCATTTTCACAAGACTAGCATAACCATTCTAGAGAAAGCAATGTAATATGTAGTACTGTATAATTCCGAGAGCTTATAGAATTGAGGTAACGTTGCGAGCCTGACTTTAAGTAAGTTTGAAGGACCAGATAGAAGTGATTTATCAGCTAAAACAGTGCTAAATTCCTTCCCCTGATTATTCCAATCGAATCAAAGGATAACTTCTAAGCTACAAAAGAATTCAAAATCTAACTCTAACCGTCAATCGTTGAAGAACAATAGAGAGAAATCAGTCATTTCAAAATGCGTTTGAATGAATCAGATTCTCATCGATGATTTGGAAAGCATATAAAATAGCCACAGTCTTGGATAGATTGGTTGAGTGGAATTATTTATTATGAGAGAAAAATCTCGAGAAATCGACCTGTATCTTAGATCATAACATTGATAGTTCAGGGACGTATATCTTCCATTCCAAAACTCTTTTACAAATCAGAGACTGTATTTTTCATTCGTTGTGCGTGGAAGCGTAGTTTTTGCATATTTTGTCGTTTTATACTCACAGTTAATCGAAAATTGTAGTTCTATACATGGGCGGGAGACCTATTTTTCGCATCCTCGTAATGATCCCGACCGTTGCCTGCGGCTCGGGCCAGAAACCCATCACTCGGGCGCGAAAAAAAGTTTTACACCCTTTTATCAAAATATACTATTATTCAATGGCCATGCATCGGATTGCGCTGCAAATGCCAAATTTTGAAACCGGCTTTCACAACGTTTTGACCGTGTTAGTTGCAGCCCTATTCAAACTACCGTTCAAACTATAGCAATGATGTTATAATTTCATTTTTCAAAAATCTGAGAGTCTGCAGAGTGAGGTTATCGCATTATTAGAGTGTAGGCTGGGATATCTCCAGAAAATCATGGCAGATGCCGACTTCATGTACTCTCATGAGATGTGAATTATCACACTTTGGGAGCTTTTGATATCTCGAAAATTTGCATGAGTTCTATAGAAATGTTAGATCATAGAGTATGTAATCACCTTCTATGACTGTGACGAAATTAGTCTTCCCAAAGGCCTTTTTTTCATTGTTCCCATCCCAGTTGAAATCTTTCGCTACCACGTCTTCCATGAGCATTTTCAACATTTTATTGATTGCTGGTTTGAGTTCACGTTCACCCACCGTAGATAGCTTCCTAACCTGCAAAATGATTGCAATATTCGCTCACATCAAAATTACTAACAGTATCATCCACATATAAAGCTCATTCCGGGAAAAATAAGTTTGAGAGCCCAAACTCCCTAAACATACCAAGTAATGCATGCACTTTTCACCATCATCTTCATCCAACGCAGTATTCATTGATTCAAAAACCCCAAGCTCTTTCACAGGGAGATCTGGTACCTTAGGTGGTTTTTTTAGCCAACCGATTCCAGAATTGAACAAAGCCAAGAGCTGCCCTTGGCTTTGTTGAACTTGATCTAACGTATTCTCTGAATGAAACAGCTTGTTGAGTACAATATATTGAAACTGCCTTTCAGGGATTTGCTGAAAAGTTTCCGGAACAGTAATTTTCTGACCTAGCTTCTCCGTCTGGTGCGAGTCATCAATATCTCTATCCTGAAACATCAAGAGTCTTCTTAGATCTCACATGACTTGATATCCAATATCTTATAAAGACGATAATTACATCACCCATATTTTTCCGCAAGTCTTGGGTCTTTGATGACTCGTCTAAAATTCGTGCCTCATCAAGCAGATCATCATGAGTCTCCTGAAAAATTGTACAAGTACGTGTGATCTTTCATGACATGATCGAGAATAGTCATTGAGCTACAAATGTTTGTGAGAAGAATTCAAATCCCGAGAGGCTATACTTATTATAGTAAAAGCTTCCAATTTAAAGAAATATCTAATTTACTTTGTAAAAACTGGAAGAATTTCCACTTAGCAAACTCGACAGTTCGGTGTGAATTCAAGGAAATTGTTGAGAAATCAATCAGCTGGTTAAAATTTTCCGAGAAATTCTCTTATCGTGTAGAACAAGGAATTACACACCTCGTCATACAGATCAAAATAATCCTCTTGATCTCCGCTACCTGCGTTGGCAATGCGTCTCGAAACCTCCTGGATTATAGGAACAAGAGCGAATTGACGACATATTTGATTCCATTGGACTTTGAGAAAACAATTAGTTGTATACCTCTGTTGCGGAAGTTTTCTTGGAACTAGTTCCAGTTTTATGCACAGACTTAGCAATAGGTGATGAATTGTGGTGAGAAGGTGGAGCGTGAAATGGTTTGTCACTGCGTTGTCTTTTCGAGCTGCAAGATGTCTTCGTCGATGTCGACTTGATGAGAGGTGTCTGTGAGACAGAATCACATGTGATTAGTTCTAAAAATTGAGCTCAGCGTATCAAAATTGGCTCGCACGGCGTTATGGATTCGGTTTGCATTGATAGTTATTAAATAACTGAGTGGCATCAAAGTGATGGCCAGTTAATGATTCCAATTTCGATCAAAATCCAATTCGAGTTAAATTCTTTGGATGAAAAATTTTGACTGAATTAAAGGACAAAAATACTTGCTCTCTCGGAAAATTTTGAATGAACCGCAATTTTGATTTTGATGCGGGGAAATTCAATTCCCATAAGAGATTTTCTTAGGAAATTTCTCCGTATTTGGTCAAGAAAATGATAATTTCAGAGAATGATCATTCTGAGTCTCAAATTTTGCGACATCCTTGACGAGATTATCTAAGAATCAATTGAATGATCGCAAGAGATGATGAAATACTACCATAGAAAAAAAAGATCAGACAGAGAAATAGATTCTTGAAATTATGAATTGAGGGGAGCAAGTACCCGAGTGTTCATGAATTTAGCTCGTTTCTTCAACGGTCGAATTTCGTCGTCACTTTTGGAACCATCGCTGTCTGAGTCACTGTTAGATCCTTGGCCGATCGATGATTCGGAAACTTCGGCACTAGTCAGAGAATCTTCTCCGCTAGCGTCACCTCCAAGTTGCGTCGTCGGCGGAACTGTAGAAGTGTTTTCTTCAACACGTAATTGGTTCGTTGAAGAACCATCCGTTTGCCAATCCTCCTGTAGTGTTATCTCGGACTCATCGAAATCATTGGACGATTGGTCTGTAGGGTGATTCAAGAAAACCTCCAAGCACTTCTCAGCTTTTTGATAATTTCCCACTGTGAAACAGTAGTATACGCTTTTCACTGAACGTATGTACATAAATCGAGAAACACATGAAGTTGTAAGCACTGCGTATAGATACCTATGATCCTCACTACTTTCAGCACTTCGAACGAGTTCCACGTCTTCTCGGGTAGTTCTTGATCTTCAATCATTTTTTTGACATCCGCAGTTTTCTTGGGCCACCAACAGCTCTGATTATTGTTGTATAACCACCCGAGCGGAAAAACTGCATACTCTTTCTTCCTTTTGAACTTTGCCAGAGCATACATTCTCTCTGTAGAAAGACAATGATATGTCAGACAATTTAGGATATTTTGATCTCTTTAGTATAGCAGAGCTTCTCATCAATCTCATGTGACGCTTCTAAGTTATTGAATATTCCCATAGTGCGACCTCATTGTTTTGAAAAGATTGGAATGATTACTAAAATTTGAAAGCTGCACCAGACCCAGTGTTGAGGTTACCGATAATCACGATATTTATGATGTGAGGTGAGTGTGAAAACGGGAAATGGCTCAGCAAGATTTTTTTTACAAAATTTCAGACTAGAATTTTGAACATAAAAGAGAAACAAACCTTTATTATGTCGCTTATTATTACTCAAATAACTCACGAAACTTCCTCCGCAATCGTATCAACTCCAACAGGGTTATGATCAATGGGCTGTTTATTTGATTGTTTACCTTTCATACGAGTAGTAACCTATACTGTGAGAGAACTTTAGGGAAGGAAAAACTAATACGTATCTCAGAGGTTAACTACAAATTTGACTCGGACTACAGACATCGAGAGAGGTGCTTCATCTTCGAGTCGCGACTTATCGTACTGGATGAACAGGTACGTTTCGATAATAATAAAGAGTCAACTCGTAAAAATATTCTTTTCTCGTCAATATTTCAGCCAGTCCAACTTTAATGTCAATTGATGACCCTACATAGCAAGATGCACGTTATTATTGATTTTTCATCAACGATCGAATAATAACAATCACAAAAATGTTGTACAGCACTAGTGAAATTCAAAATTCAAGAGTATTATATACTCACACTTAGTGCTTATTTTCGCCTTTTCACAGTTGTTTGAACGTTGGTCGTCGAACACTCACTTATCTCTATGTTGGAAGCACTGAACATGAGGCTCTGTACAAACTCACGGAGTCTGCAGCTGATCTCTGATCAGTTCCTGCTGCGGCTGATCTCTGATGAGTTTCTTGCTGAGATGCATGTCTGCGGGTTTTCAAACGTGAATTTCAATTGCTGGGCCGCTGTGAATGTGTATGCGAAAGAAGATTTATCAATGAGGTATGAGTTTATAATCAACGGTGATTGAATTGTCGCATTGCTTCACTGAACGCTGAATGCAGGGCATATTCTAAGCAGATTTTACAACTGCCCATCGGGAGTGGTATACGAAAGCTAAAAAAAAAAAAAAAAAAAAAAAAAAAAAAAGGATTGAGACATTTCAACTTTTATCAAGTGCATCACCCAAAGGATAGCGGAGTGTGCATTATATCTGTGTATTAGGGTGGGCCGAAAATCCATTTTTCTCGGGAATCGCTTCGCGCTAGTGAAATTTCACTGTCTTTTCATGAGAAAATACGGGAATCTCTTCGCTGCATGCTTAAAAATGAGTTTTTCAGGTGGAGCAAAAGCCTCGAATATTCAGAAAAATGGAGAAAGACGTGTTTTTCGAACCTTTTAGTTTCGGTGCATCTCCACATTTTGATACGTGCTTTAGCTAATTTTGAAGCTTGGTCCAAAACCAATAAAATGACTCCATCACAAGATCTCATTCCTCGGCATTTTGGAGCTGACTTCCCTTATTCAAACGCAAAATGAGGCAAACTGTGGAAACTCAAGCGTAACAATCTGGCCAGAGTTCCATTTGTCGGATGGCTACATAACCCATAGCTTCCTTATGATCGCGGATGAAAAACGTAAGAAAAAGGTCATAAAACCATCTTCCGTAGATTTACAACAACTTTGGTCTACGTGACTCAAATAGGACGTACCTTAGCTCATTTTATTGTTTTTCGACCAAGCTTCAAAATTAGCTAAAGCACGTATCAAAATGTGGAGATCCACCAAAGTTTCATGCAAAACAGTAGCAAAAAAGGTTCGAAAAACACGTTTCTCTCCATTTTTCTCAATCTTCAAGGCTCTTGCTCCACCTGAAAAACTCATTTTTAAGCATGCAGCGAAAAGATTTCCGTATTTTCTCATCAAAAGACAGTGAAATTTCACTAGCGCGAAGCGATTCCCGAGAAAAATAGATTTCCGGCCCACCCTACTGTGCATCTCATTTCGTTACTTTATTCAACACAGACATTTGTCTATAGTATTGTCCACGAAGGGATTGTCTTTGACAAATACAGTGGCGCGAATCATCGAAATCATATAGGACTACATTCACATCTCTTATTATGACTGAAGGAAGAGTGAACATGCGCTCTTTTCGGAGACTGGAATATTATCCGAGGCAGACAAATGCCCAAAATGAGATTTACAACTGCCCATTTCGTCTTAACAACTGCACTTTTAGCCACAACTGCACACTAAAATATGCCCTGGCTGAATGGCTGATGGTTCGCCAGTTGTTGGAGAGAGACTCTTTGAATAGTTCAGCCAATCATTTCCTAGATCTCCTTCCTCACTTTGATAGATATTCAAGATTTTTCACATGAACATTGTATTACTCGTTTAAATTTGACGAAACGAGAGTTCTCATGAGTGAGACCTCCTCTCTATTACAAGCTATCGATCAAAAGCCCGCGAGAAAATTTGACTCTGAAACAATGGGACTCACGAATTCTACAATAAAGGCGATGAAATAATGCACGTTTCATTGATACTCAAGAAGCGTAAAACAAGACAAGTAAATATACCGAAGTGCATTTCTCTGTATTTCATACGCCCTTCGAATTTTGTTTTGCTGAGAGAAAATAACCCAGGGAAGCGAACTTCACAAGAATATCCGCTTGTATTGAGACATGAAGAGTATTCTCTATAACGTTGCAACATTTGAAAGAGTGAAATGTAAAATTGAGTATTCTCCATTCAATTTCAATTTAGCTGCAAGAGTGGGTACATATATCTGAAAAGTATTTTTGTCATTCCATGCTTTTGGGGTCTAAGATACCACGAATTAAAGTTTTGAGTCTATTTCTTGCATTTTTCAATGCTCAAGCAGATGGCTATCGAAGGGAGTAGAAAGATCTTCCAAGTCCTTTATTTCCATGAACTTGATATGATTATCGCGGACTCGATCAGCTCTGCCACTGCTAGTGTTTGAAAGTGCCATTGAACTTTTCCCTGTGCCACCTTGCGTCGAAATTATTTCATTGTAAATTTTAAATCAACCAAACAACGTAGAACGATGTGCCATGTGCCCTTACGTGCGGGTAATTTTGTTGAAAATGTAAAAAAAGTTTCATTAAAGAAAGTGCAGAATTGAGCTCATGAAGTTGCAGGAAAATTTTCGAAAATAGTGAAATACATCTCTAAAACTTTTTGAGCTTAATTTTGCACCGATCATGATGGCATTTTTATTCGCTTTTATTGCACTCGACCGCGTCCGGACGGAATCTTGTCACCAAAATCTATGTGTGAGCGCGTCAATGATTTCTTTTCGCGTGCATTTGTGTTAGTTTCGGGCTCTGCGCGTTTCAACATTGTGTCAACGCAAAATGGGTTACTGCGCAGCGTCGGACCTCTCTCTCTTTCTCATTGCATCGGCCTCGCCTTAGAATATCACAGCAGTCGACGAAACTCGTCGATTCTTCGCAAACCCTAAAAATTTCACTCTTTCTAGTTGTGATTAATCGAAACATAATGATTATCAACAAATAGAAATGTTCTCTCTGAGATGTGAGATATGCCTATAACAAGTATAAAAAACTGCCTGTAGGACCCATAACCTCGAAGTGCTGCCAGTGCCACGAGATGCTGTCCTGTCAAGCCTAAACTGCTGCTGGCTGTGTTGATGCTTTTAGTGCTGTTATTGCGATGATTTGATGTTTCTCAGTTTTAAGCAGTTTTCAGAGTGCGGTCGATCTCGCCTAACTTTTGGATTCCAACAAGTTTTCTGCATGCGGCCTCGCTATACCATGGTTTTATCAAAAGTTTCTCTCCACCACGTGTGACCAAAGAGTTTGTGATGAGTGTTAGTAGATAAAAAATAATAGGTACCTCTAAAAATTGAATGGTCTCATATTTTTGCAAGCTCAGAGAGGAAGTTGAGGCCTCAGTGTCGAGGCAATCAAGTTTCGTGGTGTATGTACAGTAAGCGCACTGAGCCAAAGTCCTGGTGTTCAAATCATGAAGCACAATCAAGGTGATGAGTGATATTTCATGAGACATTGTGAGCTTCTTGATTTGTCATTGAAATAAGACTTTCTCCTCACTGTTACTATTGTCTGCTTCAAGAAACTTCAGATGAATGACGCAATGGACTACATTCAAAAGTAAAATAGTCACAGTGGCTCTACGCGTTATGAACTTGTTCATTTGAACCATTGAGGATGCTTCTTGTCATTTCTTGATGCATCACAGAGATTCAACAGTCTCTTTCGGTTGAATTTTCATGGGTCCAGCCATTAAAGTGTAGCATACCATGTTACATTCGGCTCAAGACTCATTCCATTTCTAATAAATTTCACTCTACTGATTCAGGAATATGATCATCCATGTTCGAGCTTTGGCATGTGATGTATCATGTGATCTTAACGGATGGAGATGTCCTGATGATAAATTAATATATCATTGGATGTCTTCATATTCTAGTAATAAGGCTAACACAGCCTCTCAAATGTGATTTGACTGTGGCTTGTGAATCAATTCAAAATTATCGGTATGCTCAACATGAGATCAGGAATTATTTCTGATCAGCCATAGCTGACTGATTTATTCCACGATTTATCAATTTGCATTCTGAAGCGCTTGAGCAAAGATGAATACCCAAAGAATCTTAAGAATAGTATCTCAACATTCTGGCTGATATTAATATCCTTCATTCATGTTCTATACTCCAAGTAATTAGGATAAAACTAAAACTGAGAAAATAAAATAATTAAAAAAAAAACATTTTAAAAATTCGCTTTTATGTGAACCGTTAAGTATAATAGCATGTCAAAATTTGAAGAGAATGAAAACTGTTATCTACGTTTCTGTCATAAACAAAGAGTAAATCAGTTGACGTCCAGCTTTACGAATTCCATGATTTCAAGATATCAAAATGGTAAGAGCGTGGGTTGTTAACTTTGACACATCAAGAGTAGTTTTCACCAATCAACCCACGCTTTTACCATTTTGATATCTTGAAATCATGGAATTCGTAAAGCTGGACGTCAACTGATTTACTCTTTGTTTATGACAGAAACGTAGATAACAGTTTTCATTTTCTTCAAATTTTGACATGCTATTATACTTAACGGTTCACATAAAAGCGAATTTTTAAAATGTTTTTTTTTTAATTATTTTTTTGAATTTGCAGAAAAATTTTCCGCACCTGGTTGCACGTCGGACGTCGTTATACGTTCTTTGGTTGATTCAATATTAATAATAAGCTAATGTGACCGCAAGATTGTGCCCTTGTTGTTTTTCAAACTGTAGAGATCACTCTCGAGTCGCATTTCAACTATCGGCAATGATTGGGCTACTCGGTATACCAAAGACATCCGTTTGTCTCACTCAAGGTTGTTAAACTCGAAAACGTATCCTAATCAAAAGCTACGGATGGTGATGGGTATAGATTATATTGCTTTAAAGATGCCAGTTGATTAACTCTTGATCATTTCGGGGTCGTTATAGGCGCAAGATCCCAGTGGATGTTGGAGATTTGGCGTGAGACGTTCATATAGATACTATCGTCGTGGAAGTCATTGAAAACCCGTAACGTTCATCCAGGTATCATGAAATCCCATCCATAATCTAGGTAATCTTGTGTATATTTTTGCAGCAGTGGTATTTTTTTCGCCTGAACTTTAGTTAAGTTTTTCAGTTCAGTAGAATTATTCCAAAAATTTGTCGATCGATCTTAACCGTAGTGTTTTTACTTCATTATAATCGGAGTTTCCGCATTCGCGCACGCTTACTACGCCTGAGAGTTTCTGGAGCGAACTTGAACATTCTTATTCTAAAATATTCAATATGATTGACTTTATTTCAAGTATACCCTGCTCCGATGGCTTATAACTTTCGTTCTCCTCCGCAGTCACAGTCTCCGGTGCGTTGAATAAAGTGACCAGATGCCTCCTGTGAAGAAAGTTTTCTGTAGTCAACGACAAAATCGTCGACGGATAGGAGTAGCTCTGTGTAATCTCAATTTCATCGATGCAAGAAAGTCTCAGAATAATGCCAGGTTCCGTGGTCAGCAGATCACACGAGGCGTCGCATCAGATCAAGAAATTAGTCAATCCCACTCTGAAGACAATGAAAACTATGTGCCACCTTACATGCTCAACCGATTCTTATACAATACTTTACCTGTTGATGTATCTCCGGGAGATGCAAGCGCGATCTTATTCAAAGATGAGAAGTTGGGTAGTCAGATGAGCGGCTGTTCCAGCAAAGGTGCTGAAGTTGAATTATTTCCCAACAGAGATGACATAATAATTCATGGTTTTGACCAGAGCTGTTCCCGGGTTGACAAACGCGAGAGTTTGAATGTAATCAGCGATGATTTCCAAAGTTCAACCGTTGATAGACTCTCTCATAAATCTAAATCAACATCGTCCCCTGAATTAGAATATATTGGCGATCCAACTCACGAATCGGAAACTTCTTGTAAGGCGTCTGAGTCGAGTATCACCTATAATGAGTCAAATCCTTGTCTTGCATCACGAGCTTCATCAAGTTATAATTCAAGTCAAAATCATGGAGCATTGCGTACCTACACTTTTCAGGTTGACCAGGAAGATTTTCTCGATGATTTCAAACAATTGACCAGAGATTTTAATATGAGTAATGATTGCGTGACGGCAACTTTGAAATTGATAAACCCTGCCTATCCATTCCTTCCACTTGATTATCGAACTTTATTCAGAACACCCAAAAACGTGGATATCATAGTGCTCAAAAATGGTGCAATGCATTACTTTGGAATAGAATTCTGCATTCGCCAGCAATACGCTGACGTTGATATCCTTGATGATTTCGAAATAGATATAAACATTGATGGTTTACCAATTTTTAAGAGCAGTGGTGAAAATTTTTGGCCAATTTTAGGATATGCTCGAAAATATAAACACAAGTCTCCATTTGTGATCGCCATTTTCAGCGGGACTGGTAAACCTGACCCAGTAGATTCATATTTAGAGAAATTCATCGATGAAGTTGATCATCTGGAGGAGGAAGGAATGGAATTGAATGGCAAAAAATTCAAAGTCAAGATACGATGTTTCTGCTGTGATGCGCCAGCACGTGCATGGTTGAAAAATATAAAAGGTCATACTGCCATTTATGCATGCGAAAGATGTTGTATCGCAGGTTTTTTAAAGAATCGTCACATGTGTTATCCCACTGATACAAATCCAGAGCCGCGAGAAGACAGTGACTTTCGAGTTTTTCCTCAGCGGCGTCATTCGCCCCATGATAATCATATTAAAAATAAATCAGCTCTCCTCCGATCACGCAAACTTCGCCTCAAAAGTCAATTCGTACTGGATCCGATGCACAAATTCTATTTGGGAATCACTAAGAGACTGTTCATGAAACGTTTAGTATGTGGAAAACGTAACCATAGACTCTCTAACAAACATCTAAGATTCGTAAACGACAAGATAAAAGAGTTTAGGGCGTATGTTCCATTTGAATTCCAAAGAAAGGGTCGGTCTTTAGTAGAAATCAAGAGACTCAAAGCAACAGAGTTCAGGCTGTTGATTAAGTATGAGGCACCTGTTCTATTGCGCGACGTTCTTGCCAAAGAAAAATACGAGCATCTTCTACTTCTACATTGTGCTTTGTGGATCTTGTCTGACGAAGAACTCATCACCAAATATGAAGATAAAGCTCAGCGTTTTCTCGAAAAATTTGTCAAAAAGAGTGCTCGTCTCTATGGTCCCGAGTTTGTCTCCTATAATGTACATTCGTGCGTACATACAGTGGAGGATGTGAAAAAGTATGGCCCTATCGACAATTATTCTTGTTTCGTTTTTGAGAACGAATTACAAATTTTGAAACGATTGATACATTCTCCAACAAATCCTCTCAGACAAATTGTGAATAGAATCTATGAAAATTTTGAAATTAGATCCCGAAAGAAAGCAGACATGGAGATTCACCCTATTGGTATAACTTATCACAACAAAACTAGCAAAGATCGTTATGAATGTAAAAGCATTCGACAAAAAAATTTGAAACTGTCGACGAAAGCACCAGACAATATTGTTTATGCCAAGAACAAAGTAATCAGAGTTGATAAAATTATTTTCCATGAGAATAAGTATATGTGCGTTGGGACTCCATTCAGATACTTAAGAGATTTTTATAAAAAACCAATAAGATCTTCAAAGCTTGGAATTTACTATGCCACAAGCGAGAGCCCAGCTCAGATGTTCAGTTTGGAAGAGATAGATTGTAAGTGTATGGCGTTGCCATTTAGTGATGGCTTTGTTGTATATCCATTGACCCACTGTTTGAATGGATGAAAATGTTATGATAACTTGTTCAGCAGAATAAATATAATTTTCAGTTAACTGAACTGCAAGGTGTATTCAATCTCATTCAATTTTACCAAATGCTTCATTCCATCCATCTCTTATTCTGATAGCATAGAACCGGTCGTCTCAGCCAGTAAAATAGAAAGAAATTGAGGACATGGTTTGTGATAACCAAGGTCGAGTATTCACAGAAAAATATGAGCCATAATTTTTTCGTGATTATGGCTTAACCTACGGGCTTCTGAACCTATGATACGCACATTTTCTTCAATCGTTTAATCACATAGCCTTTCCACTGAAAAAAACGTATTTTGTACGTTTATCGGATGCATTTTCAAGACGTTTATAATACGTGTAGCATTAAACCTTTGGTTATTCAAACTTCGAGAAATATACGTATTTTATGCGTATTTTAGACCTATTTCTCAAACGCATATTAGTCGGACATTTATCCGCAAAATATACGTCCAAGAAATGCGTTATTTATACGGATTTCACACTCTTTTTTAAGACGTATATTAGATGAGGCTGTTATACGTCTGAAGACGTATATTATACCCATCAATGTTGCCTGGGACCGTCCTTCAAAATCGACAAAAATATCTGACAAAGACGTTAAAGACTGATAATATCCTTCGAGATAAGTATTTCCTAGGAGGAAGTTGTTAATTCACTAACAAGGAGAGGTCATGGTCTGTGGGTCGTGAATTCGGCTGAAACTCTGGAAATCGTCTCCTTTTGGCACCAAAAGATGATATCCAAAACCGCTAACTTGAATGCTAAAACGTTTCAGAGCTATGGTCAATCACATTAGCATTGTTAGTATACCTATATATATCAACTTTCAACATGGGCCTACATGGGCAACGCTAATGTCATAGGCTGTAGCTCCAAAACGTTTCAGCATTCATGTAAGCGGTTTCGGATATCATCTTTTGGTGCCAAAATGAAACGATTCCGAGAGTTTCAACCGAATCCACGACCCACAGACCATGACCTCTCCTTGTCAGTGTTCTGACGGTAGGCACACGAAGAAGGTCATAAAGTCTCTCAAAGAAGTCAACTCATTCCCTGGTATTATGACTTTGTTAAATAGAACTCTACAAAACCGCACCCCCACTCAAGTACATCAAACGCTACAACAGTGGCCCTACAGTGGGCATGGCCGATCTTCAATTTTTCTTCCAGTTCTCGCTGGTGCATATTGAGAATTTCAAGGAGACCAGTTGAATCTTTGGAGATCGAAACAACGCATGATTACGGGTCATAAAGTCTTCACATATAATTGAACAAGAGGAGAACGAAATAAACGGAAATGTCATATGCATCTAGTTATACCGATCCTCTCAGATTTAGACAAGCTACTCAAGACCGAGGCATAAATATCTTGAATCAGCATAATCATTCAATTGAATTACTAATGCTTTTCACGAATCTGATTATGGCTACTTGTAAGCTCGTGGGAATTTATAAAACCGGGTCAGTTGGAATGGAATCATCAGCAGTGTATGTCGTCTAGAAGTGAGCTGCCACTCGATCAAAACCATTATCTTTTCACTCATTCTTAGTCCTTGATGAGATAAGAAACGTGTAATTTTCTTGGCGTAAAAGTAAGTGAGTGATGAGCACGGTGCTCATATTTTTCCCCTCAGAACGTTTACGTAAGTACGACGGATTAATGGAATTATAATTGGAAATCAAGATGCACCAAGAACTTCATGGGGTGTATAAACTGGTGCTGCTTTTGTAATGAACTCTGAGGTATTAGATTCGCTATCTTTTTGGAACGAAGCCCTTTTTAACCATGGCTCTGTAAATTCTCATCTCAACGCGCCCTGGATGAAGATGTCATACGAACATTGTTGCGAAATTACTCTAAACAGAAATGTTTGATTTTTGAACTTTGTTCGCAAAAGATAGTTGGAAGTAGATAATTTTGGATTATTGTTCTAACCTATGTTGCGATCAACTCTTCATGCGTCAGCTTATGAGTGTTGGGTGACGTTTATCGCGTGTTAAGATCTGTATGAGAATGAAATATTCTGATTTGAAACTTGATATCTGTGAGTTTTATAATATCTTCAAATTAAACGTATCCTGTATCGTGAGTTCTATCGTGAGTTTGACATGCAGATAGATAGCGTGGTTTTCAGAATGGGAGTTATTTCATTCGTGGTTGATGGAATCAAAGGATGATGCCTTATTTACAAGATATAGATGTGGTTTCTTTCGTATACATTCGAGAATAGTCATGAGAAACTTGTGAATAGAGAATGGTGTGAAACCTGGATATTTATGACATGCGTGATGTGTTCGTCTGGATCACGAACGTGATGTGGGACTTTTCATTATTGAAATCTGACTTTCTCACCTCATATTTGCTCGGCATCGGAAAGATTTATTCTATAATTGCCCTTGGCTAATATTAATGTGTCTGAGAGAGCTAATAAATCAAGCTGAGAGGAGATTATATGTCTATTCCTGAATATGGAGGATCAATATTTAGTTCGCATACGTCCTGTGGTATTGGGTGTAAACCTCTGTGTTAATTTAAATGGGACTGCAGCGCCAATATGGTGGCGCTAAGGATGTCTTCCGTCACAAAAACAATAGATAGTGTAATATATAAAATTATTCAGATTCTTAAGTAGATATTATACTTTTTTGATCTCAGTTGCAGATTCTTCCCCACGAAAAATAGATATTAGTGGCATACGAGTCGAAAGGATCACTCCCAAAGTTGAGCACACATCGTGCATGATTCTTGCCCACCAGATAGACCCCAAATGACTATTTTCTTGCAAGAGGCTGGAATTAAATAGGCTATGGTTCATATACGCTGATTGGAGGATAATCTACACGAAATAATGAGCCATGTTCAGATGGGTGCTAATCCATCATACGATTGTCTGAATCATACAAATAATTCTATACAAGTATCAGGAATCTTGGTATTCCCAATAAATATTTTGAACATTCATTGAGAATCAAAATATATTGCATCTACGTGTGCATCTTGGTTGGAGCATCCAACTATAGACTCAGTGAAAGTAAAAATGTTAGTTGTCGTTGATATGCTAGGCATGGAACTACGTTGAATGACTGCATTGGATAGAGTATTCGAAGATTTCCTTCCCACTTTTGTATCAAGTAAAATTCCCCAAAGTTGACATGTTTGGAACCTGGTTAGAGTTATTAGTGAGTCATCTGGCATGGGAATAGGAAAATTTCAGCTCCATATGCAAAATTTCGGAAATTTGAGAAAAATTTAGAATAATTTCGAGACTACTCGACCATCTAACGCATCCAAGGTCGAATGATGACGAGCTTCCATCCTTGTTGTCCCCAAACACTACTTCTTCAGAAATCTGCTGTTACCTCGGAAAATAAGTCTGCAGACGTGGCCAATAAATAGCGGTGATCTCCAGAAGGCCCACAGGTGCTCAAAAATCTTATCCTCAGTTACCCGGGGCCGGGGCCTCAGTCTTGAAGGCTTCTGTATTGTTCTGTTGAAATTCCAACACAGTCTTAACTATTGGTCGAAGACACTACACATATCAACATAGGAAATGGGAAATTCGATTGGAAGGCAATGTGAAGTATCAAGCTCAAGGTAAAAAATATTTCCCTTTGAATGTAAAAATTGTCAAGTTCTTGCCAAAGACGCTAGATACAATCCCCTTCAATAGGACATGCATCGAATCGGTAAAATCAGTGACAGCAAAAGAAACATCGCTAGAATCAGCATTCCGAATGAGTGGAGACTCGATTCCCGTGTTAGGACACGTTTTATGGTGATTTGACACATCCGATGTTATTGCACATTCCATTCTGAGGTGGTGGTTTCCATGGATGAACAAGTTTCTGTGCCTCCATTCCACAATTTCGCATTCATTTCAATGAAAATTAGAGTCCATTGATTTGATTAGAATTGAAAGTCGAATTTTTAATGGAGAAAAACCATAGAAAGCTTAAAGCTGCTCAAAGTTTCGACATCAAACTTCGTAAAGGGGCGCGCCTAATAATAAAGAATCTGGGGTATTTACCGCTGACGGGGTAATCGCATTCTGTATAGTGTAACATATAAGTCTAAGTCAATGGACTCATGGGCTGTGAGAGGATAATGTTTTTGAAGGCTCCTTGTCGAATTGAGGGATATGTAAACAGATTCCGTCGAACATGTCACTACAACCAGTCATCACGAGATGAAGCTTCTTGCTTATCTGCAGCTTCATTTTACGCGGGAAATTTTCAAAATTTTCAAGATATTGTGAATCTTTTGTGTTCCATAGCAAGTTTCAATGAAATCTAATTGATTCATTACTAGTATTCTCCATAATTCTGAGCAAAAATGAACTACAAGCAGTAGTTTCATGTTGGGTTGTTCATAAGTATTGCACGTTTTGTCAATCTTGACGACTTTACACGGCATTTTTCGGCAGTTGTAACACGACATGGAATTCCAGTCTCTACTTATAAGTGACGAGCACTCAATTACAAGTTCTTCAATCTGGTCAGCCATAGCTGGACAAATCTTGCAGCTAAGAATCAGCTAAGAAGTTTGATACAAAATCACAGCATGAATCGAGGCCGATATTGAAATATTCGGAAGTTCGGATGAGGATTGTATTGAGGAAAACGTAATGAGACGTACACGGCTCTAAACCTCAATTCTCCACTGTAGGAATCTTGTGAATTTCGTGTTTCACAGTCATCAATGGCTATGAGTGGACTACTAACCCTCGGTTGGCACACGTGGGTCTATTCGACCCAAGGCCTTTTTTATGAGATCGCCACGCTCGTAATTCGAAGTTTCCTGGGCTCTGGGTGAAATTTGTTGGTAGTCAAGATGTGCCACTTACCGACCGTGCATATAGCAACAGGTCTGGCGCGCGCGTCTTCCCACCACAGCCAAGCGAAATTGACGCTGGGTCTAAAGTACCCAGGTGTGCCAGCTATGCGCGCTATTTTTCATTGCATTTTATTGTTGCAATGATAAGTTATTGCAAAAAATTGAAAAAAAGACCTTTCCACTGAAAATATTCTAGAGGACGCAATATTCAATGGAATGAGCTGAAAATCTAACTGAGTTATCTCAAGATCAAGTAGATATGAGAAAAAAATATTCCAGTGGTCGATCTTTCAATGGAGGTCTTCATTCCGGCATATTGGGTGAGAATAAAAAATCTTAATTCATCGGTCAAAATATGTCAGAATAAATACCTTTTTCCCAAGATTCACTCTTGCGCTATTTTTTTTTTTCTTTTTTGAACTGACCTTATTTCGAGATGACTCAGTTAAATTTTCAGCTCATTTGGATGAAAAATGCGCCATCTACAATTTTTTTAGTGAAAAAGGTGTTTTTTTTTTTCATTTTTCTGGACATTTGTATTTTTTGGAATTTTTTATCCGACCTTGGAGGATATCTGGATACATTGGCCGATTAAAAACATATCAAAAAAGCTGCAAAAAAATTTTCAAGTCAAAAGATTCAATATAATAGCTACAGCATCAATTTTTCGGCGTGGGTCGAATCGGCCCAGGTTGGCCAGCTATGTTATTTGTCGGAGGTGTGCCAGCTAAGGGCTAATAAAGGCTATAAATGGCTATAAGTGGTAGTATAATATAAGTGAAAATACGATTCATCTCTCACAAACTGAAGAAAATTTTGTAAGTAAACTCAAGCTCGTAAAATGATGGAATAATAAATATTTCTCCCAACAACATCTTCGTCATACCATCATCGACTTGAAAATATATGGGATTTGAAGAGAAACTTCCAAAGTCACAAGGAGTGGTATGTGGATGCCATATTCATACAGCTCTTCTAATCGTCTGGGTCAACCTTCTCATGATCTTTCCGGCCGCTCTTTTGCAGTCTTTCGAAGTTTGACCAACACGCTCTCTCCTCCAAACATTACGAGTCGCTGCTTTTAAATGTAGCATCGTGAGTAACAAGGAAGGAGTTTATCCATTCCGATCTGTAATGAGTGAAATTTTGCCTATAGTATCAGAGTCAGTGTCATGTCTATAATCTGGCTATATCTGTTGTTTTGCATAGGGTATGAGTATAGATAAGTGAATCAAATTGTCGGAAGATTTGATGATGGTTCAAAAAACACTACCATTGTTGTTCAAGAACTTCATCAACTCTAATGTAACATGTAGATGGCCCAGCTCTGAACTATTCGAAATGTCATAGGTCACAGGAATCTATACGCAGTAGTTCGTCACATCTTGTACAGACAGGGATTGGACATGGTTGTCGGGTTGCCTGCAAACAGGCATAAAATGGCTACCGTTTAGTAAAGATTTAGCATTGGTAGGGTTAGGGCTTTTGTATTACTCCAGTCATTGTTCACTCACGATCAGTCTGACACGAAACACTCATGTTTGAACCTGATGTACTCACTCTTGCGTTTGAAGGATGACCAATGATCGGGGAGCGTAAAAAATATAAAATTATCAATATAGCCCCATATACATTATCTGGGTGCACAAATCCAACTCATCTCGGATTTCGCTTAGTCCAACTCATGCGCTAGTAGTCAACCTTATTTCTCTCTCAATACCTTATTTTTCTACCTCATTGCGATGTAAAGGTTTGTATGTATATGGGAGGAGCCCAGAAAAATCTCTCGATGAGCGCGCAAAAAGCTCTCGCGATCTCGTATGCTTCCAAGTGAAGCGAGAAAAGTCCGGCATGCTTCGCGCCATCCAAGTACATATTCTGTATTATTATGTATGGATAGAGAGGGAGGCATTATACTCGGACAAGATTGAGATAAGAGACGCTCGACAGCTGGAGTGCATAGAGGTGTGTCTGAAACCGGCAGAGCTGTGGATTTAAGATGATTAAAGCCACCTGATATCGCAAAATTATTACGTACCCTGCTTTTGCTAGTGCATCTCTTGTGCAGCACTCTCTGACTATTACACCTTTTTTGTACCTTTTCTTCTACAGACCTGCAATGCCCTTCTTCTTGACTATCCTTCCAGATGCAACTTTCACGGTTAAGTATTAAGATAGAGTTCACTGAGAACTCTGCATGACACATCGTTACTTCTACGTTGGTAGTTGAATCTCTTGCCATTTTTTAATAGTGATTCTATGTAGAGAGGGCATGAAGAATGGTACTGCTTCGGGACAGTTTCTCACAATTTGTATTCAATTATGAGGGCCATAATGCGAACGTTTCGCGAAACAGGGGCATGGAAGGAAACTTTAGGACACTGAAGAATCTACTCCTGGATCAACTTCTGATTTCTTTAGAGCCTAGAAATCGTGACCTACTTCTCAGTAAATTGCATGTATTTCGAATTTGGCTCAAAATCATGCAACACTGATTACGCCTTCCAAAAAATCTTGATTAAGGAATCCGTCAGAAGTGTCCTTGAGAAATTTCATTCGGCAATTTCAGGACTCATTCAGGCCACGTTCAGGATAATCAAGCAAGGCTGATAATCTCAAGATAGTTTATTTTGCACCGAGTTCATGAGGTTGAATCTCAATTTTGAGCAATTTATTTTCAGCCCAAGCCGCAGTAGGCAATGAGTCTAAATAGTCGCTTTGTGACGGGGAACTTCATGAGCGAGGCGTGAGAGGTATTCTTGTAGTTTTGGAGGTACCCAAAAGTAAGAATACTGCGGAAAGCTTCTCTAGATTATGTGGACTATGGTCATCCCTCGTTAACACGAATTTCACGGGATAGGTATTTTATTTGTGTTATCGAGGAGTTCGGGTTAACCAGAACGCTCCAGTCACTTTTTAACACGAATTAATTCGTGTTAACAGGGTAATATACGATAGATGGTGTTGAGAGATCAAATCGGAATATTTCTGCTGTTTCGTTAGTATTAATTGAAATTGGACAACTACAATTTTTATCTAAGTTTTTTATCAGAATTGGAGAACGAAAAAAGAGAGCTTGACCAATAGTTGTGATGCAATAAGTGATTCACTGATTGTTGACACTACCTACGGAACTTTCACCGCCCCTCTTAAAAAACTATCCAGAGTTTGCTGACGTAATTTTGAAGGATTTTTTACATGATACTCGAAACTCAATTTCTATAAATGATCGATAAATCCAATCGACGTACTTGTCGAGGCAGCATAATCACTCAGAGTTTTTAAAGTTGCTAAGACAGCAGATTGAGGAGGTGGTTTGGGTAAAGTTACAATTTCCTCATCACTCCTGGAATTCTCTAATTGCTATTTTTCTACTCATCAGCTCCTTCATCACATACGGCTAATCCTCCATCAACATTGACATACCTTTCAAATGACGGGCAATTCTACAAAAAGTGAATTTCTTATTATTTCTGATATCTTATGAGGTCCAAATTATAAGTTCGTGTATATAAGTCATCGCATCTACGTATGATGGATTGATGCGACACAAATATCCCTAATCAGTTGTATCAAGGGGTGGAACTGGAAATACATCTTCTTTTTCTTCATTTTATCAAATAACGTTCTCTTCCTCGTCATCCTCAGAACAGTCTCATGCTTTTTTGAAGCAGTTTTTCATCGCATCTGGAGATATAGATTGCCAAGCCAATGCAATAGCTCTGATCGCACCCAAAACATTCCACTTCGGCACAGTGTTTTCTTCAATTTCAAATGACATGATCGCAGCTCGGACTAGCAATCTGCGATGAGCTGCTTCTACTGATCTGAAAGAGAGACGCATGAATCACTTGTATTCTCAAACTTTTTCCAAGACCAACGGCTTCACGTTTTCTTACCTGATAATTCCTCGGTCTAGTGGTTGCAATCGTCGTGTTGTGTATGGTTGAAAAAAACTCAATTGTGATGTTGGACAAATTTAAATCTTGGATGTTATGTGCACTGCAGTTGTCCATTGTTGGAAGAACGTGTCAATTCTGAGAGATCATTTTACTATTAAAATCCAACAACCAATTGCGAGTGCTGACCCTGTCTACCGAAGCATTTTTTTTGGTCTGTGTCATCACACGGTAACGATCCTGGGTCAATATTTCAAAAACATCGAGGCTTCTTGGATTTCCCAATCACCCACAAGTTCTCACTACCATCAGCATTACACCCAAACACAGCTGTTAGTCTTCGTTTACTTTTGGTACCGCCAAGGCACTTGTTTCCTCTTAAATTGAGTGTACTGTTGGGGAGAAGATTGTAATGTATCGCACTTTCATCGATATTGAGAGTATCTTGAGGAGCAAATTTCTTCCTAGTTTTTGAAAAATCTGTCTTTCAGTTGTTTGCGTCTCTTCCGGCCACTTGTAGAGATTCATCGTAGATAACTTGGGATGAAATATGTTTGCGATATCGGAAATTCTCCAGCCAATCACTCAAAGCTTTAAAATTTTCGATGCCTAAATCTTTCGCAATCTCTAAAGCCTTCTCTTGAATTATCCCGCCAGTCACTGGTATGTTTTTTTCCCGCATTCTGCAGAACCATTTGAATAATCCCTCCAATTCATCATTTTTCGCACCACGCAAGCGTTTCACTTTTGGCAACTCAATTCTTGATGCAGCGGCGTTCCGAATCTTATCTTCCTGTGATATGATCGTTGATAATGTCGATCTTTAACGTTTTTGCTTGTAACTCTGAACAAGAGGCCCATTTGACCAAGTTACTCTAGATTCTTCATATTTTAGATAGTACCAAACTGTGAAAAAATTTTGGGGATGATTGGTGACCCGGGCCCCGTGATCCCCCCGTGAGTCCAAACGATGCACCGGTATGTATCGGAATGACAGCATGTCAAAATCTCTCACATTTGATTGGATTTGATCGCTTCGGGGTAAACTATCGGTATAGCTTTTTTTGTTGGTTTTCATGAATTGAAAACACATCATTGTGCAACGTAGCTCAAACAGTTAATATGTTACTATCGTTGCATGATAAGATGGCCTCTAGAAAATGAACAAGTTTCAGGGCCATGCCAGCTCGATTGGCGTCGAAATGATAGAGAGTGCACTGCGCGTCTATACTAGCCGAGACTCGTCTCTTTTGTAGTGATGGACATCGTGACTCGATATTTGCCCAGCAAAAGAGTCTTTTTCTGCCTATCTCAAATTGCGTACAGGGTCAGCCATATATCCAAGCCCACCACCGTCTATCTCCTCCTCTCGAGATACGTGATTATATTATGAAAAAGTTTACCGATACCGACTTTTATTGCCGCTTGTTTAAGGGAAACTATACTGGTTCGGAAAATCGAACGATTCGGATGATTACATTGGCGGACAACGTGACCAGTACATATACACTTGGTGTGCAGTAAGTGGACGTCAATTTCCTAAATTTGCTAACTGCAATGATGATTTTAACCAATTGATGTTGACGATGTTGTTGGTCACGAATTTATGTTAAAATAACGGCAGTGGTTGTTTACTGTGATGGCTAGATTGTCCATGATGTTTCTGGAAGAATTTTTTTGGGCGCATTTCTCTAGATATCCCTCGGTGTGAATCCCGTCAATCCCAAAAATACTCCGACAAAATTGAGCAACGGATGTTAATTGGGTTTGACTCAACGATACGTGTACGCATCATACGAGTGCAAGTTAATGCATGTGAGCTGTGAATTTTCACAAAGTTGCGTCACTTTTACCGCTCATTAGGTGTCCTCTGACATTGACTTCGATCGAAACGTCCTAGAATTCGCTTATAGTTTCTGTGAAACTTTTACTAGATTCCGTCAGAACTTAACCGCTAATTACTCTCTCCGAAACCATCAGTGAGAACTCACTGAACTTCAATTAATCTGCCACTTGATATGGTTTTTGATTGATCAGATTCCAAAGAGGACAATTCAAATTATTCATCACATTTCAGTTAATCTGGGATCAACTCTGACTGATGACTTCAGTGAGTAGTTCCAGTGAGCATCACTGACATTTCAATGGGACCATCCACCTGAAATTTCAGTGACCTTGGGTGCCGGACGAGCCATCGTCACTGAAGTTTCAGTGAGCACCACTGAAATTTCAGCGAGACCATTCACAGAAATTTCAGTGAGCATCAACTGAAGTATAAAAAGCGCTTAACCAACTGGCAAAAAGGTCCCGCGGATTCGTTTCTCGTCTTTTTGCCAGTTCAGTAAGCGCCTTTTACACTTCAGTTGATGCTCACTGAAATTTCAGTAGTACTCACTGAAACTTGAGTGACCATGACCCGCCCGACTCTAATGGTCACTATAATTTCAGTTCAGTGAATGGTCTCGCTGAAACTTCAGTGGTGCTCACTGAAACTCCAGTGACGATGGCCTGTCCGACACCAAAGGTCACTGGAATTTTAGGTGGAAGGTCTCATTGAAATGTCAGTGATACTCACTGAAACTTCAGTGATGTCGACTCGTCCGACCACCCAAAGTCCGACAACCTAACTACTCACTGAAGTCATCAGTCAGAGTTGATCCCAGATCAACTGAAGTTCAGTGAGCTCTCACTAATGGTTACGAAGAGAGTACCTACGTCTATGCTTAATAGTCATAACTTTTCTTATTTGTAAAATATTCTATCAGAAATAATCAAGAACAATATGGGTAACACGTGTATTGAGTTCGATTATCTTATGATAATTCATACAAACTTTCCGAAGGTGAATCGGGTACACCGTTTTCAATTTTTCTCAATTAATCACTTATTTGTTAGTGTGAAATGGATTAGTAGCTCCATGATTTGTACAAATTAAACATGTTTGTTGCACAGGGCTCACCACCGGGGGGCCCCGCTCGCCGCGTATCCTACCCTCACTGCTGAGAATTTTGGCCTCAAAGCGAGTAATATCATGGGGGGGGGGGGCGAGTGACAGGGTCATCTACTGGGCTCACCCGCGTACCTTGAGAGGGATTGTTGAATTATTTCAACTTACTTTGAGGATTTTGAGATAAATTTAAGTATGGTCCAAGCTAGACATTTCTATAAATTTTGGAGTGGGCCAGTGTTATTGGTAAAATATCACGAATTTTAAGTAAAATTTCAAACGTCAGATTTATTTTTACCATTTCTCTCAATTATTGTGTGATAAAAAGAGGGTGCAAAGTACTTTAGAATTCTTGTGGTCAATGCACGTTCCACGATCGCAGGAGGCTTCTTTAATTGCACACCGAGTCCTTATCGTAATCACGCAATCATAGGTACACTATGTGAGCTCACGTCCAAGCCATTTTACTTGGTATAAGTTAGCCAGCAAAATCCCAAGTATAGAGAAAACTTTGAGAGAAATCGTGAGCCAATGCAATCGATGCCAACCATATAGACTGACTCTATATACACTATATACCAGTATAAAATGGCAATGGCCGTTCTCTCATTCTTACTCTCAGGCAATCAGCGACGATCCGTGTGTTTGCACAGGTAAACGTATCTTTTCGGTCTTATTTGGAGAAGGAATCTCAACTCTGCTGGCTTCAGAAAGCCAAAGTGTATTTTATATATGTATGTATATGGGAGGGAAGGATGAGAGCCAGTAATAAGTGGTTTGCTTTCAAAGTCTCGCGGGTAAGGCACCTTTATCTCGCGCCTTTTACACGTACAAAATATATCCATATACATACTTTATATGTACTCAAAGGGAATATCGTGGCAAAACTACCGCTTGGAAATGAAGGGAACAAAATTTCATGCGACGCCTCTTTTAGTTATTGTACATGAGAGAACGGATATGGCATTTTTTTTTTTAATCTGATGTAATTCTTTCTCTAGAATATTTTTCAAGCTGAATCCGACGTTAAAATAGCCATTGCAGATCTTGCCTGGCTATGAAAAACATAGATCTTGTTATTATTAACTTCCGAGAGGAATTTAGAAACCCTCGTTGTTACTTCTGAGCGGCAGATATTCACACTACTTCTTTTTCATGACAAGACTCAATTTTTATCAGATTCTCGTATTGACATCTTTTGTCCATCGCCCGAGTGTCAAAATTAGAGAATTTAGTCGCTGCAATAGATGATAATAGAGTCTTTTCAGTTACCGATATCTTACCAAACTTGGAATCTTACTGCTGATTTCATGCAAGTTGGTGCACGATGAGAAAACCTCAAATTTCTTGACTCAAAGTTTGATTAACTTGAATAGGCTATTTTTGACCAACAGATTTTGATATTTCCCACAGTGCATCCCTTCTCATTTTCCCCCCAATATTTCTAATCGTGCGTTGCATGCCATCAACCGATAAGAATACTGTTCCAGCATTCTTTAACGGCTATTTTTTATGATTTAAAGTTATTCAACTTCCGATCCAAGAAATAATAGAGATCCAAACCTAGCACTTCAGCAGTCTGTCATACTTCTGACGTGAGCAAAATTGTGATGTCCATAATAATGACTAATACAGAAGTTCAAGAGAAATGAGATTAACATGGTATAAGCATAGGTGCATCATACAAATTGGCAGGTTGGAGTGAATTATCCGTATAGCGTAGCTGATAAGTGAATTTATATTTGCATGAAAATTTTCCCGCTAATTCGTATTTTCTCGTATCGAAATTGCACAGGACGCTCCGCGGTAATTTTCGCTTCTATACTCAATGTATGAAATGCTGCATTACGTGTGCTATTTGCACCACGTGGCTATATCTTGTGAAGCACACCCAACCCATTCTCACTCATTCAATGATTCTATATATCCATATATAATATACTTCCATTATACTCAATATATACTATACGCAGTATTATGCCCTCCGTCTCTTTGCCAACGAAATCGACCCCAACGTATGGTATATACTCAACGCCGATTCTTAATTGAACCTCGGCCATATAGCATAATCAAATATTAATTATAGTAAATTAATAGTCATGGATCTCATTTGCAGTTGCGTTCAAATTCAATTAATTCAAAAGTTCAGAGCTTGTGAAACTTTGTGAGATTCGGTTTATGCAAGTAATTTTGAATTATTTCATTGTGGATGTTGATTGAATGGAACAAAATAGAATTTTAGAATTATTTTGTCTCTAAAATTTATTTGAAGAAAAATTTAGCTCATGCCTGAAGAAATTTTTTTGGAGTAAAAGCGTTGGTCGGGTTTGTATAACATCCCATTTGAAGATATATTTACAGGCAAACCCCGGTATTCGCGGTTAATTGGTTCCTGAAAAGTACCGCGAATACGAAAATCGCGAATACCGGGGTATATGGCTTATGGGAAATGGGGGGTACCGTTCCAAAAATCACGCAGAGTCAGAAATCATTGACTGAAAATCAAATCCTTGGGGTCATTAAAGAGTTTCAAAATGTTTATTTCGTACAAAAATGTGTCTTCTAATTATAAATGATCAGAAACATAATGTTTGTTTGTAAATATTGAGTAAAATAGATCTAAAAGATTATGTTTTAGCAAGAAAGTCGGTCATGCGTGTCTGTCTTGACCTTCTTATGAAATCTCTGTATAATTCCCTCTCTGTCTTGTACCCATACAATCAGAAGATTTTTCATTTTAATAACACTTTCTTTGCGAGTGATCTTTGAATATTTTCCATGGGCACCTAAGTGACTTGCAGCTTCCCGAATCTTGAGTTCGTTATCACGAATCGAACGAATCGTGGATTCGTTGACATCGTATCTCCTGGCAAGCACACTAACTTTTTCACCTTCCTCCAACAAATCCAGAATCTTTAATTTTGTAGCGATGTCCATGACTTTTTTCGATCTCTTCTTTTCAATCTTCCCTGAACGCAAACTTTTCTTTGGTGGAGCCATTATTATACAATTAAATTCCAAATGCTGCAGCAGCTTGATCCACCCAACCTCAATAACTAAACAACAACAAATTTTCAAAACAACAGTAGCCTGGATGTTGACCACCGTGAAACTAGCAACTGTCTTTGTATTGACGAGGTGGTAGATCGTAATTGTCGGTTTCGTCACGCGTGATCATGATTTGCAACCAGGTTCGATGATTTCACATACAGGAATAAGAATAAGAACATCTCTCGACTCTACTAAATTAACGTACTTGAATCGTCGAACCGCGAGTACCGGGGCAAATTACCGCGAATACGGGGCATTGTCCACGATTCGGTAACCGCGTATATGCGGGGATCGCGAATACCGGGGTCGCGAATACCGGGGTTTGCCTGTAATTAGCCAACTTGAATGAAAATAGGATACCGTCAAATTGGGTGACTCCTGCACGATTTCGTTACTTTTTATCCTGTTTGGCTCGGTATTTCAATGTACAGTGACAAACTTCACCTTAACCAGTAGTCGATCGAAACCTCACACAATTTCAGATTTCAATTGACGGGTTCTGAAGTTCAATATGATGTATTTAGTCGGAGCTATCCAGAAGTTTAAAAGAGTACCAAAGTTAGACCCCAAACGGAAAACTTCTTGATACACTTGTAAAATATTTATTTGAATGTCACTCATCACCGCCGGGGGGTTCGGGGGCTGGAGCCCCCCGATTGAAAAAAGATTCTGAAAAATGTATCAGAAAAGAATCTTGTTGTTATAGCGTGTTACCACGTTGCTCGAAACTACCGCCAGCTATCAAAAGATCTAATTTTGATAATTCATTTGTAAATTTGTGTAGTGATGAATGATGATCATCTGCATGAATCTGAGAAGATAGTCTCAAAGATTATGAACAGCGCGTAAATGACTCATTGGCGCACAGAAGTGCATTAAAGCAGTGGGTAAAAAATTTTTTGTGAACACTTTATCCGAAATAATGCTCAAATCCGCTATTTACGCACGCACACTCGCGTCTAAATAGCCATTTTTGCGCACAGAATAACAAAAAGGAAAGTTTCCGAACGTTGTAAAAAATTCGAATGAAGCATGCATCAAAGCTGTCGTATTTTGTTACCATGGACACAATTCAAGAAAGTACAGTACACAAAGCTCAGTATGAAAAAGTTTTAGGAGTATAATATTGGCACCGCTAACCGACCTAGAATTCCCGTTTGTTATCCTCATGAAGTCATGATGGATTTCGAAACCGCTATGATTAATACTTGTGAGCTAGTACTTCCCGAAGTGAGACTTTTATGTTGTTATTTCCACTTGATCCAATCTGTTTACGGAAAAATTCGAAGTGAAGATTTTCAAGGAGCCTATATAACAACGTAGGACATTGCTCTCTGAAGTTGCTAAAGCTTTTGTCCCACTCGACGATGTTTGTGCCTCTTTTGAACTTCCACGTGACGAGGTTGTGGACGATTCGTCACCCATTTTCGGCTGTTTTCGGCAAGTTTACATCACCGGCATCGGAGCTACGGGAAGGCGAGCCGAAGTTGGGCCAAGATACCAGCCAGCCAAATGGAACGTCCATCAAGCTAAGCTATATCATGGATAGTAATCAAAAAATCAATAACGTATTGGAGCGTTGGCATAATCGGTTCCAGGTTCTTATAGGGAAAAACCACCCCACCTTCAACTTGATTCTGATAAAGATTCAAAAATAACAGACTAGTAGTCAGACTGTTAATAACAAGAGACAATTGTCACCGAGTTGAGCCAAGGCAAAGATGTCACGGTACTTTTCCAAATAAAGATGAATTCAGAGAAAAATCATCTTTCAGAGTTTCATGCATTAATTTCTTGAGATATTTCTGCAAGAAAAGGATCAGATAAAATAAGATTTCACTCTGAAATGAAAAATGAAGATCGAAGATAGAAAATAAGTATCGACTCGATGCAAATAACGACGATCATTAATCTGTAGTGCAAATGCCTCACAATTCTCATCACAATTCTCAGTAGTTACAAATTCCTTCAGAATTCTAGTTCCTTGTCGGTCTTATTGAAATATCCTGCGCCAAAACAGGAATGTAATTTGAAAATCATATTAAAAAAAATGATGATTGCCTCATAAAATTCATCAACCATTGAAATAAAATTAACAGTACGGTAACCACCTTGAAAAGAGACGCAATTGAATAAATGTCACAAGTACCATAATCGAGAATATCGTCGAGTCGAGAGCCATGTTTTGAGGTATAGGACAAAAAAGGGGTAAGGAAAAGACGCTAAAGTAAGAACTGGTAAGGTCGAAGAAGCAGTGTATAGGGTAATGAGCCACAGAACGTCATCGTAGCCGTTGTCGTCGTCGTCGTCGTCGTCGTCGTCGTCGCTAGCCGCGTTGACAAAATGGATTAGACCGTGAGAGAAGAACAGGCTCTATTATATACTCTAGCTATATACTCTGAGTGCGAAAATCGAAGCAACGACGAGAACGATGACGTGCTGTCCAAACAACCCTTTTCCTTAATCATTTAAGTGATTTGGTAAGCGGCCTCTTGGTCGGCTTCATACTAGTAGCCTCTCCTTTTCCTTCAAGAATTTCACCCTTGCTTTTCTTTTACCCAACGTCTCTGCTCATTTTATCCTGTTCACAATTCTGGGTGCTATATAAGAAGAGTGCGACTTTGTACCTCATATAACAGAGAAAATAATTTTAGACGACTCAACCATCACCCTTTAATTATTCTTTCAAAGTAGTCAACCCTTGTAGTGTGAATTAAATCAGCACTTGCCATTTCTCTCTTGTTCGTATTAGTTTGATTGTAGGATAATAAAAACACTTGTCAACTCTGATTCAAGACCTTGACTTTTCTAAGCTCCCTTTCATGAGTTCGACATTTCAAATGAAGATGAAATGAGATGATTATTCTGATTCACAGTAGGCTGAGTCCATTTTTGAAATCCAGATTTTTCCGCCTTAAGAATTCCATCCCACATTTTCTAACGGGGCATAAGACTCACTAATACCAAATATTTTATCATCTCCTCATGATGTTATCTAAGTGGAAAAATAGTTCTGACAATTTTTTGGGAAATGTTTTGGAATTTACAGATAAAAGTTTCCAATATTGACATTTACGTGAAAATTTTGATGATACAGGGTTCAAGGCGGGTTGTAAAATCATATTTATTATTCGACAATTCGCCCCTCAGCCCGAATCGAGATGGAATTGAGAAAAAATGGGAACAACTCGACCGCAGGCACCTTCAAACCTATAATGTAGGCACATTGTAATTCGCATTTTTCTCCATTCCCTTGCGATTTAGGCTGAACAATGAGAATGCAAGTTCAAGTAAGATGATGATAAGTATTCTCACCGGTTGCCCCAAATTCAAAATAAATTTGCGTATGTAGTTTGTGAAAAAAATTTAGCTCACACGGCTACCAATCCACGAGCCGTGTTTGGGATGAAATGGGTTTTGCTCAACCCCCTCTCCCCTCACCTCAATTAGGCACAGTGGGAAGTGGGCCGTGAAAATTCATTTCATCCCAACTCTGATCCACGACGTCTACGAAGCATTGCGCCGATGCATGCGCAGTAGATGCGCAGTAGACACATTATGGACCTTTGGGAAAATGAACAAAAAAAGCAAAGGAGATGTTCTCAATATCGATTACAGAGTGCTTACGGAACATTCATCTATTTACGAAGCAGAATAACTCTGACGGGGATTCTGTTCTCCTGATCAATTTTAATAGCACAATTTGGTGCGGGTTTCTTGTATTTCTTATGAAAAAGATATTCCATTCTCTCGTTTGATGCTCATTTTTTTTCCATTTTTATCAACTCAAAAACTGATCGTCATGATTTGAACTCAACATGCAAGTGTTGATTTGCTGAAGATCCGTTGTGAATTAACATTCTGATTCATTTTGATCGACTCGTCTCAAAAGGAATGGATATTTTCCTCAACTCATTCATCATGTCCTTGCTAAATTTAATTGCCTTAATAATATAAAATTTTAGATAAGTCTTTTATGATTATCAATAGGTATTTGAAGATTAGATTTTCTGGATTTCTGGATAGTCAATGTGATCCTCTTTTTCCACAGAATGTGGACTACTAGGTAAGAGACGATTAAATGGAACAAAAAGACAGATTCGCAATATTTTGCAAAGAAACCAGCTCATTCCTTTCCTCTATGCAGTTTTCATCCATGTAAAATCGAGTAGTGTAAATAAAAAGTGTTTGATTACCTAAGAGTATTGGAAGAAATTGAGCAAAAGTAACGGGACTGTGCAAAAAATTTGCGCAACTATAATATGAATGATTCAGAATAACTATCCCATGATGAATATGTCGCAATTCAAGTAGTTACGAGAAAATTTCCATCTTGCCGCAATCAAGACAGCATTCACATTCGTCTGGTGTCTAACGTAATAGTTGTGAGTTATAACCAAGATTACAAGATTTTACGACTGTAGGCTGTTATCGAGTATTTCACTTTCTAATAATTACGAACTGTGGCAAAATCTTTGCAGAACTAGTTACTAAAATTTTTCTCCTCACCGTAACATTGGTGAATTTTGTTCTCTACCTGCTACCATAGAAGATTATCATTCATTCGTCAAGAAAATTTGGATATGAGAGACTAAATCGATTGAAAAAGCGTATCAATGATTACAGTAAACCATTTTTGACGACATCATTTTTCTATCTGACTATCTCGCCTTCTCATTTTCACTTTCTCATGCAAATTGAATTCTTGGGTACAGAATAACTTTCACCTCGTCTGTATGCCATCGATATAGTTACTTCACACGGTTTATGAATATAACTGTCGATTCATCGTCGAAGTGTAATAGACTCTTACCTGTTGCCAACATCGGCCATTTTATACTTAGTATATATGAGTGATTCCACCGAAAGCGGGATTCTTGGGACCATAATCGTCAAGGGGAGAGAGATTTGGGTCAAAAAATTATTTCAGCCCCAGACGAGTTTTAGTGGGTCGTTGCAGTTAGTTTCCACTCATTTTGGCACAAAAATTGACATTTTGTCTGAGAAATATTGCCACGGCTCGACAACCAATCATAGAATCTTTTCCGCATAGATTTGCTCTAATGCAACCAAATACTTCAAGAAAATTTGTTCCACAAAGCCATATCGCTCGTTAGGGAGGAGCACAACATGGGGACGGAAAGGACAGAAAATTTTGTACGCCATTCTGAAAACACGTTTATGTGGTGCGCCTGGGTGCAGATTCGAGTTTTCGGGTTATATCGCGCAAGAATTAGGTGTATTTGGGTATCTGGAAATCAACCTCATTGGTTAGAAAGACTCAATAGACGATCGTGGACGTTAATTAGTAATGGCCGGTAATGGCCGAGTTAATTAGTGCCGTGCAAGCAGTTTGGGTGCAAACCCGTCTTCAAAATGTCGAATGTCCGTGCGCGAACTAAGAAAGTAATTTTGAATCGCAAAGTGGTGGATTATGTTATTTGAAGTATCACGAATAGAAGTGCATAGCTACATATACAGTACCGGTCAAAAGTCTGAGGACACCTGGGAATTCAAACTGACGATCTTCAGAGCTGGATATATCTCAGAACCTATTAATCGTAGAGAGCTCTGTGTGGTCGCATTTTGTAGCTCATACCGAGCGCTCTCAAATCTATTCTCTGTGTTTTCCATCCCGCGTATTATACCAGAGACACACGAGTCAGAAAGATGACTTTTTTTGCAATTTTTCGGTCGAGGTACAAACGCCTGCCGATTTTGGAGAGATCGTTGGATTGCTATGAGACCAATGACATCTCCAAGCCCATGAAAAGATCTCAAAAATCCGTTTCAAAACGTCTCTCGAAGTGGTTCTAGTCCCGAGATCGGAGTAATTTAGTGAGGGAATTTTTCTCTCAAAAAATCACACGATAATCTAAAAATGATGAGAAACAGACCATTTTGGGGCATCTCACCCTCATTTGTGCAAGAGTGTGATTCAACATCGAGATAGCCATCGGAAGTGAAGGCTACCGACCTGGAACTGAGCTGTTTCTCATTATTCTTGGATTATCGTGTGATTTTTTGAGGAAAAAGCACCCTCACTAAATCAGTTGAATCTCGAAATCAAAATTACTTCGAGAGATGTTCAAAAACGGATCTTGGAGGTCTTTCCATAGGCTTGGAGATAAGGTAGGTCTCATAACGACCCAACAATCTCCTCAAAATTTGCAGGCGTTTGTACCTTGCCTGGAAAATTCCGAAAAAAGTAGTTTATGGGCAAATCTCACGAAGTATGCGGTTTGGCCGAACAGGCCTATTTTCACGTTGTCAGAACAACAGTCGCGTTATTTCCGCCGCTCGCATTAGATCATTTTGAAGATCTACTCATATTTAATAGTTCTGCATCATTCAGAAGTCTAAGAATTGCTATAGAAAGGTACTGGGAGACGCTTCTTCGTGACAAAATCACAATTTTCGACCGAACAGGGCCATAGTTCTCTCACGCCTTAGCTCGCCACAGGCGGGGCGGTTCACCGATCGGTCTGAAAATTGGATATGTGATGGATTATAATACATAGAAACATATAATTTTCGCCCGAGGCTGTGCCTATCAATGCGTCGGAGTGCCGATGATTCGTTGGAGCGAACTCCGATTCTACATTTTCTCCTGTATCGCTCTTCTAATGGATGCAGCACTCGGGGCGGTGAATATTTCGTATCTGTAGAAACGACATATTATTCTACATCCAAAAACCTACAAATCTAGCCCAAGAACGATAGTGTGCTCGATTCCGCACGACGATGCGGCTTGAAATGAGAAAAGTTATTTTCGCGTAAATGGGGTCAAAAAAATCGTTTTTCGTGTAGCACACGAAAATTTCGATTCCGTTGGGATGGAAACCACGTGTAAACTGATATTTGTACCCCCAAGAAATGACTGTGAGAACTGCCGCTACTACAGCCTCATCTTGGTCGTGATGCGAGGCTTGTGAGGATCGACAAATGACGAAAATGAGCGTTTCGACGGTTGAGGCACATCTACATTTTGTACCACAGACCTTCAGAAAACACTGTAAACCATTGAACTCATCTCTCTTCTTCTATTCCAACACCAAGGATGCCATGTATTCACATACACACGAGCCAATTAGAATTACGAAAATATGAGGGTCCCACGCAAATACATGGGAAAAACTTCTACACCCTCACAAATCCACGGCGGGGCTCCAAAATGATTTACGCAAGTATTTCATCATTGTTTGAGCATTACTTGGACCAAACAAAAGTTTATCGGAGATGTGCTGCCATTCTGGAAATTCTCGAAATTTCAAAGTCGAAACCGCATAGTTCCTGAGATTTGCCCTTATATGACTCGTGTGTCTCCGGTATAATACGCGGGACGGAAAATACTGAAAATAGATCTGAAAGTGCTTGATATGAGCTACAAAATGCGACCCTACAGAGCTCTCTACGACGAATAGGTTCTGAGATATCCAGCTCTGAAGATCATCAGTTTGATCTCCAAAAGTATCGAGATTTTTGACCGGTAGTGTGAGAGTTTTCGATATCGCATGAACGTGATGGTGAAGTCAGAAGTCAAAGTTGGTTTTCCCTATACAGAGAACCGAATGGACATTTTGACCCTTTAGCAAGCAAAATAAAATACAGGGACATTAGAATCGTCTCCAAAACGATCAATATAGTTGTGCGCCAATAAAATACACCCCAGAAAATTGCTACAGAGCACATTCCACCTTTCAGAAATTTTGAGGTACTTGGGATACAGAAAATCCTACTTTCGGCGGAACCACTGATATACATATACAATCAGTAGCCTGAGTGTGTACATGATGAGAAATAATATTCTGAAGAGTATTGAAATATTATAAAGATCAGATTCTCATCGATAGCACTCACTGAGCTAATACGTACACTTTTTTAATACTTTGATTGAAATTCTCTTTCGTCATTTATCCTCATTGCATTTCTGATAATATAGTTGTAGAATAATAATGTCTTACTCGCTGCAGCTTGATTATAACTAGTGTTTCGTAGATCATCGTACGTAATATTTCACATATATCTGGTTTGGTTTTTAGCTTAATGAGATATATTTCCCCTCAATATTATGTATCTAATATCATAATCAAACACTTTTTGTTAAAATGTGTGAGAATAATGACAGCTGAGGACAAAAACTAACAGAAACACTTGTTGCAGACTTAATAATGACCCAATCTTCTTCTAAAATGTGTCCAAACACTTGCTATCGTCTCAACAAGAGGTATATATATGATGTATGAAATGTGTTCCATAACCTTATTCCTATTTTAAACACTTCCATCAATTTTTATCTCAAGTATCTACACATAGTTTATCTATACAGGTGCAACAATTTTTTGGGCATCATCATCATCATCATCATCATAGCAACACACGATATTGCCTATTACCTTTACTTTTGCCCTTATATTTCAAAAATAGAGTCTAATAATACATAAAAATGATGAAAAATAATACAGAACACTGATGAAAGAGAGCGAAATGATTTTACAGTGAGCAATCAGAATTGCAGTAATTTATACCTATGGACACTGCGTACGTACAGTTTTTGCAGAAATGATTACGTTCTATATGCATATGTGTATATAACATGGGGTGGAGCAGAGAACGTCTCTATGGGCGGAGCTTGTTCACCGCCTCGTCCATATCATCATACATATATATATATTCATGTACGTTATATTCAACTGATGCAACGGCAGCGACGACGACGACGACGGCCACTGCAAGTCTCGAGGATATATACTATTAATTATTTTCACTGACCGATCGAAAAAAAAAAGAAAAAAAAATGAGACAAAAAAAAAGTTGAAGTCCGACCAGCCAATCCAATCGTATCGCTACTGCCGATCGCATGATTCTCTTCTGTCTTTCATTTTCTGTCTTCTTCACTCTGTTGAGCTTTGAAAATCGATTTTGTGCTGTCCCATCTTGGGTATGTGTATATATGTATATTTATAAGAGTATCACCAATACAGCAGTACCAGAATAATAATTATGATTGGATACCTCAATCGTATATGATGGGATAGTGTACGCCTACCGATGAGCTTTCTTTTTATTTCAATTAAGAATTTCTTGATTCTTGCAGTATGGATGCATTCGAAAATGATTCTCTCTACTTTTGCTGCTTATGCTTTGATTGGTGGAATAAGCTATTTATTGAGTCAGAGATAATATGCTCAGTTTATATATGAGTAGTTCAGCGTAGAAATTTTGATTTTTTTGGAATTGAAAATGTGCTGACCCCAAATATCACTTCCCAAGATTTTAAGATGTATTTTCGACTTTTCAAAACATATCAAGCATAGTAAGATTACGAAGGTATTTAGAAATTTCCACACATCGGTACCATGAGTGAAAATTTTATATTCAAGCGCGGCTTACACCGTAGCACGACACGAAATGAACATTTTAAAGTATGATACGGATCTTATATTTTGCCACCAAAATCAATGCTCTGTCCAAACGATTCAAGTTACAGTTTTGAGGTTATGAAATTTTGATTTGACCATTCAATATTTTGAAAAAACCTGACTAAGACCACCCTTGACCTGACATAAAAGGACCCCGCCATAAATGATAGGATTTTGGCTTTCAGCGAATTTGACTCAATCGGGAATCATTCGATAGAGCTCGAAGAGCTGAAAAAATGTCTCTATTACCGTTAAGCCCGAAAAATTCTTGTTCTCGGATAAATTGGTTGCAAAGTTGCCGATTTTACCGAGATAAAATAGGGTTATGGTACCAATCGAGCAATAACATACGTTCGAATTCGCTCGGCTTGTTTGGTATTTAAGGCTACGTAAGATAGCACTCTAAGAATCTTTGCATTACACGCAATTCAAGAATTCTTTCAAGAAAATAACAGAGTACCGGACTCCTCAAGAGAATATCAGTAATAAAAATCATAACACAGTCCGACGTCGAAATGTGACTTGACTTCTGAATACGATTTCCATCAGTTTTTGAGCCTCCGTTACATTTTCCGTCAGGTCGCACCTAGTTTGGGAAAAAAGAGTTCGATGCTTCGCGAGTTTTTGCCAGAGTGAATGACTGTTTTTATTTCTGATGTATAATTACCAAAAAGAATTTTTTCTCAAGAATCAATCGACATCTCTTCCGTACAAGTCTTAATCTTCTGACAGAAAAATAATCAAAAAGATTTTCGTGACCTTGGCCAATATAAAGTTGGATCTCATTCGATTTTCTCAAGCTCGAAGAGCCGGGTGCAATATGATGCAAAATCCAATCGCCATCCAAAAATCAAAACAAAAATCTCTCTGAGGATCCATAGAGATTTTTTCTCAATGTTCTGTGGGAGCCCCCCCCCCCCCTTGCAAACTAAGAAAGTAAAAATCCCGTGACTTTCAAAGATAAACATGTTTATATGTTTTTTTTTTTTTTTTTTTCACTGCAGTGCAAAGAAAGAGACACAATGCTTTGATTCAGGGTTGCACTGAGAGAGTAGTGACGTATTTTTCAATCTTTCATCGGAAAGACGCTACTTATTCTTGACGCATCCTCGCGTAGAGGCAACTCCAAATATTGTATGTATCTCGTTGATGTAAAACATCTTATATGCAATTGTCTTGATGATATACTACACCCTACTGGCCGTACTTGAATTATCGAGATCTTTTTAAGCGTTTCGATTTTGTAGGCATCAAAAAATATATCCCGCGAGAGTGACAACAGTGAGAGGTCTTTTGGAAATAATTATTGAATTGCGTGCAATGCAAAGATTCTTGCTGCATAAGTCTTACTCAGCCGCAAAATACTGAACGAGCCGAGCGAATTCGAACGTATGTTGTTGTTCTATTGGTGCTATAACCCTATTTTAGATCGGTAAAATCGGCGACTTTGCGACCAAATCACTCGAGAACAAGAATTCTTCGAGCTTAACGGTAATAGAGACTTTTGTTCAGCCTTTTGAGCTCTATCGATTGATTCCCGATTCAGTCAGATTCGCTGAAAGCCAAAATCCTATCATTTATGGCGGGGTCCTTTTGGCAAAACTAGATTTTTTCGGAAAAGTACTCCGCCAAGTGTGAAAATCAATATTTGAGTGTCATATTCCTACTTCGTGGCATGGAAAAGTTGGACCTGACGTTTAACTTTGGAGAAAACTTGGTGCGCAAAGGCCTGAAAGGACGCAGATTCATTTTCATTGGGGGAAAGTTATTGTGTAGGATTTTAGGCAAAATTGCGCCACAAAATTTACGTGCCTCACTTTGCACACGAAAATGATCTTTTGATTCTTGTAGCTGTAGAATCCCACCAATGATGTTCAATGTATTTCCCCGCCTGAATCCCGAACGAGCCCGGGCTCGTGGCGTTTTACAATCACAAGGGCAAAGAAAAAACAAACCACATCACACGGACCTTACATTCTGACACTTTTTTGAAGACAATAATTCTTCAAAATGATTATGCGGATCGAAAAAAAAAAAAACCAATGATTGCGCTAGGACAAACACCGGAAAGTACATAAAATACATAAATCATTTCTCCCAAGCTCTATGAGACTTCGTACAATATGACACTCATTATTTCAAAAATTCCCCCGGAACTACTCTTATACATATACAACCGAAGCAAAAGTTTGAATCGAAGCCACCACTTAACTTGCGGTAGCCATATTCTTCCGTCGATATGTGTATACGGTGTGGCTCGTGATGAGCATGCCCCAAGCTAATTTTATTTCGGTTGTCAGATTGGCAACGTTGTCAAGAAATCTCTTTGATTCTCGTGGTTTCCATCACATTAATTGTATACGCACTTGCCAAGCAATATGAAACAAAACTCATAGAAGAAGAACTACATTTCGTAGAAAAATCACACCGAAAATCTGTATTCATACCCTGATACTTACTTTTGTATTTTGATTTTTGGTCTCAATAATTCAAAATATGATTGAAAAAGGTAATGACACACTGGAAAATGATTTATGACAATTTCACAGGATTCCAAGCTAAAACAACTCAAATTTGGTTGAATCATCGTTCCAAATGGTATCATTATCACGATAATTTAACCTAGTATCTCTAATGAATCCCACATGACCTAACTTCTCAGATACTAGTCATTTTTTCACCACCGTATTACAATACAATAGCACTTCCTACCCCGAGGGATGCATCGAGCAAGCCAAAATCCATATTTTGCTTAAAAATCTTATTATAACTATATTTTTAGAAAACTCTCGGCAATACTTTTGTTGGACGAACATTTGATTATTGAATTTCCCGACAGACCAGTTTCATTGCTAGCGTCCTGGCTATTTGATCCAATTTTGTATCCGCATGTAGAACATTATGAATTCAATCGGGGACCATAGGAATCCAGAAATCGTGGCTGTAAACTTTACGTCTCTAACGGAAACTTCCGGGAAAATCCAGAGTGATATGACTAAAATTTCATCGTTCATAGCAGAGCCCCATGGTTCGGAGCAATACCCCTGGAATTTCCACATGCAGCCGGCAAATTACTGTACAAAAAGGACTCAACAGTAGAAGAACTACAACAAGATTTAGCGATTCCTACTTCCCCCTGAATGAAAATCAGAGAGAATGTGTCAAAAAACACTCCCTGCCTCGGAGCTTGCACATAACCACAAGGTTTTGTACCAATTCATTGCTAAATAGATCGATCTCCTAGCCCAATTTCGTCAATTATCCGTCCAAGAATCTAGTGCAGGCTGTCTTCTGAATGATGTGTGATTTATTGTTCTATGCATCATACTTTTCATCAAAGAATAATCGATAACTTATGAAAGATGCCGGGCAAAAATTTTCCAACCAGCGTTTTTATCGTATTCTATCAAATGGTAGAGCTATAAATTAGAATCTCATAGAATAGTAGGGAAGTGAGTGTTTCTCTAATATTTTGCATCCGAATCCATTTGGCAAAATCAAATGATTTGCATAAAAAAACGTATTCCCATAGCCGGAATTTCAGTTGACGCAAGTGAAACTTAGATCCTAACCTCAACAAAAAAATGTAATCACCCAAATTTTAATAATTCAACTCCATCCACAAGAATTTATTCAATTAAGAAACTCCAAAATATCTACCTACACCCAAGTATAATAATCTTTGGCAAGTTAATAGCCAGTAAAATTTAAATAAAAAGTAAAATAAGACCGTCATCATCCACAGATACTTATAGTAAATGTTCAGCAGAGAGCGCAATGTTTGGCGGTTGGACAGCGGTAGCATCCAAGAAAAGTAAGCCAGTCATCGGGTTGCTCCTTCTGAAAAAAAATTCAGCTCTCTAAATCTTATAACCGATTCAAAAAAATGAAACAACAAACTCAAATGCGAAACTGCATCAGGTGAAGGCAATCCAGAATCAAGAAGGGGAAAGAGTGATGCAAAAGAGTTTCATACCTACCGAAAAACAGAGCAATAAGTATATCGAATTTGGTATAGAATGAAGAGCAAAGCGGGTGCATTCCAAAAGTTAATAAACCAAGCGAAGAAATGTGCTCTCGCATCACAATCACCGTCCAACAAAATTGAGCGAATAACTTGAAGTGAGTCTGCTGCATGTCTGTTGCATGGACTCATGGAAAGAGTGCATAAAAGTCTGCAGCAAAAAAAGAAAAAAAACGTATTGGAGAGAGGGCGAGAGAGAGAGTCACTGTAGCAAAGCGAGGCTCAAATTTTTCTCTCGAATGTTGAAGAAAGAAAGAAGAATGAAAGAGGGAAAGAAACGAAAAGGGTGCAAGCCCATCGTGTGATTACCTTATGAAAGTCAGAGCCCAGCCCCTAAGAGAGCCTCTTTCTTTCAAACCACGTGAATATATGAGTAATTTGTATTCAGCTCGATCATCCGTATCAAAATTCGAATCTACTTAGTTCTGGGAAGAGCCATGTATACTGGCTTATAGTATGTATCGACACTCCTCCTCCTCTTCCTCCTCTTCTTTTTCCTTCTTCATATTCCACTTTATATATATATTTCTGGCCCATTCTAGTCCATATAACCTCATCACTCCTCCCAACACAACTTTCTCACTTTTTGATTCAGTATATATAATATAATATTATTCCAATGGGGCTTAGTTTAATGGTGGTTAGACGCGATTATTACTGAGAGGTCTACTCCCTCTGAAATACACGAACCAATAAGTATATTATATAAAAACCAAATCCGAAGAGTAGACATCACAGACGGAAAGAATAAGAGGGGGGAGGGGGGGAAGGTCTATATAAGTGATGCGCAGCGAATGAGAATTTTTGGGCAGAATACGATGAGAAGAACGGATGAAACAAAGAAAATAAGAAATGAAAGAAGGAATCAACTCTTAAAACGCATAGGGATTTTAGGTATACACTATATATGTTCAGGATGCACACCCAGATTTATACTTTTCTTTCCTTCTTTGGATGCATCAGATTTTTTTTTTCTCTTGATCGTTCTCAAATGCTTTCGGTCATTTTTTGCCTCATTCAAGAGAAGACCGAATTCGAGACGAGATGAGAATCTTGAGGTATATCGTGCCGCCTTGATTTTTGTGAAGAGTGAGGTTTTTAACATCCTCAATTATTCCAGACTGATATCGATCAATAGACTATAAATCTTCCGTTCAATTTTTACTCATTACATACTTCATGCGACTTCATCTCCATAATGGAGATTTGGATTGTAATTTTAGTTGGGGGGTCCCTTGCACCTCCGACAATTCAAAATTGATGCTCAAACTCTGTCCGAATTCATGCTGTCATCACTGTATTCGCTTATAAGAGAAAATCAACCGGTTTTTTTTTCAAGGAAAACTGTGGTAGAATGACATGAATCAGTAGTCCTCCTATCACCTTGACAGGTCCATAGAGAACTTAGAATTCCACTATGAACATGTAACTTTACGTCGACCCCCGGGTCGGTGCAAAATTAGGCGCTGATTCAACGCGTGCATACCCAATTTTCTTCCGATATTCCATCAAAAATTGTTTCTGTAGCAAATACTACATCTTTGGCCCCAGAAAAGGGGAAGAGGAATAAATTAACGTTCAAATATGCGTTTAGGAGGGATTCGATTTCTTGATCCACGGGGCAATTATCCACTTGACACCATTGTAACGGGGCTGATAGAGTGATACCGTTGTAATGGATTTCTTGAAGGATGCTGCATCACGAGCATCACCTGGAGCACTGGATCACAAATGTCACCTGTGGTACTGGATCACAAGTACCACCTGGATGTCTGGAACACGAATGTCAACTGAATCACTAGATCGCGAGTATCATTTCAACTACTCGATATGAGAATCAGCTCGAGTATTGGACCACCTCAAATATTTGATCACCACGAGCATCACCTAGGGTACTAAACCACGAGGATCATTTCGACTACTGATCAACGAGCATCACCTAGGATCTTAGATCACAGGTATCACCTCGAGAACTGGTTTAAGGATGTCACTTCAAGTACTGGATCACAGATGTCACCTAAAGAATCGAATCACGAGTATCACCTCGATTACTTGATCACGAGCATCACTTAGAGCACCAAGTCACAAGTATCATTTCGACTAGTGATTTCTGAGCATCAATTTGGGCCCTAGATCACAGGTATCACCTCGAGAACTCATTTACGGATGTCACTTCGAGTACTGGATCACGGATGTCACCTGAACCACCGAAACACGGATACCGCCTCGATTATTTCATCACGAGCATCAACTAGAGCACCAAGTCACAAGTATCATTTCGACTAGTGATTTCTGAGCATCAATTTGGGTCGCACATCACAGGTATCACCTCGAGAACTAGTTGACAGATGTCACTTCGAGTACTGGATCACGGATATCACCTGAATCACTGCATCATCACCTGAATCACCGCATCACGATTACCGCCTCGAGTACTTGATCGCGAGCATTACCCAGAGCACTGAGCCATGAATATCATTTCGACTACTGGTTGATGAGAATCATCTTGGGTCCTAGATAACCGGTATCACCTCGAGTTACTGGATCACGAGTGTCACCTCGAGCACTGGATCACTCGCATCACCTACATCACTGGAACACGAATGTCACGTCAACCACTGGATTGCGAGTATCATTTCGACTAATTAATCGTGAGTATCACCCTGAGTACTGGATTACGGATGTTCTTCAGTCCTGAATCACGAATGTTTTTAAGGTACTCCATTTCGTTTTTAATTTTTTTGAGTGAGATATAAATTTCGGTTTGTGGTTTGTCATAAAATATACCTGAAAATTCATGATGTTCAGAAGAAGTCGATCGATTTGTTTTCTCCGGTACCGAAGTTATTTCCTTCCGAGAATCCATTCCTGTTCCCGATTCTTCCTCCATGAATGAGCAACTAATATAATCATCAGTTTCCCGGCGAGAAGACTCAGGACTATTATCTGCTTCTGCAATCAATTTTGTTTTTCCAACGTGATTAAAGAAAAAAGCCTGCACCTGCAGGTATCCATGTACGCTTTTCCGATAGAAAATAACCGTCTAAACAGAAACCCGTGCTCCGCTCTGACCAGGAGAGTGTTTCAGATCCGAGTCACAGATTCGGCTGAAACTCTGGAAATAGTCTTCTTTTAGTACCAAAAGAAGATATCCAAAATTATAGACCCTAACGCTCAAGCATTTCCGAGCTGCAGCAAAAAACTTTAGCATTGCCCATATGGGCCTATATTAAAAGATAGTATATATAGATATACTGTAATGCATAGGTTATTGGCTGTAGCTTGAAAACGCTTGAGAGTTAGGGTTTATAATTTTGGGTATCGTCTTTTGGTACTAAAAGAAGACTATTCCCAGAGTTTCAGCCAAATCCGTGACCCGGATCTGAAACACTCTCCTGGTGAGCTACCCCGTTGGAATTCTCGTCTTATCATTAGTCAAGAACATCTGCGGAAGAGATCAGGTACTTTGCTTTGAGGTGGACATGAGCAAGATGGACTGCGAGTTCGGTCCCTACTTCGGAATGTACAAAAGAGAATCATAACCCAGTCAGTGAGACATTCCAAACCTAACATTTTGTTCGTAAGTGGAGTATGAGTAATTCTACGCGAAACAGACCTACGAAAAAGGGTCATGTCTCAGATTGTTTCCTTAGCCTTTCCATTCGATGCTATGGCACAAAATATGAACTTTCCACCACGGATAGTACCCCATAGAAATTTGTCGGGTATCTAGGACACATTTCAATCCATCCTTTTGAATTATTTCCAATAAAAAAATGTTGGTATTTTTTTTCAATAAATTTCATATTTTTCGAATCCCATTGGAGATACGGTAATGCAGTTTGCGACATTCGAAAGATCTTAAAGAATCCATTCAAATCGTTCTTGGAGAATTGGTCTTGAGGTTATGAAAGGTTTCAGCGGGCGAAAGAATAACAAATACAAGAATATGAATTTCTCAAAAAGTCATTTCCTTACTCCTTGGGAATTTGATATTTGCTGTGGAATGTTATATTTCTTTCAAAGGAAAAAGATCCCTAAGATTTTATTCTGTGTCCAAGGCCTGGTTTTGGTATTTTCTGCAAATCCACTTTCCAGGCGATTGAAAATCGTTTGTCTTCTGCGCATGTGCAAGAAATAGGACTTTTGAAACCAAATTTATTAGGAAGCCAAAAAAATTTCCTTCAAAATGACCACTTGGCGAAGTCAATGCCATGCATTGAAACCAGAGCTACAACGGGCACATATTCGTTCCCGAATCGAAGAGAAGTCGGAAAAATCGGGAACAAAATTTAGCGTGTATAGAAACTGGATGTCCTCAAGACATCTACTGCGAGCGAGACTGACAAGGAGAGTCCAAGGGGTTCGGGAGCTGGATCTGGCTGAAACTTTGGGAATCATCTTCTCTTGGCACCAAAAAATGATACCCAAAACCGCAGAGTCTATCGCTCAAGCGTTTCCGAGCTACAAACTAGAACCCATGAATTACAGTATATCTATATATACCATTTCCCCACATATATAGATATACTGTGGTGCATAGGTTATAGGCCGTAGCACGGAAACGCTTGAGCGTTAGAGTCTGCGGTTTTGGTTACCATTTTTTGGTGACAAAAGGAGATAATTCCCAGAGTTTCAGCCAGATCCAGCTCCCGAACCCCTTGGACTCCTCTTGTGAGAGGATATTTCGTGAACTCACTTGGGCCATGCACCAGACTGTCGTGTACTGACAATGACGTCTGCAAGGTTCCAAGTTGTTTCTCTTTCATTATGTTGTGCCCTCGGCAAAATAAACTGTCAGGACACCATTTTTCTCGCATATGTTTTTTTGAGTTTATATGAGTTGGGAAAAAGGAAGGATGAAAAATCCCAAGCACTATAACAGTAGAACCCATTGCAGTTAAAGTGTCAAATCGTGTAAAATTTATCACGAACTAAACATTTTGGGAACTAACATTTTTCCAAGATGTGAATCTCCTCTATCATAATTAGGTCTTGAGTCATTGACGAATCGCGTATCACAGATCTAGACATCAATCAAAGAACCGTTTCGAAAATCAAGATCATTTTCAACAAAAGAGAAACGGCAAATTAATGCATTGAATCCATTATAATAGCTCACACTCTGCGGAGTGGTAATAATCTTCCGAAACATGATCTGTCGACTTCACAATATAACAATAATATTCATCGGAAAAATCTGCTTGCATCAAAAATTCGAGTCGATATAATGTGTGCACAAAACTGAATTCATGATAATAGCAATCAAAAGTGCCAGCCAATGGTGTGAAGAGGAAGGCGTGCAATAATTTCGAACATAAAAATTCACTCAACGTTCCTGCATACACTTTCGGCATATCATGTTACACTCTTTCTCTTCGTTGCGTTTGTTTCATCCTGGCTTTTCTCGTTCAACACAGCTGCCCATTGGCCCCACTCATTTGCGGCTAAAACGAAGTGGTCTTGTGCGCGTCAATTTGTGCATCGATTGCCCTCACATCACCTCAAATATATATGTATGTACACACACATTGGAACGATTTCATACAATGCAACTCGACTCTACCAAAATGCAACAGCAGCAGTAAGAGGACAAGGGGAATGTATACTATAAGCAAAAAAGATTCGAAACAAAATGTTATTATGATCAGTCGCTCCGGTGGGTGATTGGGTGGTCCAAATTGCTGCGTTCTTGCATTCCACCTGTACTGCACGTCTCGACATACATACTCTCCCTCTCTTTTGCAACAATATTATATTATACTTTTTTGAAGAGTACGAGAGGTATTTTATCCGATGCAGACCATTGTGATTTCTTTGGTGTAAGAGCGTTGGGAATTGCAAGAAAATTGCCTCTTTGATCAATTTCATGCAATATAGAATCGTGCCATCTGAACCCTTGTCTGACTAACCATAACACTGTATTTATATATACCACTAAAGTCTTCTAGATACTGCTTGATGGAGGATGCGCTATTGTGGAGAATTTATTTCAATTGAGATACGACGATGAGACTGATCTTGAAATTGTGAAGAATGAATATCCTGTATTTTAATTGTTGTTACATCTGATACGAAGAATTATTAGCGTTTGCTTAATGCACGTTAATTAATTGAAATGGACTTGGGGAAGTATATAGACCCTACATGATCCAAATGAAAGTTGAACAGACTGTAAGCAAGGTGTTTGATGCTACCTATGGAATGTGAAAAATGGAATAAATAATCACTACGGGTCATTCTTCCCATTCAAACTCTTTATTTAAAAAATAGTGACCCATCTTATAGAACTGATAGATAATGATATTCAGCGACAGTGATTTTTGAGTGTTGATCTTCACAGATTCCGTATTTATCGCATCACATACGTTGAATTGACCCTTTTAGATCATAGGGGGTCCAGAAGACCCCAAAAAGTATTTCAAACTCGAATAAAGAGTCTCAGAACTAGGGAAGGGGGCACTATGGTGCAGGATCTGCATCGGACATTTGTGATTTCACGGGATTCGTACGAATTTGATTTTTGCGCGACTGATTGGGTCTGGGTCACGTTGATTGACCGGAGGACCCGATTAAGGGTCAAAAATATTTAGCTGGGGTCTTTTAGACCCCGTGAGATATCGAAGTCACTTTTTTGTTGTTTGCTCTGAAGGAATTTTCATAACGTGGTCTTCTAAAATATTAGTATGTTGAGTGATATTCACGTTCAAGATTAGGATGAATATCTCATCAGGATAAAATCATTCACCTGAAGTTAGAAGAACCCCGCAAGAGCTATGCTTCATTTTCAGGAAGTATCAGCGCAACGAACAGTTTGAGGTCGATTCCTTGAAATTGTTCCACCTATACAGATGGGTCCCATTCTTTTGCCATTTGTAGGATGTATCAGTACAATAGATAGTTATTGGGATGATTTCTTGAGGAAACATATGCAAACAACTGCCTTCAACGCAGAAGGATCAGGTCCGAATCTCGGCTGGCACCAAGATGAATTTTCATGAGTGCCTTTTGTCAGCCTCCGTGGTTCGGAACTCATCTGTAACTGTGGGACCCGCAGAAAAACCTCGGAAAGAGGTTGGAAATGCGTTAATGAGAAAAAAAAAGAAAAAAAATATGCAGACATCAATTGAAGAATCACAGAAGTCGTGGGGCCCACTGCAAGTCCTTTTGCAGTGATTCTGGGGCACTTCAGAAAGAATAAAGGACTCGTCAATTGTCTCTACTTCGCTGCGAATTTCAGTTGGAAGAAGCCCATTCTACTTTCCAAATCCAATCAACCAGCCTCAAATCTTGTATGCCTTGAAACTCAAGTCGTTGGCCCAGATTACCCAGCAATACAGAAAAGATTCTTGTATAGGTAGATACGTAGTAAGAGCAATCATCGATCGACTGTATGCCTGACGAGACACTGATGTACCAATACCCCCTCCACATCCCCAAGTCCTCCAAAAAAGGGTTTATTAAGGGTGGGGGGGGGGGGGGTCAGAACTCGCACACCGGCTTTAATTTACGAACGAGATCGATTAAACAGTGGCATTTTACAAGAGAAGAGTGGTAGCATCTTTCGAGGTCTGGATTCGTGGTTGAAGGTATATTATGAGGTTATACAGCGGATGCAAGAATCTCTGGCAAAAAAAAAGTTCTTGAAGAACATTACACATATCACGAACCCAAGATGCAACTCTGTAAGAGGTAGCAGGGAACAAACTGAAGGGGGAAAAAAGATATAAGTACAAGTATACCGGTAGGAGGTACTCCTAACTGGATATATTTACCAATACATACGCATCTCAGCGAATAAGATTGAAACGAGAAAGTAAAGGGAGTCGTCTGCATCAAAGATGGCGCATTGGCATCAAGCACAGACAGTGTCTGCGGATATATTAATGAGGATATTCAAATGAGAGTAAAGTGAGGTGGAAGAAGCGAGTCTTTGTCGGTGCGTGGCTACTGCATCGCGTCTTTTGCTGTCAGACTCAACTGCCACCGCTCTATTTTCATCTCCTTCTCTTTTACTTATCGTTTCTTCTCTTTTGCTTCATCCCTCCTTTTCCACTTCACTTTGTTTTCTACGTATTTTGGCCGACATCAGTTTATTGTCTCACTATATACTATTATTGTCTTATCGGTGGCACACTCCTTGTGAAACTTCAATGCAGCTCTATGGTGATTCTGGATCTTTTATGCCTAACGATTTTTGTCCTTTTGATGGGAAACTTTTTGTCAAGTTTGGTGGAAAGATTTCAAATATTGAAGAATACATACTTATACATATCTGATGCGGGGGAAGAGTGAGCTCTTGTCTCATCGATCTTAATTTGTAATTAATATTCATGGGGTAGCTGGCAGCTCACTTGTTGGCGCATTCGACGTCTCTTTTTCAGGTCTGTGATGAGACAGATATGATATCGATTGAGGCAGTCTCTTGAAGCTGATTCCGTGATGAATTTTGAAGTTTTCGTTTGAAAATCGCGTTAGTTTGAGATTAGAATCATAGGTTAGAATTGCTCACGAAGAAAATCGTCATTTTCAGCGATACATCACGTTTGAACAAAATATTCGCTCTGTCAAATTCTGAAATAAACTCCAACCCACCCCCCCCCCCCCGCATTAATTGCCTTCTCAGCAGTTTTTAGCTTGCTCAATCAAAATTAAACCAGTCAATGGAAAATTCAACCATTTGACTAACTAATTTTTGAGCATAGTGCGATTATTTTTCATTGTTACTTAAAAAAATATCCCTCTATTTTCAATTTTTACGGTCGGATCACTATTTTTGATGAATCTTGACTCAAAGAATAGACTCATTTTTTCATAAGAGGAAATGATTCTTGCGGCGGGCTTATCTCTAAATTGAATTCAATTGAGTGGTAATATTGTTGTTACGGATCGATGCAATGATTAATTGCATCAATCTTGTCCGGGGTCAACAACTTTGAGTCTCTGAAACTCAAAATTTTTCAACAAACAGTAAGTCTTCTCTTAAAAATATCTCGAAAAAATATCATCGAGAGAGTCACATTTGTCAATCTCGATTAGTTGCTGCAACAGCCTCATGTTGATGGTGGCATTAGCGAATCTTTGTCAAGACAACCAAGTCCAGTGAGGAATTTGAATATCATTCAATCCCAATCTAAGTTTACAAGCTTGGATCAGTTTTCCACACTCGACTTTGAAGAAATCACTCGAACTTTCACTGTTGCATCGATAAAGGTAATTTTATGATATCTAACTCTCTCTAGATTGGAATATTCTCTCGCTATTTCTTCTATTTTCTACAAAAAGTAACAAATTCAGACAATATCGGAGTAGGAAACACATCTCGTCCTTAAAATAAAAGATCTGGGAAGAAGTTACCAACGAAATCAATAATCTATTTGTTTCTCAATTAGACAATTTCTAGGCCAATTGTCTAAATAATTTCAAGGTGAATAGACTATTTTCCAATTACAATCCATCATCAAACAATGAAATTTTCCATTTACAAATACAATAAATATCCAAAAGTTGAATTATCAAATCCTCAAAATAATCAACTTGGATCTCATTGTCAGTAGTAATGCGATCTTCACAAGAATATAATTTGTGCAAAATGATTAGCATCATGGCTAATGCGGACTATAACTCATCTCCTCCTTTTCTCTAACCTGGAAGCTGAGCTCAGTACTCTTGAAGCAACGCAGCAAAATTATTCATCAAAGAAAATGGCAAGTAGAACGAAACGCAAAACCGAAAGGAGCATCGGCTTTAGCCTGAGCTTAAAAGCACATCATATACTATACGTTGAACCAGAGACCAGAGCGAGTGAGAAAGAAAGTCAAGCCAACACCCGATCTATCATTAGTCCGACGGAGCTTTAATTCACTTGTTTCTTCGGTTTTCACTTGGATGAAATTAGAGCCATGGCAGAAAGAAAATTCGCAAAAGCGCTCTGTATAAAAGGAAAAACCGCCACTGGCTTCGTCTCTTATACCTTCATATATATATAATAGCTCACCAGTCTTCTATCTTTCCGCGCGGAATGTCATTAAGAGCCTTTTAAATCGCCCACCCCATCATCTCTTCCGCAGGGTTATACGATGGTTATACATATACAATCACCACCACCATCACCACAAGCTTTGGTTAGGTTGCCACTGTCGGCTCACTATCCATTGGAATATTCTTGCGACAAGAAAAATCAAGCCTTTTGCTCGGTTCACTTTTCTCACCCGAATGTTTTTCAAAACATTGACGCCTCTGTAGATTCCATCTAACATTGGATCTACCATTCATTTATTGTTGTAACTCTATACATAACTTGTGAACTTTCCTCAGAATTGTCATGAAACCTTTGTAGCTCAGAAATGGATCGGTAGTTGAGCTGAGATTTTGAAAACCCCGTTAGGTTGACTCTTATCAGTGGAAACCAGACTGTATGTAGCGAGTAGTAGCGAGAATCAAAGAATTCTCTGACATTCTATAATAGCAACCTTAAAATGAGGTAGGTGAGTCCGGGTTGACCTTATATGCTCGATTTTAAGGGTGGGCAATCGTTGACCTCTCCGAAAACTTTTTTTATGTTCAACTATGGAAATGAGTATGAAGTTGAGTTTCTCGTCCCAGACAATCAACAATTGTGTCGTATGGTTATCTGGGAAGGGTGTGCAGTAAGTTCTCACTGGCTTTCATATTTTTACAATATATCTCGTACTTTCTCACCGATGACTTCTCCTCACCCAGCAGAGACTCCCGAAATCCCATAAAGTCTCACGTCCCCGTCTCTTACATCTTCTGAAGACTCAAATAAGAGCTAATCTCCAACTTCCTCATCAAATAATTACACTGGCCAACAAAATTTTGGCCAGAAATTTCCACTTTAGGAGTATACGATTTTCTCATGTATTTTTCGACGTAGAAACTGAATCCGTGTCCAGTTCTGTGCCTATACGTATCAGAATTTTTCCCTAATCGCAAAAATTGATTCTTCATTACTCTAACATAAAAATGCCGCGTTTAAATGAGATTTAAGGGTACTCGTAATAAAAGAATCTATCCGCACTTCGCTTGCAAGCCAATTTTAGGTACTGGAGGACATGTTTGTCCTAGTAACCAAAATGGGCTCCCGCGCTCAGTACGGAGACATACTATTTCCGAAAATACTGTTTTTTGGATTTTTTTTCTTGAATCTTCGAAGTTGATGATTATTCAGCAACGGAGTGCTATTTGGTCCAAATGCATGTCAAGATATGTTTTCCTACATATTTTGACGCACTGAACATGATCCCGGTAATTTCAGAACGCTACAATGCAACCGTCCTCCTAGTATCTGGAATCAAAGTCCAATTTCGCAATGAATAACGGGCTCGAATGAACCAATTTGAACGTTCGAGAACGCATTCTCTTCGCTTTTAGATACTTCAAGGAAAAGAATCATTCGATACCGGTGGAGTGTACGGTTAGATGCCACAAATGCACTGAGGAAAAAAATTGAACGATTTTGAAGAAAATTTTTCTGAATTGAATAGATATACTTTCATATCCTCCTAGCTATAATCCGTCCACAAGCTGACTTCTTCAGAAGTATGTTTCGATCCAACAAACAGCTGCTCGGAAAAAGTGGTGTGGTTCCGACTTTAGTAGGTCGAATCCAAGGTAGCTGAGCTAGATTTCACTAGTCTGTACACATATCTGGACGTATCCATTGTTACATTGGGGTATCCTTAGTCAGTTACGGTTTTGTAGAGTGAAAACTGACAAGTAGGGGAGAGTGGGGCGAATTAGGACAGGTTTTGCAGTGGGGCTATCTGGCGATACTTGGGGATAGGCGCGCTACGGGACTTGAAAGTTCAACTATTGAATATATTGTAAAAAAAATTTCAGACCTCCAGGTCACCGCTTTCATACTTTTTTTTTAAGTTTGAGAAAAAAAATCTGTCCTAATTCGCCCCGCGTTTGGGGGCACTTTAGGACAGTTTTGGGGGCAAATTAGGACAGCCTTTGAAGATCGAGGTATACTACAATATTCCTCAACTATTAGAGTCGCGTTTGCTCACCAAAATACGTGGTAGTAACCCTAAATCGAGAGGGAAACTCGCCCGCGACCTTTATATCCTCCTTAGAGCCTCAGAAAGCGAGCCATTTTTGTGTCATTTTTGAACATTATTGAATTAGGCGGTTTATTGGCGCACTGCCGTCTTTAGCAACCAGCAATCGTTTCGCAGCCTCTAAGAGTCTACTTTCATTAGTTTTTCTTCATATTGGAGGTATTCATACTTGCCCTAAGTCAACGATCCCGCTGATAGTGCGTGACATTCAAGGCAATGTTGCCGAATGCGAGAGTGAAAATGCGTGAATCGAGCACTATCCTCGAACACGTTGGAAGCGACTTCTGACCTGTAAACTGACTCCTAAGACGGCCATTGGACATCGTAACTTCATTTTCTTACCCATTATCAATCACCTAACTATCCCTGAACCTCCCGCGCCTCGAAAAACGCCCAATATACATCATTCATATATAATATACCCAATATACATCATGTATATATTATATTATATATAATAAACATAATGTGTATCAATATACAATATACATCATATTATATCTATATAACATATATAGATACGGGTAATTATCATCGAAAAACACGGACTCGCGACCGGTCGACCGATTTTATATGGGATTTAGCATTGTCCTAATTCGCCCCGTCCAGTTTGTCCTAATATGCCCCCAAGCGTTTTTTTTCGCAAAATTGTGATAACTCGGGTTCAACTGGACCAATTTTGACCCACGATGGCTAAAAATCTTTGTTGTGTGATGTAATTTTTGACCCTCAAATGGCGATTAAGTCCGTCCAGTTATGCAGGAGCAGCGTAAACTCTTGCATTTCCAAAATAAACCGCGTGAGGCCCCCAAAAAGCACCCCTCCGTCAGCGAGGACCCCCAGTGTCGTTTCGGAAGGTCTAACCTGGATAAAAACCATTGTCTGTGATGGTATTGAAAATGTTTTTATGCGGCGGAAGCCTAGACTCATCCACAACCGAGCTATCTTGCTTGTCCTAATTCGCCCCTGTCCTAATTCGCCCCACTCTCCCCTACGTATTTTCTTTCAGATACTGGGGTAACTTTGGAACACTTGTTCATGTACTCTCAATTATTCATATATAGATATGATTCTATCGCAGGTGATCGAGGTCAATTTCGAATAACTGAATTTATCGGTTTATCCTGCTATCGTTTATTCAACACGTCAAGTGCAACGTTTCGGCTGCATTTATACAGCCCTTTTCAAGTTACGAAAGATTTTTGAAAAAATTAACAACAATTCACAGCGTTATCAACAATCGTACAATGTAGAGTAAAAATTTGTTGACCTTCACAATTCTTCTCAAAAATTACTTTGAACACATATGTAATACTTCTTGAGTCAATATACGTTTACATATCTTATTTGTACTATGTGACTATCCAAATCTATGGGAGAAAAATTCACACAATGACACTTATTCTTGATTGAATTCAAACTGTACCAGTATATATGTAATTCATCCTTACGTAATTATTTGGAATAGAAAGATTTAGTCCTGTAGGATGACGGGAGATTGATGTTATTTTCTCGATCGTCATGGTGGATCGACGATCGTCATCCGATATTGACTGACAGTTTAGAAACAGAGAAAGAGAGAGAGTGAGAACAGAGCAACTGTAAGGGTTGAGAGAACTAGATTTCCAATTTAGGAGATCGGTCGGAAAGGGAGGCGTATCTCTTACCACTAATTTTTCATCGAAAATTTGTATATGTTTCTTAATCTATCTATGTCTTCAACCCTATTCAAAGTGTGGGAGTGGGAGTATATATTTAGCATCTCAGAGGAAAATCTAGATTTGTATCTGTTCTCCGTGTCTAGAACTTCAACCTTGTCAAAATCTATTTCGTGGTTGGTCTCTCTCACATGTTTTGCCAAAGCCGATATTTCCGAATCATTTTTCACATCCGATGCATGTTCTCTCACTCTCACTTTCAGTTTTCTTCTGCTAGTTCCTATATATGTACTTGGACAGTCTTTACAATCTCAATCATTTCCAAGATCTACATTATTATCAAGTTCTACTCACTCGAACAGTCGTTGATGAGAGCTTTGGAATGAGCTGAAGAACGTCTTATTTCAATCCACGAAAGCTGAGTTTTTGTCAGAAACCGAATGTGGAGGTATTTTTCTCCTTGATAGTTGGCCACGACGAGAGCAGTGAGGTATGCTGATGGTGTCTATGCTCGATTATAGAATTTCGACTCAACCAAATGGATTTTCACAATAGGTCAATGGAAAGCTGAGGCACTCAGCTTTCGATAACTGATGGGGGAAATCGATTGCGTGACCTAGTTTATGGATGAATTCACGAATGACTAATGACAACCATTTCTGTTCCAAAGTTACCCCAGTCCGTGTCTAACTTTGGAACGCGACTTTCAGCGCTCATTGCTCCGACCAGAGATATCCAAATGGACCTTGTCAAGACCGCAATCGACAGCTGAAACTGTAACTTTTCGATTGACCCTAGATACGATGCGCTTCTGATGAAAGACGTACCAATTTCGCGAGGTTTAAGGGGAAACATGCAATTTCGTTCCAAAGTTACCCCAGTTGACGGTACGTTATAAAGGAGCACGTTACGAGGAGTTACTTTTTGGGGAGTTACGGTATGACGAGTCACGCTATAGGACCTGACGTTATGAGAAGTGACGTTCATGAGGAGTTAGGTTATGAGGAGAGGTATGAGGACATGAGTTACGAGGAATGTGAGAACTAGGTCTAATTAGTTCAGCCTAGTCCAATGTAGTCGGTGTAACTCAGTGTACAGGAATCCCTAGTTCAACACGCTTCTGGATAACGCGGTTTTGTTTTCACGCGGTTCTTGAACATATACCAGCCCCAGTTCAGCCCTGTTCATTTGATATACACGGTTTTCTGTCGTGGGTCTCGAAAACAGTATATTATTCCATCGAGTATGAAAATGCATTTCATCAGAAAACGCGTCTCAAGCACACAATGCATACAGCATTTCACAATTTTCAGCGGAGAAAATTATGTTTCCGTTGTTGACAACGGTAACTATTTGAATCCAAATTCTGCAAAAATCCAGATTCGTCCTCTATCCATCGCTATTGTGCAATATCAACCTCCCACCTATGAATCCATAACTCTTGTTGACTTACACTGGCATTCATATTCGTTTGTAAACCAAGGTTTAGAATTCAATCCGCGGACTAGGCGCTGTAAGTGGTGTAACTATTACTTGAATTAACATCTCCGCATTATATCAGCGCGCAAAATACGAAAGACTCGAACTCATTCTCTTAACCACGCCGACGACATTGCCCAATCCGTGGATCAAACTCTCGACCTCGATTTACGAACGAGTTATGAATACCAGAATCATTCCGGCTTGCCATAGGGCTCTTCTATTATCAAGGGGGCATGTGAAACTAGTTTGAATAATTGTTTAGTTCCTCAGACGGAAACAGATTTCCCGAATTGTTTAAGACAATCTTCGATCCTTAGTTTACAAGGAAGGAATCGCTTTGATATCAACTATCTGAATTCGTCTGATATTTGCTATACAGAATGTTAACAATTTCCCGCGAAAAGAGGTTTTCTTCCATATGTATAGCTAATGATATATGGTATAAATGAGGAATTGTCCATCACTGGGGCGAATTACTTGATGCTCCATAGAAACAATCTCTCATTCATCGCGGTTTTGGTACACGCGGTACATTTCTGGTGCGATCAAATGCGCTAAACAGGGGACTCCTGTAGTTCGCTCTAGTTCGGTCCAATTTGTTTTTGGTCGGTCGCACTCGGTCTAATCAGCCCATAGGGTAGCTTCATCCAGAGCGTCATAATGAGATTTCTCACAATTTTAGTTACCGTCAACTGGGGTAACTTTGGGGCACTTTCGACTATTTTGTCATCGTTATTCGTGAACCTCGGGGAAGATACGATAAAACCCACCTCAACCAGTGACCAATCGAAAGCTGAAAATTTTAACTTTCGATTGGCGTAAGATAGAGCTCGATTTGGGGATTCTATTTGAAGTTACGGTCGCAAAAGCAGAACACTTTTTACAAAACTTGGGGTGGGGCAACTTTGCGACACTCGTGTAATTCTTGTTCGGGAATAGAGAATCGATCCCTCCTGGCCATGAATCAAAAGTCGAAGACGTTAGCTCTCAATTGCTTCTTGGAACTCCCCGATCGGATGTTTCCACGCAAAGTAATGCTCATTTGAAATAAATTGGCTGACGTGCGCATTCTCCCCGCGTATCTGTCGAAGGGTTCCCGCAGTACCAGGGTGCCTTGCGAGCAGGTCGTTGTGGAGGTGGTGCAGGACGACGTCGCGTGCGGACTCAGCAACGTAGATCCTAGGATTGGCCGGATCTCGACGGTATGACAGCACCGTGAGTCCTCCATTCCGGACCTTCCAGCAGTTCCCCGGTGTCATCTTGCGCCTGGTGGAGGTAGTCATCCATCCAAAGGCATTCCACTAAGGCCGTGGTGGGGTGGTTGGTGGCGAACTGATGGGAGGAGTCGGGGCGTCGTAATCGTGCTACTAATCCTCAAAGTTCTCATCTCGTGGGGCTCGGCACAGTGCGTTTGGCAGCTGGTTCTCTTGGACAGGAATTTATCTTTTATGTTCCGGGTGCCTGGCTTTCGCCTTCACCCCGGTTGCCCCCATGGGCGCGGGGCAAGGATACGACCTGCCAGCGCGTCGGTTTGGGGGATGGCCATCACCGAGCCACAAGTGGCTCGATCCTCCTCCCCGAATACCGAATTTTGGGCTTAAACCCGAGCCCAAGGCCGATGCCCACTCCTCGGTGGGGGGTTTTGGGACTCTTCTAGGCTTCCTGAAAGCCGAGGGAGTCCCTCGGGATGATGGATGAGGCTTCCAGGCTCGCATTGTTATCGCCCGAGGGCGATTCCAATGTGACAGCCTAGACTCACCCACTCCCGTGGTGCCGGGTGGAGATGTGCGGTCTTCTCGCTCCGGCGGACGATGACTGGAGCCGGAAGCTCGTCAGACTCCAGTGATGAGGCACCATGCCCCAGCCCCCTTGCGGGTTGGTTCTCTCGGACAGGGACGAGTCCCACTCTGAAAATAAAACGGCTCAAAAACATAGACCAGCGTGTCAACTCACCTCGCTCTACTTTTACACGATCCAGCCATTAGAGGGTTTGGTTATCCGTGCAAAGGATGAATGGGACATCTTTGAGTAAGTGTTTATACTTCCGAAGTACCCAAATGACTGCCAGGCACTCTCGTTCGTTGGAGTGGTGGTTTATCCCCGTCACCGTGAATTTAACCGATGCATAGGAGATGACGCGGCGACCTCCTTCGGGTCCTAGTTGGAAGAGCACGGCCCCCATGCCAGCGTCGCTGGCATCGGGCTGCATGTACAAGCGCTGGTCCAGTTGAGGCCGATGGAGCTTCAACGGCTTTTTAGAGGCTTCGTTGATGAGGTCCATTGATGTTTGCGCAGTCTGGGTCCATTTCCAAGATTTTCTATTGAAGAGTTCCGTCATTGGTGCTGCAATCTCGGAGAAGTTGGGAATGTATCCCCGAAGCTAATTTGCGATGCCCAGGAGCCTCTGCAAATTCTTCTTGTAGCGTGGCGATGTGAATTCCAGAATAGCCCAGACATGCTCTGTCTTGGCCTCGTTGTGGTCTGTGGAAACCACATGACCTAGGAATTCCAGGCGGTTTTTTTCCCAAAGTGGCATTTGTCGATTGCACAGGTGAGTCCATACATCGTTAGTCGTTCCAAGACTTTGGCGACGTGGACGAGGTGATCGGACCAGCTGTGCGAAAAAATGACAATATCATCCTGGGAATTCAGACAGATCTCACCGAGTGGTCCAAGTAGCACTTCCATCACAATAAGTTGGTTGCGGGTCCTTTCGGAGGTTTTCAATCCGGAGGCTGCGACGTTGAAAACGCACTGTCCGCTGTCCGGCGTTCAGAAGGCTGTGAATTGCTTGGACTCGTCGGTCAGTGGGATCAGCCAGTAGCATCCTCGAAGGTCGTTTATCATGAAAATCGTGGCTCCGCCAATCTACTCGAGGACCTCGTGGATGACCAGGTTCGGTTGACTTGCAACTCCTTGACGATGTTGATCCACCAGAAGTCAACGCAGAATCGGAAAGTGCCATCATTCTTTTCCACCAGCACGATAAGCGAGCTGTATGGCGACGAGGCTGATTCGACGACTTTATCCGGCACATTTGTTTGACTATCTTGCTTACCGGTCGCTTCTTCTCAGCGGAGTAACGATAAGGTGGAATCTTGAAGAAGCGACGGCCCGTGACTCTGATCTCGTGTGCGATGAAGAGCGTCCACGCCAGGGGTGCCGAATCATCGAAGATCCTCACGTGCCGCATGATGAGTTCCTTGAATTGATCAATGTATTCATTAAAGAATCCATGATTTACCTTGCTCCACACCTGCATTAGCAAGTTAGTGGATGGTCCGTCCGGGGCTCGTCCTAGAAACATCTGGACTCTTTTGCTGGTTCCCAGATAGAGACAATCGAGGTCATGGTCGTGGACGTCTTTCACCTCTTTGAGCCACCGTCGCCCAAGGATGGCGACAGATCAAATTTCCTCAGCGATGAAGAACTTGACCTCGCACACCAAGCTTCAGATTCGTATGACAACCTTGCAAGTTGCTTGGACGTGCATCTCGGTTCCACTGATGGCCAGTTTGGCTCCGCGATGCTGGATCTTGTGCACGATGGCTCCGTCCGGGATGCATCGTGGTGAGATGAAGTTGTCGGATGCTGCCGAGTCGACGAGGGCCCCGACAGACTCCCCTCCATGAAGATGTTCAGATTAACTTCATGGTGTCCGGTGGCGTCTGCGGCCGCAGCGCTTATTGCGAGGATGCAGGTTCCAAAGCGGGAGTGCTCGCGGCTTTCCCCGCTCCTCAACAGTTTCCCGGAGTCGATCCTTATGGGTACTCGGGTCGTTTGGGGCAATCCCTGTGCCAATGCTATTCAGAGCAATAGTCACATTTTGGCAAACGCTCACCACTGACTTGAATGGAGTCCTGCGTGGTTCTTGGAGGTTGTTCTGGAATGGTGATTTTTCCCTTGCCCTGGATGTTGTTGCCTGGGACGTGCTTGCGGGCACTGGTCTGCTTGGTCTGTTCGTCAAGTTCGACTTCCGTGGCCCTGATCAGTAGTTTGCCCACAGTCGTTGGTGGGTTACCTCGCAAGTAGCAGGGGAAAGTTGCATTGAGTGACTCAGTGATGAGAGTCATCACCTCCTCCTCCGTAGCTTCTCGTGTCAGATACCGTGCAAGAGGGTTCCGTCTTTCCATGAATGGACTCACATCCTCCTTTCCCCCTTGTGATTGGCCGAAGAGCTAAGCCTTGAGACAGAGTCGGAGTTGTGGTGAGTCATAGCGGGCCAACAGCAGCTCGGTGAAACGAGTCCAGTCGACAGCCAGGTCCTTTTAACAGGACCACCACTTCTCGGCGTCGCATTTCAAAGCGTGCTCAGCAAGCTGTACTTACAATGCCTCTTCTGTTTCCAAGCGCCGGGGATGTTCCTCGCACTTCGTGATGTATTCGGCCGGGTCCTCGTGGTACGAAAAGTAAAAGTCCGGAGCGTTGAGGGGCGCACCTGCCAGTTGTCATCCTTAGTGAACTCCGGAGCGGCTGCCGGAATGACGGCTGAAGGTCCCGGAACCCCATGGGGCTCAGGAACGAAAGGTGCCTGGGTATGGGAAGGTATCCGCGCGCAGGCGGGTGCTGGATGGCTCCGGCTTGAGGATCCGCAGGCTCGTCATGTGATACCACCGGTGATGGTCTGGTTGGAGCGGGATCTCGGCGCGAGGGTAGTTGTACTTTAGCGAGGAGGGCCACGAGCCCCCGCTTCGAGCCAAGTTACAGTTGTCGTTGGTGTCGGGTGACCGAGCGGTGCGCTCCAGAGACACGTTGCGATGTAGATTTTGTTGTGCGCCACTGGGTGTTCCCACACTCCGAGAATTGACACTGCAGTGATGCAGTGCCCAACGATTCACTGTCAATGAGAGTACGGCTTACTCCCTCGTCTCGCCAGGTGGAGACGAGTTTCTCAATGGTTGAGCAGCCTTGCTTTGTTCGTGAGCAATGGCTCTTTCGATAGCCGAACGTGCCAGGCGTTTAGCCTGTTGGAGTCCGTACAGATTTTGCTGATGCTCACTTGCGGATCATGGAGCACCGTTCCTGGAGCACTGTTGACCACGGTGGTCCATTTGACTCGGTATGATTGGAACAGAATGACTTTGATCATGCACACTGCACTATGATTTTTGCAATGCCTATAATGAATTAAGACGTAGAAAATGGAGGTTGGGACAGGTAATCGAATGATACGAATGCCGTTCAGTATCGACTGCAATTCGGTAACCGAAGTGCGAGAATGAACACAACACACACTTGGTCGTCTATGACAATTCGTCCATCACTCGCGGCCCAGTCCCGGTCGCGGTGAAGGGCGCGACGACGGGGTCCCAGAATACGTCGGAGCACGGTGGCCAAAACGTGGCCAGGAGGCAGCGTAACGGTCGTGTTGAAGTCGTGACGAGGACGAGCGTGGCTTCGTCCGAACTATGCCTTGACTGTTGAGTGAATGAGAGAAAGCTTTAAAAACCCGGTCCTATACACCCGTGGGTCAACACGGATGAAACTCTGGAATGGGTGTCATCATTTCCTGGAGTCGTTGTTCGTTATAACGGGTGAAATCCCAAAGTGTATTTCAAATGTCAGATGTGAAGTGAAATGGCAGGCCTCATGTTCCCGATGAACTTCGGTTTTGGGTTCCAGCGGTACGCGGGAGTTGACTGCAGAAAGTGGATAGCTTCTTTGACCGAGGTCCGGTTTTGTTTTCTCAGCTGTATGGATGTGAACTGCGTAGTTATCGAGTAGCGTTTTTGGGTTACATGTCAAATGAAGAGAAAATCAGACTAAGGCCCGTTTTTGGGTCTCATGCGGTACGAAAGGCAACTGCGTTATTAGTTGAGGGTATTCTTGGATTTATACAATGAATGAAGGATGCGAATGGGTTTTGAAGCTATTTCCCGTATATCGGATTCTGATGTGATGCGGAATTTTATTTCGTTCTGGAGTTATCCGAATTGAGGTAGAATTCTGTTTATCTGATTGGGGTGTATGCGATGTTAAGTTTCGTTCGTATCTGATGTCTATTCCTTTGAATAACGCGGAAATGAATGTATTCTTCGATGAATAATCAATATGGGTAAAGAAGGAGCACGCCAGCTAATTAATTTCAAATGAGCATTACTCGGCGTGGAAACATCTGATCGGGACGTTCCAAAAGGCAATTGAAAGCTAACGTCTTCAATTTCTAATTCATGAACAGAGAGGGTCGATTCTCTATTCGAGAGCAAAAGAGTAATTCCACGCGAAAGCGGACCACGAATTGCAGACATATCTCAGATTGTTTTTCCACTATTCTTAATCGATTCTATGGTCCAAAAAATGAAATTTTCACCCTCTATGGGGTGAAAAAAAAATTTTTTGTTTCCGTGGGGAATATCTTTGTGATAGTGATTTTAGGAAAAAATACCAATCTTTTTTCAGTAAAATGGGTGTAATTCCGACTTGAGGTGAGATACGACCACGCAAATAGTGGCATTCGAAAGATCTTTCAAAAATCTATCGAAATATGTTTCGAAAAATTTTTTTTGAGGCTACGGACGCCCCCTATGAGCAAAAAGGTGAAAAACAGAAAAAATTCATTTCCTCAAAAACCTAATTCTCTAAAAATCTGGAAATCCATATTTCGATGTAAAATTGCGTGTTCTTCCAGAAAAAAGTGGTCCCGATCTTTGTTTTTGGGTTCTACGCTGTTTTTTTTACGTTTTATCAATATTCTTATCCTTTTCGGTTGAAAAATGAATTTTTCTGCGCATGCGCAGGAATTTAGACTGCTGAAACCAATTCCATTGAAAAGTCAAGGAAATTTCCTTTAAAATGAGTACTGGGCGAAGTCAATTTTATCTACTGGGCCCAAAGTTACATCACATTAATGATGAAGCATCCTCAAGAGGGGTAAATGCAGATCTTGCACGAATTTCCCATTACTATCGTGACTCGAGTAGAAGTGTCATCATTTTTTAGACCTTCTAACTTTGGTCCCAGTACATCGAATCGACTTCACCAAGTATAGTCATTTTGAAGGAAATTTCCTTGGCTTTTCAATGGAATTGGTTTCAGCAGTCTAAATTCCTGCGCATGCGCAGAAAAATTCATTTTTCAACCGGAAAGGCTAAGAATATTGATAAAACGTAAAAAAAAACAGCGTAGAACCCAAAAACAAAGATCGGGACCACTTTTTTCTGGAAGAACACGCAATTTTACATCGAAATATGGATTTCCAGATTTTTAGAAAATTAGGTTTTTGAGGAAATGAATTTTTTCTGTTTTTCACCTTTTTGCTCATAGGGAGCCGTAGCCTCAAAAAAAATTTTTTCGAAACATATTTCGATAGATTTTTGAAAGATCTTTCGAATGCCACTATTTGCGTGGTCGTATCTCACCTCAAGTCGGAACTACACCCATTTTACTGAAAAAAGATTGGTATTTTTTCCTAAAATCACTATCACAAAGATATTCCCCACGGAAACAAAAAATTTTTTTTTCACCCCATAGAGGGTGAAAAGTTCATTTTTTGGACCATAGAATCGATTAAGAATAGTGGAAAAACAATCTGAGATATGTCTGCAATTCGTGGTCCGCTTTCGCGTGGAATTACTCAAAAGTAACATGAGTTGAACTTGGAGTATCCCAAAGTGTTTCGCTTCTATGACCGTATCTTTGAATAGAATCCTTGAATCGAGCTCTAGTCCACGCCAATCGAAAGCTAAGATTTCAAGCTCTCGATTTGCTATCGGTTAAAGCGGGTGTCATCGTAACCTTCCCGAGATCACGAAAAACAATGACAAAAAAAGTCGCAAGTGTCCCAAAGTTACCCCAGTTGACGGTATTCAAGAGAGTGACTGTGGGTATATTCTTGGTCGAAATCGTCTCATTTAAATCACTGAAAAATGTCCGTAGTATCAAACTTGATCAAAAACTCAGAAAACGTCAAATAGTGTTCGTACAGTGACGAGTCATTTTAGAAAATTTGAAAATTTGGCCGAATAATATTTTGAAAGTAGTCTGGAAACTCGGAGACCATTAAAAAACCTCAGCTATCATTCAAAGCAGTCAGGTATGACCTAAAACAAGCCGATGGAATCTTTTGGGTCATGGAATATTGACATGAATTCATAAATTAATTTATGAGGTTTAGAAATCTTAATGGGTCCTGCAAAACCCACCTAGCGCTTATGGGTTAAATCTAGCTCGGTCTAATTTGGTGTAATCCGGTCTAACTCGGAATAATTTGGCATAGTTTCGTCTAGTTCGGTCTAAGTAAAGATAACTCGGTCTAGTGTGGGCTTTATGTGTAATTTGCGGATGGGAATGGAGGAGTTGGGTCCAGTGCGGTTCAGTTTGGTCTACTTCGGTCTCCTTTGGTGTAATTCGGTCACCCAGGTGGCCGTATTATCATCATTTTGGGAGGTAAAACCGTAGAATGTTGTTTGCTTTGTCATATTCCCGATTGGCCAATTGAATCCATGAACTGTGACATTAGCAGGTCCTTAGAAAGTGAATCACAAAAATGGAGTCCATACTTGTACCAAGGCTCTCAACTAAGACACGTCGTCTCTGACTCTGAAAATTGCTATACAGCATCAGCACTCAGCTAGGTAAATTACTTGCAACGATTTTCGCCACGCTAAGTGCATCCTAGCAACTATCCTCACTCAAAATCTACAAAAACGACGACAATAACGAGGATGATGCTCTTAAGAAGGCAAACGATTGCCTCATGTTTACGAATAATATGAGTGAATGCGGTAAAATAGGCTTTTGGCGAAGACGACGTCGACGACGACGAAAACGAAAACGACCGTTAAAACCGCGCGATATTGAAGCTTCTACTTTGGCTTGTGCGAACTTCACATAAATTTTTATCTCCCAGAAGCATTGTCCGGAGTGTGGCTTTCGTTATATTTCTTCCACATATATATATTTTTTCGCCAGCTTTTTTTCTGCATAGGAAAAAGTATAAAGCCTCGAGAGTCAAGATTATGCTACGTATACGTTGGTAGTGGCATGGCTGTAAATACGAGCGCGCCACTCGTTAAAATCAAATAAATTGTATTTGAATTGCTTGAGCGAGCTCTGAGCCCATTTTGAACGTAAGCCAAAAGAGATAGGCAAAAGTAGTCACGTGTTTACGATGATGCCAAAGTAATTCTGTGAGAGAAGCGATCGGCAAAATTTCTTGTGCCACCGATCACCACGGCCATCGTTGCACAATCTTTTCTCTTTTTTGAGTTTGAGGTCGTAAAACGTGAGAATCTGTGAAAAAATAATGGATTTCAGGATACATTGTGAATTGGTGATGTAGTTTTGTTTCGTCGAGAGGCAACTAAAACTAGAGACTCCGAGGGAGTTGAAAAAATAATCGGAAATATTTCTAAATTAACCCATCGCATAATTTCGAAACATGAGAATTTGAAAATGGACTCGTCACGCGGCCATTTTTACGACCCTCGATGCCGAGAATCATGATGAAATCAGTGTATACTTGGAGTCAATGAATACTTTCCAAAAAGCTGGCAAAAACCCACCTGCACCATGGACAACTGTAGGGGTTATCCATCATGCGAACATATGAAAATTGTGGTGAGTTTTTGCCACCTTTTTGGAAAGTACTCATTGACTCCAAGTGTACTTCGAACAAGTGGCATACGTATCAATGGTTCGATTCAAAAGTGTATTTGCTCCATTCGGAACGATGATCTACTAGTATCGTCTCATGGAGGCGGATTAAATTTTAAACCCGCTGAATTCTAAGGCCCGAATTTATAGTCGTTGGTATTGGTCATGGTTTTGGTCATGACCAATACCTTGCATGGTACGCGATTCCGGGATTCGGTCAGAAAATTAGTTTTGAGTCAAAATTTTCTGGCTCATGTACTAAATGTGACTACAGCCACTCGTTTGTCGAAATTCCAGTGTTGAAAACTGTCTTTCAGCATAGAATTGGTGATCCACGCGTTTGCTACAACTATGGTCTCGATTCATAACCTTGTCACTCACGTAGATTCGCGCAAGAGTACGAATCATAATTTCTGTGCATGTAGGGCAATTTTCACCACTGATATTTCAACAGACTTGCGGCTGTAGTCACATTTAGTACATTAGTTCGAAAATTTTGACTCAAAACTTATTTTCCCATCTAATTCTTGAATCGCGTACCATGCAAGGTATTGCTTATAACCAAAACCATAACCAATGCCAACGACTATAAATTCGGGCCTAACAGCAACTGTCGATGATTATATTGCCCGGTACGTTAAACTAAATTGTGTAGATGTTGATGACTTCCGAAAAGATTTTTTTCGCAATCTTCCGATGTTTGGGTGCCTACAAAATTGCGAAAAATAACTTTCGCGCCTCACACATGAGGTTCCCCGCTTCCTAGCAATCCTTCAAACCCTCGCCTCCGGCTCGGGCCGAAAACGTATCGTTCAGAAGCGAGCTACAACCTCATGAACTCGGTGCGAAATATACTATTATCGTCAAATACCTACAAACCCTAAGCCAGTGTGTTTTCGAAACCAATGATTGAGAGGTTGGGAAGTCAATTTCGTCACTATCTTCCAGCAATAAGATTTTTTAAGAGGAGAAAAGTCGCCATCAACCGACAAATGTTAATTGAATGCGAATTCTGAAGAATTTAATTCTTCTCCCTGTTCCCCAAATGTTCCAAACAAGAATTCGATTTACCCATGCGGATTCTCAATATTTAATCTTCCATATCCTTTTAAATTATTTCAACCACAAAAAAAAAAAAAAAAAAGAATTGAAATCTAAATAATGAAAATTGTCCCGAAATTGAACCTTACGCGTTGCATAAGTCCATGTGACACGATATGATTTGTTGAAGGGTTCGCAAAGTGAGATGATATCTCTACGAACGCGTTCTTAGGTACGCGAACACGTGTTCAGTCGCATATAATATACAATATTCGTAAGTTTAAATAAGGGTTTAAGAAAAAAAAATTGAGTTAATCGTTGCACTCTATATGCTAAGCGCGTTGCAACGATATCTGCATCAAAACGATATAATATATATCGTACAATATGTATAGGGCGGTAAAAACGAGTTATGACGTGGTTACCACCTCCGTCATGCAAAATATCGCCCGTCCAAATGCCTCGTTTGTATCTTGAATCAACGTCATATATGTATGTATATGAATTCTGTTATGGTATGTATAATACGGTAGCAGATTCTGCAACCACAAGCGTCTGACAAATTTTTTGACATTTGTCCGATTGCAAAGAGGAAAAGGTATAAGAGTATATATGGTATCGTGTCGCTCAAGGCGACTAGTCGAGGAAAATGAGTGTCCAGAGATGAAGAGGACGAGCGTGTGACCATTCGCCACTGTTTTGCCTCAAGCTATGTCGGATGCATATTTTTGCAAACTCTTCAATTTGCTATTTGAAGTTTATTCATGAATATAGAATATCTAGGCTTTGCTCACACGGTACTCTAACTTGACATTTACAGGTACTGGGTATGAAGATGACCAGACCTGTACACAAAAGCGGGTTCAAAAATCGACCTATGGGAGAGGAAGAATTCACGGAATTTTCTCGGAAATGCGCGGGTTTGCCTCTGTTCCCCATACGAATTTTTCTTCTTGGGAGGGGGGCCATAGAGGTGTCCCCTGCCCCCTTCCTAGATCTGTGTTTGCCTGCGTATAGAGATTTGCTCATGGATCTAGACATGTTGTTCCTGAACCAACTTTCAATGCACTTCAAATACCATGCCAATTTTTCGTCCTAAATGGTGAGTTCAGCAGGTCGAACTCAAGGTAGCTGGGCTAGATTTCACGTGTCTGTACACATATCTGGACGAATCCATTGTAACATTGGAGTATTTTTAGCTAAATTCAATTTTATAGAGTAAAAGCTGAGAAACACGTATTTTTTTCAGGAACTGGGGTAGCTTTGGAACACTTGTTCATGTACTCTTAATTATCTCCCAAGACCTATATCGTCATCGAATATCCTACTTACTTGAGTAGTCGTTGACGAAAGTTTCAAAATGAGCCAAAGAACGTCTCATTTCTACCCACGTAAGCCGAGTTTTTGTCAGACACCGACTGTGGAGGTTTCTGATAAAATGGAAGAAATTTTCCTCCTCGACAGTTAGCCGTGGTGCAGACGCAGTGAGGTATGCTGAAGGCGTCTATGCTCGATTATGGAAGTTGAATTTAACCAAATGAACTTTCACAATAAGTCAATAGAAAGCTGAGACACTCAGTTATTGATTACCGATGGTGAAAATCGATTGCGTGACCTAGTTTATGAATTAATTGACGAATAAATAACGATAACAATTTCTGTTCCAAAGTTACCCCGAACCGTTTTTAACTTTGGAACGCGGCTTTCAGCGCTCATTACTCCAACCAGAGATGTCCAAATAGACCTTATAAGCACCGCAATCGGAAGCTGAAACTGTAAGCTTCCAATTGACTACAGATACAATGCACTTTTGATGTAAGACGTACGAGTTTCGTGAGGTTTGAGGGAAGAAATGCAATTTTTGTTCTAAAGTTACCCCGGTTGACAGTAGTATTGGCTATCAAAAATAACATCCGATTAAATTTGAAATCGACCACGGAGGTTTATGGAAAAAACGCGAGTTTAGGGATTTTTCCAGTCATTTATGATTCATAATGGTCAGACAAATGCTGGACTCGGAATGAAATGTTCTCTAAACTATGATTTCCTCATGGATTTTTGGACGTAGAAACAAAATTCACGGCCCATTTTTGCCCCCATTGTCAGAAGTTCCTTTTGAGGCGACAAAAACTGATTGTTTGCAATTTTCCGATGTTTGGGTACTTACAAAATTGCATAGAGAACTTTTCGGGACTCATTCATAAGGTTCCTTGTTCCGTCTTCACTATTCTTGCCACCCTTGCCTGTAGTTCGGGTCGAGATTCAATCACTAGGAGAACCAACAGCTAGCTATTCGGCACAAAAAAAAATTTCCGAGAAGAGACTTGGATTACAGAGATTTAGAACAAAGATGAGTGGGAAATTTTCTATGTTCATTGAGAATTGTTTCAAAACACGGTGCAGAGCCATAAAGAAGATCTGAAATCAGATAAAAAACTTTGTTTTCCATTCAAATTCAACAAAAGTCTATCAACAATTCAATTTTACGGGTGTACTGAATATTATATCTAGGTGCATACTGACTTTTACGCAATTGCTTAGAAAGAATTCACGGGCAGAATAATGCGATGAAATAAAAGGCTCAAGGGAGCACCAGAAAAATAGCCTTCTGCAAATGTAGAAGAAAATCTGAGACCAAATTCATGCAAAATAGGAGATACAAAGCACATCCAACACGAACACCTCGAAGAAAGATACTCCAGATGAGCAGAAAGAAAGGATATTCGATTGCGGCGTCGTGTGTGGCACGTTATTCGACGACGATGACAAAGAAGCTGTTGCTGACATAAGAGATAGGTCGAACGAATCCAGTGTCGTGTCACTAAAGGCTGTGTGTCTACATCAGTCCACGCGATCCCGAAGAGACCATATTCTTTTGGAAACGTCACATAATATTCCGTGGAATAAAACTCGAGACTTCCTTTTGTTTGTCTCTTGTATCGACTCATGAGATCCTTGATCGGCTCACCAACTCGTACCGATATCTTTCTCTCAATATTTTTATGTAAGTATCATGTATTTACATGGAATGCGGGCATCTCGGGATCTCATGCGTGCAAAGACATTTTCTCTTTCTGAATGTACATTATCATTTTATAGGGGTAGATTGGGTGTCATCAAACCAACGTATTGCAACATTATAGAGTTGAGATTGGACTATCCAAGAAGTTTGATATTACTAAGCTGACAACTTTCAGAATCGTGTTATTAGGGATCCAATGAACTCTTCTGATTCTAAAGCCTCCCACTCTAGCGAATCACAATATTTTTCATGCTATTCTGTGCGCAAAATTGGGCAGAAATGGCCATTCAGACGCTTGTGTGCCGTGCGCAAATGGCGAGCAACGTGCGTAAATGTGCAAACTGTGCGCAAATTTTTTTTTTTTGATCGTCCGTGGGCAAATGAGTCATTTTCACACTGTTTTCCGCTTTTCACGTGCTCACAGAAGATCAAAAAACATAGTATGATACTCGGGCGCAATGGTTTTCGCTTTCTCGTGACTATTTAGACCCTCGCCTGCGGCTCGGGCCTAAAAAAGTCACTCGAAGTTCGAAAACCATCGTTTGCGCCCTTGTATCACAATATACTCTTTGCGCACGCCGCAAATCGTCGAACCGTGTGCAAATCGGCCATTTGCGCAAGCTGCAAAAAAATTCCGTGCGCAAATTTCCATTTACGCACGGAAAATACGATTTCTTTGAACTGGACATTGAACTTGGATTTTTTTTTTCATTACCCGATTTCAATTTTTCTACCGGATTATTCCGCGAACTTGTTCAGTGTACGTGTCGTGTGTGTAAAGTATGTGGGTATCAGTGTATAGAAGCCTCTGCATTTGCCGGAGGTTGATGAGCCTGTGAGGCATGGGAAATAGTATACTTTGCACTGAGTTTATTAAGTTGTAGCTTGCTTATGAGCGATTGGCTTTCGGCCTAAGCCGCACGCGCAAGTGACGGTCGAAATAATCAGTCAGTAGCAGATACTCTCATGAACGAATTGTTATTTTATGCAATTGTGGAAGCACCTAAACATCGGAAAGTTGCATAAAGTTATTTTTTCGAAATTATTTTCCTAATTTTCTTTCAGTGGGGGGGGGGGGCTTCGCCCCCTGCCGCCCCTGGACACCGCTTCCGCGACCTGTATTCTCCGCGATTCAAGTTCACGATCGAGTTCCGTACTGCTAGCCTTTCGAAGTATGATTCCCTACATTCTTGATTCACAAACTGGTTAGTAAGCTTTTGTCATAGAAAGACACGAGCTTAGATTATTGATGTCTCAAATTTATAAACGGGATCAAACGGTGGCCAAGTTGCGTACATTTTACTAACTGTTCGACGAATTCTGCACGAATCTCACCTGCGCTCTCCAAAGTAACAGGGGAAATGTTGAAGATCGACAGACATCCTGTGTTGATCTTCTCTGTCTCAAGATATCCTCTGTAAGTTCAAATGATTTGGTTCCAACGAACATTTGCATTTAGATACTAGAAGATCAAAATAACTTTACTCTTCTTAACCTTCTCGACACTCATTTGAAATCGAGATAGAATTAGTACTGCCTGTCTAATTCAAGATGAATACTGAGAACCATGCTTTTGAAGTACCAGAATGGATTTCAATACTCTTCAAAAATTGATCGATCAAAGAATTAATAGTAAGTTTGGTGATCTTCAGGCAACACATGACTGAGCAGCGGATTTGTGTTAACTATCTCGTGAATGATGTTATTACCTTCAATCAAATCTTCTATTCAACTTTATTATACAGTTTCCTGCGCACTTTGACTAAAATGATTGAATGCTCCTTGATCTGAGATCTAATTCGATAATTGCGTATTCTTTGGCGAGTTGTAATTTTGCTCACAGCAATAGCATAAAATATCGTAAGCAACACGGGGCAAACATTTGCGCACTCGTATCCGCACTCGTGGGCAAATTTCTGTTTAACCTCTAGTTGCTTAATATACTATTGAACGTGCTTCATTTGATCTTCAAGGCTATTCGATGAATTTTGAAATTAGGTAAGATACGTTGAGATTTGATATACCAAATTGAGAAAGTTCGTCCATGTGTCATTAAAATATATATGAATTTGTGATCTTCGTGGGTTGAATTATCGAACAGTGATTCGAGAACACTCAAGGTTTTTGGTGGCTATCATTTATTAAAAAAAAAAAAAAAATATGAAATATGAGACTGATGGTTTACAGAAATCTTGGAGGAATACCGCTGAAGAGAGAATTAATGATTATTTTCGAATGTGTTTCGTAAAGTCTGACCAACTTTGACTCCACAAGCTACTACTAAATAATCGATTACATGGGCCTTTTTATGATAGAGCTCACTTTATAGCCCTACAAAATGAGCTAATATCCGTAATTGATTCATCGCATCCATATCAACTGTATTCGGGAATGTATCCATGTTATGATTTGTACCATAAAAGTTCACATGGATCAAGAACTCAAACATGGATTCGCGATTTTTATATGAGATAGAACCTTGGGTATCAGACAATTTGCTAAAGTGGACACTTTTTGAAGCTCGATTTGCTTTTCATTGTTTTTTATGAGACCAAACCCTTGTAAAACTTTTTGAAGCACACGAAGTGTCAGCTCTTCCAATACTTTTGATTATAAAAAACAAATATCTTCTACTCAAATCAATTTTCAGGTCAAGAATATCGACAGACTTCAATCCGACAGTATCCGATCATGAGGATTGAGGATAATGTTAAATGTAAAATGAAACCCTCTCAGCTGGAATCCATGAAAACTGATTTCAATCAGTGATTTTCATCAATTCACATGGCACTTCATCAATTCACGTGGCATTCTACTACGAATTACTAAGATTCCGCTATAAATCAGTGGAACTCATAGCTTGGAATCAATTTTGATTAATCCGTGCGAAGAAAATATTTAAGAACCACGACGAAGAGAGATTTTTCAGACCGTATGTTGTTCTCACTGATCGAGAATCGAATTCGATTGAACCTATAATTGATATCTCGAATTCCTACAACAGAGTGTCAACCTTAAATGTCTACAAATCATGGACCAAAATAACATTCACACCACACACCACAATTGAAAGCAAAATTACATACGTGACAAAATGAGTGCCGCCGGCTGCCAGCCTCTCGGCTGTTTCGTGTTTCTCCACGATTTTAGAATTCCTTCAACGGGTCGTTTAAAATGCCTCAAAATAAGAAGGGACAGGGAAAATAAGAGGGTCTATGGTCGAATAAGAGCCCAATTATTGATGACCTATCATTACACAATCTGGCCTCGTTAATTCAGGTACAACAATCATCTCCAGCACTAATGGATACCTCTTTTCCCTTTCTCTGTCTCTAGGGTCTTTACTTAGATATACAATCCAGTGTCCTTTACCACGAGACTGTGTCTTCAACTGTTCACAGGCTCTATTTCCAAGTCTTTTTTGATGGTCCAAGATCCTAAAATAAAAGTCCCACGCTCAGATTAATCCACAACTCCAAATATTACGGAATTCCTCTATATCTTATCCATTGACATGTGAATTGTAGTTTTCAAATACTATTTACAACAGGAAACCACGATCTTCGGAAAAATTTGCGTGAGAAATTTTAGCTCAGAAAAAAACTTCTTACATATTGACCATCTGTCCTGCTTTGAATATCATCTTCATCAATGCGAATCTCCTGCTATTTTCTTTATATCCTTCTTACATCTTCTTGTCGCAATATCTTGTTTTTGGCCCTTTGTATTCTTTCAGCATCAAGTGTGGTGGATATATGCATGAGATGGCATCAGAGTATGAGTATTACAAGCTTCGCATAAAGTACTCATGCGAACACTGAATCGATCGTATTTCGTTCACCTCACGCGAATTTTAGTTATCCGTAATGTCTGAGACGTCGAATATGTTATGTCGGTAAAAGTCAAAGACTGCAAGAATTCCTCGTCATTTTTTTTTTTACCTGTTTACTTCTTAATATAATACTATCCCGATATGGAAAACGATTAGCACCTCGGGACAATGCAAAGATGAAATTGAATATTGTCTGTGCGTCTGAGGATTGAGCGTATACCTGCCCGCACGATTCATTCGTCATGTGTCACGATTTTTCATTCTTGAATGTATGTCTTGCGAAGTAGCATAATTTTTCATGGAATAATTATGATAGAGTAACGAGCAATGAACGAATTTATGTGAATATTGAATTTCAGGAAACTGCACATCCACGAGTTTTGCTCTAATGTTTGACAATAAGATTCTGTTGCCAAATATTCAAATGACTCAGAAACTTTTGCCATGAAATTTGATGATGAAGCTTTCTATAGAGTGAATTCTCCCATCATACAAATTTCTCGTTTGATACTGATGGTAGTACTTCTTTAGTGGGAGTACTTGCACAGCTTATATTTGTCTACTATTAGTACTTCTGGAAGTTGAAATCAAAATTTTTTAGCGATGCGATAATAGTATATTTCGCACCGAGTTCATGAGGTTGTAGCTTGCTTCTGAGCAATCGGTTTTGGGCCCGAGCCGCAGGCGAGGTTTGAAATGATCGCTCAGAAGCGGGGAATCTCATGAGCGAGGCGCGAAAGTTATTTTTTGCAATTTTCCGATGTTTGGGTGCCTACAAAATTGCGAAAAATATGATTTATCATGGGGAGATATTTTATGATACTTTTTCAGAATTTTTTTTCAGTCGGGGGGGCTTCACCCTTTGCACCCCACCAGGACCCCGCCCGCTCCCTTCCTTCCCTCCGCCTTTCAGGGTATAAACCGCGGGGAACAGCTTTCCACACCAATATCAAAAAGTATAGTAAGCAACACGGGCGCAACTTTTCCGCTCTCGTTTCCGAAATTTTCGTGCGTAAAAGTGAAACTTTGCGCACAGTTGTAACTTAGCGCACGTTTCGCCATGCGCAAAGTGTTCACTATTACGCACTCAGTTCGGAAACTCGTGCGTAAAAGTACTTTGCGCCCTTGTCACTTAATGTACTATTAAAGATTACGACATCAAACTGGGACAAGTCATTCGAGTACTCCGTACTATTAGGTTTCCCTGGTCTCCCTTCGATCTCACGCATTTTTTCTTATATTAAAAATTATCCTCTGGAATGGACTTGTCGAGTTTCGATGAGATGGAAGAGGGCCACACGTATAAATCGGGAAATTCAAATTTGGAGATATGTATGAACTCAGAAATGTTTTTTTCTTTGAAACTCAAGATTATTCCTTAACGGATTGATGAACCACTACTAAGTTACCCCAAAATTGGAGAAAATTTTAAAATCAAAATGAAAAATGTTAGCACTCACTTCCATCTATGCTAAGAACACAGATCACGAATTCCCCAAACTCGTTTCAAGATTGTTCTTATTTATAATCGAAACTCACTCGCTCAAACTTTTTGTCACGCCACAAGAGTCCTCGTGGCTCGTATAATGAAGAATTCCCCTTTCATGGCATGAAATTACACTCGACTCGATTGTAAAAGCGTTTTTATCTCTTTTGGCATGGCAAATCTTGGCGTTGGGCACACTCCATCGCTATAAAACATTAGTGTATACCTCAGGCTGGTATCGATTCGATTATCCTCGGTAGTATTTGCTATGGAGTAAAGCACAAATAATCGACTGTCGCGTGGGCGGCATGCGCTTGACCAATCATCCGTTGCACGTCACGCGCGGTTTGTTTGTTGAGAAAAGATGGAAGCTATATAATTGCAATTCAAATATCACATGACGAGACCGCAATGTCGGGCATTATCGAACATATTCGAGATTTCACTGTATCTGACTCGAAGTCAATGCGAATGAAAAAGCCGGCAAAACGTCCGTGACTTATGAATGCGTTCTTGAAAAATAGTTCATAATTTATTCTTCGAGAACAATTCTCTGATGTATTTGTCGGCAATGAATTTGTTTGCGGGTACTTCGATTTGAGTCATTGCACTTTGGGTTGTGAGAATTTAGTATACGGTCTTTCCAATTTTCATAGTCTTCACAATTTTATTTGATCCTTGAAAGTGACTGTCCGTCACTTTGTCATCATTCTTGTCCTGCTCATGACTGTTACTCACCTGATTTATTTTCTATGAATTTAATACTGATTTCCAATCTGGCCAAATTAAGCCTCACTGCTTATGGAACAATTACGAATTCTGATACAAAATGATTACTGGTCTATTCTAAGATGAGTACGCAATCAATCAAAGTACGCTTTTCCATCAAAACAGACCGCTAATCTCAAACCTAAAAACTTTAAAAACCTATAATTATAATTATAAAACCTTTTTTAACGATAGAATCATTAATTTTGAGGTCTAGAGTGATCCCGGCTTGGTATTAGTGATTTTTTCAAAATTAATGATTTTTTCTTAAACCCTGGTAGAAATCTGAGCATTTTTTTTGGCCACCTGACCAATTTTTGGCCAGTTTTCTTAGGTTAAAAATGGTCTCATGTAAATGGCCAAAAAATGGCCAATTCTTGGCCAGTTTCCTTAGGTTAAAAATGGTCTCATGTAAATGGCCAAAAAATGGCCAATTTTTGGCCATATTTCTGCCAACATAACCTCAAGAATTGACAATCAAGTTTCAAAATGGTAATAACTCAAAGATGAATCGTCTATTTTGTTTCTCAACGGAACGGTTAACATGTGTTTTCGATACACTGTGCGTAAAAGTGCACTTTGCGCACAGTTTGTCGACTTTTACTCACAGTTTATCGAAAAGTATAGTTAGATACACGGGCGTAAAACCTATTATTCGCATCCTCGTGATGATTCCGACCCTCGCCTGCGGCTCGGGCCGGAAACCCATCACTCGGACGCGAATAAAACGTTTTACGCCCTTGTATCGAAATGTACTATTATGAATTTTTGAGAATTCCCCAATTAGTGATTTTAGAGCTCATATCACATGATTACTTCATGAACATTTCCAGAATGTTTGAACCGTCATCTCGCATTCATTTTATCAATGTCCTTGACAGTTTCATACAAATATTCATAATAAAACCATGCTGTAATCCTGGTAGTTCCGGTAGTTCTGAAAGACGATATCTATCAAGATCTCCAACTTCATTTGTATAATATATTGAAGCTAGACGTGCTCATCGGCCAAGAATTTCAGGAAAGATAGATATTGCTTATACAATTGACAAAATTCATTATGAAACCATTCAAAGAGCCGCTGAAATAGATTCGTGCTTAATCCCATTGGCCAAAAACTGGCCAAAAAAGCATTACATAGTTGGCCAATTTATGGCCAGTGGCCATCTGATTTGGCCAGTTATTGGCCAAAAAATGCTCACCATTTCTACCAGGGAAAAGCACCAAGTACTTGATATACGTCTTGAGTAGACTTAGAGTGATGCTATAAGCCTTCAAAATTGGAGAATGATCATGTTCGGACTATACTACAGTAAGGTACCCTATGGTATCATTTGGCTGGGGAGCTGCTAACAAAACCCGAATTTCTAAGTTATATAATATCCATAAAAAAAGTCATAAAACTCTATGATAAGGTAGAACATTGCTCCTCGAACCCTTCGAATTCGCAAGAGAAGTTTCTCTTGGAAGCTCTTACACGCAGAAAAGTGCGCGGAGGTAGAGATGGCGCAGCGGCGGCTCATCTGTTCTCGGCGGCGCGAGTGTTCGGCCGCCGCGCTCGCGGGGCTTGAAACGCCGCGGCGATGTAAACAAACCGTTCGCTCAGAATATCAAAACAAATGAGACGTGTGTTACAGATAAGGGTTTAAATTGTATTCCGTCGTACATAGTCGTGGCGTAGTGGCTACGGAGTCTGCTTTTTGACCAGAGGGCCTTGGTTCAAATCCCAGGCATGTCAAATTTTTTTTGGCTAGGATCTTTTTTTAATTTTCCTTACTTTACAGAATCATCATATCTTGATATAAAGAAACTCATTTGGTAGATATTTTCCTCTGCGTGCGTTCTATGTTGTTCTGATTTCAACCGATTGAATTCATATGATCAATCTCGGTTAAACATTTTTGAAATCTCGGTGCAAAATCGAATATTTTTCGATGAACCGTGAGTAAAAGTTGACGAACTGTGCGCAAAGTACACTTTTACGCCCAGTGTATGGGAATAATTCTAATACCATTTTATTAAGATTCATTCCTAAGAAAACACGCAAGAATGTCCAAAAATTTGTAGTTATCAACCTAATCAGTCGTAAATTTTTAGAAATCATTATACGTCTTTGTTTTGAAATTCAATTTACTTATTGGAACTTATTAAAAATGATCAGGTCATCACTGATCTAATATGATCTTTATCAAATTGATTTGAAAAGTGATCTACTATGGTGAACGTCGAACTGAAATATCATTGAAAGAAAAGAGATAACAATTTCTGAAAATCCATTGTTAATACAAATTTTCTGATATCGTCATGTGTTTTTTTGGAAATCGATTTGACTAGAAACTTCTTAAGATTGATTAGGTCTTGAAATGATCTGATATATTCAGCATTGAATTGATTTTAAGTAGTTTATTGTACAGTGAACTTTGCACACTGTTCAAAAATGTTTAACCGAGATTGATCATATGAATTCAATCGGTTGAAATCAGAACAACATAGAACGCACGCAGAGGAAAATATTTACCAAATGAGTTTCTTTATATCAAGATATGATGGTTCTGTAAAGTAAGGAAAATTAAAAAAAAATCCTAGCCAAAAAAAATTGGCATGCCTGGGATTTGAACCAAGGCCCTCTGGTCAAAAAGCAGACTCCGTAGCCACTACGCCACGACTATGTACGACGGAATGTAATTTAAACCCTTATCTGTAACACAAGTCTCATTTGTTTTGATATTTTGAGCGAACGGTTTGTTTACATCGCCGCGGCGTTTCAAGCCCCGCGAGCGCGGCGGCCGAACACTCGCGCCGCCGAGAACAGATGAGCCGCCGCTGCGCCATCTCTACCTCCGCGCACTTTTCTGCGTGTATGTTTAACTATCATTTCCTAGTCGAAAATTATGCCGAGAGTAAGTCTAACACTAGGAATAAAATCATACATCTGCGTAAGAATATGGAGGAAGTTTGGAAACGTAGCCACAAATACCACGCAATCATGATTTTCAACAAACTTTCACCAAATTATAAGAATCTGGTGCACACAAATACTTAAAAGGTGCTTGAAGGATATATACGAACACTCAAATTAGAACGACTTTCATCGAACACAAAATGAGCACTTCTCGCATAAAAATGATCCTAAATCTTCTTACTACAATGCACTCAGGGCAGGATTTACTCCTTTTCTAGGCTATTTGTTAAATTTTTCTTTGCAATTTTCCGATGTTTGAGTGCTTACAAAATTGAATAAAATAGCATTCGCGCCTCGATCATGAGGTTCCCCGCTTCCGAGCGATTATTTCGACCCTCGCCTGCGGCTCGGGCCAAAAACCAATCGCTCAGAAGCGAGCTACAACCTCATTATGAAATCTCGGTGCGAAATCTACTATTCTCAAACAGTCCACACAAATTATTTCCCATTATGTATTGAACGACCGATGAATAATCATTATAACCTCCCTCGTCTAAATTTTTCAGCGATCATCAGCTTGGCTTGATCTGAAAACAAAAAATTTCACACAAAGGATCATGCGGATCATGAATGCATTTTCTCAATTTTCTAAAGGCCTTGTTTCGCAATTGATGGAAAGAGTATCAAGACGAATCGCACTCGGATGAATTGACAACAACGACAACGAACGGGATGGGCTATGTCAATGAGATGATGTCGTTTTTGCGTTGCACATAATTTTGAGTGAGGAAAAATACTCATCTGATATACCCATTTTCGTCGACAATCGCAGTGTGCATCAATTTCCCAATCAATTCAAGTAGTATCCTCCAAAAAGTTGACGGGTAGGCTTGCAGAAACGATGTATTTTGTTGTTGTCGAGGAACGAGCAGACTATTAGTTTTGGACAACAGCATCAACAACCAATTCATGATCCGCATGATCCTTTGTGTGAAATTTTTTGTTTTCAGATCAAGCCAAGCTGATGATCGCTGACAGAGCATCCATGCAAGCAGCTACGCTGGGACCGATTTTCTTCGAGCCCAAGCCGCACTAAAAAATGTGGTGCCCTGTTTCGTGAACTCGGCAAGGCACGGACGACGACTTTCCATCTGGGATACGCTCGCGAGTGTCGGCGACGTTCTCAAAATACAGACCGGTGGACAGTGCTGTTCAGCAGGGCCCATCGAGTCTCCGATCCTCACACGATCTTCGCTCTAATTTACATGCGATAATGTTTTATTATAAATTGTACGCGATATTTTTCTCATTTCATACGAGTGGTCTGTCAAATTTTACACTAATTGATCTGCGTATACGAATTACATACTATTTTATCATTTTTACAAGGACTGATCATCGCGATTTGTGCTGTAATGATCTGTGTAAAATTAATGTTGATGAATTGTTTATCGTTGACAAATCTCTAATCTTTTATGCATGTATAATATTCTTGCTCTTGAAAGTAAATAAACGAGCTATGCGATACAGCATAACTGTGACCTCTCCAAAATCAGTTTGAAAAATCAAAAAATAACCGTTCATGCCAATGGAATATCAAAAACTAGAATCATCAAAATTAGCATTAATGCAACGTTCAATTCAAAGTTCGACTATTTGAGAATTGAACATTTTTTTTGGCGCAATATTGGATAGTGCCGTAATATTGGCGCTATATTGGAAATCGTTTCTCCAATATATTGGCAATATATTGGCCATAGCTATAGCCAATATTGCGCCAATATATCGCACATAGAATTGATTTTTACGCGGGCATGTATTTGGCTATACCTTGGGATCGAGCCATAAGTAGAAACCATCTGGGAGATATTCCTCAATTCAAACAACAGTGTGGAAATAGTTGAAAGAAACCTTCTGCAAATGATGATTTCAAATCCGTCAAAATGTGAGAAACTTTCAGGCTGATTCTTCCACTTTTTGAAAGTAAACTTACTGGTAATCCACGTTGATTTTGAACAGTACATATTAAAAAATGAAAGAAGAAAAAATTGAAAAGGTCCGGAACTCTGTCAACGTAGGAGCTTTTGGGAAGAGTATGGCATATGGGAGGGGAGCGCATCAGAGGACGTCGAATCAACTCAAAGTTATCAACAAAGTGAAAGTCAATCAAGATCACACCAAGTAAGCTTCACGATGATAATTAATAATACGTATACCTACAATAGTGCAAAGATGGACTGATGAAGTGTCAATCGCATACGCATCAGAGCCTTAGATTTAGACAGGCAAAAGCACAACCACAGACTATATAGAATCCATATACGCCTCATTCGCCATGACACGACATACAATATGCCATTGTTTCTACAAGAGGTATAGGTTAGGTTATATCCTATGAATACTACTGCTATGGTGGTCGACGATTTCAAATGAGATTATGATGCGACGGGCAAACACTCGGCCGACAGCCTTCTATGTATGCATCTACGGCCTCAATGCAATTTCTGAGTACGCGAACCGCAGCAACAGCATAGAGTACAACAGAGTTTGGCTTGAATTATGCCATCAGGCGTATATATATCCGCTTTTGGTGACTTGACTACACCCCCCAGAAGCCGCATTCTCGTTATATAATATGTCAACAACAATAGATTAGGCATACGCAGAGTATGAACCTCATAAATACAATGTGCCAATGATGATGGTCTACCGTATGGTATGTCTGTTGAAATTCTATCTATCTCCATATACTCATGGAATGCTTTCATGTGTACGCAGTTCCCGAGAGAAGTTTATTGCGGTTGATGGGAGTCAAGTTGATCTCGATTTGAATGGCTAATAGGAGAGCCAAATTATTTTTTAGCTAAGTATTAGGAAATGACAACGGGATACGCAACGCTCCACCTTTAAAAATTGTTTGAAGTGTTCGAATCCGTCAGAGGTTTCGTATTAGTCTGACCCCACTTGGTTCAACCTAGTTCATTCAGAATTTCAAGAGCCAACGATTTTTACAACCGAAAGTATTGAGCTACAAGCATATGGACATTTTTGTCTCATTGTGGACTTATTTGTGAGTTCACTTCGAGTTTAGATGCACATAAGCTCATTGCTAAGCCGTACATTAACCAGGTTCCGTGATGAAACATCTGAATACATTTTTAATCATGTAAATCGAAATTGGGAGATTCAATAGAATCATTCAGGTCAAATATGATTAAATCGAACAAAAACGTGTTCTTCTGTGAATGCACGGATTAAAACTACTGCGATTTGGGACTTCAGGGCTCTTTCTACAGTCAATCTTGGCCCCTTAAATGCCATTTGAGTGATTTTTACGCCAAATGACAGCTATATTCATAATTCTATTAGAGTACTCCGGGTCAGTCAATTCACTTCATTTAGTTCACTTGGGGATCAATTTCTTCATGATGATGATAGCACGTTGACTCAGATAGTCATTTATTGAACATTCCGGTAGACTAGTTCTACTCCGGAGATACGGTTCAGCTAGTTCTTACACTAAATACCCAGCAGAATCTGAAAATCAAGCTCATTGTTGGTAGCCAAAAGTTCCTCTTGATCTAGGTTCTGCTATCTGATGTAATTCCATCAGTTTGTGTTCTGGTCAGTAAGTTATAAATCACAAAAGTAAGAGTAGATGATATGCAGGTAGGTTATGGATCATATCAGATAGAATAAATGGAGGAGTGCGATAAAATGAATAGCTTGTTGGAATTTCCTTCAGCATTTTACGTGATTTCCAATTCAGAAACTGACCCCAATGTTTTATCGCTCTGCCAACGCACATATTCTTCATTAAATCAGATTTCAAAGTGAATCGAGGTGCACACTCAATCCGATTGTGAGTAGATGTCTACCTACTGAACAAAATCAACTTATCGATGTTGAAAAATATATCTTTGAAGGAGTACTTACTAGGTTAGTTTCAATGGACTTGACGGTACATTATTGCGCCGATGAAACCTTTTGCGTCTTGTCTTACCTTGTTTATCTGTTACTACTGAAAATTGATACTCGTACTCAAAAGTAAATCAGAGTCAGCCTTGATACATACATAAGAACTATTCGCAGTCTTTTTATAGTCAACTTGACTACTCTTCAAGTAACTCTGGACCAATAAGTTTTTTTTAATAGCCATCATATTAAAATGAATTTGAGCTCCGACAAAGAGTAATATCAATTGTGTACTCCTGTGTAATACGATAGATTCATTGAACATGAATGTCTTTTGACCAATTATTCCGTTGCGTGATGTCGAATCATATCAATCACAGGAATCATTTAAATATTTTAAAGGATACGTTTCTACTGATTTGAGATATGGACATGAAGAATCTAGCTTCTTTGATTCCCGAACAGTTTACAATTCTCTGTCAACTAAAACGATTTTTGGGATGCCTAGTTTTCTAGAACGTATCTTAAAATGGATCAAAAGGAATTGGGGAAGGAGTACTTGATGCAAATATTATCCAAAGCGATATTTGCGGGGAAATTGCCAGTGAAGCTTCTAGCAAGTGAAAAAGTGTATACGAGGCTGCATGAGGTTGTTCGAGCTCATTGAAAAAGTGGCTCTTACCAGGCGCGTAAAAGCCCTTGCTATCATCATCAAGACTCGCTCTCGGCTGGCTTATCGGTGGATAATTTTTCGCCGAGTGCAGGAAGCTGCAGCCACTTTTCGTTCTGGGATCGTACTCAAGCTTCTTCGGTTGTGTTGCAGCTAGAAAGTGAGCCGTTACGTTAAACGATTTTAGCGCCTTTTTCGATACAAAAATATTGAAATTTCTGCTACCGTTATCAAGAGCTCCAAATTATGCCTATCGGAAATCATGATGTTCTAGTTAGACATTGTATGGATCATCTGAATGGTATGCTTATCACACTACGTTAAACCATCAGGGGTGAAGAACTGAGCAAAGTATAAAGGTCTCACATTGCCACTGCCGAAAAGGAACTATCCTCGGCATGGATGATCTGCAATAGGGATACACCTCACAATTCTTGACTCTCTATAGTTCAAACAGGCATTAAATGAATATAGAATGGGTCGAACAACTCTTCAAGTTTATCTAACACGAATGTTACAAGCCAAAAACTGAAAATTAGCTAATTACCCCAACCAAAGATTGTTCGGCCGGATACCAAATATCGAGTTACCTACGTGGAAGGGGGAAGTATGATGGATGACCACAAGAGCCAACGATGGATCTTTAAGTGGTCGGGTAGATGGATTTACCAGTCTAGTCTGAAACGATCTAGAACGGGCTGCAATGGTCTGGGACGTTCTGGGACGACCTAATATCATCTGGACGGTCTGGTATGATCTGGTATGGCTGTGGACAATCTGGAATGGTCTGAGATGGTCTAATACGATCTGAGCGGTGTATGAAATCATTTGTAGCGGTTCGGCATGGTCTGGAATGTTCTGAGGTGACCTCTGAGGTGTTACGTTCTTAAATGGTCTGGAATGATCTGAGACGGTCTGAAATAGTCTGAACTGGTCTCGAGTGGTCTAGAATAGTTTGATATGGTCCCAGCTGGTCTGAGTCGGTCTGGTGTGATCTGGGATGGTCGTGTACGATCTGGAACGATTTTGAACGGTCTCCGATGGTCTGGTACAATCTGACATGTTCAAGTACGGTTTGGGATTGCGTAGTACAGTCTGGAATAGTTTGAAGTGGTCTGGTGCGTGGCCTGGGGCGATTTGGTCAGGTCTGAGATGTTCTGGAACGATCTGGCACAATCTGAGAGGGTCTAGAATGGCCGATAATGGTCTAGTATGTCGAAACAATATGAGACGTTCTGCAACGGTTTGATACAATCTGGGATGGTCTTGTACGGTATACAATAGTCTGGTATGATCTGGGATAACTCGGAACGATCTGGAACGGTCTGTATTAGTTTGGTACGATCTGAGACGTTCAAATACGGTATATGGTCTGATACAGTCTGGAATTGTATGAAGCGGTCTGGCATGGTCTGGGCGGTCTGGAACTGTCTGAAACGATCTAGAATGATCCAGGACGATCTGATAAAGTCTCTAACGGTCTGATATGGTATGATACATCCTGGTACTATCTGATACAATCAGGGATGGTCTGATACGGTATAAAACGGTTTGGTATAATCTGGAGTGGCTCAGTACGATCTGGAACGGTCTAGAATGGTCTGAAGTGGTCTTGTACGATCTGAGACGTTTTGGTATGGTTTAAAATGGTCTGGAATTATTTGGAATATTTTGGGATGATCTGAAATGGTTTCGGACCATATGGGGCGGTTTAGGACGATCTGGTCTAGGCAGGGCTGCCTAGAATATGAAAAATGGCTGTACGATAGATGGGTGGAGCACAGGAGATTCGGTAGGCGGGTAGGTTAATCGTCGAGCGAGTGGCTGGACCAGGACCGTCTTTAGCTCTTTCGGGGCCCTAGGCACATCCCGTCTGGGGCCCATGTAAAGCCAGCGAAATTCTGAGCACCAAAAATTCTCAAATGGAGACGTTACCAGGAAATAATGTTCAATATATGGAATTAGTATCTGAACATTTTGGGGAATTGTAAACCCACGTCTTTCGAAAATTCCCAAAATATATTTTCTGCATAAAATAACGGATTTCCTACCCCATGCAAGTCGAAACTATCAGAAGATTAATATTTTTCACGTCTTAATATGGAGAATTAATCTACGCACGTCTTCATAAATTATACAATTGCAACATGGAACCTCTCATCTTCCTAGTGGACGGCGATCTCGATTTAGGAGATGGAAGGATGAGGGATGGATATGAAAGTTCATAACTAAAGCTTCCTCCTCGATTTATTCAGAGCGAATTCTGATATAACATCGTCAAAGTCAATAAGGTCTAAAATATCGGACTCAATGTACATAATCGATAAGTCGTTCAACCTGTCATCGACCATTGTAGTTCTGGCGTCACTTTTTACGATTTTTATACGGGAGAACGATCGTTCTCCAGAACAGTTTGTGACCATCTTGCACAAGAAGATGCGCAAGCATATGTCAAGGTTCGGGAAAGTAGAAACAATTTTATTATTCCTAATCAATAGATACATATCTAAGTGTCTTACTTTTTCGTCTTTCTTTACATCTTCTAAATAATATTTGAACTGCACACATTCCATAGCTAGATCTTCTCCGCACAAATCTTCATCGTATGCATCGGACAAATTTTCGCAGTTCTTTTCTATCTCACTGGTCTGCAGCTCGCGTAAATGGAGTAAAAAATCAAATCTTTTCGCAATAACGTCGTAAGCAGTACGTCTTAGTCTTAACGACGTGAGAAGTGAATCAATTATCTGATTGAAAAGATTAATTCTCAATCTATCTTCAGGCGAAAGGACGGTGTCAGGCGCAAGTCCATCATTCCGAGTCAATCTGACGCTTCGTACGTGCACTCTCCGAGCATCATCTGGAATTTCTTCCACTCTAGCCAACACTTTGGCTTGCTCTAAGCACTCTGCAAATTTTTCATCCCTCATTGTTTGTAGATATTCTTCCAAGGAGTTAAGCAAGCTTACAACAGTAGATAAATCTATATCTGCTTTCTGTAAACTTAGGTTAGTCTTATTTATGTGAGCCAAGAGTCTATTCCAAACTTCAAGTAAAAAAATATTATCGAAACAGGAAAGTTTTCGAAGTAAACCCTTAGCCTCGACTATGGTCTCTTTGCTTTCTTTTTTCTTATCTGCTCGGGGTTCATCACTCACAATTTTATTTAGGGCATGCTTGACTTCTTCAAAACCATCGTGAAGTGCTTCAGTAGCTTCAGCTCTATCTGACCAACGAGTTGGACAGAGATTTTTTAGGCATTTCTTTTTCGTCTCAGTGAGCGAAGTAAGAATCGATAAGAAATCATTCCACCTCCCTGGAGACGCTGAGAAGAAGACATAGATACACTGAACAGCGTCAAAAAATGCAACTATTTCCACTGTACATGACGCTGCTTTATTCAGAACTAGATCTAGAGAGTGAGCGGCACAAGGAACATAATCAGCATAATTGTTGTCCTCTCTGAGTCTAGTTTGTAAGCCTGAGATTGCGCCTGCCATGTTGGGCGCATTGTCGTGGGATTGCCCTCGGCAGTCCTTGGATTCAATGCCATTTTTTCTCAAAAAATCTCTTACTACATCGTTTAGATATGCCGAATCATGGGCTGTAATGGCGAGGAAACTCAAAAAACGCTCTATGGGCCCTTGATCGTCAACATACCTGAAAATGAAACCCAGCTGATCTCTCTTTGAGTTATCGGGTGAAGAATCTAATGAGATGGAGTAGTACTTGTACATTTGGATCATAGCAATTACGAAGTTGAAAACTTTCCTTCCCATTATTCTTATCAGCTCTTCACATACATTCGCCGATAAATACGATGTGTGCCCTCGACCTTTGTTAGCATACAGTTTGATATGATTTTTGAGGGAAGGATCGAATTCACTCAACAGTTCCAATACTCCCAAATAGTTTCCATTTTGTTTTGATCCAATTAACTCATTCGAACCACGTATAGCAAGCCCTCGAGAAACTAAAAACTTGATCGCCGCTACACAACGAGTGAGTAAGAGCCGCCAATGGTTGTACTCGTCGTCCATCTGTTTCACTAATTGAGCGTCAATACAACCCACTATACGTTTTCGTTGGAAATAAGTTCTGAAACCTTCTCTGTGTTCAGAGTTCCCTTCATGCTCTTCAACACGATGCAAGCCATGTTTCCAATCATTAAAACCCGTTGAAACAAACTGATTACTTGGTTTAGCAAACAATTCACAATAAAAGCAATATAATGATGCCGTTGACGGGGAATACAACAACCACTCTCGATCCACTTTTTCACAATTCTTGAGTTCTCTCTCAAACAACGATATTGGCAAGCATCTATTGACCGTCTTACCATCTCTCATTTTATATTCTCTAGTGGAACCTTTAAAACCAGTGTCTCGATTCTGACAAAACGATGGGCCGACTCTCAGACAGTGAGTGACTAGATCTTGAGTTACGACCCATAACGCTGGGTCCGATGGGTAAGTCGGACTAATTCGATCGAAATTGCTAACTGTTTCTGGAATGGAAGTATACATTCATTAGAGATAGATCATGGAACCTATGGAATTAAAGTCTTTGCTGGGAGAAGAATCGTCCCGGTAGATATCCCAACAGGAATCAGAATTACCTGGTGATGACTGGTTGTGACAGTCTTGGTCGATATTGGCATCTATTTCTGGGGATTCTGAAAATTTACTCTCCGTGGAACTCGATTTGATAAACGCCACTTGATCACCTGCAACGATTGAGGCACAACATCCCTTACGTTCACGTCTGAGTATATTGTCTTTCATAGATAAAGGCAGCGAGAGAGGCAGTATATCTTTTGTTGATAAGAAATTTGGACTATGAAAATTATTTCCCATCTTCTATTTGAAACAGGACTCACAGATGAAGAGTTCCTACTCGGTTGTAACAAATAAAGGCTTTCTCCGCAGCCTTATCGGGAACTCTGCGAAAATTTATGGAAATGTGCTTGATTCTTTCCTTTCCTCGCGCCAGGACAACGGAAACAAGCTGAAGCATCTTTCAAAACTTCACTGTAAAGAAAAGTTCCGAAGAAATAACTACACTGGGAGTAGGAATTCGGGCGATCTACGCTGAGCGTAGTGAAATCACTACTGCAATCTTGTGAATTTACAATTTCGGTTGACAATTTTCATAGTTGGCGCCATAAAATCATTAGCCGAAATTGTAAAGTTACAAGAATGCAGTAGTGATTCCACTACGCTCAGCGTAAGTCGCCTAAATCCATATTCTCAGCGTAGTGATTCTTTCGGAATTTTTTTCACAATGAAATTTTACACCATTTCAGTCGATACTTTTATCGTCTGGAGAGAGCATATTAAAGAGTCAAGGTCAGCACTACACATTGCACTGAATACTGTTAAATATCATGCATGTTACTGATGCGTAGAGGATTCATGTAAAGACGTGAAAAGGTAAACGAATTCCTATATAGCGGTCATATCATTGCATCTTGCGACTACTGAGTCGTATCTGTTTGTGATACACGCTCCCAAGACTTTTTGCGATGTCAACAAACAGCAGTTGCAACGGAAATAGTGGTACAGGCGCACATTAAATATGCCATGACAGTATTATATCAACTATAGATAACTCTTTAGTCACTATGAACAAAAGCGGAGCTAATAAAATCTCAAATTGAAACTTACTTGATGAAATTTCTGTGGGTGCACCAGACGACAGCGCTGACAACGACGGCGATGTTGATGAAACGTGCCACTTGTTATGGTTTATTGCAGATCCTGTATTCTGAGGACTTGCAATACCTGTTGCAAATGAAAAAACATTGGAAGTTGTTGGGTGATGCAAGCTTATTTTCTACGCGCACTCCGATGGAGGATCTCTCAAACTATCGTGAATCCGTTTCGTATACTTACTTGGAATAGGAGATACAGGCGACAGTGCTAGTTCTTCTTTCGAACCGAGAGAGTTGCCTTCTGAGCCACGAGAATCGGTATTATTTGCCGAATCGTTTTCATCTTTGTTCACTGGAAGCGCGTAGCAGAAGCTCGAAATTTTCGGTAGTTTCGAAATTTGGTTGCTTACTTCTTTTGCCTTGGCTCTTTTCTGAGCACCACTTTTATATCTACGCACATCACTCATTGCCGAATCACATGAAATGGACTTTCATAAGAGAGGACAAATAACACAGCTTTCGCGTAAAATAAACTGCAGCTACATGTAAGCTACACTGGTCCGCGCTCAGGTGTTCATGAGAACAATAGTGCGCGGCCCGTCGTTTTTGTTTTCTGCTATCAACGAGCAGCGGCGCGGGCGCGAATTGCGGAGGCGCTTGCACAAACTCTGCTGCTGTATCGTTGACAACAACATCAGTCAAGATTGATACTCTCGAAAAACTTTCCCCGTATGACAACTCATTCTCAGAACTTCACTCAGAATATTTGAATCATGTACAGATAAATTTCACTATAGAAGTAAATACCGCCAAAACATTTGAAATCTCTTTGTTCGTCCCGAATCGTATCGAAAAGACAACTTATATCTAGCTTGTACGGTTCGCACTCTGACGAATATTTAAAGAGCAAATGCGCTGTAAGTCCCAGCAGCAAGGTTTTGTCGTCTTGGACTATAGGCCGAATCCATGTAAGATCAGGCAGCGAAAAAAGTTGGGGTCACGGATATTTCTGCCGATGAAGTATATCATTCTTGAGACGAGATGATGAGACACGTATTTTTTTGTTTCGCCTAAATCAATTTCCTGTTAGAGCTACGCGAATTTGGAGATCGGGAGCTGCAAAATCAATTTTAGAAAAACTGACACTTTGAAATCAGTAAAGATGCAATTCCTATGCGACTTTGAATATTCAGCTGAATCTTGTTGGATATAGTTACTAGGTAGATTTTGCATGCAAATTTACACTAATTAGGTTGGAATTGCCATATAAAGCGACACCACCTATTCTGTCATGGTGTATGAAAGTATATCCAGGGACCCCGTATATTTGGGTATTCATAGAAGGCTCTAGAAAAGTCTCATTAACGGCAACAACATCATATCTATTAGATGAAAGTTTCACTTCCAATAAAGAAAAGTTAGTCCGAAGTCTACTCATATTGATGTACCCAATTGTGATATTTGCAATGGTGTGATACACGAGGACTTCGTGAAATTCGTGGACTTGTTCAAGGCTGCCTATAACTTGGATGACTATTGGGAGGAAGACCGACTCAGAAATCAAAATCACTGGCTGTTGTGTGGGTACGATTGCCGCTCAGACTCTGGTGGCTTTGCTTTGCTTTGGGATTGGGGCTCTGCTTTGGGATTGAATCACAACAAATTCGTGGGTTTCACGTGTGACGGGTGGTCGGTCAATATTTCGTTTGAGTACAACTCGTCAATTTTGTTCGCCCCATCCGGTATTTGATGAACTTCGAATCTATGACAATATGTTTCTCTTGCTCCATTCCATTTCCAGAAGAAGATTCAGGCACGAATATGCTCGCCTGTGAAATTTGTCGAATCTTTTACATCAGTTATAGAAGATGAACTTCTGCAAATTTTGGGGTTCAGGAATGTATCATAGTGTAATATCTGTCTCTGTAAAGTCCGCATCATGGTTCTAATGGGCATCTGAAGGAGTGTCTGAATTGTTCATATACCGCTCCATTAAAATAGTCAATTTCATGGATCTCAATGATTCAGAGTTGTAACTGAAGAATTACACAGCTCCAAAACGGAGCGACCCCAGGCAAGTAAAATAATAAATGTGCACTTCTTTGGCATCAGGATTATGTGAAAAGTCCCCAAAAAGATTCATGACTGAGACCATTATCAATGCCTAATCCTCTATGGATTCGACCGGAAGTCTTTACATCCCTGTGTCCTGGAGGTAAACTATAAAAATGAAGACATTTCCAACTCGGTAATTTTCCGTCATTTTTCATACAGTTACATGTTTTTTTCGTGTCAGAATATTTTTTCAGGGTCGGCAAGTGAAATGTAAAACGAGTGGATAAATTGAGCACGGATCGCTTTCGATGTCTAGTTGTTTAAAGAATTCATATGGATTCATCGGATGTTATCAACCAATCTATCAGGCAAATCATCAACACTCTAATACAAATATCGAAAGAATCAGTTTCAATCCAAGTACATTTTGGCAAAAGCTTAGCTGCACTCATCTCAATAGTGCTTGTCAAACGTGAGAAAATGATGCACCGAACGTGAGACTCGTATATAGGCGATTTAGGAAACACGTCAATGATTGCTCGTCGTGTACCATACAACCACCATAGGCCTCATCATCGATATGCATCAAATTCGCTCACCACACTTTGTACACACGTATTTCGAAGGCTGACGTTGATAGGAATATATATATATATATATATAGGGAGTTCAGATAGGTTGTGAAAGCGGTTGACCGGTCAGCAGAGTCTCTGACTTTTGCCACCGTATATCCCGATACAGAGTGATGCAGGATCAACGCAATCGACTCTATCTCCCTCTCTCTGCTCGTAAATTGCTTCATTAAGGTAGAAGCGAACGTGTATGTCTGGTATGGACTCGTTGCATACATATAGGATGACACGCCACGAGTGTGGTTATAACACACAGAGACAGCCTCTTTGCAACTCTCATGCGAATGCATCCGTCTCGTTCTATGCAAGTATTTGATGGTATAGGAGCTCGTTTTGAGCCATCGATGTTGCTTCTGCTGCTGCTACTGATGCACTAGCTGTATCTGTTTTAGAAGCTTTGACAAGAGATTGAGTATAGTGGTGGTGGTCAGTTTCTGCATCAGCAAAACATTGGCAACGAGAACATGATGCTTTGGTTGACACATTCTGTGCGTTTGGATAATCAAAGTCACGCATTGAGATTACACGTGATGCTTCATGAAGAGATCTGTGAATGAACAAATGTATGCCTAGTTTATCAACTCAAGCGTTTGTCAATGAACCTAATATTTTTTATAGAACATTGATCATTCTGAGCGTTATAATTTTCAAAATATATTTATACTCTCGCGAGTTATCTGATATGTACGTAAGACCTCGCGTAAGACTAAACTGGACAACAAACTTTCGGATCTGAGATAGTGCATGGACCAGACAATGATTATCTTGTGTAATTTTTCAATGTAGAAGTCGAATCTAAAGCCAGATTGGCTCTTACACGTCAGAATTTTTGTCTTTAATCGCAAGAAACTGATTTTCTAAAATTCGACATTTTTAGCGTTCTTTGAGAATTTTCTCAATTGACAGCTTTGGTGGTTCAATGTTGTTGTGGTCGAGAAACTTATCAGAATTAATGATTTTGACGTATTTTGACCTGCTGAACACGATGGTAGTATATTCAAACGGCTATGATGCGTTCGGAATGAGCTTGTCTCACTTGTATTCTAGACCTTTGAATAAATTGCCATCGTGTTCAGCAGGTCAAAGCCATAGTTTTAATAAGTTTCTCAACCACTAAAAAACTACACCACCCGTCATCAGTTTAGAAAATGATGAAAAAACACTAAAAACGCCGTTCTTGGAGAACTAATTTTTGTCGATTTAAGAGAATCTTGATGTGTACGAGCAGATCTGACTATGGATTGCCTACTTTTATAATCGATAATTAATTTCAAGTGATGATTTGACAATTCTCTAGTACAGTGATAGGAGAGACCCTCAAAATCAGACGGTTCCCGGTCATGCTCCTGAATGCAATTTCCCGTACAACCATTCTCCCAAACGACAATTTTCCCGACCCTTGTAGAAATTCATTTTAACTTTTTGCCAGTTAACAACTATTATGCCGAATCGATTTCCAAAATATGACTTGTACAAACAATCAAATTTTACACCAAATGAAACGCCCAAAACAACCAGATGTCAACCATAATTCTTGGCCATGAGTAATGGGCAAATACTGGTGATAGAATGGCCATGATCTGACATAACCATAGCTACGTCATTTATTATTACGGCTAATAAATGGTAATGTCAACTGTCTGAATTTGGTTGCTCCGATATTTCATATTAACACGTTGCTGCTTGTTGACTGACGCCAATTTTCTCACAGCGAATTCAATGTGCACGGTGGACTATCAGTGTTTGAGAATTGCAAGAAAGCCATATCACTGAAATCGTTCAAAAGTCTTATTGTACGTATCATTGGATTCGATAGAACCCGATCTCATAGAGCAATTGGGACTATCCATGGATTGAACTACGTGATATGAAATTTCATGACTAGCAAATTCCGTCACCTCCTCTCCGGAAAAACTGCGAATTTCCTGTATTTACACTTTGAAGAATTGGAGCCCCCTTTCCTCTAAAAACTCCTATGTGATCTATGAATGGTCCCTGGCCTTCCGAAAGTATGATCACATTGTTCATACAAGTTGAAGAACTTGGTAGTTACTCTTTAGCTTGATGAAAAGGGACTTGGGAAAACTAGTTCTTCAGCGATGGCCTTTGAAATCGACCCGGATTGACGATTGGGGTGTGTCCCCAAATCATGCATATGCATGCCAATGCAGAGCACACTGCGCATATGAACTGCTCACGTTCACATGTCCAGCTCGTCGAACTTGAGTAAAGATTGAGGTGCTCACATCAGAGAATTTTTGATTTGAGTCGGTTTGTATCTTTGCTCTGTTATCAGCTGATCCAGAGCAGAACTCGACGAATTCCGTCTGGTTTTCGCTAAAATTTGATGAGATGCACAAGTGCACATGTGCAGTGCAGATGTATGAATATGCACATTTGTGGACGCACCCTCAATGGGTCATGTGCAACCGCTATTATTGTTCAACATTTTGTGCACCCCACATTTCCCTTCAAGAGAAAATCTTTCCGATCTAGTCTGCACGCTATTCTGCAAGCTACATGCACATAATCAAAATTATAGGTAGCTGGATCTCCCGTTTTCAAAAAGGGTTATGAAATTGGACAACTTCCAGAAACATCGGAAACACGAACATATTTCAAGGTGAAATGAAAACTCTCACAGCCTCAAGGATGAGCTTATAAGAATCGGAGCGTATATTTCATGCATCAGTGTCAGCGACATTTCAGGTTTTCGCAAATCAAATTTTATGACAGGTTATGTTGAATTTGGAATGAGGAAACGCGAGAAGATGCATACAGAATACCAGAACGGTTAAATATGAGAGTCAGCAGCATCATCAGCAATGGCAGTCAGAGTGATCAGGGCGAGAGAGATAGGCGCCTCTGCGCGCGATAATTCGGTTATAAGTTGAGAGATTAGATCGGGATTCGATTATAACAGCGGGCTTCGAGTTGAGATAGAATCGTGTGTATCAAACCGTTAAACAGTCTCCGTGCTAATCAGAGCCGAACCTCATTACTGTATAACCGATCCTCACCTTCATATACACCCCCTTTTACCCCTTTCACTCTATACTTGAACCTAACTAATACGAAAGAGCGCATCGGCTTTACATGCGTTACACTCTATATACTGCAGTGTAGATTTAAATTTTCGTGCCTTCACCAATACTCACTCACGAAACCCTACGATAGTTACGAAATATCGAAATCTGTATTGGTGTATTACAGAGATGTTTCAATTGCCTGTTCTATAAGGTCTGGAAGTCAATCCAATCCAAATGACATTTCCAGACCGTTGAAAATTGCCGTTTTGCTCGCCTCACTCGTTTCCTGGATTGGATTATCGAGCTCTCTTGCTTTTCGTCCCGTTTCATATTGCTATATATAACCTAAATATGAGACTACTGCAAAGTTAGTATATATATATATCTATTAGAGAGTAGGTGCAAAATTGAACCGATATGACGAGAAGGTTTGAGATGGAATTCTGATACGGAAACTCGGCGTGTCATACAGCTCCGTGAGACTCTTGACTCGAACTATAATGAAGTAATCAACTCCGTACAAGCTTATTGCCATTTCCCTAACCCTCCTTCTACTTCATTCGTCGAGTTGAACATTCATTCTGCTTTGATGCTAGAAGCCATAAAGGTATTCACGTTATATCCGTAGTATCCATGCTCGAATTAATTCTGTTTTATCGTGTAGTCTGTGGGGCATTTTTATTTGAGAAACAACTTCTGCATGTTGCTGATAATTCCATTGTATTTTCGAAAGTATGATTTAATCTTCCTTGAGTGTCTCTTCACTTGAATTTTGATGATATGCTATTGCGAGTACAGTAGAACAGTGAAATAATTATGGAATATAACAACTTTCATTTTTGAGTTCGAGCGTTTACCAGTATGAAATATGCATTGACCATCCAGAAAGGTCATCTAGGATGTTGAGGGCAGACATATCTTGTTGATCTGAAGAGGTGGTCAGCATGTTGACTGATAGAAATCACCTGAAGTAATCACTCAGACGGGACAAGCCATCAGAATCTATCACCAAACCTTAAATCTCTAGACAATTTGGATGAGGTATCAGGACAATTTTAGGAGGCTGCTTCGAAAGAACTATTTCTCATCAAATCTTCCAACAAATAGAGTACTTATTTCCTCGACACAGAAGAAATTCAAAATTCTTGCTTGCAATAGAACATGAGTGCGTCAATGGCGCCTTTAAGGTATATGGATCACTGATTGTGAGTCTGAACTCTGTTGATGGAGCGTACGTGGCATAGTCATTTTAAGAGTCCAATTTTGACTGTGCTTCAGGTTTCATCAACGATTTCTTGCCAAGTCTTCACTATCCTTGATATGTTGAAGGGCAATAAATGGAATCCAGATGCCTCGAAAAAGATCATGTCCTTGGCCCTGATATAAACTCTGTTGATCTTTGAAGAGATTGTTCAGTATGCAGTTCAGTATGCGAAACTTCGTTTCGTTTTGGCCGTTGCCAATTGCATGTATAACGATATTTTGAGTCTCTGTGTATGATGACTAATTTTGAAAAGGCGATCATTAATACTTGATTTGAAGTTTTCAACGATATATTTGTTGCTGGTTGGTTCTCCAAATTGTACCAGTACGTTCACCGGAACATCCAGAGCTCCGGACTGCAACAACTCTACGATGATGATGAGTCTGAACTGTCATATGTTTACTGCTCTACCATCATCTGTTCCTGAAGATCAGATCATTCCGCATTTCGAACTGTTTCAAAAGTCCTATCCTGAAGATCTAGGGCTGGTGCTTGAATATTTCTCCAAGATACTTGATTCGAGAGCCAACCCAAGTTCGTGTAAGAGGACGTTTTTCAGAGCTGTGCTTGCTATACCTCTGAAGACCGCAATGGTGACCAACGGGGACTCTGTTTCCTGGCATGTGACTACCCTCCGACCTAAGGCCAGTTTGGAGTTCCCGCACAACCGCAACCAGACACGCAGGCGTACTTTTAGGTTGCGGCTACATGCAATGATTCTGAGAGCGGAATCGTTGTTTATACGCTTTTCTTGAAGTTGGGTAAGTTGACCAGATAGCGTCCCGCCTCTCAAATCTCACTTTTTGAAGCCGTACAAAATCTCATGATATTCTGTTCACTAAAGTACGAAAAAAACGCGAATGGCCCAACGCGGCGATGCCTCACCAATTCCTACTCATCACTCAACAACGTGGCATTTCCAGCCAAAATCAGGCAGAATTCCGCCTGTGTATTGAAATTTCCAATCGAATGAGCCATTCCACGTTCAACAATTCAAAATCTAGTTCGCGAAAAACGTGAAGAGGTGTGAGCATTGAGCAGAACACCTCGCTTAGCAAGCTGAAGGATTATGATCGTCTTGAGAAAGAATGCATGTGCTTCGATTTGAAATGGCTCATTGAATTGGAAATTTTATGATGCTTCGTTTCAATTATTAATTCTGGGACAAAAACAAGAGGGTCAAATGCTGTGAGCAAAAACAATCATCAACATTATCCGATCGCATGCATGGGTCGATCGAAGCGCCATCTATTGTGCGAAATAACTAGATTCTCTCCGGACTGGCCTTAACCAGACACCGTGCATGAGCTTTGGCCCGAATTTGGTGTTAGATGAAGCCTGGCCCCGAGTCCCGAGACTGGTGATCAGAATTGCTCCTGCCCCTCCCAAAAAACCTCCCGGGGGGAGGGGGGGTGAAGGAGGTTGAGACACTCCGGTGTCGTGAGTCTGGATGTCTCATTTATCTAGCGGTTTGAGGGACTACCCTGGCTCCAAGGAGATACCAAGACGCTTTCCCAACCCCCTTTATAGAGGGTTGGGTACTCTCTCAACATGAATCAGCTATTTTAGCTGATTTGCAGCTAACGTGGACGGATTTTCACTGAAAATCAGCTACAATAGCTGAGAATCAGCTAAAATAGCTGATTTTCAGTTAAAATCCGTTCGTGTTAGCTGATTCATGTTGAGAGAGTACAGCAGTGTGCTGGCAGCCAGACCAAAAGTCGGCAGTCAGCCCAAGGGTTGGGTCATCTCTCAGTCACTTGTGGGACCAAGATCGCCTCCTTCTGGGTGCACAAGCTTGCTGAACTCATCCCTGCCCCATGCCTATGGGGTAAGCTGGAGTGGAGGTGGAAGCAGGGCACCTGGGACATAAGCCGTAAAATCCTGTGTTACCTCTGTATCCCATCAGATTTTGGAACGTGCTTGGTCCAACATCCAGAAGGGAGCACACTAACAACATATAAGCAAAAGATGGTACAACCATATCCATGAACTCAAGACTTCTTATCCGATAGAGTGGTGGAATGAATTGCATGGTTTGCTAGTTATTCAGGCCTGAATCTTGGATGTGGCAATATATGATTATCAGACTCGGATTTCGATCGCAGAATCTGTGATAGCCTGTGGAATACGCGGGAAGATCATTTCATCTCACTCCTGTGCCTATAATACCAGCCTCATCACGTCAATCCCTTGTGCCGCCTGCTCATCCAAAAATGTTCCAATACACGACTACTCAACTAACCGGTAAATGTCTTACCATATTCGTAGCTGGCATATGGAATGCAGGTTGTTTGAAAAGATTATATAAGCATGAAGCCTAAGTACAACGTACGTAAGATGAGCTTCTGCGCACGTACATCCACACTAAACTCATATATTGATCTGCATTATAACAAAACTACCTAAACCTTTTTTAGTTTTTGTAAGAGCTACTGAACTTAGTATTTCGAAAGCAAGGAAACGTTTGCATGATTATAAGCCTACATAATATAGATTTTAAATTTTTCTAGGTAATGGTGAGACTGTGTATTGGAAGTACTAAGTCCTGTGATGCAAAATGATGCCAATCAAAATTAATACCTTACTTTATGTGTTACAACGATGAGATAGGGTAACTCCTGTTGAATGAGCGCCTGCAGTAGCTAGATCCGCTTTACGCTCTGTGCATGAGTTAGAGAGGTTTACAAGGCGCACTTAGAGCACAAGTGCTGTACATCTTATTCATAGAAAAATATTTCATGCCTGCATCCTTGCACTATGATATTTCCTCGCGGCAATCTGAAATAGACAACTAACTTTTGTGGTGCCATTTGGTTACACACTCCTCTATTTAATTGACTCCTCATTTATAGATTGATCAATGAACAATTTTAGGTTGATCCGATTCCCAGTGATTAAATCAGGCTTTTGTTGCATGAAAAATATCATCCCGAGTGTCATCAATTTTGGAACCTGCAGTCAACTTGATCGGTAAATTGGAAGCATTCAATTTAGACATACGATAAGATAGAACATCCTTTTCATTTGCCGCCCCTAGGCAAAACTATGTTTAATAATAAAATGATCGGGATATGGTGATCAACTAAAAAATATTTCCATACTTGATTGATTTTATCTGGAAGATATTTGTCCGAAAATTTAAAAATGCAGTAAGTATATAAATAAGTAAGACGACCAATGATGTCCGGATTGGTAGAACCGCAGTGAAGTCATTCGAACGAAATCAGAAAAATTGTTTATGACTGAAATTGTTGTTTGGATAATAAGTATAGACGGATAATACTCGAATTTGCGTTCTTCGGGTTCTTCATTCGTTACTTCTTCAAAAAGCACGTGAAAGCAGATTTTGGAATTACACTTTTGGAAAGTTGATCCTCAAATGCCCAAGTGGTCTTCAGAATTCTTCTTATAAATTTCACATAAACCATGTACAATTTATTATGAATCTTTGTATCTTCTTTAGAAAACAATTGTGCAGCTGAAATAATATACTTTCGATTTAGAATCCAATCCAACCGATAAGAGAATTCTTCTGGTATTCTGTCGCCAATTGACAAATTCCGAATGAAATACCTTTTGGATTCATGTAGCTCTTTTTACGCAAAAATCTCATAATTTTCGTTCATGACATTGATATATTATTACTTGGTACAAAAAAATTCCAAAGACAGTCAACAAAGAACGAAGATCGTGATGTACCAGCACATGAAAATTGTGAAACTAAACCAGATTATTCAGTTTATTCACCATCAAGGATGTTCAAGGTAATTTATAATCCTCAGAATGTGAAGCCACCTAGCTTTTGATACGCAAAAAATTGCACGCCCTTCGTCCGGCCCACTTTGCAATACTCTTTTCAAACCGCGGACGCAAGGACAAACGAAGAAATGAATAACGAGTCCCTGGGCTGTACTCTTGGCATCAAGAATAAAAAAGAAGAGAGAGAGAAGAACCAGTCGACACTCAGCAAACATCACGCAAGAAGCTAATGTGCACCAGTCGATTGGTTGAAATGAATTCAAAATGGCTGGAGGGCTCAGTGAGAATGGCCGGTTTATTTCTTTCTTTGACCAGGCGGGGCGCCTACAATCTGATTTACATATATGAATTTGCCATCGTGTGGTAACACTTTTAATGGCCTGTCATTACGCTAATTTCGACGTTTCTATTCGACGAATAAGTTCGTGTATCCCTACTGAGGTATATGAAGTCTCTTTCTTTCTGAGTTGGTGGTCAACGCCTTATGCCACTCGTGCCATGCTACGCCATTGCATGCTATAATATGTAATGTACGTTTCTGACCGGCACGGCGCCTCGTATTTCTGTTACCTCACCTATATTATACCAACACTAACTGTGGTCGCGTGCCACACACTTATGTTACATCCCTACCTCCAGTGCATACCCGGAATTTTACTGCCACCCACTCGTGAACTATAGTGTTATTTGCATACAAAGTTTGAGACTTACGAAGAGTTGAAAAATTAGGATGATGGAATGACAAATTTCCGGGAGGTCTTATTTGTCTATGATATCAAATCATTCACTTTCTTCCATTAATTTATTCATGGATACATGGAACACTGGGTGAAGATCGATAATTGACTAATCTAACAAAAAATGTTTCATCGAAAAAGATGATTCTTACATTTCACTTTGAGTAATCTTTTTCGATTCTATGAGTCAAAGTATTGAACATCCACGACCGTAAAAAAAATGCGACAATATATCTTCAGACCCTGGCGTACTAATAGATTGTCTGCTTCAAACTCATTCTGCAAAACATTTGTGACTTTCCCGCACGAAAATTGTTTTATTTCGGAAATGATGTTGAAAAGAGATATATGAGTTCAGGGTATTGCAAATGCGAAAAACTTGTCGAAAACTTTTTTAAGGCCCCGAATATCATCTCACCACGCTTAGATATGGGTCATTCCACGGAATTCATTCTCCGATTTTTTCTTAGAAAGAGTACATCATTGCCAGAGGCGCGTAAGCTCACTTCGGGCGATAGGACAGTTTCATTTCCTTCGCGAGTCCTCCGCCCCCGAAATAAACTCGCAACCACAGGACAATTCTGATTTATCATCATGAAATCCCTAAAAGCGCGTTTGGAATTAACATCCTCGTGTTAAAATGATAAAACGTCATTATTATTATTAAACGCTTTTATTTAACTTCACTTCGGCCTAGCGCTTTGTAACTATAACTAGTGGTGCATGATTTTAAGCATCCGGCCCGCCGCCAACAGCCAATCATGATCATGAGCGTCATTTCAAATCAGCCAATCACAGTCATGAATTTATAAGTTCTGGGGAAATCTCAGGAATCCCCTCGGTCTTGTCAGCAGTCGCGAGTGACCTTACCGGCACAATGGTCAGATCTTTTAGGTTATATTTACGTCCAGTTGCGTCAGTGTCTGATGACTCTGATCTACTACGCTTTTATTACGCTTCACCGAGCTCACATAGTTGTTTTCTCCGGACTTGGCTCGTCTATTGTTCCACAAATTTTCGTACCCGATCACATATTTGTGAACACTCAACAAAAGAAGGATTGTCAATCTCTTTGATAATTCCAATGTCTATTTGCTACATTTCCTTGTCTCAATTCTAGCTTATACACAGAACTCCTTGGTTCCAGCGTCAGTTCCAGCTCATCAGGGATCATGATTATCGACTGTATCTGGGCGCGAATTGGAATAATAGGAACCAGTGCATTCTGTACGCCCTTAACCAATGACATAGTACGCTTCAATACAGGGCTAGTATGATTAACAGATAAATTTCGACCCTTCCTACGATTACTAGGAACGGTATCCATACATTTCGAGTGAATTTTCCTCAAAAATCGAAGTCCTTCACCTTTACTGAGACTTTAACGGCCTGTGCACCTTTTGGGCCTAATTCTGACTCCGTAATTCGAAAGATTAGACCTTTCCACGTCGAATTTATGTACTCTCCTGATTTTCAGAGGCCGGAGATTAGATACATAACCGTAGAGCGAAATCATAATTTCGGAAATTGCAGAAAAAAATGGAGATATCGACTTTATTTGAAAAACCCTCAATGGAATATTTTCGTTTTTGTTGGAAAATGATGTCGAGGTGATCCCGAAACACACTCCAGAGGAATTCCTGACGTTCACGCAACTTGACCTTTTTCGTCCTTCCGGCTCACCGTCATAGGCCATTCTTCACCGCGTACTCCTTACATCGTACTTTTTTCCCGATGATTTTTATAAAGCGTTTCTTAAAAATTCTTTTCACTCTTACTTATTTATTATTCAGAAGCTTTTCTACTGACAAGAAAAGGTCTAACCTTGCAGGTCCTGAATCTTGATGAGACTCTGGGACTCATCTTATTTTGATGAGAAATGGAACTATCTCGAGGGATTCAGCCTCCCGGCATTTCTGTTCTGAGGTCCAGCTATGAAAGTTAGCACTGCTCATAGGCCCATATATTGGAAAAATTATTCATGTAGATATACTGACAATTCTAATCTCCACATCTGTATCTTAGGATGAAAGGCTTGAACGCTCTGAGATAACTCCAATTCTCACCAAAAACGAGATGATTCTCAGAGTTTCGAACTAATCCAAGACCCGTGAGGTCGAACCAGTTTTTGTGAATTATATTTTCTTGTAAGAAAATAAGTTACTGACAGAAATAATGATTTCAAAATCTTCTAGATTGGACGGTTTTTGCATATTTGAATTTTGATGCCAAAGCTTGATATTTCATGCGCATCCACAGATTTGAGCTTCTCAAGTAAATTTTTTGAAGAGCTTGGAAATTCCCTCGAGGCTGGCTACTTGCCAAATCCAACTACATGATTTAGAATTATAATCACACTGACTTTTCCAAGTGAGTACATAAAGCTCGGTATGATAGAGGTCTCTTACTCTTTTCTATGGCTCTTTTCTATCGCATGTTTGCGCGTTATCACCCTTTGATCTTTTGAATTAGGGATAACTTCTGTCCAATTTGATATAACTGGCCTCTGCAACGGGTCACTCTCAAGATGAGTTATGGAAAACACAGTTTGTGACGGCTGCTAGATTTGCCTAGTTAATTTAGCCGCACATGCTGGGCTGTGTGCAATGCCCAGCAAATTTGTATATAATAATTGTAACTGGAACTCTGCATCTGCTGCTACTACTGCATATCAATATAGATGTATATATTGCTGCTATTGCGCGCGAGAGAGATTGGGTATCGAGCGCGCCAAATAACAAAGCATGATTTTAAGATAAATAATAATGATAGGATTTATTCAATAAATAAACATGGTGCATACGAGCACATCGAACGCGAGCACGAAGAGAGCAAAGGGTGAAGCCCCAAACAGAGAGAGAGCAATTCAAGGCTGTACTCACAAATCATATATTGGCTATCGGCCGCTCGCATGATAATAATTGTTCTAATCGGACGATGTCCAGGACGCAGGTATCGGTCGCACGCAATGTCGATCTGGACTGCCGGATGATCATCCTCTCGAGCACGTCGCCAAGGTATCCGATCAGGAGCAGGTGCACACGCGGCGCGGGCACGAGGAAATTGCGAAGAGCGCGGGATATTGCTCCGATCGCGGCAACATGGTCTGCTCGGTAGGACGGGCGAACAGAGTCTCAATTTGGCGCAACGCGCGATGCCGGTCAGCTGATTAGCATGGACACGAGGGGCGCGGTGCGGCGATTCCAAAGGTTCGATGATATGATGGTTCGCGACAAACGCGTGATTCTACTGTCTCTCTCTCTCTTACACATGTAACTTACTGCTCTCTCCTCGGATGCTCTGCTACATTCTGTAAGAAAGTTATATGATTACATTGATTAGGAACAGGAGAGAGAGATGATGGTTGGGATTATCTACTCAACCGTCACAAGTTCTATTCAGCAAATTTCCTGATGTATTGCATAGAATAGTATTCGTACCGCATTCACGAGGTTTCCCACTTCCTAACGATTATCCCCAAAACAATCGCTCGGAAGCGAGTTACAACATCATAAACGAGGTCCGAAATGTACTATATCTCAAAGAAATAAAATTATAGCCCACAGTATGTGAGGTAACTGATAGAATTCCAGAGGAGTTCTCGATAAATTGTTAGTCACCGTTTGAAATTGCAGAACCGCATCTCACTATCCAGAACAGTACATTCTTGAGTTTTCACGGATTTCAGCGAGAAAAGTCGAGAAAATTTAGCAAAAAACAGTTCAAAATAGATTCTCATCAACGTTAGGATGTGAAAATTTTCATGCGGATTCTTTTCACGGGTGTAGATATTTATTCTTTGACCTATAAAATCAAAGAAGGTAATTCTCAATGGAATTTAACACCCACCTATACTTAATGCACCTTTGTTCTAAAGAATCACTCAACGGACCATCCGATTGAACATTGAATCATTTCCAGTGAAAGTCTCCTAGGAAATTTCAAAATAGTCTACGGTAATATTCCGTATCGATTCTCAAGGATGTGATAGCCTGATGCGATTTTCCAAGATGAAGTATTCCTTCTAATGTTAGGCAAGTATTATCCTTAACCATGTTTACACTCATCCTCCGAGATGCACCTATATATATCAATACGACAATAGCTTTGAAGGATGTCAACTTGTGAAATCCCCTGCCGTTTGGTTATCCTTTCCCGGACCTTATCCTCTCACCTACTCAATAAGAACCCGCAAAGGGAAGAGCATCGAGTTCAAAGCGAGAACTGAGAAGATCACAAATCGAATGAAAAAATACGAATAAAGGACTAAAAAATTGAAGCGGTCCATATGCAAGTGCCTGGTCATCGAAGTCTAAATATAAAGGCACAAACACGTAGACAGGATGACGAAAGTCATATGCCAAGAAGTAAGTATAGAAAGAGGAAAAAATCGAAAAGGGAAAATTGCAAGGGTCTCATTTCGCCTCGAGCGCTACCTTTGACTCGGGAGAAAGAGGCCGCTGATGTTGCCCGGCGCTATCTCCATTTCGTCTCTTACCCACTTGTATATGGTATATATTGGGATTGACTTAATCGGGCCCATTATCCAAGCACACGAAACAGATCATCCAAAAACCCCGGCGACTAATTCGTATACATTTTACTTCGAAAAACGTTCAATCATAAATCAAGTCACCTCACCCTATTTGGCATCTATACTCGGTTCGCATCACGTCTCATCAAAGTTAGCTACATCGATATATACCTGTATAACCTCAAAATTCTGTTTTAGACGAGACGGTCTCATCGAGATAAACGTGGATGCTTTTTGCATTTCGAATGAGAGGGAAAAAATTTCCTATGCGACTTGGAACGTAATTATGGGTAGTTTGCGCCCCCGATCAACTCCACCTTTCTTTTATACCTCAATCTTTATATATATATATTCATATTCCTATGAGAAGAGAGTCTTGTATCGTGCGGTAAACATAGTTGAGACCGTAAAAAGTTTTTCAAATTTAATTATTAAATCGCTCGGTTTGGTTTTTTAAATCCCAACACCGTGCACTGCATATGTATTTTTTTCTCCATTCTACGGACTTTGACGACCTCAAGGGTCTTCCATAGAATGTATTGTGCACAATTTGAGACGCTTACGTAGCTGTACGCTTACGAGAGAGGCTTGTTATTATGGCGTATGTGGGTATTATAGTTATATAGCCACGGCGCCGGATGATTGTTATTACCGTACCGAGGAAATTTTCATGAGTATTTGAGTCGTCTTCTGAACGAGCTCTTTTTTCGCGACAAAACTGTAAAAATCTATGATTGGCGATTCGTGCAGTTTCTTGATGTAACTGGCTATATGCTCCCTAGATGGATTTCAGTTTTCCATCCTCAGCGAAATTTTGTCTGGAAATGATCAATCTTATAGCTCAGGAAAGGTCTGCGACCTACGAGAATTTGAAAGCTCGAACTGAGAGGTTTTTCCGAGGAGGCGATCAATCCTATGATCCGGAAAGACTCTTAAACTCGCACATATCCGAGTGCTGGAACTGGAAATTTTTTATGAGGGAAATATCAATCCCAAAACTCAGAATCACTATCAAAACCGCAAGCACATGAATATTAAACCAAAAAATCTTTCAGAAAGAGAACACAATACCAAGGTACCCAAACCCGCAAATACCCCGAATGCTCGGATGAGTTGCTCTGTCGGAAAGTGGAATAAGTCCCAGAACGCAGACTGACAACTTATCCCTCAAAAATCTGAAAGCTCGCAATAGAGTTCTCGATAATTGTTAATTTAATCGCATTCCCGAGTTTTGAGATTGATCTTCCTCCACAGCAAGAAATTCAGTTCAAGCATCAAGTTATGTGTGGAGTCAAATGCATTCCTAAGTTGTAGGGTTAATTCATTTTTCCTCATAGAATTCCCTTCCTAGGTTTTGAAATAGATTCTTGTATTCCCACAGAGCTTTTGAGTTTATCATATGTGGTATTTGCGGGTGACGGTGGCTTCCTTGATTTCGGGAATGGTTCTTTCCAAACGGAAATCTTTGATCCGAGTACGCGATTAGTTCACCACCTCACTTTCAAAAATGACTATTCTCACGACAGAATCTTTAATCCAGAAATCCGCGTATTGTAGATCTGATCACTTTCCCAAGTTTTGAAATTGGTTTTTCTCCTCCCACAAAACGCTGGGATCGAGTACCCGGGTATTCGCGGGTTTGATTGTCATCTTTGGCTCCAGGGGTTGATCTCTACCTCCGGCAGAACTTTGGGTCCGAGCATCCGAGTACTTGTGGGTTTGATTCCCATCCAAGGTTTCGAGGCTGATCATTTGCCTCAGATAAAAGTGTGGGATCGGGCATCCGAGTATCTGCGGGTTAGATTGCCTTCCTGATTTTTGGGATTGATATTTCTCCTCCAACAGAAATGTGGGTTTGGGCATCCGATCATTTTCGTGTTAGATTGCCTGCCTAGGTTTCGGGGTTGTTCTTTTACCTTCAACAGAATTGTGGGATCCGGCATCCGGGTACCTGGGACCTTATTCTAATACATTTTCCCCGCGACGAGGTGGGAGAAAACCCAGCACTTCCAATTTCCGCCTAGTTTACATTTAGTAAACAAACTAGTTTGTAGCATTCATTGCCATGAAAATATCATCAGGATATACTTAATGGCGTATCTTTCCGAACCCTCGACCATTTTTTAACATCACACAATCCTAAAATTGGGCCAAAAGTCATCTCAACAAGAAATTGGATCACTTTTCGATCACAACCAAAACGACAGGTTAGGAAGCGGAAATGTTGTGGTCTAAAAATGATTCAATCTCATGTTGACTTTTTGGCCAATCTTAGAATTGTGTGGTGCTAAAAAATGTTTGAGGGTTCGGAAGGATACGCCATTAAATATATCCTGATGATATTTTCGTAGCAATGAATGCTACAAATTAGTTTGTTTACTAAATGTTAACTAGGCGGAAATTGAGAGTGCTGGGTTTTCTCCCACCCGTCGCGGGAAAAATGTATTAGAATAAGGCCCCTGGGGCTTAGATTGCCTTCCTAAATTTTGGGATTGATTTTCCTTCTCCAACAGAACTTTGGGATTGAGCATCCGGGCATTCGTGGTTTAATTCCTATCCAAAGTTTCGGGGCTGATCTTTTGCCTCTGATAGATCTGTGGGATCGAGCATCCGAGTATTTTCGGGTTTTATTGCCTCCCTAGGTTTCGGATCTGATTTTTTTCGTCGAATAGATCATTCGGTTCAAGTACGCAAATGTTTGCAGATTTGTTTACGCCCTCGTAGAATTTGAGATATATTTATCTCCTTCACATGTTTTTCTGCTTTTATAGGTTTCGTGGTTGATATATTCCTCCAGAAGAATTATCAGTTCGAGCAATCGAATCCTTGCAAGTTCGATGTCTTTCTTTGCTTTCCGAACTGATTTTTCTCCCGACAGAACCGTCAGTCCAAGCATTTGTATATTCGTTAGTTTGGCGGTTTTCTCCGGTTTTAGGATAAACTTTTCATCTGACAACAGAATTTTTGTCTCGAGTCACCGGCGGTATATTTACTCGTTTTTGGGTCCACCCCGGGCTTCTGGGATTGATCCACCCCTAACGAAACTCCTGCTCCGAGTATTCGGGCATTCCATCACAATTCATGTATGGTTGTTTATTGAGCAATACAAAAATTTCACTTTATTGCATTCATGCGGGCTTATTCTTTGAGGATTCTGAGTTTTCTGAGTCCCATACGTAGGTGGTAATATCATCGTGCTTAGGAATGTCAGCAGCTCGAACTTCGATTTTGCTCGTGTCTTGCGAATCCACCATGTCTTCAAATTGAAGGTTTTTCTCCAGATCATGTAACGAAGAACTTCCTATACATTCAAATTTGGATTCCATGAAACAAAATGCTCAAATCGAACATCTCTTTTGTTGCATAAGATTTGTCAAGTGCTCAATTCAAATGTCAATTGAACCCAATAGCCATGGTTGGATTTGGAGAACCAATTTATTCTTGCCCTATTCATCACGATTCTATTTATCATATAGATCTCCTGATCTCCAATATCGATCAGTTGAAAGAAACCGACAAAGGACTACACAAATAAGATCACACCCAAAAAACAACAAATTCAACGTAACAGACAGAGGCTCACCTGGGTCAGGAAATGAACGATTCGCTGAATTTGCTTTTGGATTGTTCGGCTGGCGGCAAGGTCGTCGATCAAAATGTGCTTACTCATCGATTGATTAAAGTAATTCGATCGCCAGATTTTGCCCCTACATAACCTATACCTGCATCACCAATACCATCACTAGCCTGAGGCGCCAACTTCTTATTCATCATCACAGTTGCATATATACATTTTCAGAGATCCATCCGTATGTATTATCCTCAGGGCAAAACAACAAAGCTCAAATCATCGCCGCAAAATTTCTACAAGAAACCCTCAAAAGTACGCCTAAAGATTTATAGCTCGTAATGAGAAATCATTAGCCGCGAGGTGTATTAGACAATTTTTGGTAATCGTTCAAAATTGCGGGCACCTTTTTTTGCCCATACACATATATGTTTCCGTCCTTTAGTTTCTCAGTCTGGTTTGAGAATTGGTTGTCGGGACTTGATTTTGAGACTCTTACAAAATTTGCCTGTATATTGTATACAGAACCCATATACGAAAAAGGTATAAGATAATTCCAAGGCCGCGAGCACCAGAAAGGGCAATATCTTTCTGCAGTGTAGATATGGACGAAGCAAAGCGATAAATCATTGAGCGTCGACGCTGAGCGCAATTTTCTTGACCGGTCGAAAAGAGACGATCGAAAGCGCCGAGACCGATATGTATGTGTATGCAAAGGTATAATACGCGATTCCAAAGGCGCCGAGCTCTTGTTTTTTTTTTTTTTTTTTTTTTTTTTTTTTTTAGGGTAATTACGATTAACTTTTTCCCTCAGATCGAAAATACGAGTGTCCGTTCCGAGAAGTGACGAAGACGCCAACCAGAGTCCAGCGCTTTCAGTTTGGGTCTCACTAAAATGTTTTGCACTCGAAAATTACTATAATAGCGGAAACGACTTGGGCTGGGACCGATTGCCCACCCGCCGCTTTTTGTTTCGTCCTTCACCCCCTGTAAATTTACGCTTTTTTGGATCCGCACTGTCGATGCAAGACTGATGGCTTCATTTATAATTGCGGGTAATAATTAATTATACTGGATCATGATTATAGTGCACTTACATGCTATTTCCCCCCCCACAACACATTTTACACAAGCAGTTGTAATGTGGATAATTTGTTCGATGAAACTCGATCGCATGCGCGAATTGAATATGAAATGGGCACTTTACTTTAAATCAATATCAAATAATAACAGCACCATTCTGTTCGTTGCTTTAGTTCGAAGATGATGATCATTCGAATAAGTTCATTATATAACAATTTTTTTTTTATTCGAGTAACTTTGACAATCTCTATTGTACCGTCGGAATGATGTCTTCATAGGACTTTTTCTCGATGACCACGACTTCTATGAGAATAAGAACGTTGAAAGTAACCTCATTTGGATCTTACTCATATCAGTCCAGGAGAAATTGGCGTTCATGACTATAGGTATATCAAAATTTTTGCAATAAGAATCGTCGAATGGCAAGCTTTTCGGATCATAAGAATGAGGATTTTGAGGAATTAATGCCAGCAAGATCTATTGCATGTGATAACACTTACTAATCAAACTTTGCTCAGGTATCACAGTAAAATTTGGGATTTTCGGCAATGTGGCTCTCAACCGTTCAGATTCCTGATTGAAATCCGTCCAATCCAATTTATCCGTGTATCTTTTCATTACCCCAAGATAGTACATTTCGATACAAGTGTGTAAAATAGTATTTTCGCAATTTTCCGATGTTTGGGTGCCTGCAAAATTGCGAAAAATAACTTTCGCGCCTCGCACATGAGGTTCCCCGCTTCCGAGCGATCATTTCAACCCTCGCCTCCGGCTCGGGCCGAAATCCGATCGCTCAGAAGCGAGCTACAACCTCATGAACTCGGTGCGAAATATACTATTTTAGTACTAAGCACGTTTTAGTCCCTTTTGGTCATCAGGACAGACATGTCCGTCAGTGCCCGAAATGAGCTTGCAAATAAAGTATGAATGTATTTTTCCATCACGATAACTCAAAAGTGGCATTTAAACGTGGTATTCACAGGTTTGGACATTTTCCCCCCGCATCCGATTGAAGGGTTTCTGACCCAATGAAGATGCGAGAAGTATCAGGTTTACCTGAAATGGATTTTTGGCATAGTGCGACTAAACAGCCATTTTCCTCCCGGCTCGAATCAGAAAACTGGCGTTTAGTCGCCCTGATACCAAAAAATAATATATGCACCTCGCTCGTCGGACCATTTTGGGGCACTGGGAATCTTTTCCCTTCGTTACACTCGGGAAAAATTGATTCTCATGCCCCAAAATAGCCTAACTTCGCATCGGTGCATAATACACTATTTTAGCATAGGGTGACTAAAGCGCCACTTTTAGTCCCCTCGTAAATAAAATTGGCATTCATTCGCCTTAATGCAAAAAAATAGCATACTTCCCTTACTCGGCAGGCTGTTTTAAGGTACGGGAAATATTTTCCCCTCGTTGCACCCGGGGAAAGCCATCCCCGTGCCCCAAAACAGCCTAGCCTCGATCGCATCGGGAGTAATATACGACTTTGAACTACAGTAGAACTCGGTTATAACGAGCTCCAGGGGGCCGGCAAAATTTGCTCGTTACAACCGAGGTTGACTCAAAATGGTTGGATCTACGTGGATATAGTGTAAATAAGTGATAAATTGATCATCTTACAATAGAGAATGTCATTGAATCGACTTTCACTCCTAAAATGGACTTTCAATGTTACACTCAGAAAAGATATGAGAAAAGTATACTTGGATGTGTACATAGATATAGATTCACAGTCAGAAAGATGAATTAAAAAATGGCAAGCCGATTCAAGGAATGCAATATTGAACACTTCATCCCTCTTCTATCATAATCACGATCTACAATATTGTATCTTTCTCAAAATCAGTGATGAATGTTAGTTTCTTGGCTCGAAGGTTGTTCATAAACAAGGGTTTTCAACATTCAATTGTGGCGAGAAAACTTATCATCAAAATTCTGTGAAATAAAAATTGCTCAGAGCTTCAGAATCGTTGAAATCATGATCGTCTTCATATCGTAGATCTTACAAAACTCAGCATTTTTTTCTCCTTTCAGCGCAAAAGCTTTCCTTTCATCGGTTCTCATGTCACTTGCATCAATTCTACTGATTTCAATATGATGATACCTATTTACAGTTTAGTGCCAAGCTCTCAAATTCACCATCACGTAGCGTTGAGATCGTATCTGTTGACTATAGCAGGGGTCCAAATCCAAATTTCAGCAAAATTTTTGCTCGTTACAACCGAGGTCTCGTTATAACCGAGCTAGTTATAACAGAGTTCTACTGTATACTCTAGACATCTTTCTGAAAAATCGGTGCCTACAAAATTACACGAGGAAATTTTTGCGGCTCATTCATCAATATCCCTCCATTTTTGCAATTATTTTGACCCTCGCCTTTGGCTCTGTCAAAAATTCAACGGCTCGAAATCGAGCAGCAATCTCATGGAGTGTGTGCAAAAATCACTATTTTGATTGACTGTGGGTGGAAGTTGATAGACTGTAGCAAATTACACTTCCACGTACAGCGTATTATAAGAAAAAATTTGAAAATCATGTAATATCGTGAAAATTCCGATATATGATGGGAATAATTTCAAAAACTGACACACACCAGGCACCTTAAAATCGCGATTAACTCGCTATTAGATGAGATTCAGTTCAAGTACATCTAGCGACAGAGTTGAAGAGCGATAATGAATTGATCAAGCGCATAAGTTTACACATCCCTATATGAGTAGTTCCACGCGAAAGCGACCCACGAAAAAGGGTCATGTCTTAGATCCTTTTGTAAACATTCTTATTCGATTCTATGGTACAAAATATGAACTTTCCACTACCTATGGGGTCCCAAAAAAATTTTTTGGCCCCATGGCGAGAATTTTCAAAAATGAAGTAAAATACATTTTCTTAAAATTCTAGCAACTTTTTTGCACTAAAATGCCAATAAGTCGAGTTTGCTCCCAGATAAAGATATGCAGTTTGCGGCATTCGAAAGATTTTTCAAAAACCTATCGAAATCGCTATTAAAAAGTTGTTTTTGGGGTTATGGGCAGCCTGTACGAGCAAAAGTGTAAAAATCACTGAACAGTGAGTTTCTCAGTTGCCTATTTTTTTTAATTTTTAAAAATCACATATTTGATGTAAAATTTTGTGTTCTTTCAGAAAAAAGTGGTTTCAATTTCCTTTTCCGACGTCTAAGGCCTGTTTCTTCAAATCTCCGCAAACCTATTTTTTAGGCAGTTTGGAATTGTCTGTTTACTGCGCATGCGCAGAAATTTGGACTGTTAGAACCAATCCCATTGGGAAGCCAAGAAAATTTCCTTCAAAATGACCACTTGGCAAAGTCAATTTCATCAATTTGGCTCGGAGTTACAGCCCACAAAAGATGAAGCTTCAGCTCGAGTGTGTCAATAGCCAAACGATACATCGGGCCAGAGATCGTGCCCGGATTTTCCTACTATTGTCGCGGTGTCTCCGATCCACCTCTTGTTGGATATCGAGATTCGGTGGTCTTTCAAACGTTGTAGCTCCGAGCCAAATTGATGGAATTGACTTTGCCAAGTGGTCATTTCGAAGGAAATTTTCTTGGCTTCCCAATGGGATTGGTTCTAACAGTCCAAATTCCTGCGCATGCGCAGTAAACAGACAATTCCAAACTGCCTAAAAAATAGGTTTGCGGAAATTTGAAGAAACAGGCCTTAGACGTCGGAAAAGGAAATTGGAACCACTTTTTTCTGAAAGAACACAAAATTTTACATCAAATATGTGATTTTTAAAAATTAAAAAAAATAGGCAACTGAGAAACTCACTGTTCAGTGATTTTTACACTTTTGCTCGTACAGGCTGCCCATAACCCCAAAAACAACTTTTTAATAGCGATTTCGATAGGTTTTTGAAAAATCTTTCGAATGCCGCAAACCGCATATCTTTATCTGGGAGCAAACTCGACTTATTGGCATTTTAGTGCAAAAAAGTTGCTAGAATTTTAAGAAAATGTATTTTACTCCATTTTCAAAAATTCTCGCCATGGGTCCAAAAAATTTTTTTGGGACCCCATAGGTAGTGAAAAGTTCATATTTTGTACCATAGAATCGAATAAGAATGTTAACAAAAGGATCTGAGACATGACCCTTTTTCGTGGGTCGCTTTCGCGTGGAACTACTCATATATAAACCGGAAATTGGCTTTCGTCAGGAGCTGCATGATTCCGCACATTACATCAGTGATGGCTGATGGTGTTTGAGGGATATGAGAGCTGACCGAATAACGCGAGATCTATATATCCCCTCGAGGCAACGCGCAAAACAGTATTATATACACATCCATTGCCTATACATCCTATATAGGCATATATATCTATATCATCATCAGAATATACATGCGTGGCTGATATATCGGGCGTTCGATGATACGCTTCAACGCCACTTTCGGATGTACATATACATACATATAGTCAAACCTTCTCTAACTCTCTGCCAAACCATCCGATGATGCATATATTTGCCAAAATGAGAGATATATAGAGAACCCCCGCAGCAAATGCGATTACAGATATATGTATGTATCTGGTGTGAGGTGAGAGTCTACTTCATGAGATTAATAGGATATATAGGCTTTGCGTCCATCGCTTTCCCGTTAATTACTCTCGATTTGAAAAGCAAGGATATAGGCATTCTCTATGATATGCAGATTTTGTCGGAGGGCAATATTATGATTTCGAACGGCCAATGAACATCGCTGTGCTATTTGATAGTTTGAAGATATCGTGAGGTGGTTGTGTTATTGGGTCTAGCTGTAGTTCAGCCATAGATTTTCGGGATGCTGTTGGTGATTGCGCATGGATTCAGTGCGATATCGAATATTATCATTACCAAATAAAATTTGAGACTCGTGTTTGTGTATAATTCTCTGATGAGTATCAGCTGGATTCTGTACCTAGTGATTTCACTTGTCTCACCAGATGATAATGAAGCTTGCTTTTTACTGTATATTCAACGATTTTGAAGGTGGCTCCGATCAGTTCCAGTTATTTGCATAATTTTGAAAATCGTGTTGGAATTCTAAGAACTCTTTCTCTCGCATCATCCACCATTGCCTCTCTCGCTACCACTCGTTCAGCCCAAGAATTTTCTAGAAAAGCCAGAGCCCCTCGAAATATTTTTGTAGCTCAAAATGACATCTTAAATCTGATGGGCATTAATGATCAATCGATGGTATTGACATGAGATTTCTCATGAAGCTCGTGAAAATGGACATTTCGTTGAACCAGTGCCACTAATAGTTACAACCATCCACCCGCCTGTCTAGCCATTCGCTCATCAACCTATCCACCCACCCACCACCTGCTCCTCCATCAACCTACCCACCTACCAAATCTTCCTCACCACCATCGACCATCCACTCGGAACCGTATTATATTTTAGCTAGTGCATCCCAGACCATTACCGATTATTCCAAACCGCTTCAGACCATTTTAAACCATCCCAGATGGTTTCAGACCACGCCAGACCTTACTCAATCGTCCCAGACCATCCCAGACGGTTCCAGTTGATATACTCAACCATTCCAGACCGTACGAGACCGTCCCAGATGAAACCAGTCTGTTTTAGACTACTCCAGACTACCCTAGACCGTACAAGAATGTCCCAAATCGTTCCAGACTGTTCCAGACCTCCCCAGATAGTACCAGGCTCTTTAACACCATTTATGACCGTGCTAGACCATCCCAGACCATTCCAGACCGTCGTAGAATGTACCAGTATACGTCTTAGACTACTTCAGAACGTCCTAGACCGTTCCAAATAGTTTAAAACCACTCCAGACCACTTCTAAATGTCCCAGTTTGTACTAGAACATTTTTGGCCATTCCAGACCGTACCAGACCGTAGCAGATCGTACCAGTACGATTCAGATCACTCCAAACCCCTCTAAACCGCACAAAAACGTCCCAGATCATTCCAGACCGTTCCAGACTATTCCGGATCGGACCGAATCATCCATCTATCCGACCCCATACTCACCACACTCTTATACAACTTTCCACATAGGTAACCCGATTGGCGGAATCTGGATGGCCAAATTTGGAACGGGTATTTAATCATCTCAATTCTTTCAAGAGAAATTATGTTGACCTCAAGAGATTCAGCTCCTATCCCAAATAATAATGTTTACGAAATATTTTCGAAGATTGATTATCGACAGAGACAGACTCCAAAAATTTGACTCACCCCGACGATTTGGAAATCCGAAATAGACTCCGTTCTGGTTCGGAGCAGTCCATGTATATTTTCTAATACTTTCTGGAATCCATTGCTTGTCATGGAATATCCAATATATTGTCCATTTCAATTCTTGATAATCGTTTATATTCTTCTTTGACACCATTGCGAAAGTTTTAAAATACTCAGCAAACATCCCAAGATACCAAGAATTTATGTAAAGATAAAAACCAGATAGATTGCAAATGAAATGTTCTCTCTTTTGTACACTTATATTTTCTTGCATTCATGATGTGAATTGGGCTTCTAGGCCGTGATCTTGCCCAAATGAATACTATTTACTAAATACTAAATACTAAATTGAACAATAAGTTGAGAATTATGGAATTAATACGGTTGTTGATAGCTTTTTCATCTATCTATTCCGGTAAAGGAGTGAACTTGCGTACTCTGATGAACCTGTCCGTGAGAGGGGGTAAATTTTCTTCCGCTTCATTGTTCACGTCCTTGTGGGAATATGTCGGAATCAGCAATTTTCATGAGCAATATTTTTCTTATCAAAAATGTCGCTTAGCGAAAGAGTCGATGGAGATCGAAGAATGAGGAAACTTGGGGTCTACTAACTACTACTCCAGAGGTATTCAAATATCTGAAACCACTCGATTCTCATTTTCTCACGAATTCCTGCAAAAAACATTCCGAGATATCTTTCAATACTTGTCCTCGTGCATTTTTCATGCAATATTCGCAGAAATAGTCTGAATTCATCATCAATAAGCAGGATTTACTGATGTGTCTTTCACATCCGTACTAGTACTGTGAAGTTGATCGATTTTGTTTGAATTCGATCCAAATCTGAATCAAATTTCAACCAAAAGTGAAAGATAGCTATCGAGTGAAGATGAGAGCTGTCGTTCACCATTGAGTTTACAAATGAAGCAAGAGCACAAAGTATATCAGAACGATGATAACACACGAGCAGTATTGGAGTTGAGTTCAAAGGTGGTTCAAAGCGGTTAATTATGGGCGTCGAGTTGCCATGTTTGGTAATATATTCACCCCTTTTTACAGTAACCCAGGATATTTCGTATGTATTGGCAATCTTGCATTTGCACTCTTGGGCTCGTTTCATGAATAAATTCGTCTCGGTCTCGGATTCGTTTTGCGGCAATATTCCAGCTCTTATACAACCGCGGGCATCTCTCTTACCTATTCATCAACCCCGTACCACTCTTTTTTAACCGGTTCCACCTCTTTCGTTTTCCGCACGCACGCACGCATGCGGAACAATAATTTTTCAGAACCTCAAATACTTTGAATTTATATTATTACATCGTATTTATATTGAGAATGAAAATTGCCTATCTCGAATTATTTTATCTGTGGCCTGTCTCCGTTTGCATTGTCTGGGAGATTATATCAATGCTATCCGTTTAAGCCGTGCTCTTTGATACACAAGTATCTGTGAGTGAGAACATTCTTCCTCAAGAAAAATCCCATGCTTGGAAAGTTTGATGCGGAAACCTACTTTAGATGTCTAGTTTTGATATTGGTTTCCGCGAACTCTGCTAGTGTTAGTTAGCCTGTCATTGATATGAAAACCATGAAAAAGTCAGCACTGTACGCAAGTAACCGGAATATTAATTTGAAAAGGGGGCAAGGTGTTCTCGTGTACCTTGGAGCCCAGATTCTAGGATCAGGATGTGCAGGGTAGGTTCATCAAGTGACGACTCACTATTTGTTTATACTGAACACTAAAATGGGAATATATTCTTTTATAAGGTGTGCTATACTTGTGAGAAGAAAGATAAGACGCGGTGTGGGCGCGGCGCGAGAATTAAAAGGGAACGGGAGTACGCGGTCGTGAGGACGGGCACCGACGCAGATATAGTTATGTGCGCAAGCAGCACAGCTGATCGCTGCTTGCCGACCTGTGGCTAACTGACTAATTTCGAGCTGCGAGAGAGACTCGCAGAGAAGAGCAGGGCGTATGACAGGATCATCAGGTGCCAATTCGGCCAATGAAATCTGAATGATGTCACTCGCGTGACATCGAGAGGAAATCGCGGGTCATCGCACCGTGCTCCAACTGCTGAATTTCCCTCGAATATTCGCAGGCTCGAGATACTTCAACAAATTGTTGTAACAAGAGACAGAACAAAATATTGGAGAACTATGCCACAGAACGCAACTCGGACTAAAACGTCCTAATGCAATATCTCATTAGGATTCGATGTCCAGTTAATCTCTCAGAGTACGTGTACACAAACATTTTCTCAATTGAATGCCACCAAGTATGGTAAGAAGTTGATTTTTGTATGGACATGTACGTATTCGTTTTTTTCAAGACGATTACCCACCCTGTTTCGGAACTATTGTTGCCAAGAATTGCTATGTGGCAACAGGTTTTTGTTTCGTTACATAGTAACCATAATAATGCGTTTCAATCGGCTCTGGGGGAAAATCCGGTAGATCTAGCCAGAGAAATTCAGGAAAGAAGAGCATGATACGTAGAAAAATCGGAAGGACAAGTCTGTAGATGATTGACCCCGTCATTTTGTGACTAGGTTATCGTTAGTAGAAAATCCAAACTGCAAGACAAATTAGGCGCGACATTGAAGGAAGGAACTATGGAAATCGAGCGTAATCGTGCGTTATCCGGAAGACTTGTAGAGCTCCTCCTGGACGTTATTCACCGTAAAAAGAGCAATCATGAACACAAAAAATGATTTTGGATAAATTGATTTAGCCAGAAAAGTGAGTTTGAATCTCTTATACTCACGGAATCGGACTATCTGGAGAGAATCCTTCTTTTGTCATATAATTTGTATCTAAACTGACAATTTCTGTACTAATTTTGAATAAAAGAAAAAAAATATACCATCAAACAAGTAGCGTGATTACTGAATTTCATTTCCGAAAAGAATTCAGAACAAATTAAATCGAAAAATGTGAAGAGACTGACCAGTAACTGTCCAGGGAATCTGGAATACACGTACGATGAATCAACAACAGCTGTGCTGTGAAGCAAAAGTGAGAACGAAGAAGCTAGCCTTGATTTTTTCGCACATATCCATCAAACGAACGTGTCTTTGACACGCTTCGCACAGTCTAGCAAATAGTAGATACGTGTCTGGGTAAGAATCTGAAGTATACATTTCAAACGCGCAACTCATATAATACGAGGGGGTGGAAAAGAGGGTGACACTATAGCCACAAGCTTGAGTATACCGCGACCGATTTATCACGCGAGGAAAAAGTGCTCGTCATCTCAGGCTGAGAAGAAGTTTTTTTGGGAGGAACTAAGGCCGCCTTGAAAACTCAACGATTTCGTGAGATGCCTGTCAACTTCATTTCTATCGTTTCATCAGGTTATAAGTGTATGTGTTAGACGATGTCAAAGGTTTTGCTCACGCCATTTCATGTATATTTTCTGTTCGAATCTAATGCTATTTATCGACTCTATGTTTCTATGATTTTCATTTAGAAACGACGCGTTTCGGACATCTGAATATGTCCTTCTTCAGGTGAAATATTTTTAATCTACGGATGAAAATGAAGAGTGTAGAAGCTTAAATGACTAAGACTTATCAACGTGGCTGCGGTGTTTTGTGATCCCATCTGTGTCGGAATCTAGTGCAGATCTCTGTTCTCATAGCTCGCAGGGACCTCCTAATATGTCAGCTATTGGCGGGCTGATCGATGTTACAGTGCACTAATCCACCCACGAGGTTTTGATTCTAAATGAAAATAATAGAAACATAGAGTCCATAAATAGCATTAGATTCGAACAGAAATCATTCTGCTTTTGGATATCAGAGTCAAAACCTAACTTTCGTGTATATATTACGGCCAAAGCGTTGAATCAGCTATTTCATGAAATACCTAGTGATTTCATGAAATCACGAGTGCGCTCAGTCAAAGCATAAAATGAGCGCAGAATTCACACATTCACTAGTGATTTCATGAAATGACGAGCGAGCCTCGGTGGAAGCGTGGAATGACAGTCAAAGCATTGAACAAATCCCATCTAGTACCTATTTCCTGATCCAAATACAGCCAAATCAAGATCCAACGGCCTTAACCATAGAAAATAATCTCGAGAAGGAATAAGCAACTGACGTTATTGCAGGAAAGGGCATCATATTTCGAGAGTTCACGACAAAATAGACCTCGAAAAAGTTCGAAGTTTTTTGGCGTTCTTGGGATTCTTAAGTCATCAGCGAAGCTTTAACAGTTTGAATTAGTAGCATGCAATTCGCCAACTGTTATGAAATAATATTCCATCGAAAATTCTCCTCTAATTCCCCTGGAGAGCTTACTCCATCAAAATAGCAGAAATTTGCCGTGAAAAAGCGGAGGTGCGTCTCAAAACCATCTTGGGAAAACAGTCTCGAGTCACGTGACTTACGTGCAGTGACCACCATATTGAATGGCACCAATTCAAAACCTGAAAGTCTTCAGACCTATATTAGAATCACTCTCACCATTGAGATAAGAATGTTCCAAATTCTTATCCATTGTATCTCTATCAACGTGAACTTCCATCATACGAGCATTTTAAATTGTTCTGTGGAATCGTGTTAGTTCTTCATTGACCATATAAATATTTCCAAAGAACAGATTGCAACAGAAGAGAGGCCTGCCAATGTTTGGCTCAGGTGTAAACGGAAAATTGCCAGAAAAATGGGCTAGGGTCAGTATTTATTAGAGGTTATTCAGGGATAACGCGAGCGTTTGCATGGAATTTACTTGAGCAGGTGATCATTTTGAAGGAAATTTTCTTGGCTTTCCAATAGGATTAGTTTCAAGGATCCAAATTTCTGCGCATGCGTAGAAAATAAACGATTTCCAAAAGCTTGTAAACGGATCTGTGATAATTGGCAAAAATAGGCATTAGAACGCAAAAAAGGAATTCGGGTTTACTTTTTTCTGGAAGAACACAACATTTTACATGAAATATCAAATTTTCAAGGTTTTAAAAAATTGGCTTTTCGAGAAATCTGATCTTCTATGTTTTTCACTCTTTTGCCCGATCAAACCACCCAAGACATCAAAATCAACTCTACAAGACCGATTTCGATAGGTTTTCGAAAGACCTTTCGAATGCCGCAAACCGCATCTCTTTATCTCTGAACAAAATTGAGAAAAATTTATTTTATTGAAAAAAATACCCTCACTTTTTTGTTGAAAATAATTCAAAAGAACAAAGTAATATACGTTCAAAGTACCTGGAAAATTTTTTTGGGGCCTAATAGATAGTGAAAAGTTCATATTTTGTACCATAGAATCGAATAAAAAAGTCAAGAAAAAAATTTAAGACATGACCCTTTTTCGTAGGTCATGTTTCGCGCGGAACTACTCATACACAAGATCAGCATCGGTCCATATTCGAAATAAGTGGACTACTTATGTAGTGAATTTTACAATGTCCGTGTGCTGAAAAGTCTTATCGTTACTGTTTTGGAATCTTCTTCACAACTTCCAACATTGATATCAAGATAACATGTCGGAACTTGCTGTTATTTGATGTAAAACATCCTGAATCAAAGTAAGATTTCCTTCTGACTCGCGGTGTATAAAGGTGTCCTCTTTGCACGGATTTTCCAATCACACCAAAAGCTTATTTCAGCTGTTGGGTCCTTGTGTCATAATCTACTGTTCTGTATATGAACATGAATGATGTTGCTTGCTTGCAATTTACGAGAGCCTGATGATTCAGAATCGAAGCTTCCAAGTACATAATTCGTGGCATTACTAACTCGATGCTAGCGTAGGAACTCCTAACTCTTTGTGAAGAGTTTTTTCAAGAATCATAAAAGAGTTTTTCCCCTTTTGAAATAGAGAATACTCCTCGAAAGAATAATGGAACAGTACACGGAAGATTGTATCAAAAAACTACACGTTGCAGATTGGTAACATGGTCAATGTTATTGGTATGATTTTTTGAGAAGCTATAGTTATCATAACTCTACGGTTGTCGAAATTTGTTCAGAACTTTCTGATTCCTTAAACCGAAATCATCGCAAATTTTTTGAGAATTTATTGGACGTTCGTAGCACCAATCGCAAGATGATAGGTGATGATGAATTCCACTTAGAAACAACACATGAAAAATAGTGATGTCTCGGATCAGTTCCTCGTGATTTTGATACGATTCTATAGTCCATGATATGAAGTGTTTTCAACCAGAGGGTGAGCTCAGAAGATCTGCGGAGACGCCTGCGAAGCTATTCCTATTTATCTTTTGGATCCCTTCCATGCATAGAATCCATGACCCTTTTTTTACTAAATTGCATGTATCTCGAGTTTGGATCAAGATAATGCAATGCGATTCGCGCCATCCGGAAGATCTTGGAAAGACTTATCGAAAATAACCTTGAGAATTTTCGGTTAATTCTTCCAAGCCCTGATCAGGCAATATCCGGGATAACTAGGCTAGCCTGATTATCCCGGATTTTGTCTGATCGGGGTGTGAATTAACTCATTAAAAATTTTCAAATTTTTTTAGATAGATTCTATCAAGATCTTTCGAGTGGCGTGAATTTCGTTGCTTTTCCTTGAGCGAAAGTCGAGATGAATGCAATTCAGTGAGAAAAAGATCATGGTTTTTATGCTCCGTGGAATCAAAAAGCAAAACAGAAACAGCTCCGCAAGCGTCTGCAAAATCTTTTGGGGCCCTCCCAGCCGGTGAAAACTTTATACTATGGGCCACAGAATCGAATAAACATCAGAAGAAACCGATCCAAGATATCACTATTTCCCATGTACCGTTTATGAATGGAATTCATCAGATATCATCAACTGATTCTCTATATCCATTATTATAATTTCGGGGAAGTTTCAAGACGTGAAATACTCTTCAAAGAATGACCTCTCAGATAAAAAATATCGTCCAGGAAAAATTACATAAACTAAGTTGTACTTCAGATAATTTCAACAACTATCAGTAACCTACATATTGTGACAATTCACCTGTTCAGCAAAGACGTGCCCCTAAAGTTCCATTAGGAGACTCAAGGAGCCTGCACACTTCCATTAGATCAATTCAGTAGTTACAGTCAAGTATAGTCAGACGCCGATACGAAAGAAACCTCGATCAATCAATACCCAGATTTTTTTAGACAATATTAAAATTCAGGCTGATACTCATGTAACCTCCCCTAACCATCCAGTGGTTACAATAACTTCAACCCGACCTCATTCCCCAAACATTCAAGAGGACAAATTCCTCAACATTCCATAAATGTCAAACCTCTCGGCTTGCAGTATAGCTTCTTGCTATTTCTACTGACCTTGCCAGAAATCCTTTGGACTAAATCTAACAGTAGAGGCACTTGGTACCAAGTACCTGACAAGATTCACCACACTGTCGCATAGTCTTCAAGGATAGGCATGAGAATTTCTATGCTGTGTTGTGGCAAGCTGCACAATTCAAAGACATTCTCTAGACTTTGTGTATGAGAAGGGTAGGCTAAAGACATGCAGCAAAGACAGAGTAGAAAGAGAACCCAGACCATCATAGCCTGACCACGCTATTGCCCTTAAGGGCCTTCAGAAGTTCTATGCGAGTCATGAGACTCTGTACAGGTATGAGGATTTCAAGGTTCAAGATGTCATGCTAAACTTGCACGATGTAGAAGTGGATGTACATACACATGTATCTCAGAGTGTCTGATGCATACCAGACTAGTATTATCACAGAAATGGATTTTTTTGTAGGAAATCACAGGAACTACATTGATATTTGATGTACACAGGTAAATATGCAATGGCAACATTGGCCAATTGAAACCGAATTTTAAGGTGGAGAAATATCCTGGCAAGATAAGTGGAAAATTTCCATCGAAAAACCAGAGCAAAGTTTTGGGGAAATCATGACCATATTTGAGAGTTCTTCTATCGGCAAACATTTTTGCAGTCACGAAGAAAACCTAAAAAAACTGGGAGATAGTTTAGAATCCTAGTCAATGGTGAGCTCATCTTCCCGATGACGATCTCATGATTCCCCCAGATTTTTCCAAAGTTTTGCTGGGGCAGTCTTAGGGACGAATTCATTTTTCCCGAACTATTGGCCAAAACCCATCATTTTTTTATGATTTTCCAACCTCTTCGTCAAGGTCTGCACACAAATAGAATGAATCAGATCGAGAAATCATAGATACATGATAATCATTCTGTTAATATAGGGACGACAAGTTAGATAGATTCCGATCGAATCTCAGAGCTTCCTAGAGTCTTAATGTAGAGTCAATCCGTTCGGTAAATGAATGAGTAATGAGTAATTTTCTGGCGGGCCTCTTAAATTTTTATCGAGCACTGTACTGTACATTTTTTCATACTAAAACTCATCATTTTCGAGATATTGAGAGAAACTGAAACATTCGAATTTCATGATTTTGCGGTTAAGTGTGGATATGAAAAAAAAAAAAAAAAAAAAAAAAAATACTATAACCCATCACATAGATCTTGAGATAGCATTAAAAATGTTCATCGAATCTCGTTTACAATCTCTATGACTGAGTGGTTTGATATTTCAATCGGCCTCAGAGTATTCCATTTACAATAATTTGTCATTCAAGTGCAAAAATCAAAGTATTTTCACTCCATTGAGCGTGGAAACAGCTCACTACACGCCTATAACAGAACCGGAGTGGATGGTTATGTGATAAGAAGTTCAGGGTCGGTAGATTTACATATGAGTAGTTCCACGCGAAAGCGACCCACGAAAAAGGGTCATGTCTCAGATCCTTTTGTAAACATTCTTATTCGATTCTATGGTACAAAAGATGAACTTTTCACTACCTATGGGGTCCCAAAAAAATTTTTTGGTCCCATCGCGAGAATTTTCAAAAATGAAGTAAAATACATTTTCTAAAAATTCTAGCAGCTTTTTTGCACTAAAATGCGAATAAGTCGAGTTTGCTCCCAGATAAAGGTATGCGGCTTTCGGCATTCAAAAGGTCTTCCAAAAACCTATCAAAATCGCTATTGGAAAGTTGTTTTTGGGGTTATGGGCAGCCTGTACGAGCAAAAGTGTGAAAATCACTAAACAGTGAGTTTCTCAGTTGCCTATTTTTTTCAATTTTTGAAAATCACATATTTGATGTAAAATTTTGTGTTCTCCCAGAAAAAAGTGGTCCCGATTCCCTTTTCCGACGTCTAAAGCCTGTTTCTTCAAATTTTCGCAAACCTATTTTTTAGGCAGTTTGGAATCGTCTGTTTACTGCGCATGCGCAGAAATTTGGACTGTTAAAACCAATTCCATTGAGAAGCCAAGAAAATTTCCTTCAAAATGACCACTTGGCAAAGTCAATTTCATCAATTTGGCTCGGAGTTACAGCCTACAAAAGATGAAGCTTCAGCTCGAGTGCGTCAATAGGCAAACGATACATCGGGCCAGAGATCGTGCGCGGATTCTCCTACTATTGTCGCGGTGTCTCCGTCCACCTCTTGTTGGTTATCGAGATTCAGTGGTCTTTCAAACGTTGTAGCTCCGAGCCAAATTGATGAAATTGACTTTGCCAAGTGGTCATTTTGAAGGAAATTTTCTTGGCTTTCCAATGAAATTGGTTCTAACAGTCCAAATTCCTGCGCATGCGCAGTAAAGAGACGATTCCAAACTGCCTAAAAAATAGGTTTGCGAAAATTTGAAGAAACAGGCCTTAGACGTCGGAAAAGGAAATCGGGACCACTTTTTTCTGGAAGAACACAAAATTTTACATCAAATATGTGATTTTGGAAAATTGAAAAAAATAGGCAACTGAGAAACTCACTGTTTAGTGATTTTTTTACTTTTGCTCGTACAGGCTGCCCATAACCCCAAAATCAACTTTTCAATAGCGATTTTGATAGGTTTTTGGAAGACCTTTCGAATGCCGCAAGCCGCATATCTTTATCTGGGAGCAAACTCGACTTATTCGCATTTTAGTGCAAAAAAGCTGCTGGAATTTTAAGAAAATGTATTTTACTTCATTTTCGAAAATTCTCGCCATAGGACCAAAAAATTTTTTTGGGACCCCAGAGGTAGTGAAAAGTTCATATTTTGTACCATAGAATCGAATAAGAATGTTAACAAAAGGATTTGAGACATGACCCTTTTTCGTGGGTCGCTTTCGCGTGGAACTACTCATATATGAGTATTATCGGGATAGTTTACCCGTATATGTCAGTTCCATGCATACCCCTTTATGGCTCTATAGGCCACGGGAATCAACGTAGCGCTTTCATCTCGGAAATTTCGTCTAATGCAGTAATATTACTTTGAAAAAAATTGCTACGATATATGTAGGTCAATATTTAGTAAGCTAAAAGGATATGCATTGAACTGACACAAAACCCTCGTAACACGCCTAAGACCACTTGGGTAGGGGTCACGTCACGCATTTAGGACTTGGAACCATTGAGAAATAGTTGGTTCTATACCATACTTTGATGGAAAAATGCGAGCATAATTATTTGCCTCGCTACAGCAAGTCTGGAAGCAGAAGACTACCTCTTTGACAAGTGAGAATCGTGCGCGGAACTGACATTTTGACCCTTAATCTTTAAAAATAAAAAAGATGAGTGGACGGATCAATCTGTAACAAAAGTTCCAAGGGTTTTTTAATAGAATACGTATAGGAAAATTGGAATAGAGTGATTCGGAGCGTGTTCGTCGAAATGAAAGACCGTCACACGTTCCGGGTAAACTATCCCGATAATAGCCATATATAACCTTAGTAGATACAAACATTTCTTCTTCCTTTGCTCGAGGACTCTTAATCAATTTCCTCGAAGAAGATCATACAGAGTAAGCGTGTAACGGAATAGTATGAAACAACTTCAAACCTTCAAAAAATTGAGACATTTTTCTGGAGGCTGTTTCCATCCCTCATCGTATCCCGAAGAATTCCACCAAAGTTGTTCGAAACAGATAATCATTCATGTGCTGGTATGAATACTCTCTCTGGGGATCGGTTAAAATGGACCTCAAAATCTCAACCCAGTTTCTGGAAATCCCAAATCAAAATACACCGTTTTCGTATCAGGTCCGCTTTTATTCGATTTACAAAATGATATGTGATGATTACCGCTCAAAGTGCCAGATCATCGCTAAATATATGTAAAAGAGGTTTCTGTTCGAGTAAGACCATAAGGCCAAAAGAAGATATGTATCAATGGAGCACCCGAGAAAAGGGGTAGATTGTAGAAGGAAGTGGCGCCAAGTTATGTGATTTTGAGAGGGGATCCGGCAATCGTTTGCTGCTCCTTCTGGTGGCAATAATGGGTGAAACGATCATAAATTCGAGAACCGGGGCGTTGATAAAAGCTTCTGCGACGGGACTATGTCCGGTAGAGTGGTAACCATCGTCTTCAGCTTGGCTTGTGAAATATTAATTAAAATGTAATTGTTCTGCGAGAAGTACTACGCTGAAACCACCACTAGATTTCACCCAATAAAGGGTTCTCTTCCCTTCACAACTTTCATTCTCTTTCTAATGATGGTAGTTCTATAGCTGGCGCTAGCACCGTCTTATACACTGCGAAAAGTGGTTTGAACTTTCTAGAATCATCTGTAAAGCTGTACGAGTTGAAGAGACTGGGGCGACGCTGATCGATTCACTAAATGTAAAATCAGACTCCTTTGCTTTGGATCTGATAATAGCCTCACCACAGGGAGCCATACTCGTTACAGCTTTTAGACTCAATTTTCTGATGGTTTCAACAACAAGTATTATATAAGCATTCAGTCGTCTTTGAGCATCAGTTGTATGAAAAATAGCAAAATACGCTACGAGACAGCTACTTTGAGTAGATTGCTCATCTTGAAAACAAAAGCTGATCTATTATATTGCTTCTCACAATTTTGCCATGTCACGAAAAGTCAAGTGCCAAAGCATGCTTCAAGACTTTCAAACTTTCTGTCCTCCAACAAAAAGCATGAGGTATTTCTCTACTGTTCTTCCTGAGCGTAGATGAAAAATTCACTAGAATTAGAGATTATTTTCAAGCAATTTTAGCATTTTTCAATGGCATTTTGGGAAGTTATGCAGGTAACTGGCGGATTGGTGGCCGTGAAAAAAATGACAGTGGTGATGAGGATATTTTGAGTGAAGTTTGGTTATCAATTAAAAGATTTCATTTCATGGTTTTTCAATCGATAAAATCACATCGAATAAAAGTTTGTTTGTTGTATGACTCCTGTCGAGGAACCTCGTGAGGAGCAAATACGGGTGGTTGACCAGTCAAAAAATTTCTTGTCACCGTCATATACACCAATGAAGATTTTTGTTTTGCTATGAGCGATTCCATCTATTTCTCATCAAATTGGATTAGTATTTCACAAATTTCTAATTAAACTTGGGTATAGCCTCTCTTTTGGCTGGGAACCTTTCACACACAATTGGATGAGATTATAGAGACACCTTTTTGCGAGCTTGCGACGAAATTATTTCTTGGAAAAATAATAAGGTAGCTCTCGACTCTTGTTAGTTGTAATTCGATGCTTATTAGTATATTACTGCACTGGGCAGGAAATTTGGATTTCCGCGGCTATGTGATAATAATGCCGAGGCGAGGCCGAGGCCTTGACATAACACAGTTTCGGGCATCCCACTTCTCTGGCGTGTGCTGTATACTATTTTTTCCTCGCTACTATATTTTTTATAAAATTTATCAAAAAAAATATTATCTGCCAAGTTTAACCTATTCATTCACATCGTCCAATATAATGAATGACTCAATTCCAATAATCGATTATTACAAATTTTAGACGCATCAATGGAGTATGTCAAAATACCCAAAAAAATTTATTGGCACACGGAAGAACTGTATCTTAAACCGGTGCTGAGGACCTAATTATGTAGGAGCAAGAAGATAGAAACCGAGTTTGAGGTTTTGATTTTGTCATTTTTGTGATACGGCTTCCAGAGCTTGCTGCAATCGACAGATTAAATAAAGTTCATAACCGTTGAAAAATATTTGAGTAGAACAAAGTGCTTGAGGGAAAACTCCAAGGGGGTCAAGGGAAAGCTTGGATTTCGTATACAAACCTCGTTATTTGGAAGGCTCTAGACCAGAATAGTATACGTCTATTTCAGGATTTCAGAAAATCGTTTTGGTATTATGAACGCTGTTTCCATTGGTGATTACTTTTCGGAAAATTTTTTTTGCATATTTAAAATGAGGACATATTTCAGATGGTGTCATTGGAATTCATTCAATTAGTATTGACCAGAAGAAACAGTTTTCAAAATACTCAAGTGATTATCTGAAAATCCGAAATAACTCATACCATCGAGGTCCGGAGCCGTCCATTTCCTAGTCTGGAAAACGTCAGAGCACATGTGACCACAAATTTCACACCCAATCAAGCCACAATTTCGCATTGAGTGATGCCTCGAATAATTAAGGAAATTTGGTCTATACTCTTCGAAGGTGAGGTGAGTGGACCTAATATGCCCCCCATACGCAACATGCCCTCACATATCGATCCTAAAGAATGGGCACTCATTGATCTCCTCGAAAATTTTTTCAAGTTTGTTACGTTACGTTAGAATATGGAAAAAAGTTAGTGATCTAGACCAACCCCGAATCATTTCTGCGTGTCCCAGGTAATTTATAGTGAGTTTTAATTTTTCTTCTGTACATCTAAAAGGTTGCCATGGGAATTGCGTTCGGTAAAACCGATGACAACATTTTTTGGTTCAACCAATCGTAGCATATTCGATTTGAAACCTTCAAAATCTCTTTCCAAACTCGCAATTTTCGGATTTGGACTGATTTTGTTAACAAAATATGCTGATCGTTTGCAAAACATGAGGGCCAAAATTAGTGTGTATTTACCCAACATGCCCGTATATGTTTAACTCGAAAGGGCTTACACGATGACCCCTTTCATACTACTCAGAACGTGTTTATTTCGTCAAAATTAGCCGGAAATGGTGATTCGGATGAATGAAGTTGCATGTGATTACATGCAGATGAAAACGATTTTTCGTTTTTATGCGATTCATTGCCGATGCACATTGTTCCAGAGGATGGGGGTATGGTGAGTGCACCCTTTGGTAAACTCGCTGGAAATGCCTTTTTGAGAAAATTGTGATGGCTCGGTTCTGGTTTGTCAAAATTCAACTTACCAGAGCTCATTTGAAAGGTCTTAGAACAAACTTCAAAATGCATTCACGTTGAATAATATCGAATCCGCTCCAGTGGAGGTGGAAATTTTTTCTACTTGAACAAAATCACGTAATGACTATTTTAACAGTTAGGTTACGATCAATTGAGGATTCAGGTGAATTTTTGTTAGCCCAGCAGTCATGGGTTGTGGTAATATGAATCGAAATCGTGACTTCGTATCTCATTTCCATTGAGAATTTTTTTTTTTTCTTATAAATGAGGAAGGCGATTGTTTTGAAAGAGTTTACGATAACTTCAGAGGCGAAAAAATTTCTGTCAAAAACTCAGCGTTGAGTTTGCTCAAAGGGCTGAAAAAACTGACACCTCCCATAGGACCACGTATTAGATGACCGAAAATGGATTCACCATAACTTTTTTTCCGAGTAGGCAAAGTTCACCAAAATTTACATGGCGTTTTTAAACACTAAAATCAACGTGTGTGACGAGTTTCATAAAAATCTCAGCGTTAGATCTTTCAGGTGCGGTACTTCCTTAAGAAGGGCAAGCTGGGTACACTTATACTTTTTAACTAACTTGCAAGAATACAAAGATCCTGTAGTTGTAAAATCATCCGGAAAACATTGATTTATATCAAAGCTTACTCGAGGGATGCGTAACCGTCGCGATCTAACAACACCATACACAGTCATGCTTGCTTTTACAAAATAAGCTTGTAGAAACCTTGAGTATCTATATATGCCTTTCAGGAGGAAGCAAAGCATGCTTGCACATCAAAGAGAGACGCAGTAGTGAGGGGTGAGAACGCATCCAATGTTTGTACTCTTGGTACCGATCGGTGTGGTGGCTGCGTAACTGACATAGTTGTGTACGAAAGCGATGCAATTCGCGATGATGATGGACAGAGAGTATAGAGATTCTGGGATGCCACACATCACCGTATACGTCGCTCTTTGTGCCTATATGCATACATGTAAAGCTCACAATCCATCCACGGAACGCCTAGGTCTCGATCACTTCTCTTGTTTCATGATATCTATATATAGCTTATATGTATGTGTGTATGTAAATGTTTCTACCTTGAAGGGAATCTCTCAACATATTGTAACCTATAAGGACTGTCTCAACACAGCCATGAACAGGAATGACAGAAGACTGTGTAGGCATAGAGAGATGGCTGCTTGTTGAGCCATAACCTATACCCCTCTTTGTGTGTCTATGCCAATCAAAACTCTTGTGTCACAGATATATACACGGATATTGTATCTAGAGAGACGAGAGATGTGTAAGTTGTCTTATGGCCACACTCAAGCACAACACAAACAGTCATGCTCATATCTACTTATAGGCCTATATCTAGATTGAAAATGCCTCAGGTAGACGCTCAGCCCGATTAGAAATAGTTTCAAGAGGCTTGATAGTCTTATCCAATCTTGATCAAGTTTTTTATCCAATTTTGATCCAGAAAACTGACGCCCACTAGATCAAGCTTATTGAACCTTTTACTTGAATTTAGCATATATGCGGTGGCGTCTACTCGGCTGTCATGGAATACAGACCTCCGTTGTTGATTTTGAAATTGATTTTGAATGAATTTATCGCCTATACACAACGAGAGGGCTCAAAAAATTTTTTGAAGTTAAGTTTCTTACTCGGGGGAAAGAGTTACAGAATTTGAGCTCAATTTTAATATTGATGAATGTTTAAGTTTACCAGTGTACAAGCCAGTCACAAGCAGCTTTGTTATATCAGTACACAGATCTTATAGGTTATGTCAAATTTTTATGATGGATTGAAGGAGAGTGAAGATGGTGAGACACGCTTCCCGTCACCTAAAAACTTGTATTTCTGCATTACATGCAGAACAATAGATACATTTGATAGGAAAACTCTTTGTATGGATCACATTAAGATCATCGAATTGTTTGAGGTTAGTGGAAATAATTTACACTTTTAGGTCCCCCAGTGTGTTTTTCCACTGGAGGAAAGGCACACTAAGCCCATCGGTGAGCCTTGCCACAGCAAACATGTTTAAATCGCTAAAAACTTTGCACCACAACATATTTAACTGCTGAGTATAATCCGATTCTGGGCTTGAAGTTTCTAAAAAAATCATAGTAACCACAGAATTATCGAGAAAAACGTTCAGGCTTGATCAAGTAGGTGTCACATTTATTAATCCAGACCTGATCAAAAGGATCAAGTATATCATACAATCTTGATCAAGGCTTGAAGTTTGTTCCCAATCAGGAGGTGAGCTTGCTGTCGTATATCGATGAATTTGCATGAATCCATAACGAATCCTAGTATTGAGCTCGAAAAAGAGACCTTGAACCTTCCATTTTATTTATTCATTATAGATCCTTAGCCGATACAAATACAGACCCGATGTTCGGTTCTAGGTACCGGTCTCAGACCGATAGTCCGGGAGCTGGGTAGGCTCCCGTGTGCACTAAATGCTGCCACCACCCTGGTGGAAAAAACAGCGTAGCAGTACTGGATAGCCAAACTACTGAACGTAAAATGACAGGACTCTACTGTAGTACTACTGCAGTAGCCTACTGCCGTACTACTGCAGTAGTCTACTGTAGTACTACTGCAGTAGTCTACTGCAGTACTACGACCGTAGCCTACTACAGTATTACTATAGTATTACGGGGCGTACTACTGCATAATAGTACTGAGCTAGATCTCGATGCTGCGGTCATTTACTTCTGTAGAGAGAATATGGACACATTTATTATGCAGTGTGAGATGAAAAAAATATCCATGAGAGTGTAGACAAACTAGTGTCATGTTGCTAAGTGCTCTCTATTTATTTTTACGCCATGCTCGTGACGGTAACTTACGGAACTTTTTGCATCCCACAGTGTATTTATTTATACGTCCATACGCGTCTCGTACGGCAACATTTTTCCTTCACCAGGAAAACCAAACTGGACGGTACGTGCCTTCGCCCACGTCCAGCTCGGTTTCCCGGAAGAAAAAATGTTTTTATCCTAGCGGGACTAAAGTACGCACTTTGGCCCTTCATTTTCGGGCGTAATGTGATTCATTTCCACCCGGGTATCAAACTTTACTCCCTGAACGGACTTATCGTTGAAAAAAATCGGAAGTAAATTTTGCCCCGAGCGGGATTCGAACCCACGCCCAAGAGATTGGTGTGATCCTAAGGCTAGCGGTCTATCGACCCCTCCACGGAGGATCACACTTGAGGCGGCACTAATCGTCTACATAACTCACGCATAGGCATACAACCTCTCATTAGGTCGTATTTTGTTGTTTTTGGATAAATAATGATTCGAGCGTTATACAAACGTATTCTGGAGAGATCATATTATTGAAAGGATCTCAAAAAAGTATCAGTGAATATTAATTTCCAAAAACATTTTTCAAATACTATTCGAGTATTGAGCTGTGTAACGTTGAATGGGAGAATATCAAGAGATCGATTCTGGTTGGAAATTCACAAGAGTTGATATGATATCACAAAATGAGGATTTTTTAGACCATTTCGAAATCTTTTTTCAGTCGGGGGGCTCCGCCCCCCGAACCCCCCGGCGGGGGCTCCGCCCCCTGCACCCCCGCCGGGGCTCCGCCCCGGACCTCGTCCCCGCCACCCGCAACAGTTAGCTTCGGTATTTCCAAGACGGCAATGTTAACAATGACACAGTCGTTGTGGCCCAAAGAATGCATGCCCGGATGCGCGCGTGGTTTGGGGGGGGGGGCGTACTTTAGTCCCGTAGGATAAAAAATAGCATACGCAACTCGGGAGTAATGTGGGCCTCAAACTCCCGGGTATTTATCGCTCTCGGCTTCGCCTCGAGCGATAATCCACACCCGGGAGTAAAAGGCCCACTTTACTCCCTAGTTGCGTAATATACTATTCCAGCACTCGACGCGTAATGTACTATTCGAACGCACATACCGCTGTGCGTGCACACACCTACTCATATACGCATGGACCTGTAGCGGCTGGTGGCCCAACCTAAGCTTATGACAGACACTGCGAGCTATCGTCGGCATATTATTCAATATTATTTAGTCGGCAGGCATGGGCAGGCATCAGCTGGCTCATTCGTTCTGCTCCTTGTTGGTACCGAAAATATGTTGAGCTTTTTTTCAACTGTGATAAATGAGAAATAATAAAAAAGTCAAGAACTCAAATGGCAAACTAGTGAGCATAGATGATAAGGATTTGAAAAAAGCTCTTAGTGAAGTGTTCAGCAATGTCAAAAAATGGAAATGAACACCTGAACATTGAATACTGGAAACTTCTTCGAGCACATCAAGCTACCTCCGGCTAGGCTTATTCGACAGTGGAAAAATGTAATTTTATTTGTTCATCCTTTTCACTCTTAATCACCAAATTAGTGTAAGTTACCAAATGAGTATAAGTTATTCTGCTGGCATTCACATGAATAGTTGGTATCAATATGATTTTAAAGAATTTCTTGTCACAGTGAATAAAGTTTATGAGTTTTGTTTACTTCTGAAATATCATATTAAAAGTATAACCAAAGTCTGTTCAATTTCTGATGGCTGACCCTCGTAGTTCCTGTGATTTCAACACGCTCAGGTGTTGGATCATGTTCCAAAAAAGATTATGTATTGCTGAAGATTCTTTTATATGTTCCAGAGACATGCTTAATCACCCAAGAAATTTATAAAAGAACAATACTCTGCTTTTAACGATTCATATAGATGAATGACTCTTTTGAGACCTCCCATGATTGACCTCATTCAACAACAAATGGTTGTTCGTGGTGTCAGGTTTTTGATCAGAAGCCAACACCAAGATTACCATTTGTGAATGAAGTGATGTAATGGAGCTTGTTAGCAGAATTGTGTGATGATTTGTTGTTAGATTTCTCAATGTCGAGCTCAGATACTCATTGTTATATTCCTCACTCTTTGATATGCTCTGGGAATTTGCACATAGTGCGATATTCTACAAATAAGTAGAATCCATCTAAGGATGTAAGTCTGTAAGGAAGTGTAAGATCATGATTCTGCATCTGTTGTTGCAGTCAGTTGCATGTTTTGCTTTGGATACATGCACATTAGCAGCAATATCTCATCACATTTTCATGATACTTTCACTGCAGACTGGGTGTGGGATGTATATCCGCAGCAATAGTACCATGAAAATGTGATGAGATATTGCTGCTAATGTGCATGTATCCAAAGCAAAACATGCAACCGACTGCAACAACAGATGCAGAATCATGATCTTACACTTTCTTACAGACTCACAACCTTAGATGAATTCTACTCATTTGTAGAATATCAAACTAAGTGCGAATTCTCAGAATATATCAAAGAGTGAAGAATATAACAATGAGTCTCCGAGCACAAAATGGAGAAATTTAATAACAAATTAATACACAATTCTGCTAATAAGTTCCCCGACATCACGTCATTCACAAATATTAATCTTGGCGTTGGCTTGTGATCAAAAACCTGACACCACAAACGACCAATTGGTGTTGAATGAGGACAGTTATGGGAGGTAACTATATGATGTTCACTAAGTACTCAAATGATCGCCTTTTTCCCAAATCACATTTTCTTCATTGCGCGCTGCATAACTACGCCCCCATCCTGTTCAAGAGTAAAAGTAAATAAAGCAGTTCAGCTGATGATAGCAGACAACAGCCAGCTGATGCTGAGCTGAACCTGTCATTTTTCTCTTTGGCTCCAGAAGTACACACATCAGCGAGATCTAGCTCAGTACTGTTATGCACAAGTCACAATTGTTTGTCCGTACTCTAATGGATATTTTATTTGTCTCGCGCTGCATATTCAATGTCTCCAGCCTCCCTAGAATCGGGAGTAGAATCGGGGATTCGTTGATATTATACAAGTGACCGCAGCATCGAGATCTAGCTCAGTACTATTATCCAGTAGTACGCCCCGTAATACTATAGTAATACTATAGTACGCTACGGTCGTACTACTGTAGTAGGCTACTGTCGTATTACTGCAGTAGACTACGGTCGTACTACTGCAGTAGGCTACTGCAGTAGTACTACAGTACGCTACTACAGTAGTACGGTCAGCCAGGCAGTAGACTACTGTAGTAATACTGCAGTACTACGATGTTTTTTCCACCAGGGCATGAAACAAACGTTTATAACGTATTTTTTGCGTAGAGTCCGAATCCGTTGAAATTTTTCCAATAAGTGGTGGAGATCACCCTCAAAAATGCAATTTTTAACCTGAAAAATACTATTTTCGCGCGGGCAAGGGTAACAATTGATCAAACTACTGGGACGGCCTCGGAAACATGAAAATATAAGTACAGAAACGTCTGAACGTCATTTCTGAATATCTTGCATTTGATATACACGGTGTCGAAACCCCGACGGAGTCATCGATGCAACTTATTTCTATCCGATATTGCAATCCAGAAAAATACAAGGAGGGTCTATATACATGATGTTAATTTGGTCAGTGATAATGTTCAGCTTTGATGGCGCATAAATAGTGACCGAACAATTTTCGGAGTTTTGGAAGGACAAGCTCGCTTCCGTATTTTTAATGATCAACGGATTGAAGATGGCATATGACCACATATATCTCGCAGTATACTTTCTCGTTGTGACATTTTGTGAAACTACATTAGGGAATGAGAAATGACCCTTAACACCACAAATGCCAATGTTAGATTACATAAGATTTCCACGTTCTGAGTCGGAGGGTGAGAATCTTCGGATACATTTTTTGAGGATCCAAGCAAATTGGAAGATATCAATTGCATTGTCAGGGACTCAACTGCTTTATTGATAGTCACAGAAACTTATTCATAATTAGTAGGCCGCCATCTCAGCACCTCGAAATCCTGCATTTTGGTTCCTCAGGACTCAAAACTGACAATGACGTACTTCTAGTTTTGCCCGGCAGAAAGTTTGATCATTAAAATATCACTGAGACTACCCAGGGTATGAAAGCCGTGGTTCTTAAGAGGAATTGAGTTTTTGCAGGCGATTGCAATCACACAAGAAAAATATCCACGTTTTCGGGTTCTCAGTAGAAGAAAATTAATGAAATAAATCCGCTTTGTGTATGCAGCCCCAAGAGTGCGAGGGATCCAAAGCAGCTCACGGACTTATTGTACCCTTCTTGTGTTTTCCTGGATTGCGCAATATAGGGTGGAAATGAGTTGCATCGATGATTCGGGTACATAAACATACCATGCTAAACTATTCAGCTACTGCACATCGATTTGGAGCCCTCAAATACACAAAACGACCCCGGTGGGGTTCCGACACCCTTTATAACGGATGCAAAGTATTGAAAAATGATAATTAGAAGTTTCTGTACTCATACTTTTACGTTTTCGAAGTCATCCAAGTAGTTTGAGCCGATTGTTCCCCTTGCCTGCGCAAAAAAAGCAGTTTTTAGGTCAAAAATTGCATTTTTGAGGGTAACCTCCACCACTTAACGGGAAAATTCCAACGGCCGAGTCTACATAGACGCGCTCACCCCGGGCGCGCGCGCTCTCTCCGCTCGCACTCTCCATCCAAACACCGGAGTAGGTACCAAAAATGGGATTTGAAAATCTTTTGACGAGTGTTCCCTTTCGATAGGAGTATCAGCATAGGTTTGTGAGATGAAAAACGCCCAGTTCATCGCGTAAATCGACCAAAAAATTGATTTGCATCTAATAGAGATCGAAAAATGAGCGACATGGATGTCGATCGATGTGCCTGATATCACCACCCACAACTTCCCAGGTTCCCAACTTGCGACTTATTCAACAATATTCAACATTATTCTGGGTTTGCATTGAGACTCTCGCCATAAAGTGTGGAATAAGCAAAGCTGTGCGGAATTCTGGTGAAGGAGAATCGAGCTATTCCATGTACGCCAAAGATCAAATTTGTGTTACAAGAGTCACTCCTCCGTAAATTTGGGACATCTCGGGTGTTCTTAATCAGGATTTCATACACTTTAGCTCATTATTCAGCTACGGGAATACGTAGCAATGTATAACCAATATAGTTACTGAATATTGCTGAATGGCTTGCAAGTTGAAGGCCTGATGAGAAGTTGGGAGATGCTTATATGAGACAGAACCACGTCTCTCATTTTTCGATCTCTATTCGATGCAAATCAATTTTTTGGTCAATTTACGCAATAGACTGGGCGTTTTTCATCTCACAAACTCGCGCTAATACTCAAATTGAGAGAAGACACTCGTCGAAAGATTTTCAAATCACATTTTCGGTACCTACTCCGGTGTTTGGGTGGAGAGTGCGAGCGGAGAGAGCGCGCGCGCTGGGGTGAGCGCGTCTATGTAGACTCGGCCAACGGGTTCAGACTCTACGCAAAAAAATACGTTAGAATATGTTTGTTTTGTGATGGCAGCTCTCAGTGCATACGGGAGCCTATCCAGCTCCCGGACTAGATATTAACTTACTTCGGACTGCCGTCAACAGGTGGCGCATGCCGCTATACAACATACTCGAACGAGAGTTCTTTAAGCTGACAGTATAAAGTCAACTTGAGCAGGCTAATACTTTTGATCCATGTCCCTGATCCCTATCAGTCCCTAGGGGAAATATCTCGGGAAGGTACTGATTGATCATCGTATGAAGGTTGAATTGGAGGATAGTCACAGATCACATCTGAACTTGAGGAAATTCAACAATTTTTGCAGAGTTCAAACTAACGTTTTGAACTCTAATGAATCACTAAATAGTATATTATGCGTCGAGTGCCAAAAAACTTTGTTCTTTGCGCATAACTTTGACGTCCAACAAGGTTATCGTGAAGAACAAAGTTTTTGGCACGAGACGCATATGCCGCCTTACACGGCGCGTCGAGCCGCGTAAATATAGTTATTTCATTACAGTGAAACGCAGTCTGACACAATATTTTATAGCTATCAAGAATTCATGTTCAATGTTACAATTTTGTAGGTTATGAAGTGCTATAAAGACATAATTTCTTATATTCACTCGCCACTCACAACCAGTTGAAGTGGAAAATTAATAGTAAGAAGTTGGGAATCTTCCAATTGTTAATTGGACGCCTGCGATTGGTGTAGAAAAAAAAAAAAAGAAAAATAATCACATTCCGAGGAAACAACGAGTGCGAGTTGAATGTGTAGTCGGAAAAGATTAGCTAACTGGTCTTCAAATTCCAATACAACCCAAATCAGGTTTAATTAATAGGAAAATCAAAAACACGAATAGTATCTTGGATCACAATGTGGTTTCCAAAATAGGAACTAAGACCGAGTATGGCCTTCACTGCGGCTGATGAAAAAACTCTATATCTCAATCAAGTATACGAATCACGAGTAAAAATAGTTTAGAGGATAGGATGAGATATACTATTAATACCAGTAATAACTTCATGCTTAGACCGTCTATAAGATGAAGCAGTGAGTATTAAAAGCAGAAATTTGCAACCCAAAATATACTATTGATATAGAATAAAAATGGTGAAAAGGATGGACATTGGCCGGATCATCTTCGGGATCATCTTTAGATAATCTTCATGCACCCTAGACATGAGTGTATTGTACACCGCACACTCTTGTTGTAGTACACACATGTCCACGTGGGTACTGTTGTGAAGTAATAATGGTGAATGTCTTTCTCTTAATCTTGAAGGAAGGTATGAGAAAACTTTTCTCAAATAGTTTCTTCACAGCCTTTTTCAGAAAAATTTCAATCATTCCTCACACCATCCTTCAAGATCTTAAATAAGACATTTACCAATTTGTGAACGCAGGGACGGAAATATTCTTCAATCATATACTTGTACAGTAAGATATACGCTCGTTTTGATGGGCTTGTGGTGCAAGCACGGATCATCATCAGACGTTTTGATATACTCGGGTGAGCGAAAGCTGCCCAGCCAGTCCCAAGAGAAAATATGAGGCTCTCATTAGAACGCAAATTCGCTTCGCGTAGGTATATGATGTGAAGATGAAGGATAGATCACGGTGGATGTGTGTACTATAAGATATCAAAGTGGGAGGACGTCTCATCCATCGGCTTTGCTACTGTTCTTCATCACCATTTCTATATAGACTGTATAGTACACTTGTTAAGGCAGTTCACCCCGTGGCGTCGTACAGTGAATAGATAGATCATGCCCTCGGGGATATGCTTAGCTTTCCGTTACTATCGCACTCAGTTGCCTATACATATACAGGCATGCTTCACGTAGTTCGAAACACTTTTATTGATTTCAATTTCAACTTCAGAGTTATCCAAAGCTGAGCGAATAAATAGTCTATTCAGAAGTAGACAGGACCTGGTTGATAGGTAACCAACAACTGATAGACAAAACAGTTGGAGATGATTACTGCGAGGGCAAAATCGCGATTTCGGTCTAGATCGCTAGGGAGTTCGAATGTACATTTCAGAACTTGCGGAAGTCAAATCTTTTGGAAAATCATCAGCTCAACATCTTTTTACAGTGTTAATTTAGATTCGAGTGAGCCCCACCGGTAGGGCCCAAAATGGTGTATTATGGATCGATCTGTAGTACATTATGCGCCGATGCGAGATCTGTGGCCGTTTTGTGGCACGGAAATCAAATTTTCCACGAGCGTAACGAGGGGAAAATATTCCCCTTGCCCAAAAATGGTCCGACGAGCAAAGTACATATATTAGTTTTTCGTATCAGGGTGACTAAACGCCAGTTTTCTGATCCGAGTCGGGAGATTTGAAAAATTTTAGAGTAACAGGACATTTCCGGCAAACTCATTATTCGTGTAGCAGTACTTGAACCAGAACAGAATACTCGCATTTTGCAGCTTCACCACGCACCTGCGTCGGAAGAATCCCCTTAGAGAATCATGGAAAAATTTCTTTAGGAAAATCATATGAGAACCGTGGGGGAATCATGGCTCTTGTCTGAACCCCAGGTCTTTCCCATGGTCAGATCATCTTCACAGCCATGGAGACCCCTGTCAAAACCCTTACAAAATCCTGGCAAATGCCTCTCGAATGCTTGAGAAAATCATGGGATTTCGAACAATAGGCATTGATGAACTAGTCTCCCCACGATAATCCCAGAGTTTCCTCGTAGTTTTCCTATGATTTTACCATGGTTGCCAAGATCATCTGATACAAAGGATAGGGCGGAATTCCACTCAAAAAATATCACAGACTTGACAGGGCTACGTCGAGGGCTCATGGTAGGTCGGTGTGAGCCAAAAAGCCGGCCGACGGTCTGTCACTCAAAGTTCGAAAAAATCTCGTGACAAAGGTGAGCTAGTTGCTGATGAAGAGTGGGGGCGTTGATGGTGCCCCTAGGGATCCTTTGTCACTGGTCACGTTCGACACAACTCGGGCAATGAGGATGTTGAGGTTTGTGGTGCGGTTCATGAGGTTGATGTTGAGTGAAGTGACACACAGTAAGTTCACATAAATATGACGCAGGAACCAAAGTGCGTAACACAATTATGGAATGTTCACTAGGTCGCGGTGACGACGTTCCTGACGGCACCAGGATACGTCGGAGTAACGGAGCAGCGTGGCCACGGCTGGGCCGAGTGTCGTGGAGTATGCGTCGCGACGGCGATTCGGAAGTGGACTGTGTCTAAAGCTTGGACAGCTCGGGTTTATATAGGCGGCGTCAGTGGTAACGATAAGCAGCGTTACTCGTGTAATGTAATGGGAAGCGCCGTTACGTAACGGTAGGTGGCGTTACGTAATGCGAGGTTACGTTACGTAACGCAGAACTGCGTTACGTATCGAAAGGGAACGTTATGTAATGGTCCAGTGCGTTACGTAACGCTAAGAGTCGTTACATGTGGAATTTGCGTTACAAATGTTTGGAAATGATATGAGTATGATTTTAATTGAAACACACGGAAAACAATGTGGTCGACGGAAAAAATAGATGTGTGCATGCACGCGTCAAGCGTCCGGGGTAGGCGAGTACATTGTTTTGTGTGTTTATCGGTTTTTCTCAGCACTTGGTTCCTTGTCGATTTTTATTCGACAATGAATAGCGATATGATACATGACTTTATATGATCGTAGATTGGTTGATTGAATACAAATGGATATTGTTATATGGGTCAGCAAGAGTAAACGGGAAATTGAAGTACAATGGTAAAAAATGAAAGTACAATTGCGCAATATCAAAGTAAGCAGTTCCCTTGTCCATGACTTGAGTTGAAAATTACGTGACGGTCTGAGATAAGATAGTCAGTATGATTCGGTGAACAAACGTGTGAGATGATTTGATGGACGAAACCGGAAAATGTGTTGCGTTGATGATTGATCTTGATGTGAGCTAGGCTGAAGTCTGGTGAATTACTCGCAAAGTAGATGCGGTGGAGCAGGATGAGAGTGGCGATAGTTGTAAGTCCATTCTGGATGAAGGTCGGCATGTGTGGCATAAAGAGAATTGTTGAAGTGGTGGTCCACAGCAGGTGCATTCGCAGTTGACGGCAGACAATCCAGTCTGCAGAGTAGGGCGTCCGGGGTGTGACCTCGTGGTCATCCGATTGATTTGAAGATGGGCTTGAGCACGCCACTCGTCCGAGTGGAATTGGCCTTCCTGGTTTCCAGGGTAGGCAAAGCTGAGGTACGAAACTTCTTGGCATAATTCACACTCGCCTGAGTTCCAGGGTGTTGACATTGGCCATCCTGGCTTCCGGGATTGGTTGGGTCGGACCATTGAAGTTCGTACGGCATGATGAGGATCCAAGTCTGTTGCGTCCCCAGCAAACTAAGAAAGCAGCAGCTGTTGATCTCTAGACATCCGTCTTGGTCAGCTGTACGTGTCGATAATGGAGGAAATGTAGAAAATTTTTGCGAATGAGGGTCGTGAGGCAACCTGGAGTAGCTAGTTCCAGAGTGCGACCTCGCAGTGTGATGATCTCGACCTTGAGGAGTAGCCAGGGTACTCAGCCGATTGGGGACCATCAGTGTTTGTTTTTCAATGAAGTATTCGATGAATTTGAACAGAATTGAGCCTCGTCCGAGGTCCTGAATGAGTTTGTCGTTGACCTGCGTGAACCGGGCTTTGATGCTTCGCCGGGCTACGATCGATGAGGTAACAGACGCGTATTTTCATGTAGAAGTGAACGCCACTGGTTGTTGATGAGTTTACTGGGCGATGATGAATCTCGTCTGTGATTTTGAGTTGATTGGAATGCTCCTCTTGGCCATTGGCTCGGAAGAACCGGGCTTTCGTGCTTCACCGAGTTGTAAGGAGCCGTGTGGCAGGAGAGCATTGTTTCTACGTAGAAAAGGGCGCCACTGGGTGTTGATGAGCACTCCCAGAAGTGCTGAACCGGTCGGAATAACTACAACGTAGGATTGGGGTCCACAGGATGCAACATCGGTCGTGATCTTCGTCGGAGGTCGGAAGACCTGGTGAATCCTCTCCGTCCGGGGTTGCGGTGACCATGGTTGTTGCCGGCTTTTCACAGGGTCGCTGGTACGTCCATCCTCCAATGGAACTCGGGAGCGAAGCCGCTCCTGTGGCCCACTCGTTGGGCGCCAAATTGACAAAGGTGAGCTAGTTGCTGATGAAGAGTGGGGGCGTTGATGGTGCCCCTAGGGATCCTTTGTCACTGGTCACGTTCGACACAACTCGGGCAATGAGGATGTTGAGGTTTGTGGTGCGGTTCATGAGGTTGATGTTGAGTGAAGTGACACACAGTAAGTTCACATAAATATGACGCAGGAACCAAAGTGCGTAACACAATTATGGAATGTTCACTAGGTCGCGGTGACGACGTTCCTGACGGCACCAGGATACGTCGGAGTAACGGAGCAGCGTGGCCACGGCTGGGCCGAGTGTCGTGGAGTATGCGTCGCGACGGCGATTCGGAAGTGGACTGTGTCTAAAGCTTGGACAGCTCGGGTTTATATAGGCGGCGTCAGTGGTAACGATAAGCAGCGTTACTCGTGTAATGTAATGGGAAGCGCCGTTACGTAACGGTAGGTGGCGTTACGTAATGCGAGGTTACGTTACGTAACGCAGAACTGCGTTACGTATCGAAAGGGAACGTTATGTAATGGTCCAGTGCGTTACGTAACGCTAAGAGTCGTTACATGTGGAATTTGCGTTACAAATGTTTGGAAATGATATGAGTATGATTTTAATTGAAACACACGGAAAACAATGTGGTCGACGGAAAAAATAGATGTGTGCATGCACGCGTCACTCGACTCGTCACGACACTATCAGAACCTTAGGTGGCGCATGAGGGCGAAAGTTGGAAATGTAAATGCGTTATAGATGCAGCGAACGACTGGAAATGGCATGGCCGTGTTTTACACTGGACACTGTGGAATGTGCCCTCTTGTGCCAGACATTTTGAATTTAAGACACTTGACACAGATCGACGCTAAATGGTTCATAGGATCGGGAAGAGAAAGGGTCGGATTGAATACACAGGGATTATGCACACACTTGACGTGCTAGCCGGCAGTACAATCTAATTTAAGATTCACACACACAGTAACTCACACTAGCGGGTTATGATTATTCTTAAGAAAATTTCAAGGATTGCGGCCCTCTGCAAGTCCGCGGCGTAACGTGACGTGAATATATTGTAAGCGAGTTGCGGGGGTGCACTGTCTGTGGTGTGACGCGCGTACTGGACGGTCAAAGGTTTTAGATCCGAATCAAGCGAATGAAGTGAGTGAAGTCCCGAGCCAGTGCTCGGCTCGTCTTATATACCTACTGGGATGGGCATCCGCAAAATCCGCAGATTTCCTGGACGCCGCTCGAGGGCATCCGCTAAATAGCTGGATGCCACCCGTGGGCATCCGGCGAATTGCCGGATGGCCAATTTCCTGGATTCCCCGGATGGTCATCCGCAGAATCCGTGGATTCCCCGGACGCCCGCATGAGCATCCGGTAAAAGAGCGCGGATGCCGCATGACTCACACTTATGCGTGAACAAGCTTGGGTAGAAATGAAGTCTATATGATCACATATCAAATTGATTTGTGAGCTGATCATGGCATGAGCTACGCACGTCAGACTCTATCTGCTTTTTCATCATTCACTCACCTTGACTTGATCATTTGACCCCTGCGTAGCCGTCGTTCAGACAGTAAACTAAAAGAAAATCACTGAATGAACGATGCTAAACTTGTAGCAAAAACCTATGCAAAATAATTACTGAACACCAAAAGTGATGATTTTATGACGTGACGCTCATGGCTCTGTCAGGATACGTAGAGATCGAGCACTTTTCATTCTTTGTATTTTTCACATTTGCGATGATTTTGTCCTACTTTTAAACACCAATGTGAATTTTGAAAATTGTAAAGAGCTCACGGAAAACGACGAAGCTAACTCAAAACATTCGGAACATTCGTAATGATCACTAGTTCAAGAATATCACAACAGTTGTGTCGGTCTCGCGCCAGTTAAATATCACTGAAGAATTGTCGAAATAAATAAAAAGTATGAAGATGATACAAAATGAATAGGATGAGAGTAATGTGCATTATACACTTGATCGCCTGCATTCTGATGATAAACCGGACCGGCTTTTCTGTTGTTCAAGACTGCGAGTACCAGAGTAATGTAGTGCCACTTGATACGCGTCACATGTCGCTCAAACTCCGTAATCTCTCCTTGCAAATGGCCGTGTTCACAACCACGCAATTTTCGCGCGATTGTCGCGTCGGCCGTCGCAGGACTTTGCTACGATCGGCGATGCCAGCGCCACTTCGAATTTCGCCAAGTCGGTACGGCAGGAAGCCGACAAGCAGATTTTTTCTGCTGCTAGACCGCAGCCAACATGCAGTCCAGTGTGTTATGATTAGACTGCGAAGCGATTTTTGATCAAGGAATTCAAATTATTTGGGTAGGGAGTCCCGGATCGCTTTCAACGCATAAAATTTCACGACCCACCGAAAAACTAGAACAGACAGTGTGCCGAGCAGTTTTATGTGGGAGGTTATGTTTTTGATGGTATCAAAGGAGCAAACTTTCTACTTCTTACATTGAATGTCTTGGCACAATTTCTCATTTTCGGTGGATGAAACGTGCCTTTATGAAAATTCTGCCAGTTTTTCCTTCATAGGTACTCAGCAAGTGGGAGTAAACCTCTGTGTTAATTTAAATGGGACTGCAGCGCCAATATGGCGGCGCATCCTTCCATAAGAATAACACGAACGAAAGATAAGAGCACTTATCGCATGTTTAGTCCCAATTTGCAGGCTTTTCCTGCCTGGAGAGGAAATTTGGCTCAGTATTTTATGCTCAATTCATTTCGACTTCATGGAAACAACTCTTGATTCAAAAGATTCTTCCAAACAAGAAACTTGATGAGAAATATTACAGCAAGCTGCATTCTTCTAGTTGGTTTCATATCAATCCACTCTTTTCCATCCCTGTGAATCGTGTGTTGTTCCTAGCCGTATAGGTACTATAAACAGTATATTGTAACTCCTCTTCCTTTTTGGAAGCAGTGTTGAGTACTCCCCAAACAAGTAATGAATAGCATCTCGCTTTACACACTGAGTTTTGTTAGAAGTATGATGCATTGCTACACATTATTGGAATCTTTGGCACGAGAGATGGCTCATCTCTCTACATTCGATATCTCAGACTGGGAGGACTTCATGCGAGATGACTTGGGGCATAAGAAGTTGTATAGTACGTTACGCGTCGAGTGCTGGAAACATTTTTTCCTTCGGGAAACCGAGCTGGACGTGGGCGATGGCACCGTCCAGCTTGGTTTTCCCGAAGGAAAAAATGTTTCCGCACGAGACGCGTATAGAGATAGTTTGTGGGAATGATATCGAGCCCCACCCCCAATGCTCAATCTGATGGTCAGTCATATATCAGAGAACCATGATATGAAATAGTTCTGATGCTTCCACCCGAGTCATGGATCCTCTGGTCGTGCATGAAATTAGACTCGAATGATCCATGTCTCTCAATCTTAAAACTCTATTTGAACTAGTTATACGTGGAAGAGTCACATGGAAACTTGTCAAGATCCACAGTTTTGCCATTCGAGGAAATGCAATAAGGACTGGACTTGACATTCAATGATTCAACTGATCTGACATCTCAAAATTTACAAAAATAAATTACTTGAGAGTAGAGACTAGGTGGTAGGAGATATTGGATTCAGTTGAACTTTATGAGAGAGTTCATCAACCAGATGGAAGCATCACAAGAATAACACCTCACCGTTGGCTGATATCAGAATGATGGTCAGATCAAATGTTGAGATAGAGCTAAATAATTTCTTCAAAATATAGCACTCCCTCCTCTTCAAAGAGTCATTTTACGTGGTACTCTCTCAACCTTTAAAGCTTGGAGTCTCACAACTTATGAGAATAAATTACTTGAATGTGGAGTATTGATAGTGTGAAGAGGGATATGAACTCATTTGAGTCCAACTCCGTGAGAGAATCCATGACTCGGGTGGAAGCATCAGAACTATTTCATATCATGGTCATCAGATATATGAGTGACCATCAGATTGAGCATTGGGGTGGGACTCGATATCATTCCCACAAACTATCTTAACACTTCTTATACACCAAGTATTCTCGCATGAAGTTTCTGGGTCGTAGGGCGATAAATGATTCTTATACTTCCTAGATTCAAATGCGACTTGGAATCCGAAGCAAGATGCTCAAACACCCACGAACCCGATCGCCCATTACACCGGTCCGGAGGCGTTGGCGTGGAGAAGATGGGTCCCAAGAATAACGTGGATTCCGATACGTCCCGAAATGATGGCAGAGCAGCATTGCGGGCGACGAGGTCAACTAGCGGGGCGCGTCAGTGCCATGAGTGAGACTGATGCCAGGGCTCGTGTGACCCCGACTTATAGACCGAATTGTAACAAACAAATACGTTACGCGAAGAGTAACGCTGTTTGTTTATACATTGGCGAAAGTTGTGGAAATTGGACGGGTTTTGACGTTACATTTGTAAAAGAAATAATGGTCGTAGAACTGTAACATGGACATGCGTTACATTCTTGAGAATTTTACAAGCTATCAAATCGTAATGTGCGCACGCATTACTTTCGCGGAAGCTCTGAAGCTATACGTTGGTAATGTTCGTTTGCGTTACACCTTTATTTCTTACGCAAAAAGTCTTCAGTTCTCGGTTGGTTCTGCGCACGATCCGGGGTCGTGTCAAGAGCGAGAGTCTGCGGTAGGTGGACTACTCCACAGGCAACTACAGTCAATGGATCCTGTTGTCATTGTTGATAAAGTTGCTCCACATCTATGGCGCCGCTAGCTGCTGGAGATGCGTCCTCACGTGGTGCAGCTGGTTGAGCTGGGTTAGTATGATCCCGCTTCATCTGCGAGATGTGCACCTTGAGTGTTGTGTTCTTGGGTCGGTCCGCGGTGAACACCTGCGGCAAATGGCACTGGATGATTTCATATGGCCTATCTTATTTTGGAGCGAGGCCAGCGTTGAAGTTGTCCACTGCCCTGAAGAGAGGATGTGTTTTGGTGAACATCCGATCTCCTTCCATGAAGACTTCGTCCGAAGGCTCCGAGGTATTGGCGTAGCGTTCCTGTGTTACAGCGGCTTGAGCAATGCGTGTCTCGATGTCATCCCGATTCGGGAAAGCTTCTCCCGAGGGCAAGTCAGGTTTCGGCCCAAGAGGAGTTTCCTTGGGGCGAACCTCGCTGCAGCATTGCGTCTCCGGTGCATCGCCAACATGATGTTTGGGATTTCTAGGTTCCATTCGATCCGGTGCGGTTGCGATAGTAGAGCCGGGTGAAGTTCTCATTTCAAATACTGGATCCGGCGTTCGGTCGGGTTGACTCGGGGATGGTACGCAGAAGTCACCCAGACTGCTACCTTCCACTTACGCACATGCGCAGCCAGATCGCGCCCTGGAGATTAAGACTCGTTTTCCGCAAGAATGGCCTTCGGATAACCTCACCTTGGAAAGACTTCCGTCTCAAGTATGTGTGAGATCGCTACCGTCGTGGACAATGGGATAGCGAAGGCTTTGGCCCAGCGTAAAAACATATCCGTGATCACGAGGATGAGTCGCTTCCCCCGGGGCGTCCAGGGATGAGGGCCTTTCAGGTCTAAGACGACTTCTTACCAGGGTCGTTGCGGCTTTTTGGGGACCTGGGTCGCGGCATCTGGGCAGCTTTTGCGAGGTTGCAGGCCTCGCACACTGTCGGACATCGTTTCCAAGTCCAGGCCAGTAATACCTTCCCAGATCTGGCGAAGGGTCTCGGCAGTGCCGGGGCGTCCAGCGAGTTGGTCGTCGTGGAATTGTCGCAGGACTTCAGCGTGGGCTGCTTCGGGTACGCAGATCCTCGGATTGACCGGATCTTGGCAGCTCGTGTGCATCATCTTGCATTTGCCGGATATGATCGTCGAAGCGCTCGCATTCCACGCAGGCCATCATGAGTCTGTCCAGAGTTAGTGAGCTTACGGGTGCTTCAGTGCAGTGTACTCGCATTCGTGGTCCACGAAGACTCGAGAGAGTGCATCGGGTAGCTTGTTCTCCCGGCCAGGAACGTGACCCACCATGAAGCTGAAACGAATCAAAATTATTCGAAGTTTCTCACGGCACAGCGGACCTCAAGGAATACTTGATTGACCCTTTACACACATAAACGAAACTTGATTCGTCGCCATGGGTACCCACGTATTTCCTCAAACATACAAATTTCATTTCCATCCGCAGATCAATCGTGAAATGATAATACATGGATAATGAATCATCATGATCAATGACAAGCTGCACCCGAGAATGAGCTCAAAAGCCTATTTTCCAAACCCGATCTGATACGATCCAATCCAAGCTGCGATATCAGTCAGGAATAAAAATTACCCTCAAAGCGAGAAGGTGACACGCCGATGAAACGATACAGTTCGAAATAGCCACGCGCGTCAACCATCATATACCCAATAGCCGTACTCGATATGGCCGAGGACAAATTTGCACAACAAATAAAGCTCATTCGGCGGATTTGCATGTGTTTGAACTGCACTGTAATTGGCTTTGACTATACGTATATGTCCAGCCATCGAGTTGGTTTTGCTTCTATATATCAAACTGTCTCGATATTTCGATCAGCTTTCAATGCATACCGCACACCCTCAAATCTATGAATCTATATCGATATATACATATATACACCTAGAGCCGACATTTCATTCTACACATAGGGTGTCGCGCAAATTCCGCAATATCGTCGCTACGTCTCCTATATGTAACAAAACATAAGACAAAAAGTAGGCGCAATAAGTCTCAATTCTTGGAAATAAAAGGAAAACTCATCGCCATTCCACACGATATGATGCGATGTACACGAAGGATAGAAAGCGGGAGGCCGTTGAAAATTTGTGCAACCAAGTGGAATTCATTCGGAACGCAACTGCAATATCGAGTATCAATCTCACCGCGTCACCGCTAATATATAATACTGCATCAACCTCTAGATATTGGAACGTGTGGCATGAACGCTTGACAAAAGATAATACATCAGACAAGGAACAACGAGATGATACGCGACGTATGGTCGATCTTGCTTGAACGATATTTTGTGGGTGCTACTGGATGCTTCTGCTGCCGCTTCTGTCAGGCAATTGTGGCTGCTCTTGGAATTTGGAGTTTTATTGGTAAACGACAGCGTTGTAATTGATTCATTGATGTATTTTATAGGTATTCATTGAGGGTTATTAGTGTATCAGGGTAATTTAGCGAATGGAGGAGAAATACTTGGATGATACTTGAATTTTGTGAAAATGTGTTAGTAGTGTCATCGTTAGATGAATGAGTTCAGATTAGTGAGTTCAGGTTCAGAGGCTGACTTTCAATTCGAATAAAGACAACTGGATCGAGTTTTTCTAAGCCATTATTGTTCGTTCCCGGTCATTTCTCCTATACCATTCTTCCTGAAGGAATATTTTGCATGCAAAATTATCCTAACGCCAATTTTCATACTCTTTTTCCTGAGACAATTTTCAATTAACATTCCAGAGTATTTGTCTTAATTCAATTCATCTAAAATACAGTCGGCCAGTCCTTCTTGAATTAGCAATCTTGACGAATCTTATTCCAATGTGAGAGAATTTCGAAAGAACAATCAACGGCCGGAAAGTCGTCGAAGTTTGCCCCGCGAATCCGAAAACATCGGCGAGTTTTTTTTGTCCTTGAGCTAATTGATTTGAGGTTGATTAATGCTTTTGCTATACTGTAACAGACACAGTATTGGCACTGAGCTTAGTCAAGATAGAAATTTTCTGAAAGGACCAAGAAAAAAATGGCTTCGTACAATGTGGCTGAGATCCATCGTGCTGGATCACGCTGAACATAGGAATCAAAATCGAGTTTTAGAGTATTTGGGGGCCATCGCATATACCTAATATTGTCATTCAAAAACATCGAATTGAGTTATGATGACGAAAGAAATTTCTTTAGGGATATGTGTTTTAAAAGAATTAGATGCGAAAATTGGTGATCAGGAATATCTGTTCAGGAATTTGGGGTTTTAGAGAAATAATTTCAGGAAAATGGACTGGAAATCATTATTGTTTGCATAAAATTTATGAATGGAATCAAGGATTTTTTAGAAAGAACTCAACCTCATCTTTCAAATAATATCTGTCCCTGAATCAGTTAGTTTTCTTACTCGAGTTCCAATGTTATTACTACTGTATTCAGAAAGAAAAATATCATTTACTATGAACCTTGTAGCTGGATTGAAAGGTTATAATTAGTTCGTTATTTGTTCAGCACGTCTTGATAAGAACAAGCGCTGGCTCGATCGATGGAAAATGATTGAGACTCGAGAATTTTGATCATGAACGTGTATCAACAGCCCGCTTGACACGGAATTCAATTTATGTACTTGTTCATCAGCTGGCAGTTACTTGGGTGCTGCATGGCCTCATTTGGAGTCCTCCATGAAGTACGCCCGCTCCGGGAAACCTGTGCAAATACTTACAAGAAGAGGTCCAACCTTGTGGAACATGCATCTTGATGAAACTCTGGGAATCATTTCGTTTTGATGAGCAATTAAGGTATCTCGAAGGGTTTAATCCCATGGGCCTCCCATCCTGAGATACAGCTACGGAGATTAGCATTGTTAGTATATCTATATATACGAATTTTCAACATGGGCCTATATTGGCAATGCTAATCTCCATAGCTGTATCTCAGGATAGGAGGCCCATGGGATCCTTCATTGGAGACATCTTCATTTTCCACCAAAACAAGATGATTCCCAAAGTTTCATCAAGATCCGTGATCTGCAAGGTTGGACCTCCCCTTGTTAGTTCATTCCTCTGTGAGCGCGGTGTTCGTCGATTCGTACTTGGAATTTTGGTGAAAATCATCACGTCCCTTGTTAGCATTCGTAAAAATTTATCGTGAAATAAGGGCGACTTATTTGCCCCCTTCCAAGATCTCAAATGATAACGCTCTCGCAGACTTTGCCGTGCATTGTTTTCTGTTTATCACATCAGAATATGAGAAAATTATTCGTTCCGAGTGATCCAAGTTAGCGTATGCATTTCTTAGAACAAAAGTATTGCTTCTGCTAATTTTGACTTTGATCGTTAGTTGCTCCAAGTTGTGCAAAAAAAATTGGCGCATCTAATCTTAGCGCCTTTTTAGTCTTCGTCTCAATTCTGGAATAATATTTGCAAATTTGCAAAATTGGATTTCCAGACGATTCTACGCTCATATCAATGAGGAAGTGAAGTGTGCCTAATTTGTCCCCATAAGTTTTCCCCAGATTTGCTCTTCGCCTCGCAAATCCACCATTTCGACTCAAATAAAATGGAAGGATGTGAAAAATAGGGCGAAATGAGCGGACATACGATTCTTTTGGACGAGCTGGGTCAGGAATATCTCGATACCACGGAAAACTTATATAATACCATAGAAATAGGCCTAGAAGGCCTATAGGCCTATATTCACTGTATGTCTAGAAATACTCGGACAGTTTTTTCGCAAAAATTGAGATAGCTCATAGTTCATCGAAATATGTATAACTTACCTAACATCATTGAATCACGTTGACTTTTGATGTCTTGATGACTTTTGATGCATTCTGATTGCACTGGAGAAGCGTTCCTTTGGATATTTTATGATAACACTCGTTGGAGCAATCGGTAGAATCTCCGAAAATTCAAGAAATTTTTGGTAAATTTTACAATTATGTTGGCACAAGAACTAGGCCTCGATACATATTCCACCATTCTTGCGGTAATAAAATGAGAATTAAACCATTTTTGACGTGTTTATATTTTCACTTTTTTCGCTATTGGCGACTAGTATTTGATAGTTTGACTATCAAGAAGAGGTTGCGAATGCCGGCAGTCATTTCGTAAGTCAACGGGCTAGAGGTTTTGGAACAAGCTTCGAATTAAGCTGAGATACATTGAACAATATTGAGATGCATCTCATGGGCCAAAGTTTCAAACAGAATTAAAACATTCGGGGCAAGTTCGTTACACTTACCTTATCACAATTTGAGGGAAAGGGTCAAAAATCATGAGAAAGAGCGCTGACGTCTTTCGTGCGAGTTCCCTAACCGTGAGCTCAGAACTGATTCAAAGAATCTTCGTGCCAAAAATGACATTGCTCTTTTTATTGTCACCTCATAGTATCTTGGAAACGAATCATTAAAATTGAAATCATAACCATTCACGAATAGTTTCGGATCCGTAACCAAACCAAAAAGTGCGGGCTCCATCAACACTTGGATAGCGATCAAGATACCTCATAGATTTTCTAAAATTTTCTGCAAATAATTGATTAAAATGATAGAGAAATGCCAGCAATGAGACACGAGATTAGTTCATTCTGAATGTGGATATTCATTCCTTCATGAAGTTGGCATGCTGTCCAACTCCAAGTCTTTGAACCTGAACCAATTACTAAATCATAATTTTACGTCCAAATTCATATGATTCATTGGTTGATCAATAAAATTGTTGGACTAAGAAAAGCAGATGGCTCGTTAGACACGAGAAAAAATCACAAATGTACAATTGCTAGAATGAAAAAGCGTCAATAAAAATGATCTCCACTCTCGCTATGGTTCTATTTCCTCAATATTCTCAAGACCGAACCTACAGAACTCATGATCCAAATATTGCAAATTGTTCTAAAAATTATCACATCCATCCACGATTACATGCTTGCAATTGACATCGTATCGCTTACATGTATCATGGAAAAAGTTCACAAAAAAACATTCAAATTCTACAAACTTACCACTCATACAAATTCACTTATGCCGACGTCAATAATTCCCCGCCAACAAGCATCAATCCAAAAAGACAAGAACAGTACTTGAGCGCAAGAGTATATAGCTTCTCAACAAGAAGCTAATCAAAAACTGCTGAATGAGAAAAGACAAAGTGTAACAACTGGTATATATATAATACCTATCCAGCCCAGCACGAATGTTAGATTCATTTTTGGGTAAGGGGGTCCGATTATTGCAAGTCACACGATTATAACATCAAAGAATTTGGCCCTTTGTGAACAGAATATACATATATATATAAAGAGAAGTAGCGCGCGCGAAAGTTATTACCCGTAGGCCTCATTCTATCTCATTCTCTCTTCTCTATCTGACTTTCAGCTTCACCACCGTCTGCTTGTCGCTGGAGCAGTTAAAACTTTCCCTCGGTGCAAAAGCTCAAACCCCATCCCACCACCCCTTTTCCCTCTCACCCACAATTTCTCAAACTCCTTTTCTATAATACGTAGATACCGGCTGATTTTAGAGTCTATATATACATTATCAAACCCAAACCAAAACGAAAACTATGGCATTCCATTTGAATCGATCCATCTGCTTGTGTTGTATGAAGCTTCTTTACTCCTAAAAGGACTATATATTTATTGGATAAGATGAACGGTAGCAAGCAACCCCTTATTTCTTCTTAAACGAAATAGAATCAAAACCGACAAGACATGCGGTCCCTTTTTTGCCTTTACGATGACTTGCAAAAATTGTTCTCTTTCTTGGGCGTTGAATACAGAAAACGTACGCGGCTCGTGGCGACAGGAATGATTCGGAACATACGATTTGGTAAATTGTGTATAGTCAGTGGCTGATCATATGTTATACAACCAAGACAGCTCGAAGAGATGGATGTTTTTTTAGAAGGGGAGAAAGATTTGGACTGTAGATTTGGACTCGATTCAATGTGATAATCTCAGATTTCTTATTTTTGTAGGGTGGAATATAATCCGTACGATTGGATGAAAATATGAACAGAATTTTTAGCTTCATGTTAGACCGTAATGATATTCCTTCGTCGAGCTCATGCAAAAACAGCGGAATCCATTTCCGTCACCAGATGAAGAATATTTTTGTGCTAGGACAGAAAAATCATTGCACGTTCCAGTAAAATTTCAATCACTTGAACTACTTTACATCCTTCAGAGCTCACTAGACACGACACAGTTGAGCTATTGCAATTGCGATTTGGTAGTTTATTCAAACGAACCGTTTGTTTTGGCACGCAATGAAGCTGGAATCACGCTAACTATCAAAAAAGTTCTATCGCTATTTGGAGTCAAAAAAGTAACTGGACACTTACCTCTTATTTTCGTCTGGCACCAACGTGAGGTTTTGTATCATTCTGCCTCGTAGGATAAGATTTTCCATGGCGTAAAATCGTAAAAGTGGGCCAATTTCATTGTCGACAAACTTTTGTAAACAAATGAAAAACTGATCATCTCAGCATGAAAAACTATTCTTGATTTTCTAAGTTATCTCATTCTACAAAGTTCCCACGAGTTTTCGATGAAAACGATGAATGGTTAACCTGAAGAGAATATTCGAAAATCTGGAAAAAAACCAATTCTACGATAACCAATCTATTGGGATCGTCTAGGAATTGATATTTTCCAACGCACCATAGCTAAGATTGCTCTTCAAGTCTTCTCAACAGGTAAGGAGAATGAATCTATCTGTGACGTAAGCCTATTTTTTCTCACTTTCTTGACCTGTTTTTACTTGAATCAGTTGTCTGTATATCCGATCCCTCGTGTGTCAGAGTATTAAATCATCGAAAAATTCTTGGAAAGTTCATACTCTAAAACATAAGGGACAGCCACTACAAAAAAATCCCTCAGATTGATTTCGTGCTTAGAGAAAGATGCAACAGATTCAAGATGAAAACTCTTCAAAATGAGCAATCGCTGCATCTGAAGCGAGATTTGATCTTACAGCGAGCATGGCTGAACTTTAGAACTCTCAGTCTCACCGAAAACACAGATTTGTTTTCAACTACCATGACAGACGAGGTAAACAATTTTCCAACAGATTCAGTCTTATTATCGGTTAAGAAGGCTTAGAAGAGCAATTTGAGTCATTGTACGCAATTTGTATCCGAGCAATTGATTATTGCAAAATTGCACTTCTTTCAAACTCTAGAAATCTTTTCCTGGGAATTTTTGCATTTTTATGGGAAATTCGTCTAGATCTTTTTGTTTCCCAATTATGTGAGGATTTTTGCCACGTAGAAAGAATCAGTTTCTCATTTACTCGTAAAAATTATCAATGTCAACTTTAGTCCCACTCTTTCGACTTGGCACCATTCAAAAATCGGGTGTAGTCACTTTCTGTGTGATGAATGGAACAGAGAGATATGAACTGGCCTTTCATATTCTCTTCGCGGTATCACTGTTGGATTGCACTTGAGAATCTATTAGTTTTCTCATAAGTACATGTATTGCAATTGGGATTAATCTCTTTGTGATAGCAGCGCTCAATCGAATTAAATCTCAACACTTTGTTACTTGATTTTTTAGATTTATTCAGAAGAAGATGAAACATGGGTCGAATCAGCATTCTTTACAAATATTTTGTTGTTATGCGCTATCCATTTGCGATATATAGTTTTCGGGTAACATCATCTATTCCGCAACCAAAATTCATCGAGATTGGAAGGGAGATGGAATAGATCCCGACTGGTGAATGTTTTGAACTAACTAATTGAGAAATAGAGATATCAGCTTTTGAATTCAAACTTGACACACGGAGCCCAAGAGTGTACGGGTCATGGGTTTGGCTGAAATTTTCGGGATTAGCCCCGTTTTAGAATCAAAAGATCCTATCCAGAACCGCAGAGCCTGATTCTTTAAATGATTTTGAGCTACGTCCTAGGTCATGGTGATCGCACTCATAGGCCCTGGCTACAGAAAATTATATATACACTGTGAAAAGTTCTGAGAAAAAATCCCAATCGCCTAATTAAAGTTTTCATTTGACCAGTTGACTCATTGCAAAATTTAACCAGTTGATTGAAATTGTTGGTTGTGACTCTAACCTGTTGATCGGATTTTCAATCGTCAAAATATCAACCAATCCTCCATCGTGTAACTAATACCTGCAATCATGCTAATATCATATTTTGCATTTGAGAAATGCTCGAGCGAGTTTGCAGGTTATCATCTGTTATTACCAAAAGAAGACTTTTCTCAAAGTTTTAGACAAATCCGCAACCTAATTTATTGTCGGCATCCTCTTCGCGGGCCACACCGTGCATTTGCTTGAAACTTGAGAATCCATCGGAACTCAAGAAAATACTCAATACCTTAGACTATCTCAGTCGATCAAATTCGAATCAATGTACTTCCGTTTTAATTCATAAGGACCTAAAGGACATAACCACAAGGGCAACAAACTATTACCACATTGTTTATCAAATTGATTCCCATCATTAAAATCATAATAACTCTGAGCAACAATCATTGAAAAAATCAAATCATACTCCGCTCGATGTTTTTCTATCGTTTCATTAAAAGACTCGGCGGCCATTTTTGTTACTGTCGTCTTTTCGACAGCTGCGATCTTATTAAATTCTTCTGCGATTCCCCAACCGATTGTATCTCCACTCGTCAAGGTTATAGTGTAGTTCCTGATGGAAAAGTAATGTAAGTTATTGATAATTCCTCTCTGTGCATGTTGCATCATTATTCAACCCATCGAAGTCACAGAGGGTCTAGAAGACCCCAAGCTTTCATCAAATTCCTATGAAGAGTCTTGTATTGTGAGATATACTTGTTTCATCGGCATTTGTCCTTCTATAGATACTCCCACGTATGACTCTAGTTTCTGGATAATTGGTTAAGTTCGCATAATTTTGTCGGTTGCAGAAAACGATGAAAAGAAGGCAAAGATTTGTTTAGGGTGCTTTACACCCCATGTGATGCCCTGTATCATTCCTTTCTATACTTTTCAATATAAAATTCTCCAAAGTCAGACAAAAAGTCTTGCGTACTCAATCATTCGAGGAATGTCAAGTAAGATGTGAGTTCAAGATTCGGATGGATACCTGTGCATCAGCATTAAAATGACTGAATGGGGTCTAAAGGACCCCGCATTGCATGTGTATTATCTTTGAAAAAGGTGACCTCAACGGGTTCGACTAGCTTAGCCCCCTAGTTCTCATGATACTCACCCAATTTCGGTTATGTTCATCTTGTAAGATGTTACGTTTTTGTAGCTTAAGCTGATTTCAGCTTCAAAAGCCATGGAAACATTTTTAAGCTTCATATCGACAGTGCCATGATCACTCAGACCAAATATCGTGGATGCCGAGTAAGAATAATCTGACGTCAGTTCGGGGAATATGAAATTTCCAGATAATTTTGAAGGATCTCCAACAGTGAAAGTAAAGCTACCATTCCTTTTCATGTCAGACAAACCGTAAGTGGTACCATCGAAAATACCCAGCTCCATTGGAAAGATTCCCTGTGTGGGTGATCAGAATGACGCTATTAATTGAAATTCACTTACATGTAATCCAACCGGTTATGCGCCTTGAAGTATCAAGTTATGAGCCATTGACATTTTACAGAAACAAAACTGTGATAATAAGCCACCAAACGAATAGTGTAGCGGAATCATGAAGTGTAAAGCATCTTCATAATGTTCATCGCGCTATCGATTTGGTGACTATCCAAATTTCCACAAATATCTCACACTTGCAGCTACTACAACTAATCCATGTCGACATAAATACTCATCTCTTTCCTCAAGGTTTGAAGACTCATCTTACCTGTTTGTAGTTGGTGGTTTTATTTGGTACCTCCATTGGATCCAAATGAAGATTTTGAAAGAGTTGTGGGAAATATTCGAGATAATAGTCAACAACATCATCTACGGTGACGGTCACCCTGTAAAAGTCAAGAGTCGACATATCAATTGAGCATGCACTGGAGATTTAAACTAAGGATGTAAGATCCTGTTCGTGATATGTGACTACCCTATTTTCCTTTTTCCGTATCATTTGCTATATTCCGCTCTCTGAAAGCACACACAGCACTTTTCAAATGAACATTTAATGTTCTATAGATCTCACTCTTGAGCGAAAAATTTCGCTGAGTGACTTGACTTCTCTCAATATACTGCTGAATCAAGATTTTCAAAAATCGAAAAAATCCTAAGATTCCTTGGACGCGTTGTACAGAATATATACCCGTATTTCCTAACACTGATTCAAGATTTTGGTTCAGGGTCTCCATGGAATGACTAGGAATCGTGAAAAGTAGTGAGTTTTTCCAAAAATTTTGAAAAATTTATAATCATGGGAAATATCTGAGATTGGAATGCTAATGGATGTGGGATTTGCTATAATTATGATTCAGGAAGCATTCTGCTAATCACTTTTGAACAGCAGATTTTCCAACTAAGCGAAAATCAAAAATTGAATATGGACAACACAATGCAAAGTGTATCGAAAATTATGAGATTACACGTGGTTACATATTTTTGCCAGAAAAAAAGATTATAGTCCGATCGAAGCGAGGATTATAAAACTCCGCACAAAATAGTACATTACGCGTCGAGTGCTGGAAACATTTTTTCCTTCGGGAAACCGAGCTGGACGTGGGCAATGGCACCGTCTAGCTGGGTTTTCCCGAAGGAAAAGTGTTTCCGCACGAGACGCGTATGCAGTTTTATACGTCTGTACGCAGAAACACGCTGTTTCTGCGTATGGACGTATAAAAAATAATACGGAGTCGTTCAAATTGGCAGGATATTTTGACGCTGAGAATTATTGTCCAAACGCAACCCCGTGTTCCGCTTTGAACTTCTACGGCAGGATCTCTGTCTAAGTCAAGAGAACCTCTAAAGAAACAAGTATTTACCAGCTAATAACAAAGAGTCCTGATGTACAGCAAGGACTGCGAATTCATTTTCTACGCTGAAAAATACATAAGGAAATCACAATTCAATCAATATAACATTCTGACCTCAAAATATCATTGTAATCAGGAGAAATTTTCAAGCAATTACACAATTTTTCCCAAACTTCACTTCGCCCTCTTTTGTTCGCAAGCACTGACACACCTTGTTACCTATACGTTAGAAGCGAAATGGATTTTGATACGAGGGCGGAAATGCTAATCTCCACTTACTGACAATGAATACGATTTTCTGCCCAGAGGTAAGAGTGGGTGTTGAAATCATCATGAAAGTGTGAAAGTCACCAGCGATTGGGTATAAAATGCTATTGTCCCAATCATCTGTGTTACAAAGAATATCCAATGCTGGAAAAATTGTGTCCGATACTTAAGCGTGGCTTTTGCCTCGCACTCTCGTGAGATTTCCAACACTCACCTTTGGCTCTGGAATGGAAGTGTCTCCATTTTGGTGTGCGAAAACTAATTTTCCTACCCTTGCATCCAGATGAATCATTCTCGTGCATTAGCTGTACGAGTAGAGAATCGAGGATTTGAGCCGAAATACCATATTTCTCCCGCACAGACGATGAAGAATAGTACATTTCGATACAAGGGTGGAAAAATAAGTATCACACCCGTGTATCTAATACTATTCTTTGACAAACTGTGAGAGAAAGTAGAAAAACAGTGCGGAAAAAATCTTTCTTTCTCGCACTTTCTTGTACAGTGTGTCAGAATAGTACGTTTCGATACAAGGGCGGGAATGTTGGTTTGCGCACAACGAGTGACATTTTCTGGCCAGAGCCGAAAGCGAGTATCGCAACGATCGCAAAAATGTGGAAACCACCCCGTCGAAGTGTTGAATAATTCTTTCCCAATTCCCCCCCTCCCCCCTGGTCCGCTAGAGGCGCAACTGTGGCGTGCGAGGAGATTTCCGCGTGAACTGTGCGGAAAACATGAAAAATAGTGTTTTCATCTTCTTGAGTCAGTTTTTTCGAAAAAATTTGGCCTAGTGGGACACGGGATGACGACAACCAATTTTTGTAGACTTCTCGGTAATTTCTCTAAAACATCGTAATTTGCGAGATATACAACATGTGCAATCCTGCAAGTGATAAAGTGTTTCTATAAAGTCAACGCAACGTCAAAGGAAACGATCCAACAAAATTCAGTATTTACATTTCAGAGTAAGGTAAGTGTGACTAATTTGCCCCCACTACTTTTGTTTTGCTCGCTATTTCAACTCATCTTCATATTTTTCAACGTACTTTAGCTCATTTTGAAGGCTGTTTCAAGACCTTGAAAATGAGCTAAAGTGCGTTTAATTCTAACGAATTGGAGCCGAGATATCTTGATTCTCGCGGAAGAAGATTTTTTGCGAGTTTCCAACAGTGTGTTCCTAATTTGCCCCCACAGGGAAAAGAGGCCTATTTTCATGAGAATATACGGGTTTTTCGTATAATCGGGATATCTCGGCTCCCAGACCTCCAAATAAGACGTACTTTAGCTCATTTTGTAGCTTCTCTTACCCTCTTTCGAATTTCTTGATCGAGATTGATGTATTCGAATGGAGTGAAGAACGACTTTAGAAAAGACTATGGGGGCAAATTAGGAACACTGCACTTTTTTCGTAATATGGGCGTAGAATTGTCTAAAAATCGAATTTTGTAATTCTACAAGAAGCATTCTAAAGCTGGGACAAAAACAAAGGAAATGAATTAAAGTACGTTGGAATTGATCATATCAATCTTGTTTGGCATAGTTTTTAGTGACTAACAAAAAAGAAGTCAAAAGTACTGAAAACCACATTTTTGTTGTAAGAAATGCGCGGGTCATAGAGGATAGATCCAGAACGTTTATTTCCTCATATTTTAACGTAACAAACGTGATAAAAATGCACGGCAGGGTGTGCGGGTGCATACGTTTGAGAACTTGAGTGGGGGCAAATTAGGGAATAGGGGCAAATTAGGCACAATTACCTTATAAATCGGTTGGACGAGTTTAATCGATGATAGGCTGCATGGCTCAGAAATGGTTGAAAATATGTCAAGGTCATGTTTTCTGATATTTTGTTTACGTTGTTCTGATGAAATTGATTAGCAGATGCAAATCTGTGGAAGTAGTACATTTGTATCTAGCCTCAACGCCTTATTTACCGTTTCATGCCTAGCTTATCATTGATTTTTTTCGCCAAACCGATATACCTCGCGAATCACTCTGGAATCTAAATACTGAATTCTGGATAGAAGCTTGTTTGACGTTAGGTTGCGTTCAAAGGAACTCGAATTTCTTTCACTTGCATCCGCTGCTCTGGCAAAAATTACATTGTATACCTCGCAAATCACGGTTGTTCATAAAAATCACACAAAAGCTCACAAGAAATGGTTATCGTCGTAACGTGTTCAACTAGGTCAGATATTCCGACAAAACTGATTGGGAGAACTTGAAACACTATTTTTCATGTTTTCCATACCTCGCGTGCGTCCCGTACAGTTCTTGCGGGAATCTCGGCGCACGCCGCCCGCATCTCCGCATCTAGCCCTTACAAGCTCGGTACTCTTTTGTATGGGAAACAAAGTTGAAAAAACCTGCGCGGAAAAGTCATATCCCGCACAGAAGATGGAAATAGTACATTTAGATATTTACGAGCATGGGAATGCTGGTTTACACACTCTGACGATGAGTCTTATTTGGTAGCCAGTGCCGAAAGCAAAAAACGTAAATCGTCATTAGGATGTGAAAAACATCTCACCTGAAGGCTAAACACTATTCTTCCATCAACTGTTTGAAGAAAAAACTGAATAATTTCACGAAATGTCACAATCCCGTACAGATAAGGAAGTAAAGCGAATAAAGAATATATCCTAGTCATATCAATAGAATTTGAGGCGAAGCTGCCGTGGCCTCGTGGATAAGGTCCTTGTCTTCGACGCAGGAGGCTGGGGCTCGAATCTCGGCCGGCACCAATGTGAATTTTCATAAGTGACCTAGGGTGGTTTCGGAAGTTCGGAAGTTCGGAACCCAACTTAACACGTTCGCTGCGACGCCGAAAATCCCAGTTCCTTTTTTGTGTGCGACGGGTCCCACCGGTGGGACCCATTTCATGGGATTTTGATCACCGCCGCACACGAAAGAGGACGAGCGGGTCCCACCGTTGGGACCCGTCGCAGCGAACGTGTTAAATTGTAGGTGCCTCAAAATAATCTCAAAAAGAGGTTGAAGGTGCGTTAAAAAAATAAAGTTTGGGCATAAGGCTTACATACTCACCCAAAATGAGAAGCTATTCCGGCAACAAAACCAACAACTAATTGACCCCAAATTGAGTCAATCTGAGAAAATGCCAATAATGTGATACAAACAATCGATCTGTTCAAAAAATACATAATTTCTTGTTCCGGGTTATCTTTCCTCAAGAATGGATCGATTAGATTTGGAAGGCACTCTACCTAAATGATTATCTGCCTGAAGCTTTTCGATAATACACATGAGTTTCAACAATACTTGGAGGGGATAATTTGAAATTGTAATCATTTTTCAGTGGTTGCAACGTACACTATCGTCTATGTCTATAGAAATAGTGGTTGAAGGACAAAAGTATTCAGCGCTAAATGTGCTTTTGAATTTCATCAAGCCTTGAATTTTATCGATTTTTACAATTGTTCTCCAGAATTATCCCACCGTAAGATATCCTTACGTCTTGTTAAACGCGCGCGTGTCAAAGCAATAAGGTGTATAATAGATTCAATGAGCGTGTAACATGATTCGAAGAAGGAATACAAACTCTGTACCTTACAGTAAGTAAAACACTTGTATATTGATAGAAAAATTTTCCAGACATGGGGAAAAAAGTTTAATCATCTGTATAATTGGGTGCTCGTATTTTCTCGTTTAAAAATCGTCGATCCCATCGTGCAAGCCATCAGGTTAGAAACAATTAAATTCATGAAAGTTACCCAAATGGTATCTAAAATTGTCATAAACTCATGTGGACTTAGGAAAATATGTTTTCGAAATGCCGTAGTAAAAACTACAATGTATATCTTATACTAACATTGGATCTTCGAATATTTTTGGGTAATACCTACCATGTAAGCGTTCGAGAAAAGAATATAGAATATCAAGGTTCTTCGAACCACTAATCGACGATGTACGTCATATTTTTTCTACTATAGTCTTATGTTTCTCAAAACTTGATCTTTCACTGCGCTCAAAATAGATAGGCTTCAGTTGTTTGATCAGATAAAGTTTCAATCTCCAAGTGGCTTTGAGTGTGAAAAATTCAATCATTGTGATAAAAAAAAACATCATTGAAATGTATTTGAGTTCTTTACAAAAATTATGATAGCCCTGAGTCAACGCAACATACCGTTCATCAAATTCCGAAGTCTTGCAAGCTCACAATCATCATAACATTTGTAAGACTTTCGGGACAGAACACTTGATCAGAGCGTTCCATGAACAATAATTTCAAATTCAAAGTCATATTATCCTCATAGTTTCCAACCCATTGGCAGTGCTGTGGATTACATGAGTTCCTAAACCAACAATCTTAGAAGTTGGGATGAAAGATACAAAAAATGAAATCATAGTCAACTTCAACATACCTCAAACGGTATAGAATACTAAACCAGCGGTTTTCACCGGTTAGCTGTTCAAACTATTAATCATGATTAATAAAAATAAGTGCACAGAAATCTTCAATGACGGCAAGGGCCGATACGGATCTCTAATTGAGTACGGTCAATTTTTATAATGACCATTCAGGAACAAAACATCTCTACAAGCAACTCATAACTTGCTTGATACCCTTGTCTGATCTAAAAAAAAAGCCTCTGGGAATCCACCCGTATGCCTACCCCACTGAGCGTTTCCTGAAGAACTTGCAATTAAATTCAAATGCGATTCGAATACGGTACTCTTTTACAATTCTCATATCTCTGCTTGCGATTCATTCTCAGATACGTCATGATCTCTTTTACCAGCTTATTGCAAATTCCATTCGGTTGAATTCTCATACAAAACTACAAACCGCCAATCTCGAGTGTTTGCATGTCGGATTCATACTGAAGATTGCACTTGAATTTACTGACTGAAAGCTAAACGAACGCACCCTTTAAGTTTGCGTCCATCTTGCGATTACAGATATGACGATCTTATCACATTCCATATACTGTTTTAGGTTGACGAGTGGTTGGGTCCATTTTAAATAGCAACCTCTGACCGTCGATTTATAATTCATTCAGAGTATTATCAAGAGTCGAGTCAATGCAGACGCACACTCGACTTTAACATTTATAATTCAGGAATGCACGAATTGGCCATTGAAGAGGGTCTTTGTTTTTGGTTGGGTTGGTTAACTACTGCATACTTACTTGTCAAGTGATGTTTTGGCTATCATCAGGATCTTTTATAGATGTAGCTGTAGCTTTTCAGGATAGACGAAGTGATAAGAGATTTAAAGACAGAAAGGATGCTTATCTGAAGCAGACGACGACGTGGGAGAGCTAACGGTCAAGCAGGAAATTTTTAACTGAACTCATTTGAGAATTGAATGGAATCATGTACAGGATGGACCTTTCTATAGTGAATTTTCCTGAATCTTGATAAGAACGAGGGTGATTTTGCCATTGATACGGAGCAATCTCTTCCAAAGGACCACTCGACTGACTCTGACTGGGAATTCGTTATTTATCAATTTGCATACTACTGATTAGAGACGGATACGGGACTGCCTAAATATTCACCCGCGAACAAGAGCTTTTTTCATAGGTCTGGGCGGGAATATGGCACTATAGCGCAGATTCATGATTCTTCCCCGCACAGCTGATATAAATATAGTAAATTTTGATACAAGCGCCGGAATGTAGCCTCCCCCCCCCCCCCCACCACATCGGATGATATATTTTCCGGACCAAGACAAAAATGATGATCGGAATTAATGACAAGAAAGCGAAAACCACCTCTTTTGAGAGTCTATCAAACACTAATTTTTCATCGACTGTGGAGGAAATATTATTTCAAGTTCAATTCATTTCCACACAACCGAGGGAAAATCAGAGTGTTCAATCCTCTTGAGCTTCATTCCAATAAATATTTTCCGCGATGGGGTCGAGAAAGAATGCAACAATTCCCATTTCCGCCTAATACACATTCAATTGACAAACTAGTGAGGTACTTTCTTAGCAAACGTGGAATACCATTTAAGTATACTTGATGGAGTATTCTCGTGAACCCCCAAACTAATCATACAATTCAAAGATTGATTCAGGAATCATCTAAAAATGATATTAAGTCATATTTAGATTACAAGCCAAATGATAGGTCAGTAAGCGGGGAAGGCGGTCATTGATATTTTCTTCCAGCGCCCGAAAGAATAAATCATTGGGATGGGACCCCAGATAAGGGTGTATTTCGCTTTCTAACTTATGATTTCAACCCTAGTTCTCGGTTCACGCCAGAAAATATCACTCAATGTGAAGAAACCAACATTAGTTTCCTCGTACAGAAAGGTGCTATTCTCACTAAATGTGCGGGAAAGAAACTAAAAATACCTGCGAAAATTACATACTACCGCACACAATATGAAATACAGTAAAACTCATTTACGTGGGTCACCTCTATGATGCAGAGAAATAGTGGCTAATGTACAGAGGGCCAATGTACATGGATAATTTTCTATGAAACAAGATTTCGATATTCAATCTGGTGTTGCAAAAAAATGGCCAATGTAGACAGGTACCCCATGTGCAGAAGCAACCAAAGTAACAAGTTTCACTGTAATAATTCTTGACACCCGCAAGGTGGTTCTCGCATCCTCGTCATAATCCCTAATCTTCGTTTTCAGTTATGTTGGAAAAATATCACTCCATGTGATAAAACCAACATTTCCGCCCTTGTGTCAAAATGAACTATTCTAGCAAGTACTTATACGTGAAACGCGTATCTCAAAATGGATGGCTATTTTGTTAATATCAATTTCATTTTCCTCCCATCGAAAAAACACCTCAACCCTCCGGCACCCATCACCCATGGAGATCCCGTGTCATTCGAACCAGTTGACTTGTTCTGGCATGCCCAGGGAATCATCAAACGTTCCTCACGATGACTATAAATCAAGCCTCGTGATATGAAGAAATCCTACCTCAAAGCATGCAAACATTCTAGTTGGCATAGTCGTTTCTGTTCAAAAACTAAAAACGTAATACAAGACTTCTGGATACAACCTAGACACAAAATTCTGCAATTGGAAATCCTGTAAAGTGACATGTTGCCCCAAACTATACAATACAACATCTCCAGAAATCAAAACACAAGGCGTCAACTCCCTAACTCATCAATTAATTAATCAAGTACACAGTAAGCTTCAAACTAGCCGCAGTCAACAAGAAGCTGCAAACACCTCCATTAGACGTCCAATAATGAATACACCATCACAACGTTACTATATAGAAGTAAGACGTCCAACAACATCAGGCTCCAGTGTACCCACATTCCAGTCTTGGCATCAAGGGGGTTGACTATCGCAAACGTGAAGACAATGTAGGCACAAATGTGCGATAGTAAGAGAGTGAGATAGTGAAATATATAGTAAAGATACTTGGACGCAACTTAGAGCTTCCGGAATACCATAAGGTATGCGCATACATGTAGACCAACTTGGACGTCCGCCGGGGGCGTGATTAATTAATTAGCTTGGGAATATATATACGCAAGATTGTAAGGAGTAGGATGAGGTTAGGTTAGCTATGAAGATCGATTGGCTAGTATGGAAGATGATGTGGGCTTTCTTAGGGTTATAACTTGCTTCTCAAATTTTCCAAGAAACGGATATCCGTGAACTGTTGCTTCTAACTCTGATATCTAAAATATACATATACTTGGCTTGTTCATAGTTTATGGCTGCTGTCTTGGCCAACAATTGCGGACAAGAGTTTGGACCCTGAGTCTATTGTACATTCTCATATGTGGATAATACTCGTACGTGTCATGATGAGATGTCTTGGGTAACTTGGATCTATAGCTGCTGACGAGGAGTTTGCTTTACTTGAGTCCAATGCACACAGGTATATATTTTGGAGGCTTCCTAATTAGCTAATTATATAATATGATCGCTAAGCAGCCCCTTGGATAGCTAAGATTATCCCCTTTGGCCCGTGACCGTATAGGGGAGAGTGGGGCGAATTAGGACAGGTTTTGCAGTGGGGCTATCTGGCGATACTTGGGGATAGGCGCGCTACGCGACTTGAAAGTTCAACTATTGAATATATTGTAAAAAAATTTTCAGACCTCTAGGTCACCGCTTTCATAATTTTTTTTTAAAGTTTGAGAAAAAAAATCTGTCCAAATTCACCCCGCGTTTGGGGGCACTTTAGGACAGTTTTGGAGGCAAATTAGGACAACCTTCCAAAATTGAAGTATACTACGATATTCCTCAACTATTAGAGTCGAGTTTGCTCATCAAAACATGTAGTAGTAACCCTAAGTACAGAGGGAAACTCGCCCGTGACCTTTACATCCTCCTAGAGCCTCAGCAAGCGAGCCATTTTTGTGTCATTTTTGAACATTATTGAATTAGGCGGTTTATTGGCGCAATACCGTCTTCAGCAATCAGTAATCGACTCGCGGCCTGAGAGTCGACTTTCATTAGTTTTTCTTCACATTGGAGGTATTCATACTTGCCCCAAGTCAACGATCCAAATAGTGGAGTGCGACAATGACCCGGATATCAGCGAATATGACAGTGATAATGCGAAAATCGAGCACTATCTTCGAACACATAAAAAGCGACTTCTCGCCTCCAATCCGACTCTTATCACCGTCATCAGACATCGTAACTTCACTTTCTCACCCATTTTCCATCACCTAACTCACCCTCAACCTTCCGCACTTCGAAAAATTTGCACAAATGCATATGGGTCTCGATACGCGCAATTGTCCTCGAAAAACACGGACAGGCGATGTGTCGACCGATTTTAGATGGGATTTAGCATTGTCCGAATTCGCCCCGTTCAATTTGTCCTAAAATGCCCCCAAGCGTTTTTTTCGCAAAATTGCGATAACTCGGGTTCAACTGGGCCGATTTTGGCCCACGACGGCTCAAAATCTTCGTTTTGTGACGTAGTTTTCGACCCCCAAATGTCGATTAAGCCGACCCACTTTTGCAGAAGCAGCGTGTGATCTTGCATTTGCGGAATAAACCGCGTGAGGCCCTCAAAAAGCACCCCTACGTCAGCGAGGACCCCTAGTATCGTTTCGGGAGGTCTAATCGGGATAAAAACCATTGTCTGTGATAGTATTGAAGATGTTTTTACGCGGCGGAAGCCTAGACTCACCCACAAGCGAGCTATCTTGCTTGTCCTAATTTGCCCCTCTCCTAATTCGCCCCACTCTCCCCTAGTTGGTGGGTTACTTTTTATAGTGTGGGTGATGCTATGAACTTTGATGGAAATCTGATTCCTTTACACGCGTGTATGTCTTCATTGTTCTTTATTGGACTTATATATGGGTAATATCGCGAGAAATTACATATTCTGAATTTCAAAATCCAGACGTTGAAAATTTGATGTCCCACGTGTCTGCGCCGACTTTTCTCATCTGTTTCTGCACATATAACGACAATCTCCGATCGAACGTATGGAAAAATTTTTTTAGAAACAATTATCAGAAGTTATGTGAATTTTGCAGCGCGCGGACCTAACATTATGGGCTGAGAATGATAGAAACTCGGCAATACGAGAATACACCAGAAGGAGTTATCTGTGTCTACGTAGTAAGTCCAGATGTGGTAATCTGACTCAAAAAAACCGCATAATGGTATATCAGCAAACGACATTTCCTAGCTGTGCTACTGCGCAAACGCGACTCTCAACGAACTGAACAAGTCCTCGCTTAGTGAGGACGGGTTGAAAATTACGTTTGCGACGTAGACAGCTAAAAACACTATTTTGCAGTCTGTAATGAACTCACGCACTCACAACGGGAACGACAACCTAGTGGGTCCTGGATCTTGATGGAACTCTGGCAATCAACTTGTTTTGGTGAGAAATGTAGGCACCCAAGAGGGTTTTGTCCAATGGGCTTCCTATCTCGAGATACAGCTATGGAAGTTAGCATTGTCCATATGGGCCCATGTTAAGATGACCCATATATAGATATACTGACAATGCTAACCTCCATGGCTGTATTTCAGGATAGGAGGCCCATTGGACAAAACCCTTTTGGGTACCTCCATTTGTCACCAGAACAAGAAGATTCCCAGAGTTTCGTCAAGATCCAGGACCCGCAAGGTTGGTGCTCCCCTCGTCAGTAAACGTTTTGTTCTTCGAGTGCGAGTGACCCTATAATCAAGTCGAACGTTGCCATGGTATAGCGGTATTGTTCATCTGTGTTCATCGTTCTAACCAAAAATTGGACTACGCGACGGAAGCATCGAAGCAATTTGCAACTGATGGATTTTGGTCCAGTTTTTAGCAGTCAAGATAACTTCCGTCAGTTTGTGAATTCTCCAGTTATTCCAAGTCTTTCTATATAATTCAAACTCACAGTCTCGTGACTCGTCTCACGATCACGATGTTTGACGATAGCAATTCCGGCCTAAACGATATAATCGTCCCCGTCGCTCACAGAAATGCATCTAGAAAAATTGAATTGAATGACATGCCTCCCAAGTCTCGACAACTGTATACATCAGCATATAACGCATTCAAGTAGTGGCGTAAAAGAATAGGCACCAATTCTTTTTGTGATGATGTTTTGTCAGAATAGTTGAGTAAGCTTTCTAACCATTATGCTGCATCAAGTTTATGATCGATATATTCCATGTTAAAGTGTACAATTCTGTCTTATGATCACGTTAAAATTGGCAAACACAATAGAGTGCTGTCGTTCTTTAAACGCAAGAAGCATGAGCACACATCCAAGAAATCAGAAGTTTTCATTCGAGAACAAGCCCATAGATTTTTGACCACTGCCCCAGCCAGATGACGAGTTTTTGACCGTGAAGGTAACAAGGACTATTTTCTCTTTCATCATCAAAATCAGTTATTCTGTTGCATGCATTTGTCAATATTTACAAAAATCCCAGGTAGGATTGATACTTGGCATGCTTGGGGCTATGGGAATATAGAAGAGTTCACTGAGCTAGGGTTAAGAAATGTTGTTGATCATGGTGAATACATTTTTGTTAGAGTAACGAAAACTAAAAGCCATGTGCTCAGGTCATTTTTCATTCAAGGTCCAGAATTACACATTTTTGATTGAAGGTTCAAAATTACAGAATTTGCATTATACTCATCATTCTTCAAAAGAGGCATTCGAATGGAATGAAGAATCGAATAAGATATCGGTGTCGGATACTGCGCATGAAACAAAGTAGTCATGATTCTAGTGTTTTCCTGTTTCGTATCCTAACTATGGAAAATTCATGTTTGTATTAAAGATCTACGTGAATTTTCTCGTATCTCGCACTACTATCATGTGAAATTCCATACTGACTTGAACGCTTCATGGATCCGCTACATTGTTAAATATGTCAACAATCAGCTTTTTAGTCAGTACTGAGTTGGTCGAACACATTTCTACGAGATGAATACGATTTTTTGATTGGGCCTAAGTATCAACTACAGAACATTATATCAAAACTTTTCAATAGCATAAGTCAAGGCTTATTTTGTTGCCTCACATCCGACAAGCTCTCATATCTCTGGATGGTTTGATAACAATCACTGATTATCAAATCCAATCTCCAGTAGTAAACAATCAATCAGCAAGTCTTGAGACAATCTTATTGTTGTCAATTCTATCCTACTCGTGTTTATTCGCTAGGACAAAATTCGTATGAGAATCAATGTCGTTGCAGATGATATATCTATTCGGCTTGTCTATACGGCCGGACTCGCGTACGCGAAGTCGCGTACGCGAAAAGAGAGTTCTGGTGGACGATGCATGTGACGTCTTCGCCGAAAGAATCCCTAGGAAATCCGTCGCGTACGCGAGAGACCGCGGGCCCTGGGCCCAGCCTTCGCGTACGCGAAAGGGCCCATTCTCCGCGTACGCGAAAATTTTCGGAAAGTCGCCTCGCAAAAATCTTCGCGTACGCGAACCGGAAAATTTTTCGCGTACGCGAAAATGGGGTCCCTTCGCGTACGCGAAAAATTTTCCGGTTCGCGTACGCGAAGATTTTTGCGAGGCGACTTTCCGAAAATTTTCGCGTACGCGAAGGGAGCCCATCTTCGCGTACGCGAAGACTTTGCAAGGTGTCGGTCCGAATATGGAGAACAAGCACATTTTCGTGTACGCGAAGGAAGAAGCCTTCGCGTACGCGAAGAATTCCTGATTTCGCACGCGCGACAAATGCGTGGAATTGATTCTCGCTTCAATACGAATTACGACCATCTTCGCGTACGCGAAGACTTTGCAAGGTGTCGGTCCAAATATGGAGAACAAGCACATTTTCGTGTACGCGAAGGAAGAAGCCTTCGCGTACGCGAAGAATTCCTGATTTTGCATGAACGACAATGGCGTGGAATTGATTCTCGCTTCAATACGAACTCGAGGGCGAAGGGAGCCCATTCTTTGCCTACGCGAAGACTTTGCGAGGTGCGCGTCCAAAAATTTTCGCGTACGCGAAGGCTTTGCAGAGCGCCGTTTCAAAAATCTTCGCGTACGCGAAGGAGCCATCATTTCGCCTTGCGCTCAGAGCATTTAATTCAGGAAATTTTATGAAGCAGTCTTACCAGTCGTTTTTTACTTAGAATTTCCTCACGGGAAGAGTTAGTTGATGATTGGTGGGCTCCGAGTGACATTATCGAGACAAAAAATCGAGTTTCTTCGTGTTTTTCTACAACCAATCAGAGAAAAACATCAGCGTTGACCACCCTAAAAGCTACGCGTTCTTTCATTATCGGTGGAATGCGGGACCCGCGAGAATAATTGATGGCAGTCTCCTAGTCACATTTTTGGGTCAGAAAAACAATTCCTTTCATGTTCTCTCAAGAACAAGAAGGAGAAACCAGCAGTGGCCGCACCGCGAGCCTTTACGGGGGAAAATCTAGGTTGAGCAACATTTTTGCAACTCAGTATCGGCATCGGTAACCACCCGTCTTAGTTTGCGAACACTGTAACTTTGTTTGGGATCAGAAACTAGGCAAGAGCAAGACGAGTGGTCACCAAACCAGATACTGAATCGCAAAACCCGTGCTTAACCTGAATTTCTTTCCGGAAAGGCTCGCGTGGCCAACCCTGATGTTTTTCTCTATTTGCTCATGGAAAAACATGGAGAAACTTGAGTTGTTGGCTCGATAAAGTCACTCGGGGTCCACCAAGCATCAGCCAACTCTTCTGGAAATTCTGAGTGGAAAATGACTGGTGAGGCTGCTTCACGAAATTCCCTGCATCGAATGCTATGATCGCAAGCGTGTGCGCGTACGCTTGCGCTTGGAGCATTTGATGCAGAGAATATCATGAAGCAGCCTTAGCAGTCGTATTTTACTTGGAATTTTGACAAGTGAAGAGTTATTGATGATTCTTGGGCCCCGAGTGACATTATCAAGCCAAAAAATTAAATTCTTTCATCTTTTCCCTCAAACAAATAGAGTAAAACATCAGCGGTGGCCGCGCGAGCCTTTTTGGAAGGGAATCCAGGTTGAGCAACGTTTTCGTGGTTTTGTATTCGGATTGGTGACCACCCGTTTTAGCTTAGAAAGACTGAAACCTTGTTTGGGATCAGAAACTTGGCAAGAGCAAGATGACCGGTCACCAATCCGGATACTGAATCGTGGATACGTTGCTCAACCTGTATTTTCTCCCGAGGAAGCTCGCGTTGCACCGCTGATGTTTTTCTGTATTTGTTTATGGTAAAACATGAAGAAACGGGATTTTTTCCGCTCGATAATGTCACTTGGGGCTCACCTATCATCAACCAACACTTCACTTGTGAAACTTCTGAGTAAAAAGGACTGAGACTCGGCTGCTTCATGAAATTTTCTGCATCAAATGCTTCAAGCGCAAGAGTATGCGCGTACGCTCACATGATGAGCGCATCCTATGTAGAACGGGCCCTTGCAAAGTCTTCGCGCACGCGAAATCATGGCCCCTTCGCGTACGCGAAGGTTTTCGAAACGGCGCTTTGCAAAGCCTTCGCGTACGCGAAAATTTGTGGATGCGCACCTCGCAAAGATGGGCTTCCTTCGCCCTCGTAGTTCGTATTAAAGCGAGAATCAATTCCACGCATTTTTCGCGCGTGCGAAATCAGGAATTCTTCGCGTACGCGAAAATATGCCTGTTCTCCATATTCGGACCGACACCTTGCAAAGTCTTCGCGTACGCGAAGAATGGGCCCTTTCGCGTACGCGAAGGCTGGGCCCAGGGCCCGCGGTCTTTCGCGTAGGCGACGGATTTTCTAGGGATTTTTTCGGCGAAGACGTCACATGCGTCGTCCACCAGAACTCTCTTTTCGCGTACGCGACTTCGCGTACGCGAGTCCGGCCGTATAGACAAGCCGATATCTATTATCGATAAAATTTCAACCTAAGATCAAAACTTCTATCAGAAAAATCTGCTTTTCATAATAAAGCAATTTCTAAGGACCCCGCCATAAATGATAGTATTTTGGGTGTCAGCTAATTTTGCTGAATCGGGAACCAGATGATAGAGCTCGACGAGCCGATCAAAAGTCTTTATTACCGTTAAGCCTGAAAAATTCTCATTTGTAAGTTATTCGATGTAAAAGTTGTTGATTTTACCGAGTGAAAATAGGGTTATGGCATCGATTGAACAATAACATACGTTCGAATTGGCTTGGCAGTCGAGTTTTCCCCGACATAGTGAATCTGATGAGGACAGAATATGTGTTTGTCGCGCAATCCACCGATTATCTCAAGAGACTCTTTGGCCGCTGCTGCAACTTTCGGCGATCATTTCTTCAAACACAAAAGGGCGAAATGCGCAAGAAAATCTCATCAGCTCGGACAGTCTATATGGCATATAGTGATCCGAGTATGCAAGTGCGAATAACGCGTTTCGTGAGAAACCGTCAATATTTTGAAGTTCGAAATGCGCCCTCGCCACCCTGGTAGAAATGTTCAACATTGGAAATGTTCTCCGTGGAATTTTATGTACATTTTTCACGGACTAAAAATGCTGTGGTGATAATCGGCCAAGAATTGGGCATTTTACGGGCATTAGTGTGTAGATATGACAATATTTGACCTAACCTCAAATATCCAAGGGCAGTTTTTAGCCATTAAATGCCCGTGATAAATGTCGTTGGAAGGTGAGCAATCCAAAACATTTTTCGGGCATTTAATGGACATTTGATGGATTAATTTTCATGTTGGTAGTCTCATAACCTACAATATCAGCGAGATCGTTTTTCATAGTGTATTTTATTATTCTGACATCAAATTTGAATTTGAATGATCTTTTTTTAATATACACAAGCCAAAATCAATATGACGAGAAATTCAATCTGCACTGTGTGAAATATCAACAAATACATGTAGAATACGAACTCCCTTTAAGAATCAATAGACATATTGTTGGACTTCTACAAAAGCTCCCTGCAATTTCGGTGTGGAAAAAATCTCGTGATCTGCAGTGGATGAACAGTTTGGCTTCATTCGAAGCCAAGCCTTCTTTGAAGCTTGAGCTGAGCGCGACATGACGAAAAATTGATTGGCCAATTGGAATATAGCAAGTATACATTTAGAGTTACATAAACTTCTCATACAGACATTTCCTCAAATGTCTCTATGAGAAGCTTTCTGAGAATTCAAAGAGAATCACAAGAAACCAGGTAAACTGCGCTGATGAAAAGTCGCGGATAATACGACTCTTTTGCTCTCGATGCATGGACGATATGCCTCCGCTATTTCACGTGGTGAGGGCTCATTACATACTTCAAAATATTGATGGTTTCTCACGAAACGCGTTATTCGCCATTGCATACTCGGATTACTATGTGCCATAGGCCGGCCGAGCTGATGAGATTTTCTTGCGCGTTTTGCCCTTTTGTGTTTGAAAAATGTTCGGCCGAAGTTGCAGCGGCCGAAGGTTCTCTTGATATAATCGGTGGATAGCGCGACAAACACATATTCTTACCTAATCAGATCCACTATGCCGGGGAAAATTCGACTGCCGAGCCAATTCGAACGTATGTTATTGTTCAATCGATGCCATAACCTTATTTTCACTCGGTAAAATCAACAACTTTTACATCGAATAACTTACAAATGAGAATTTTTCAGGCTTAACGATAATAGAAACTTTTGATCATCTCGTCGAGCTCTATCATTTGGTCCCCGATTCAGCAAAATTAGCTTAAACCCAAAATCCTATCATATATGGCGGGATCTTTTGTCGTCAAATACGCTTCAACGAATATGTTTCATACAATTCGGCCAATCGAACTAAGTTTTTTCCGAGTTCACAACCATCAGGGTTCAATTACACCACACCAGATAACCACTACAACAACTCATCTTGCGGTTTAACAAAATGAAATGACCAAAGCGTGGCAATTAAGAGCATCTTGAAACTCTGGGCACTCCAGAATTATTGAACTCTTGGTCGTGAAATAGACAAAAGCTTCATCTTCGATAAGTAAGCTTATAAATATATCTAGTCTTGCACCTCTGTCAGCTTCGAAACTTGGCCTTTGTGAGACGGTTTCGTCTCTCTCACTCACCCTTTTGTTTCTTTTTTTTCTTGTTGTTTTTTATTCTACTGGAGTGAAATGCTACGACGACGAAGGATCGACCTACAACAAAGAAGCGCCAGAGCTGCAGAGCTATCGGTCCAGTCTTAATTTAAAGTTGAAATTAATTTCACTGCCGCGTGCAAGATACGCGAAGCCCGTCAGCTCTCTCGCCTCTTTCTCAGTTATGGTGCAGCAACTTCAACTTGCCTCGCCACCTCCTTTTCTTCTTTTTCTTCGTCTTCTACAGCTGCCTTGTTAAGCTTTTCCCACTATCTGAGATTCTAATTATTGCGTTTCCCCCAGTCCAGATTTTAACCACTCATTATAGTTATTATGTCTATTGGAACGAATAATCGAGATTGACTTGTAACTGGAGGACTCTATACAGGCAAACCCCGCTGTTCGCGCTTAATGCGTATAAATAAAATGCCGCGAATACCGAAACCGCGAATACTGGGACCTTGGGCTTATGGAAAAAGGGGGATTACGTATATATATTATGGATCCGTGAGTAACTAAAAAAATCCACACATCATCTTTAATAAACAAGTTCATGTAAGAAGCTTAGCAAGTTGACTCAATATGTGAAAGATACGAAGTAACAGTATGATACGATTGAAAAATTACTGGAATTCACTCGAAAATCTGTTGGAGAAATCCATCCACTAGCGTGCGGGTGATGAGCTCTGTCACCTTTGACTAGCAAAATTGACGAACATATACAATCTCTGGTGAGTGGCCATTGGAAGTTCTAAGAACTTCAGCCAATTTTCCTTCAGTGGCAAGTAAATTTGACATTTTCAATTCTTTCGAAAGGCTCACAATTCGTTATCACACTTTTTAATTGACGAATATGCGTTCTTTCTACGCACGGTGCCATAAGTAGAATTGAGATAGTACACAGGTACACTAATAACTGTGTGGTATAACCAATTAATCAGTCTTGGAAAACGCAATAACAATAGCAACACCCTCCAAATGATGAACACTCAATCACAAAGTTGGATTGGAAGAACACATTCGGATGAAATCCATCGAAAATTCACGTTTCATGAGCTAAGTTATCTCGAAGATCCAGATCCAAACCGCGAATAAGCGAGTCAGCGCACCGCGAATACCGGGGAATGCCTGTATAGTGCCTTGTTATGTGATATTTGAGAAATGATGGGGCGAGCTCTTTCGACAAAAATCTCAGACATTTAAATATGGATGATTCTTCGTCAGGAATTCCATGACCGACTGGAATCATTTATTACCGAGCTGTAAACACTTCTTATTTAAGTTCAACTATCCTGTCAAAGCCAGTTGTAGGTTTCAGGTGAATATTTCCATCCATTCGATGATCCACGTCACTGATTCTAAACGCTTATTATTGTCTGTGCTGCGTGTATTTTTGGAAACCAAAAGGAGTCATTGACCTGTTGAAGTCATTGGAGGCCCAGAAGAACCCTACAATCACAGCTTGTGGTGACATCCATTGTTACATGTATGAGATATGTGCGTGTGCGTATTTGATGAAGTTACACATTCCCTTAGTCATCTCAAAGTTCTCGTTATAATCTTTTTGATAAGACAAAGTGTGAAGCTTGGTGCGAATTCAACGATGACTCTCTGCAAAGGTTCAAAGTCTAGACTTTGGACGGGTTTACTTTCGTGAAAAAAATAGACGTAAACAAGAGCAGCGGGGCCCACAATATGCTAAGATGCATTGCAGTAGCCATGTCCATACACCTAACACCATACGAAAGTGTGGCGAGTGGAAACTTCAGGGAACGATGTGTACAAAGAAAGCAGAAAGAGATGCGAAATGACAACATCATAACGTTCATCGGTGGCGTATTCTACGGACATTATCAATGTTTCGGCCCCGAGTGCAGTGATCTTGACGAAATTCGAGATATGCACCCTTGGGTGGGCGTTGAAGGAGTGTACCTAACTTGGTAGAGATCTGCTCGGTAATTCCATCAAAATAGCGTGCAAGAGAATGCACAGAGTCTCGGTAAGAAGAGGCTTCGCCCCAACAACTTATATTGATACTATTGAAAAAGCTCGAACAACCAATGAATGCCCTAGAAGATTGACAAAAAATCTGGAATATTTTACCAAAATAAATACGATCTCAAAAGCTGAGTCAATTTAAAAGCCTAATAAAAGTTATGGCATATCCTGGGTATAGTACATTACTATACTGAGCACGCGTTTGTTTATCCAATGTCATTATAGAAATGGCACCACCATTGCGGGCAATATGAATTATATGGCTATTTTGGGGTTGTTCAGTCCGTATATTGAGGAAGGAAGAATATCGAATAAGAATCACGAAAAATGTGCAATCTATCAGCTGTTTCGTCATAGAATTCTGATGAGGATAGGGTGTTGAAAGTCTTACATGATACTGTGATTCATGAAATAGTAGACAGTAGATAGTAGACGATATTTAGGAACATCGAATCTATATCGGTTTCTCCCTGGTATTTTTTCAGTCATTCCCAACATAAGTGTTCTGTTCCAGACTGTGTGGAGAGAGATGTCACTCTCTAAAACTATTGGAGTGAAATTATGACTCAAAGCTTGGAGTGATACTCGCAATGACCAAGAATGACTCATATTGAAGTAAAAATTTGACTCATAGAGAATGAAACCACAGAAATATTACATCCGCTCCAAGCTTGAGTCAATTTTTACTCCAAGAAGAGTGAAAATTGACCCCTCACATTGGGTGAAATAGATCTTTATAGGATAGGGTATAATCCCAGAATAATTTGCGGGACTTTTATGAAGGAAGTAGAAAACTTTTGAAGTGTTGAATCATGCTGCTCTATTCCGAGTTTCCCTCCGAAATACTTCTCGGATATGAGTAGTTCCGCGCGAAACAGACGTACATACGAAAAAAGGTCATGTCTTAAATTTTTTTCTTGACTTTTTTATTCGATTCTATGGTACAAAATATGAACTTTTCACTACCTATGGGGGCCCAAAAAAATTTTCCAGGTACCTTCAACGTACATTACTTTGTTCTTTTGAATTATTTTCAATAAAAAAGTTAGGGTATTTTTTTCAATGAAATGAATTTTTCTCGAATTCGTTCACAGATACAGAGATGTGGCTTGCGGCATTTGAAAGGTCTTTGAAAAACCTATCGAAATCGGTCTTTTAAAATTGATTTTGATGTCTTGGGTGATTTTATCGAGCAGAAGAGTGAAAATCATAGAAGATTAAATTTCTCGAAAACCCAATTTTTAAAAATTTTGAAAATTTCATATTTCATGTAAAAATTTTGTGTTCTTTCAGAAAAAAATAGTCCTGAATTTTTTTTTGCGTTCTAACACCTATTTTTGCCAATTATCACAAATCCGTTTTCCAGGCTTTTAAAAATCGTCTGTTTTCTGCGCATGCGCAAAAATTTGGATCCTTGAAACCAATTCCATTGGACAGCCAAAAAAATTTCCTTGAAAATGACCACTTGCCGAAGTCAATTTTATGCATTTGAACCGAATCTACAACGTATGAAAGATAAGCCTCCAGCTCGAGTGCGACACGTCGATGGACGCCATCGAACTGGAGCTGGCGTGGATTTTCCTTACTGCTGTCTCCAGTACCTCCGACCTACCTCTGAGGAACTATCAAGATTCAGTGGTCTCTTGAACGTTGCAGCTTTGGCTCAAATATATGGAATTGACTTCGGCAGGTGGTCATTTTGTAGGAAATTTTCTTGGCTTTCTAATGAAATTGGTTTCAAGGATCAAATTTCTGCGCATGCGCAAAAAACAGACGATTTCCAAAAGCCTGAGAAATGGATTTGCGATAATTGGCAGAAATGGGTGTTAGAACGCAAACAAAAAAATTCAGGACTATTTTTTTTCTGAAAGATCACAAAATTTTACATGAAATATTAAATTTTCAAAATTTTTAAAAATTGGGTTTTCTAGAAATTTAATCTTTTATGATTTTCACTCTTCTGCTCGATAAAACCACCCAAGACATCAAAATCAATTCCAAAAGACTGATTTCGATAGGTTCTTGAAAGATCTTTCGAATGCCGCAAGCCTCATCTCTGTATCTGTGAACGAATTTGAGAAAAATTCATTTTATTGAAAAAAATACCCTAACTTTATTGTTGAAAATAATTCAAAAGAACAAAGTAATGTACGTTGAAGATACCTGGAAAATTTTTTTGGGGCCCCATAGGTAGTGAATAGTTCATATTTTGTACCATAGAATTGAATAAAAAAGTCAAGAAAAAAATTTGAGACATGAACCTTTTTCGTAGGTCTGTTTCGCGCGGAACTACTCTTATATTCCAAAACTCGTATCGACCGTTCACAACCGTACTTTCTTAACTAATAAAATGACAAAGTCACATTTGGTCTAATGATTAAGACACTTGCCTGGCATTCAAGAGGGTGCGGGTTCAAATCCCCATTGAGTCGAACACAAACGCCGAAGTTTACGTTAAACACATTTTCCATAGAATATTACTAATTAGTATTACCAGGAAATCAATTGAAATATGTGTGTACGCAGTGATAGAATTTTTTTATGGCAATATCTAAAATGTTAAGAGGATAACGGAGTTCCACGTGTTACCGACCGAGTTCCATGCTTAGGTTACAGGTTCAGAAATATACGAGTGGCGGCGCTACTCGACCGAGTTCCATGCCTAATAGAGGAAATGTACGAGTGGCGGGGCTGCTTGTACATTTTCGAATCTGTAACCAATATAGCTAACTGAACAATAATATGGGGCGCCAGGGGTGTAGCTGGATGAGTTGACGTGGCAGATGATTATATTGAGACCATTGCTCAAATATTGTAATATATTATTCAACAAGAATGCATTTACGTTGCATTGATTAGGAAATATCCCATTGTTTGGGTACTTCAATAAGAATAACACACGTTCAGTAACGTGTCATGAATTCTTCAAAAAGAATTTTTCTTACACTATCAAGGTTAAGAAATGCCCCAATGTTTGTGTTCTTCAATAAGAACCAGTACATGTTCAGCAATGTAGAAAATTTCTTCAACAAGAATTTCTTGTAAACCCACACTGCCTAGATTAGGACATTTCCAGATGATTGCGTTCTTCAATAAGAATAGCTCACATTTAGAGGCGTGTGATGAATTCTTCAACAAGAATGTATTTACACTTTCTAGGTTAGGGGATACTCCTAACGTTTGTGTTCTTCAATAAGAACAACACATGTTCAGTAATGTGGAATGAATTCTTCAGCAAGAATTCTTTGTAAATCCACACTATCTAGGTTAGGGAATACCCCGATGATTGTGTTCTTCAATAAGAATAACAATCATTCAGTAGCAATGATGAATTCTTCAACAAGAATGTATTTATACTGCCTAGGTCAGTAAATACTCCAATGTTCGTGTTCTTCAGTAAGAACAACACACGGTCATTGATATGTCATGAATTCTTCAACAAGAATATTCTTACGCTGCTTGAGTTGGGGAACACCCCAATGTTTGTCTTCTTCAAAAGGGACAACACACGTTCAGGAACGTAGAATAAATTTTTCAACAAAGATGTTTGTGTAAATTAACACTGCCTAGGTCAGAAAGCCTCCCAATGTTTGTGTTTTTCAACAAGAAGTACGTATCACCCACTACGTAGGAGACAATAGCTATCAGTCTGTTATTCAAAAATACAGTACCGCGTAGCCAAGATATTGGGGTCTTGCCTGCAAATAACATATCTGTAAGCTCTTTTCAATAAAAGTAGCTTACAACTGTTTCAGCGTGTCTAAAGAATTGGATGCAAATCACCTGGCAAAGTACTTTTCAAGGACAAAGTTTGATATGTATACGTCAAACCATTTATGTCCTCAAAGTCTAATCCTGCTCGTTCTTCTCCAGCTGATCCCTCTGACTCCCACTGGAATTCTCCTAATTTCATAGAATTCCTCCACCTGTAGTCATCTCAAACCAAGAATAGTACAATATTTTTTCCCCAACACAATCAAATTGTTGTTCCACAACAGATGATGATCAAAATTATGTCAGCACCTCCTACCTTGAGAAAGCAGAAACCGTCCACGAAATCATAATGCTCCCGCACTACGACGCCATATTGCTTTCGCGCACTACGCCGCCATGTTTGCTCAAGAGCACGTCGTGGAATAGTGCTCTTGGTCGTACCTGGTCCGAGAATTGACTGTATTTCTGAACATAGATCTATCTTGAGAAATTGTTTCATCATTAGAAAATGATGACAAACTTGATACTGAAAGTTGCGTAAGAATAACCCACAGTATTACTCCTCCCAAGTTGTGCAATTGATTAATTCTGTTTCATAGAATTTGTTTCATTTTTTGATGTCCATTGTCTGGAGGAGAAAGATTGTATTAGTTCATGAAAAAGGTAATAAATAATTCATTTAGCCATTCAAACTTAACTGAGTGAGATGAAAAACTCACACATTTTAGAATAAAATGATTTTCAACGATGACTGCCATACGCTGAAAAAAATCCAGGTTTAAACATGGCTGGAGGAGACTGCTTCATTTCTGTTTGATTTCCTTTTGATCATCTCAGTTCATCAGTTTTTTGTATTCAGTTGATCATAAGCCCCTTGGCTAAAAGTTCCTCAAGCCCTGTAAAAATCAAAAGAATTAGAATCCTATTTTTTTGCAGTCCTTGCCATAAAAATGGCAAAAACACAACCTGTATAATATAGAAAATTCAGTTATTTCATCCTAAAGAGAGAAGGTTTTTCCATTATTAAAAGATAAAAGTTCTTACCTGGTGTTTTTGTGTGATTGGTCCCATGACGGACCTTGCTGATACATCCCTAGAAGTGGTCTTCAGCAGGTAAACATACCCCATCAGTAGTCCTCATCTAGTTTGACACACCTAGAAAACATGCAAACACAATTAGAAGCATTCCAGGGCAGACAATCAACCCACTAAAACCAAAACCCGAGAGAGGCCCTCTCATAATTTGAAATTTTAGTCAGCCTAGGTAGTGGTTTGGATCACATACCTGTCTCATTTTAGACCAAATAGTGCTATCAAAATGTATTGATACCGTACATAGTTGTAGAAGCCAGAACAAATCAAGAGAGATAGTGAGATTTTGTCAGTAAACCCTAATACCAGGTTCGTAGTCCAACCCAGTCACCGTTCTCATGAAACCGCAATACCTGCAATCATGAAATTTTACCAAATTGATGAGCTACCAATTTGAGAGTTAATCCATGAGAAAGATCAGATTTTTTATAATCTTTCAAGACCAATTTGTTAACTAGTCTGCCCCAATTTCATGAGACTGATCAAAAAATGAACTTTGTAAATAGTAGCCCCGTGCTAATATATGATAAATAGTACCATGTTGCAACATACTCTACGTGGTGAGTATGGTTCTCTCGGTTTTCCTAAAGCATTTATATTGTAGAAAAAGGTCTAGCGCAGATGCTAGGACCAAATTTTATCGAGTTGAATTGAAAATTTCCAAAATTACTTACGATCAAAACATTGAATTGTGCTCGCCCGAGCAGACGCTTTTCAGATGCACATGATTTGCGTTCCGTGAAATGATACACCTTGGTAAACATGTGGCAGGTTCTTGATGAAATGCTGCATCCACTGACACATCCGGATCATAAACACACAACACCAGGAGGCGGATGACAAGTTGGGGTTTGTCGCGGATGTTTCTGTAGAGTTAGGGTCGCGGGTCGCGGAACACCTCGCGCACTCGACGGCTGGCCCCAAAAAACACGTACTGTAACAAAAAAGCTGCCAGGCCTGGAAGAGTTGGTGCTATCAGGCAACCGCGGAAAAGAATCATATATTCGTTTACACTCCATAATGCAGATTTACGTAAACAAACATGACATTATAATAGACCACGCCGTCAGCAGACATGCCCGTGGCAGACGACGGGTTATAAGAATACAAAAGTCGGAACTATCTACAGAAGCGCCACCTACTGGATGGACATCCGCTTCAATCTACCTCGCGCGATTTCGTGTCTGCAGCTGTTCGTTTACAAATTTGCAGTTTTGGTACCGAAATCGTAGATTTCAAATAACTTTTTGATTTGAGAATCGATTACGTGCGGGGATGATTCATTCGATGCGTAGAATCGGTGAGAATGGTGCTCTGGTCCAATTGTTATGATTCAACTAGCGGGAACCTGAATATTTGGATAGAATAGCCACCTAACCTCTTTGAGCATTTGCCTTTCCGCAAGATTTTTGACTCGGGGCGATGTATTAGCGTACGGATTGGACCAGAGCACCATTCCCACGGATATTTTCTAACTCCTGCGAAAATTTCAGATCGATTGGGTGAAAATTGAGAGCGTAAGTTGAAATATACGAAAAAGTTGGTATCCTAGCAGAAGTCTTCGGGCCGATCTCCGACATCCTCTTAAAAAGTTTGATTTTGAATCATTTGACTCAATCCCAAGAGTGATAATTGGCTCACGTTTGAGTGAAATTTGACTCCAGCTTGGAGTGATGAATCACTCCAGTTCGGTGCGCACGAAACTGGCTTATAGCTTTGAGTCAAATTTCACTCCAACGGGTTTAGAGAGCAAAGAAGCAAGACCCCCATCTTACCAATGCTGAATCTTCTCTGTTTCTCCACCATTTTACTCCTGTGTGCGGGCAACCCGACATCGATGTCAGATCCCTACATTGCGAATTACGGCAATCATGCTCCATTATCTGCCGATGAAAACTGGAATTAGCCACCACTCTTCGCTAAAATATCACAAATTTTTTTATTCGTGAAGGTAGATTTTGAATGTCCGATCCATGCATACGGTCAAAGAATTTTTCTACTACTGCTACCTTATATGCACATAATGAAGATCTCGAGAGTAACACTGATTATAATTCCATAGATATTGTGCCATATCCGATGATTCTCTCCTTTGAATTCTTTCAAAAGACTCAGAGCATCTCTTGTATCCACTCGGGACAAGGATCCCTTTGAATGTCTTGCCGTCAACTAGCGCTATTTTTATATGAGAAAAAAGAGTAAGGGGTTGAGGCTGCAAAAGCCTGTTCTCGGTACTCACCAGAAGCTTATTCTATAACATTCAATTACAGTAAAACCTGTCTCTATGGGCACCTCTAAAATTCGGGCACCTCCCGATTACGGACGCTTTCCCGTGGAACCGAATTTCATTCCGTAAGATCAAACGGTATTCTTTCTCTATAATTTGGGCACCTCGAAAATTTGGGCACGTGCCTATTATGGACAGTTTTCGAGATCTCAAACATATGATGTCACATGTTAAAGGAACCTGTGAATTCAGGGCACCTACTCCAGTTGGCGAAATGAGCCAAGTATGCATGTCGAAAACTTATGTCAAGCTCAAAATGAGCTTGAGAGAGACTTTTCCATATTGAGAAAAGCGACGATCATCAATCTTCTAAGTTCTGCGTCAGTTTGGCGAATCAAGTAGATTATTATTAAACTACATATTTAAATATTTAACACGTTTACTGCGATGAGCCCCACCGGTGGGGCCCACAATTTTTCAACTTCCATTCTTTGCCGACTTATATTTTCTCAAAAAATATTCTCAATGGCCATTTTCTTTGGCGTTTTAGTTCACCAAGGTTATAAATGATGAGTCGGAATATAATTTTCCCCAGTGCACTTGCATTAGTCAAGGAATGAGGGTCGTGGTGATGACTAAAATTGAGGGTATAATTTCGACATCTGTGTTGTTTGATTCTAAAATTCATAACAGCTAATTTGTGATCATCCACAGCTATTAAGTCACTGACCTTGAATTCTAGAGTACTAAATGTTTATTTTGACCAAGGGTATTTTTAAGGCGATGCGGTCACCGTGCAACCCGGAAATTATATCTTATTTGGATGTAAATCAAAAAATTTTCACGAAACGAAGTTGGAGACGATTTGTCCATTACGTATTATCATTTGAATTGTGGTGGACAACTCATTATTTGTCACCAATCACAAGGCTATCACTAATAAACGAGAATAACTTGCCCGCGGGTACTTTCTAACCTACAAATTGGCACATTTTCGTTCACAAAACTCTCAAAATCTAGTCCGATTTGGGCCAAACGAAGAGTTATCCAGGCCAAGTTAGATGATAATAAAGCCTGGATAACTCGTCGTTTAGCCCATAATGGAAAAGATTTTGAGAGTTCTGTGAACAAAGTTCAGCGTGCACGGTGACCGCATCGCCTTAAGCCTTTTCTAGAGATCCGTAAACCTTTGAGATTTTCAAATTCAAAGTTCTGAGTATGCAGACCCTCGATCTGAGTATGTTCCGGATCTTGAATCCCTGAATCACTATCAAACCGAATTTAAAAATCTCGAATTTGAATAATTATGAATCTTGACATTCCACATCTTGAGAGTTCTGAGTTCTCATTAATGTAATTCACTTATTCCAGAATTGTATGGTTTAAAATAAGTTTCCTCGAAATTTGTAATTTCTATAATTTTGAATCAGATCCTATAATTCGGGCACCTGCCTATTATGGGCGGGTCAGACTGGAACCGGAGGTGGCCGAATTAGACAGGTTTTACTGTACCTTGCAAAATCTTTGGCAAGGCATACATTTCTTAAAACCGATAGGAAGCTTGAATCTTAAACTACAGAATGCTGAGTACTTTGTATTAGTAAACGAATTTTGCAAGGAGTAATAGTAACACTTCCGATGTGGGAATGAAAACGTTTCCCGCGAAACCTGTGGAAGAAGTGTGAGTTCCAAATAAATTTTTCGCGAGAATTTCATCGGCGATCCTTGTTGTTTTCGGTGACAATTGATTCCATGGGATCACTTCATGTAATTTTAGACTAGCGATATTGCCTTGCTCGCTAACGCTCGCTCGGCTTCCCTTTTTTTGGTAGATTCAATAGTTTTGGGACATAAAATTGATTTCTATTATTTCTTCACCCATTTTCAATAAACTAACTCATCTCCAATCTCCCACGCTTGGAAAGATTCGCACAGATGCACATGCGCCTTGATACGCGCAATTATCCTCGATAAACATGGACAGGCAATCGGTCGACCGATTTTAGATGGGATTTAGCATTGTCTAATTACGCCCCCACTAATTCGTCCAAAAATGCCCCCAAGCGTTTTTTTCGCAAAATTGCAATAACTCGGGTTCAACTGGGCCGATTTTGGCCCACGACGGCTCAAAATCTTTGTTATGTAATATAGTTTTTGACCCTTAAACGGCGATTAAGCTCGTCCACTTTTGCAGAAGAAGGATCACATTCCGAGGTATAGATCAATATAGGCATCCAAAATATTTTTCCCACGTGTTACTTTCTATCTAATATACTTTGAAGGAACGATCACTTATGACCTTGAGGTGAAACACGATATTCAACTTTTCATCGTAGTTGTTTTTTTTTTTTCATCAATTCATTCAATACCTCAATCGAGGATTATGAGCAAATTTTTTTTATCGTAATTGCCTTCAAACACGACTTTTGCACCTACTCACCAGTAATAACTCAAAGATAACGGAAAGATAACTAAAAGATGAAAAGATAACCAAAAGATAACTAAAAGATAAAAAGATAACCGAAAGATAACTAAAAGATGAAAAGATAACCGAAAAATGACGTTGAGATAAAAAGATAATCAAAAGATAACTACCAGATAATCTTAGATGATAATATAGACGAGATACGATAGATATTTACATACACGCGACATCGATCTTAAAAGTCGTTAGAGGGAGCTGATAAAAGTATATATAAAACTGAAGCGGCAAATAGGGCCAGTCTGTCTTAACCCATCGTGGGGTGAAGTCAATGCCGCTCCTGATGATTGAGGAGTGACTTCGGAAGCCAACCTCCAGGAGATACGGGATCAATCGAAGTCTATCACAGGGGACTTCACAGGTAAGTAATTTCATCTAAACTATTGAATACACCAACATTTAAACATATAACTTCAATAATTATATTAATTTCATTTCTTTTATATTAATCTAATAATTATATTAATTTCATTTAATTATATTTCAGTCAAGTTGTAGCATGCAACAGTAAGGAGAAACTCCAGTCTCAACTCATCATCATTCGGAAATTCCCAGAGGATCATAGGAGGCTGCAATGGTGAGTCTTTATTTATCTCTCAATCAATAATTAATTGATCATTGATCAATTATTATTAATCAATAATCAATATGCATAAAATGTTCTATATACTCACTCATATGAATCCACAGTTACATACATACACACACACACACACACACACACACACCCACACACAAACCGAACTCACTCACATACATTCACGCTCATTCACTCACATATAAATATACCTACCACACCATTCACTAACACATAAACAAATTCAGTTGGTCTATGAGCAATAATATAACTTTTATTTTATTTATTTTCAGTCTATAGAACAGTCCAACATCCGATTGTAGCTGATCATTCAGATGTTGAAGAAAAATGACTTTGCTACTGGTACAGTCAAGGGTCATATTCAAAGGCTGCACTGGTAAGTAATAGAATGATATTTTGAATGATTAATGATTATCATTATAATTTATAATATTATTAATTAATAGGCCTATAATAAATCTTTCAACACACACACACTCACTCACCCACCCACCCATATACGCACATACATAATTAATTTCAACATTCAATACATATACACAACACCTCCCTCTTAATTCTATCGACACACACACACACACACACATCGACTCGCGCACACACACACACACCCTTATATACACATAGAAATAATACGCTTTAATGATTTTTCATTCTACAGCACCACCGAAGCCGAGAGAAGATGTATCCCGCTAACCCATTGGACAATTCCAGTCAACACAAGATTCTCAACAGGAAATACGTAGTCCAGGTGATTTCAAATCATTGAAAATTATTCAACGTTCTGAATGATAATGTAAGTTTCTTATACTATATTTGTGGAAAATTATAAAAACTTCATGAAAATTGTGAAGAAATATATGTATATTGAATAATCTAATAAAATTTGACAGAGACGGGACTTTTGCCCGTCTCTCCTCTCTCGTCTCCATTCATTTCATAGGTTTAGTTAGAATAAACTTTCGAATAATTTTAAGTCACTTGAAAAAGACTATAAAATAATTTTTGCTAAGGTTTGACAAAATTCAATTAATTTATATTCAAATTTCGACCATTTTAATTGATTGCAAAATTACACTTAATTTAAAATCAAGACCATGACAATAGGACAGAATTTTCAATAATGATAATCTTGCTTCATAGTAGAACTTTTCCTAATAATTAATCGACTTGACATCCACTTACGAAGAATCCAGTACTTGACTATCACCTGCGGTAGGGTGCCTCACAAAAGTGCTGAGGTAATGTCAAGGACTCGGTGTTCTTATTAGCTGACTGACGGATCCCATCAAAGAATTTCCGCCCAATTGAATCCCTACATATCTGAGTCATTCTACACAGAACCCTTGAAGGTCCCCTGTTAGTAAATGACTCATCCATAGATTTGTACATTCTCTTGGAATCGTGAAATTCTGGGCTACGAACGCACATACTCTGACTGCATTATCCATCATGCAATAATTGAACAAAATAGAGAAAAGATTCTCCTGATAATAACTTTTAGAAGATTTTGCAATCAATTAAAATCGTCATCAGAGATCAAAGTTTTCATTTTTTATTCAATACTCTCACCAAAATAGAATAAGAGATAATGATAAACTTTTTAATAACTATTGTTGCAAAATGGATTTTACACTGAAGAACACTGACAGTCTCTCATACAACACCATTGATGATTCAAAACAAACCAAAAATCACATCAATCATAATTAAAACACTCCAATTCACACTGATGAGAACGTTGCGGTGACTCGCCTAGGCCATGGCTCAAGAGTGATTAACTCCGCTGAGAGCGACCGAAGCGAAAAATCCAATACAAACTCATCAACACCACACTCATCACATATATAGGCTTTAATGCAATCAACTAATCACACATAGCACTATTGAAACACCCACTTTACACTGATGATAACGTTGCGGAAACTCGCCTAGGCCATGGCTCAAGAGTTATATTAACTCCGCTGAGAGCGACCGAAGCGAAAAATCCAAAACTAATTCATCAACACTCCAAACACAACATGATAAGACACTGAAATCAATATAACAAACAATCTAACAACTTCCATATTGCAACAATAGAAATTTAATCATTCAAATTCATTAATAAAATCTTTCTAAATAATTATGGAGTACCCAATGCATAGTTGAAAAAATATTCAATAATCAATTTCTTTCAAGGTAAATCACTCAAGTGTTTCTGAAAATTCATATAAATTGAACAACGAATAATAACTTTTAGAAGATTTTGCAATCAATTAAAATCGTCATCAGAGATCAAAGTTTTCCTTTTTTATTCAATACTCTCACCAAAATAGAATAAGAGATAATGATAAACTTTTCAATAACTATTGTTGCAAAATGGATTTTACACTGAAGAACACTAACAGTCTCTCATACAACACCATTGATGATTCAAAACAAACCAAAAATCACATCAATCATAATTAAAACACTTCAATTCACACTGATGAGAACGTTGCGGTGACTCGCCTAGGCCATGGCTCAAGAGTGATTAACTCCGCTGAGAGCGACCGAAGCGAAAAATCCAATACAAACTCATCAACACCACACTCATCACATATATAGGCTTTGATGCAATCAACTAATCACACATAGCACTATTGAAACACCCACTTTACACTGATGATAACGTTGCGGTAACTCGCCTAGGCCATGGCTCAAGAGTTATATTAACTCCGCTGAGAGCGACCGAAGCGAAAAATCCAAAACTAATTCATCAACACTCTACACACAACATGATAAGACACTGAAATCAATATAACAAACAATCTAACAATTTCCATATTGCAACAATAGAAATTTATTCATTCAAATTCATTAATAAAATCTTTCTAAAGAATTATCAAATCTTCTAAGGAGTACCCAATGCATAGTTGAAAAAATATTCAATAATCAATTTTTTTCAAGGTTAATCACAAAAGTGTTCCTGAAAATTCATATAAATTAAACAACGAATAATAACTTTTAGAAGATTTTGCAATCAATTAAAATCGTCATCAGAGATCAAAGTTTTCCTTTTTTATTCAATACTCTCACCAAAATAGAATAAGAGATAATGATAAACTTTTCAATAACTATTGTTGCAAAATGGATTTTACACTGAAGAACACTAACAGTCTCTCATACAACACCATTGATGATTCAAAACAAACCAAAAATCACATCAATCATAATTAAAACACTTCAATTCACACTGATGAGAACGTTGCGGTGACTCGCCTAGGCCATGGCTCAAGAGTGATTAACTCCGCTGAGAGCGACCGAAGCGAAAAATCCAATACAAACTCATCAACACCACACTCATCACATATATAGGCTTTGATGCAATCAACTAATCACACATAGCACTATTGAAACACCCACTTTACACTGATGATAACGTTGCGGTAACTCGCCTAGGCCATGGCTCAAGAGTTATATTAACTCCGCTGAGAGCGACCGAAGCGAAAAATCCAAAACTAATTCATCAACACTCTACACACAACATGATAAGACACTGAAATCAATATAACAAACAATCTAACAATTTCCATATTGCAACAATAGAAATTTATTCATTCAAATTCATTAATAAAATCTTTCTAAAGAATTATCAAATCTTCTAAGGAGTACCCAATGCATAGTTGAAAAAATATTCAATAATCAATTTTTTTCAAGGTTAATCACAAAAGTGTTCCTGAAAATTCATATAAATTAAACAACGAATAATAACTTTTAGAAGATTTTGCAATCAATTAAAATCGTCATCAGAGATCAAAGTTTTCCTTTTTTATTCAATACTCTCACCAAAATAGAATAAGAGATAATGATAAACTTTTTAATAACTATTGTTGCAAAATGGATTTTACACTGAAGAACACTAACAGTCTCTCATACAACACCATTGATGATTCAAAACAAACCAAAAATCACATCAATCATAATTAAAACACTTCAATTCACACTGATGAGAACGTTGCGGTGACTCGCCTAGGCCATGGCTCAAGAGTGATTAACTCCGCTGAGAGCGACCGAAGCGAAAAATCCAATACAAACTCATCAACACCACACTCATCACATATATAGGCTTTAATGCAATCAACTAATCACACATAGCACTAATGAAACACCCACTTTACACTGATGATAACGTTGCGGTAACTCGCCTAGGCCATGGCTCAAGAGTTATATTAACTCCGCTGAGAGCGACCGAAGCGAAAAATCCAAAACTAATTCATCAACACTCCACACACAACATGATAAGACACTGAAATCAATATAACAAACAATCTAACAATTTCCATATTGCAACAATAGAAATTTATTCATTCAAATTCATTAATAAAATCTTTCTAAATAATTATCAAATCTTCTAAGGAGTACCTAATGCATAGTTGAAAAAATATTCAATAATCAATTTTTTTCAAGGTAAATCACTCAAGTGTTTCTGAAAATTCATATAAATTAAACAACGATTGAGTAATACCATCTCTAAAAAATTACATAGTACATAAAAAATCAATCACTTCAATTTAATACAACAATGTATCAAAATTGTATCAAAAAATCACTCGAAAAAGTAAAAACAACCGAAAAAGCAAAGTAGAAATAATCAAAAAACGACTGAATAACTTAAAAATAGTCATAAGATAACCAAAAGATGAAAAGATAATCAAAAGATAACAATAAGATAAAAGATAATCAAAAGATAACTTTAAGATGATCATAGATGATCTCAGATGATCTTAGATGATCTTAGATAATCTTAGATGATCTCAGATGGTCTTAGATGATCTTAGATAATAATTACTTAGACACTCGCGACACATAAGGTCTATTGTCGCTCTCACAATACCAACTCATATTTTTTCCCGTCAAGTTGGCAACCCTGCTTACGATTTTACGTTGGCAGCCCTGCTCGGGGGGATCCGGACGGACGGGATTTTGCCCGCGGCTTAATTATTGTAATTCTCGACACTCTGTCTCAACATTCTATTTGATGAAAAGCCTCCTTAATATAATGCCCCAATATTCGATCCCTCCACTGCGCCATCATTCGATCATAAATTCGGAATCCTCTAACAATGAGTAATCTGCACACGTTTTCAGCAATATTGAACAAAATTCTGACCGATTTAGCCATATACTACATAGAGTCATGAATTTCCGATATATTTTCTTCAGATTATCGAAAACTGCAACACTATCACCACAGGGGCTCGAAAAATTGATTTAAAAATTGTCCTTTCAATTCCGATTCAAGAATTTTTTATCCTAGCATAATCAAAGTTTTGAGTGATATTACAGACACCAGTACTGACAACTACGACAGCTTAGAGGTAGACAACCAGTGGAATAGCATCAGGTCATTTCCCAAGCTGCACTACCAACCACTTTACCGCATAATCTACAACTTCTCAAGAATATCAGTCATGTCAATTCTCCAGATATGATTCACGTCCTCACCAAAAGAATCATCTTCAGTAGCGCAATAAGTTCGGTAGCATAAAGTAGCAAACGCCATGCAAAAACTGCATGCAAATTCATCTGCTCCAATCAAGTTTCAAGTTGTAGAATACTGCCCCCGCTCAATCCATAAATTCAGCCTTTATAAATCTGCTTGAGGGTGTCGGTAAGCGTCCGTCTTATATATTAAAGAAGCTCCCTTATTCTCAACAACATTCGCTCAGCTGACGTACATTACAAGCGCCTCGAGCAAAATCTCGGTACACAACTCGAGCCTGACGCGCAAAGCTGCTTCTGATGTGCGTATACATAAGTACTTACCATATAGCAAGAAAGGCAATCGAATCTTACAGTATGCGTATATGAGAAAACGGTAGCCGAACAGAATTTCAACCTTGAGACCTTGAAAGGCTATCGCCTTAAGCGGACAAGTTCATATTTTTCTACACGTATACAACGATAGCAATAATAGCGTGGAAGTCACGTTGATCCGTAGAGAATTTTTATTGGTTGGAACAATGAAGTTTTTACTTTTGCAAAGAATTGAATTCATTTCAGTGCGTTCACGTTGATTGATGCCTGGATCTATCTAGGAGATTCAAACTCCCTCAAAAATTGCCATGTCTATTCTTTGCTTGAAGCAAGCTATAGGGGAGAGTGGGGCGAATTAGGACAGGTTTTGCAGTGGGGCTATCTGGCGATACTTGGGGATAGGCGCGCTACGCGACTTGGAAGTTCAACTATTGAATATATTGTAAAAAAATTTTCAGACCTCCAGGTCACCGCTTTCATAATTTTTTTGGAAGTTTGAGAAAAAAAATCTGTCCTAATTCGCCCCGCGTTTGGCGGTACGTTAGGACAGTTTTGGGGGCAAATTAGGTCAGCCTTCGAAAATTGAGGTATACTACAATATTCCTCAACTATTAGATTCGAGTTTGCTCACCAAAACACGTAGTAGTAACCCTAAATACAGAGGGAAACTCGCCCGCGACCTTTACATCCTCCTAGAGCCTCAGAAAGCGAGCCATTTTTGTGTCATTTTTTAACATTATTGAATTAGGCGCTTCATTGGTGCACTACCTTATTCAACAATCAACAATCGTTTCGCGGCTTATAAGAGTTGACTTTCTTCTTTCTTTCTTCATACTGGAGGTACCCATACTTGCCCTAAGTCAACCATCCAAATGACAGAGTGCGACAATCAACCCAATATCAGAGAATGCGACGGTGAAAATGCGTAAATCGAGCACTAACTCTTAACACGTTGAAAGCTACTCTTGACCTCTAATATGACTCCTAAGACGGCCATTGGACATTGTAACTTCATTTTCTCACCCATTTTCAATCATCTAACTCACCCTCAACAACCCGCGTCTCGAAAATTTCGCACAGATGCACACGCGCCTCGATACGAGCAATAATTATCGAAAAACACGGACAAGCGATCAGTCGACCGATTTTAAATGGGATTTAGCATTGTCCTAATTCGCCCCGTCCAGTTTGTCCTAAATTGCCCTCAACCGTTTTTTTTTCGTAAAATGGCGATAACTTGGGTTCAAGTGGGCTGATTGTGACCCACGACGGCTCAAAATCTTCGTTTTGTGACGTAGTTTTTGACCCCTGAATGTCGATTAAGCTGACCCACTTTTGCAGAAGCAGCGTGTGATCTTGCATTTACGAAATAAACCGCGTGAGGCCCCCAAAAAGCACCCATACGTCAGCGAGGACCCCCAGTGTCGTTTCGGAAGGTCTAATCGGGATAAAAACCGTTGCCTGTGATAGTATTGAAAATGTTTCTATGCGGCGGAAGCCTAGACTCACCCACAAGCGAGCTATCTTTCTTGTCCTAATTCGCCCCTGTCCTAATTCGCCCCACTCTCCCCTACTATTGGGACGACTCTTCCAAAATTCAGTTTGAGAAAGGACTCAAGTCACTCAGCCAAAAACTCAACTTCCAGAGTTCAGAATGACTTCATTGGGACAAGAGCATTGAGTGTTAGTATAAAAAATGTTAGATCGACTGCTAAGGTTTTAATTATCTAAATTAAGATCGATCGTTTCTCCGTACCAACAGTGACTCAAATCATTAGATTTGATAGAGTTTCGTCACACATGAAAAGTCTACACGATTTGTATAATCAATTAAAAAATAAACAAGTGATTGATATTAATACTCATGACGTGAATAGAGACATGATTCATATACCAAAACAGACAGTAAAACTGTAAAGAAAGCAGCAGGAGCGGTGGCAGAATAAGTAAAACTGTGGTACTGAGTGTTTTTGCCTGATCCTCCAGATGGCCCGACGAGAGTATTGAAAAAAAAAAAAAAATGGACGAGCTCACGTTGTCAATATCCTTATATGATCTTGCAGAATTATTGGAAAATTTGGTTAGCTGAATGACCTACGCAGTCACTCTGAGTATATCCAAACAAAATTTTTGTAACGAGTATGTTCGCAGCTAAATTATTGCATGTATTTATCACATAGCCCCCATCCCATCATCGAACCTATTCTATACCTTCCTCAAACAGAAGGAAAACCACGAATGAACTCCAAAACCATCTTTCGACTAGCAAAAATATTCAACCCTACATTAAGTCGGAGAATCATAAAATATATGTTTACTGAGGCATTAAAAAGTCAACCCCTCAAAGTCTATGCAAATGGCAAATCGATCTCGATTTGAAGTATATAGGCTTCTGACTAGAATTGCTTTTTAAGATTATGCCAGGCCAAATATCGAGTCGTGACAAATGGAAGAGGAAACGAGAGTCGGGGGAGCAAAGATTCGTGTGTCTTATGTATAAAAGTTGAAATGTAGGCGGATCGGTGGTTGGGGGTAAAAAAAAAAAGAAAGAATGCGGGGCGCGTAATATGCAAATAATATTGCCGAGAGTTGTGAGAAGCTCTTACCACTGTATTCGATGTCAAGGGGAGGTTTAGAGCATCGAAGATCCTTCGAGTCGAAGGGAGAAAAAAAAATTGGCAAAGTGCTAAACGATCACTGGTGAAGAGTATAACTTGGATTTCAACATTTAACATGTGTACCTTGTGATAGTTATGTATTTCTTTCAGGACTGGGACTTTTATCAAGATTTTCAAACTATCCGAACTATCCGGATACACGGATATCCGGGCTCGGGGAAAAAATCCGGATGGTTCCGAATACCCGGATAGTATCCGGATAACCGGATATTTGGATCCGGATAACCGGATATTTGGATCCGTCCGAGTTTTATAGTCGAATTGAAATGTAACATTGGTAATGATAGTATAGATGAACTGATAACAATATCAAACGAGTAAGTATCAGATCCATACGATCGGTTCCAACCTGTCATTACTGGCAAGTGGTCAACCGGTATCTCTGTCCCTCTCTTCCGTCCTCTTTGTTTCTCGATAGCATGGGAGCTTCGATGAATGACGTTTGGGGGAATTTTAGTATTCCAGACCCCCCGTCTCTCTAATAAGGAACGTGAGAAATCTGGAAACCCCACTCTTCCCCTACCTCCTGAAACTCTTTCGTTATTTTTGGACGTTCCCTTTGTGATAAGCATGCATATTAAAAATACCAATCGTCTGTAATTTTTAAGAAATCCAATATCAAAATGTGTAATACCCATCACGAAACAGATTTAAGGGTTCAGATGCTATTCGAAATTCCGGATACTCCGGACTGTCCGGGAGTATCCGGATATCCGGATAATTAACCGGATATCCGGATCCACGGATATTCCCAGCCCTGATGTCTTTATTAATCACTATCCCGCGTTGCTACTTTAGGTCTTTGATTCAAAATTATATTTTCTTAGGCCTGAGTTTGATGTACTAATTCGCCCTACAATCCTGGAAATGTGATATTTTGAGTCTCACGTCCAAAGTGAGCATGTCCAACTTGCCCCCCCCTCCACTGTAAGCCATTTTCAGAGTGACTTCCGTCCACATTAAGAAAAAAACACATTCATTCGTGCTGTACCTCGAATTCTTAAATCCTAAAGAAACAAATTGTGAAGGCCTAATGGAACACAAAATCAAATGAAGCAAGATACATCGAAACTTGATTATTTATTTCTTGCCACCGTCTCATTAAAGTTGAGTAATTATCTCTACAGAATGGAGGCATGTGTAATGTTGTTCATTCAAATATCTCACGGGTCATAAAAAAAAAGAAGGATTCATGGCAAGGTCAACATGAGCTAAATTTTTGAAATCCACAGATGAAAGGGCATCGCCTCACTTCAGTTTCTAACTGATCAAAATCCGCCACGATGCGATAATACAAAGAGAACACTCATTATTGAGTTGCACAACATTACTAGACAATCCAATGGTACAAACTGTGAAAAACATGAGTGCGAACATGTTACATCAATGTTCAGAAGTAATTTCCTCACAGTAAAATGAAAGATCCGATATTTCTAATCTACCAGCTTCAAGCAAGACTCATCTAATATAAAAGTAGAAAAGAGGAACACACTCCTTCATCTCCCGAAAATCCTTAAAACAATATTGACTGACATATTCACAGACGTATATACAAGGGGAACCCGATGATTCGACCAAAATTGCAACCGATGGTCGATCCATATATCATAAATCAGAAAATTTCAAGCTCTACTTTGCTAAACAACAAATCTAGAGGATCGTCATATGAATAGATAAGTGTACAAGTATATTTTTCAGGTCTTATCGGACTATGCATGTCAATCAAACGACATTAGTCAAACTCAATCGGGCTCTAAAAAACAGTAATCCTAAATATTTCACGCAAAATTCAATAATAATCATTCGTGTGAACTCAGATATACATATTTCATTCCTTGGAAAACCTTGAGAGCCTCATGAAATGACGAATCAAACAAATCTCCCTCAATGACACTTTGACAGTGTGCAAAATCTATTCCCTAGTCTGAATTCTCGAGAAACAATGGAATAGATTCAAGAATTTCCATGGGATAATGGAATTTTGATGCGATTCCTTGAAAATGTTTCACTCATTGAGTATGAATAAGTGTACCATCTAAATTTGCTATCAGATGAATGATGATTCCTTTGACAGAAAAATAGATAACACTCTGTCTAGAGCTCATAACGTAAGTCAACCACCGCGAGCACGTTTGAATATTGTTAGGATATCTCTTGAGCTTGTGGGTGCCGGATGTTCGCCGTGACTTTACCTGTCGGCTCGTCGGCTCCCATTTCCCAATCTGGGCATTACTGCGTTGGGCCAGGACGGTTATTGATTAATCCGTCGGTACATTTACTGGTATTTATTTGTAGGTTATAGGTTATACAATGGTATACAGAATGCGAGCTAGCGCATGGCTAGCCGCTGGCAACGCAACTCGTAATCGCCGGCTCTCTGGCCTTCTCCTCTCTATCCCTACTATCCCGCCGGAGGGGCGGCTACTAGCTATGTATTAGTGTGAATAGGTGAGGGCACTCGGTGCCTACATTACTCCCCCCTGGGAAGACGGAGTCTCGGGGTTTTTTGAAGATGGAAATTACATAATCTGAGGAAAATGAAAATTATATAATTTGAGCTTAGTTTGATTATTGAGGTAGGTTGAAATGGTAAATGAAGAAGATTTTTGAGCTGCCGTAAAAATGATGTCTTGCATTTGAGGTTAATTGACTGAAAATGAATTTAAGTGAAAAATAAATGCTGCATTGCGGTACGCATGAATCATTGATAGTAAGTACTTATAGGATTTTAGTGACGATGTCAATCGTCAATGGCATGTATTTTTTGGTGAAAAAAGATGCCTTTGGTAGACGCAAACGTCTTTGGTGAACGTTGAAGTCTAGATAAAGGGTTGACATTAAAAACTCTCGAATAGGCTGAATTAAAAATGTAGAGCTTGAGCTGAGCTTGAGCTCTAGTAATTTAACGAGCCCGTAATATACCTTAAGCTAAATTATTGGCTGATTGTGGATTCACCGTAATAACTTAAGAGCTAGTGGTATTGAACTGTCTCTAAATTAAGGACTACGGAAGAGTCAACTGCACTTAGCACTGTTTTATTTAACACACTATTTGCACTCTCTTCTTTCTTGCATATGTCCTTAATGGTGGTGGATTGTTATCCACTGTTGGCGATGCCGCTGTCGTATGTACATTCGCTGTGCTCGGTCCGTCGGACGGACTATTAGCGTACGAGTGGTCGAGTACGACGTTTTGCGCGGTCGCGGGACTTTGTCCGTGGGTGCTTGGTTCAGGCGCGGGTAACGGAGCCGTTTCTTCAATGAAAAATGCTGGCTTGAGGCGCTCGACTGATACCGATTTTATGACGCCGTCGATATCGATTTTAAAGACCCTGTCCGAAATGCGTTCGATGATTTTATGTGGCCCGGTATACGGCTGCTCCAGAGGCGGTTTTTCCGCATCCACGCGTAAAAATACATGTGAACAGCTGTGCAGGTCCTTAAAATAGAACGTTCGACGCTTGTATTTCTGAGTGACCGGGACGGGACGAACCTGACGCATATATTCTCGGAATTCTTCAAGGAAGATCTGCGGGTCGGCCGTGAACTCGCCTTCGGCCATGAATTCACCTGGAATACGCAGGGTTGTACCAAACAAGTATTCCGCGGGCGAGGCATTTGTGTCGAGTCGGATACGCGTGCGCAGTCCCAACAACACTGTTGACAGCTTACGGGACCATTGGGGATCATCCTCGTGACACATGAGGGCTACTTTGAAATCTCGGTGCCATCTTTCTACTAGACCGTTCGCGGCAGGATGATACGCTGTGGTGTGTATGCGCTGTGTGCCTGTCATGGAAAGTAACGCGTTGAGTATGGTAGACTCGAATTGGGAACCTTGATCTGTTGTGATCGTGACCGGAGCACCGTATCGCGAGATCCAGAGATCGTAGAAGGCTCGTGTGATGGTCTTGGCTGTGATGTCTCGAAGAGGAATTGCTTCTGGCCATCGTGAGAATCTGTCAACAATGGTCAGACAATAGCGATATCCTTCGGAGTCGCGCCAGGGACCGACTATATCCATGTGGATGTGTTTGAATCGAGCATCGGGCTCTGTGAAGGGTTGCGGTAGCTTTTTCACATGGCGTGATACTTTTGATCTTTGGCACTGGAGACAGTTTTTAGCGAAACGAGCGACGTCTCGAGAGATCGTTGGCCAGAAATAATTCCGTCGGATCAGGCGATCTGTAACGCGATTATTGGGGTGGGCCGGCTCGTGTATAAGCTTAAAAACTTGTTCTCGTAGTGGAGCTGGTATGTACGGACGGATGGACTCGCCATGTACATCAAAAAATAGAGACACGTTATTCCACGTCATTTGTTTATAACGATTGTGGAAGTTCGGTGCTTCCCGTATCAGAGCGAACTCCTGATCGGCGAGCTGTGCCTCTGCAAGCTCTTTCAGATCAAGACTTGGCTCTAAGACGATAGAGTCGATTCGTGAAAGCGCATCAGCGACAACGTTACTCGAGCCCGGAATATACTCAATATCTGTAGTAAATTGGCTGATGTAGTTGAGCTGACGAAGGCGCCGTGGATCGGCTTTATCGTGTGTTTGCTGAAAGACGTACATTAACGGCTTGTGATCGGTGACAGCTTTAAAAGCGCGCCCCTCCAAGAAATATTTGAAGTAACGTATACTTTCGAAGATAGCTGTGAGTTCGCGATCGTAAGTTGAATAGTTTCTTTGAGCAGAGTTGAATTTGGACGAATAGAAAGCAAGCGGTTGCCAACGGCCGTCGAGGAATTGTTCGAGCACGCCTCCCATGGCCTTGTCCGAAGCATCCGTGACTATGCGCGTCTTTGCGTCACCTGAAGGGTGTGCGAGGAGGGCAGCGTTTGCGAGGTCCGATAGAGTCTGTGTAAAGGCTTTTTCAGCTTCTTCAGTCCAGACGAGCTCTCTTTTGTCGTTTTTCTTTGGTTCAGGAAGAATCGCGTGCAATGGAGCTTGAGTCTCAGCGGCGTGTGGTATACAGCGGCGGTAGAAGTTGACCATGCCTAGGAAGCGGCGAAGTTCACATACGGTCGAGGGTTTTGGCATTTTTGAAATTGCCTCAACTCTCTCGGGTACGGGCTTAACGCCTTCCGAGTTAACCAGATAGCCGAGAAAGACGACTTCAGATGCGCCGAACGTGCATTTATCAACGTTAATCTGAAGGTTGAAATCCCTGAGTCGTTTGAAAACTTCGCGTAGATGCTCTTCGTGCTCTTCGGGGGACGATGAGAAGATCAGAATATCATCCGCGTAGATAAAAACGTAGTCAAGGTCGCGAAAGATGTGATTTAGCCATCTTTGCAGGGTAGCAGAAGCATTTTTTAGCCCAAATGGCATAAACAAATACTCGAATAGCCCGAATGGTGTTATTACTGCTGTCTTGTGTATATCCTCTTTTGCAACGGGAATTTGGTAAAAGGCTTTACGTAAGTCCAGCGTAGTAAAGATCTTGGCGCCACGTAAATTGTTGGCGAAATCCAGAACGTGTGTAGGTGGATAGCGGTCGGGGATTGTGACGGAGTTGACCCCTCTGTAATCACCGCAGACTCTCCATGTCCCGTCTTTCTTTCCAACCATGTGTATGGGACTGGCCCATGAGCTGCTGGAAGGTCTAAGGGCGCCATATCCAAGAAGTTCGTTAAAGTCTTTCTTGGCCGCAGCGAGCTTGTCCGGCGGAAGACGGCGAGCTTTGGCTGGTTTGGGTACTCCTTTCGAAACGATGTGATGGAAGATTTGATTGTGAATCTCATCACGAATTTCGGGGAGTTTTTGGCGCGGGTTGACGGTCTCTGGAAATTCGATTAACATTTTCCTGTATTTGCAGGCGGTGCTGATTGTTTTGATCCCTAAGTATTTGACTCTTTTGATGGTACCTTGTGTCACGAGACATGTTAAGTTGTCGGCGAGAAGCTTATTGCGGAGGTCGACCGTAAGACCGAAGTGGACTAAAAGGTCTGCTCCGATAATAGCGTAAGGTACATCGGCTACAACGAAGTTCCACGTGAAATCGCGGCGTAGACCTAGATTCAAAACGCGTCTTTCTTCGCCGTAGGTCTTGATTACGGTATCGTTGGCTGCGTAAAGCACGCGATCCGTGGGTTTCTTGTGAATCGCAGTACGGGGAATGACTGATATCTCAGCGCCTGTATCGATTAGGAAAGTTGTTTGCGAATTCCGATCGAGTAAGTGGAGACGTTTGGAAACACGATGTTCTACCCCCGCCTCCGACGAGGCAGAGATTCTTAGTTTTTTGTCTTTTTAAAGTTGCACTTTTCCGGGTCTTTACATTTTTCTGCTTCGTCCTTTTTTGTTCGGTGGTACCAGCAGATCCATGTGTCCGGATCGCGGCGGCTTGCCGGGGTATGCTCGCGAGACTTGCTACCATTATTGGAGCGGTTGGTCGAGCGCGAGCGGTTAGGTTTCGATAAGTGCGTTTTGATCGTTCTCAGCTCACTTGATAGAGCTGCGATTGAGGCTGTCAACGTCTCGAGAGCGCTAGCCTGTGGCTCTGAGGTACCGCTCAGCGCTGCAACGTACGACGTGCCTGACGCGCCGCGGCGGGTTTCCGCATGTGCGTCAGCGTGGTCGGCTAGCACCTCGAGCGACGCGTTCTTGAAAGGCAGAAGGGCGCCTTGGCAGTCCGGGCTAAGTTTCTCGAGGAAAATGGATCGAAGGAATGATTCATCGGTCGTAGAAGGGGCCAAACTACGCAAGCGGTATAAGATCTCCGAGGGCTTACCTTCTGATTTTACATTGCCCTTCAAGAAATCGCGCAGGCGTCTCTCTTCCGATACCGTTGTTGTTTTTAAGATCCTCGTTTTGAGTTGTTCATAGTAATCGGTCGCGGGACGTTTCGCGATGAGGTCTTCTACCGTTGTGATAGTATCCGTATCCAGGGCTATCACTACGAAATCCCCTTTTTCACCGGAATCAGTAACCCGATGAGCTCTAAATGTGGCCTCAGCTTGGAGGAACCAGGCCCTGGCGTCATCGCGTTTGAAGTCTTTCAAGCGATTTAAGGGTTTGGGCCGCGGACCGGAGTGGGCTGGCGTGAAAACGGGCGCCAACGGATCAAATGCAGCGTTAACTTGGGCCTGAAACACATTTGGTTGCTCTTGAGTCTGATTGGTTGCCGTTGGAGTAGGAGGAGATTCCGTTTTTTCCTCGTTTTGGGTTTCGACTCCGTCAGTTAGTAAATCTCCAACCGGCGTCGTCGATTGCAGCTGGCTGGATTGGGCCTGCGCGCTTAGGGCTAACTGTACCGCTTTCTCCACTTGCTCCGCGATTTGAACGTGCATCGTTTGTGTGAGCGCGCTGATGATTGTGTCGATTGACTCTTGCGCGATTGCCACGGGTTTCGTCGCGGGATTTGGAGGGTCTCCGCCGGAGGCCTCGTTGGTTTTTCCTGTTCCCGTCATGTTTTCCTCTTGCCGAAACGGTTTCTTGTTTCGTAGACGAGATGTTATCGGAGAATGTCCCACTGGCATTGAACGCGCTCAGCAAGGCGGCGAGCGGTCGACGTTATTCTTACGACCGGTTTGCGATTACTGACTAACTGGTATGTAAATGAGTCGCCGTTAACGCGTACGTGCGGTTTGAACGTGCGTGAGTTAGCAATTGTTTATGCGCGAGTGATCTGGACTGAGCGCATGAGCATTTGAGTTCAGCATCGCGGGCCGTTTACGGGCCTCCATATAGCTGCGCGCGCGAGCCGGTATGCAGTGGCGGCTACGGGCCTCCGTCTAGCTGCGCACGCGAGCAGACGCGCAGTGGCGGCTACGGGCTTCCGTATGGCTGGACGAGAATGGCCGCGAGAGATGATCGCGCGGTCGATCGGAGGTTCATCGAGCGTCTGCGCGGCGAGTCATGCGCGCGCGGGACCGAGCACAAGCGAATGACATATATATGCATACTATGGTACTTGCACGTTTGATGATGATGCTGCCGGTGATGCCTCGATGACGATTACGATGCTGCTACTTGTAGTTGCCCAGGGCGCGTGTATGCTGGGCCGGTTGCGGGGCTTATCGCATTGGCAAGTCTAGGCCCGCAGCCTGGTCCGGATTTAGCACGATGTTGAGGTTATGTTGCCTCGTGCTGCATGCGGGCGGCGAGTTTACTTGGACCATGTGTCGCGGACAACGAGGTTATGTTGCTGGCTGTGCACGTGGATGGTCGTTTTCAGTGTGGACAGCGAGGCTGAGTTACCTTGATCTGAAGATGCTTTCGATGCGCCGTTTTTTAGACTATCCGCAAGAAGGTTTGAAGGCATCGGATGCTCCTGATGCCGCTGTTCATACTCCAAAATTGGAGTCGGGGTCACCACTGTGGGTGCCGGATGTTCGCCGTGACTTTACCTGTCGGCTCGTCGGCTCCCATTTCCCAATCTGGGCATTACTGCGTTGGGCCAGGACGGTTATTGATTAATCCGTCGGTACATTTACTGGTATTTATTTGTAGGTTATAGGTTATACAATGGTATACAGAATGCGAGCTAGCGCATGGCTAGCCGCTGGCAACGCAACTCGTAATCGCCGGCTCTCTGGCCTTCTCCTCTCTATCCCTACTATCCCGCCGGAGGGGCGGCTACTAGCTATGTATTAGTGTGAATAGGTGAGGGCACTCGGTGCCTACAAGCTCGTTCAGTGTGGTGCCATCTCCAGACTTTGCCAAGAATCACGTACTAGCTTACCGTCAGAGCACAGACTTGGTGAAAGTTTCTTCCAACGCAATTCACTGTTTCCATATACGAATCGGTTTCCTGCAGAATATTTCACTTTCCAAGAAGAGTTCAGAAATTATTTTATTCAGAAATTCGTTATGATCAAAATTCTGTGACATTCGTCATAATAGTTTCAACGCGTGAGACACAAAATTATGTGCACAAAGTTTGATAAAAGGTGTAACAAATCAGAATTGACGGCGTTTTTTGTCTTGAAAAATCTAATCAATTCGTTGTTTTGGCTAATAATTTACTCATAATCTAACGATGAATTCTTCATAAACCAATGCAATATATTGATTTGTGTCATAAAATTAATTGATAAGGAGAATATTTGTAGTACTGTATTCAACACGCCACAATCGACTCATTCTGGCCAAATCAATTCGATAATATTCAAATATTTAACTACAATAATTTTGGGTGTAACCTTGTGCTACTACGGAGGTCTCGAGGTGAGCATAGCTGATGCATACTAGTCAATTTTTTAATATCATCAACTTTTGGGTCACGGCTCACAGATTTTTTTGTAACTTTAGATACATGTTATACACGGTGAAAAGAGGCGAAAGGCGCACTTTTCAGTGCCCGAAAGTGATCCGTTGAGGTTTCGCGAGCTAATTCGTTTTTCAAATTTGCAAAAAAATCGATTTCTTCGCAAACTTAACAAAATTGAATAATGTCAGCCAGATTTCCAGAAAATTCTAGGATTGAGTGACCAAATTACCGAATATCATTGATAATTTTCCAAGATACGCTACCCTATTCACAGATACTCCACTTAATAGAATATTCCCACATGATCCTCCGTATTCATATATAATCTATATGTTTTCGAAGATCTTCTGTACTCAATTCCGGTCAAAATCATTTTCACCCCGAGAATAATAAAAAATTCCTCACCTCAAGAGCAACTCATCAAAACTTCTCACCCAAAGTAAAAGACAGTAACACCAAGCAAAAAATCCTCCAAGTTCGAGCCACCCTTAAATTCTCATCTGCCAACACCATCCACGATGCAATAATCATCAAAAGCGAGAAAAGCGCGCGAAACACGATAAACCTTCAAACGAACCGCTGATCAAGATATCACCGATTAAGCATCACCAACCCCTAAATTCTTTTCACTCTTTCATTTCTTCTCTCTTCATCTACGTCAAAAGATACAAGTAGATGAGCTTCAAGAAAACCCACTACATTTGTAATTCACATTGAGCGTCAAGGCTTGACAATTGCCCAACGACGACGACGACGACGTGTGGGTCTAGAAAGAAAGAAAGAAAAAGAGTGAGAGAGTTGAATAAAAGTGTTAGCAAACTTGCAAAGAGAGTCCCGAGGCGACATATCACTGTACAGACGTGGTTTTACTCACAGCTCATTCCCGTGCCAATCTATATTCGTCGTCGAGACGGATACGCGAACATACATGTTTGTATATATCGTGAAGCAGGGTCTCGGTGAATGGGGTTGACGGATCGTGGTAATAGAGGCGATGGGGAAGGGATGATGAAGGGGGTAAAATAGAGGTGGCGGGTCTAGAGGCTTTTTGCGCACCTCAAGCGTGGAGAAAAGAAAGGTTCACACAGCCTTTCAAGATGACCACCAACTTGAAAGTTGACGACGCTTGCAAGCACATATTATACAGAGAATGCTTCATTCTTGTGCCACACGCCTTCCGTCAGTCTTTTTTATGAGTCTGATGTATTATGTTTATATAGCAATGGTGTGCTCGCTTTGTTTTGATGATTCTTGGTTGGGACATATTTTAAATAATATAAGTTGACCCTTGAGTAGTTGAGGAAGGATTAAGCTCCTTTCTGTCGAGTGTTGATACGTTAGGAGGTGTTCATCATGCAGATGTTGGTTGGAGCTGTAGATTATATATTTGTCATGTGGACACATGAGAAATATGGACACGTCATGCAAATGAATTTTCAGGCATTATTTCAAAGAGTTGACAACTCATATCCGATGTGTCTTCGTGTCAATCTTTTATAGTAAAGCTTAGGAAAATCGGGATGCATCAACCGTTTCGATTTTGGTGAGCTAGCTGTCTTTAGCAAACATCACTCACAAGTTGTTTGTTTTGCAGAGGGCATTCATAAACAAGAGTCCCACCTGTAATGGGCATTCCTCGGGGTAATGTTCTTGACCCCGTGTGTATTTTTGATCAATGATCATCCTCAGGCCCTAATACATAACAAATGTGCCATGTTTGCAAATGACTCTAGCTGATATCTCCATTGTCTCCATGAGAAACTTTTTGAAGAATTCGTCGAACATATTGGACTGATATCTTCAGATGCTTCAAGGAGTTGCGAAGTGTGCACCAGATAACGCACTTGAACTTAATGCATCAAAAATATCTGCCATCATTCTCAGAAGCATACTTAGCCTCAAAAAGATACATTTGTGGTAATAGTCACAGATCCAAGTCATAAGATTCGCAGTGCTGTATTGAAACCATATCAGAACTCCTAAGAATTTTCGACTAATTATTCGACTGGGGATAAAAGGTTAATCAAACAAATCAACATATTCATGGATGCCTCTTTTCTTTGGCAAAACTGCTGCCCGCAGTCTGGCTCGAGTACGAACGCAACAATTTAGTGAGTATAGCTTACAAAGAGAGTCCAAGGGGTTCGGGAGCTGGATCTGTCTGAAACTCTAGGAATCATCATCTTTTAGCACCACAAGATGATACCCCATCACAGCTCGGATCGCAGCCACAGGATCTAACGCTCAAGCGTTTCCGAGCTACAACCCATGACTTATGCATTACAGTATATCTATGTATACCATTTTTTCCATATATATATATATATATAGATATATTGTGAAACATGGGTTATACCCTGTAGTTCACTTACAGGGGTTTGTCAGACCCCAAAACTGAGATACCAAAGTGCCTAAGCCTCCATTGTAGATTCTCAGCAAGAGGAACCATAAGGCACGCCAAGCACCAGTCTTGGGGCCAGACTCCTTTTAACCAAATTTGGGCCTAAGGCCCGGTTACAGTATCCCATGAACTGGGCCTGGAGGTTCGTCACACTCGAAAACCTTAGGAGCTTCTCACAGCCTTATGATTTACACACAATGTTTGTATCGGGCTCATCTAAGGAACATGCCTTGGTATTTCAATGTCACATCTCACCCGCGTGAGTCTGAGCTGGCTGTCCACTCACCAGGGGAGTCCGGAGTCTCCGGGCTTTGAAATCTCATCAAAATTCTTTTTTGCAATTTTGTGCGCAAAGTTGTGCGTAAATCTAACTTCTCTTCATTATCAACAGTGTGTAAAGTAATGCGCAAAAGACTTCTCGCACAGTTTTACATTTGCGCACCGATAAACTGTACGTGAAATTAATTTCACGCACAGATTGCAATGCGTAAATGTAAATTCTCGCACTTGTCATTTGGCATATCTGTAAGATGTGGAACGATCTTGAGGATCTTTTCCAACTCATGGAAGTGTACGGTCCTAAATGTTCCACGCACGCGTAAATGATCATACATTCGAACGTATACATGTATACCCGCCCGTATGTGACAACGTGACTGCGAGAACGCACAGGACGCGCCGTGGGGAAGAAAAAAAGGGGGGGGGCAATATACCCTCCCTCACGGGCTCCGAAATGACGCTGTACCCTCCCTCACGTGCTCCAAAACGACGCTATACCTCACTCGACAACGACGCTTAGCTGAGCTCGCTGACGCCATTTTAAGTACCGCCGCGTTTTCTCCTCGACACCTTACAGTGCCTTGTGCTCCAATTTTTTGTATTACAGCCCAAATCGACAATGCCTCGAGCGCTTAAAAAAGTTAAAAAAGTTAAAAAATACAAGCGAATCATAGCTGTCCAAAACTACGACGAATATGAAGACATGGAGGTATCAGACCAAGAGAATTTGCCTGATGACGTTCTCGAGGCGGCTGCTGAGGCAATAGAGATTGGATTGCCAACAAAGTCAAAAGAGATCTATGAAAGAACCTATGAGAATTACGTGACTTGGAAAAGGATGAAAAAAATCTCCAGTACTGGTGAGAAGGTTCTCTTGGCATATTTCCAACATCTTGGGAAGTCTCTGGCTCCATCAACACTCTGGGCTAAATGGAGCATGCTCAAAACAATGGTTGAGAAGAATGAGCACATAAATATTAACCGTTATCAAAAACTGAAACGTTTGCTCAAACAGAAGAATGTGGGCTATACTTGCAAAAAATCTCCAACATTATCGTCAGAAGATATCCAAGGTTTCTTAGTCAACGCACCAAACAAGGATCATCTAGCTGACAAGGTATGTCATCACAAAAGTTGTCACATTATCTTGAATCATATCACTACTCTGGCTTTCTCTTGTATCCTACAACTTCCTATAACACTAATTGATTCAATTCAGATTTGGTCGTTGAATTCTAAAATACTCAATCCAGACTCGTTATGACTACTTTTGCCCTTACGAGTCCTGTCAGAATCTCTCAAGTTTCATGATGCAAATCACTATTAACCTACTATAAAATATGCTCAATTATTGTTACAGGTAGCATTAATAGTTGGTGTGACTGGAGCATGACGTGAAGAGTTGCACACTATGAAATTGACAAATATGTCAATACACGACACTCACATGGTGATAACTCTTCCATACACCAAAACTGGAATTGTTCGCACTTTCACCATCAACCAGCCTCTCTCAGATTATGTCAGAGCCTACATCAATCTTCGTCCAGAGAACATTGACCATGACTATCTGTTCATCAACTTCAGAGATGGGAAATGTACTAGACAACGTATTGGAATAAACAAGATTGGAGCAGTACCCCAAAAGGTAGCAGATTGGCTTGGACTGGACAATTCTTATCTGTACACAGGACACAGTTTTAGGAGGACATCTGCTACTTTGCTCGCTAATGCTGGAGCATCCATAACTGAATTGAAAAGACATGGTGGATGGAAATCACCAGCAGTTGCTGAAGGTTATGTTGCTGACTCTATTGGTAATAAGCGAAAGATTTGTGACAAAATTACAAGTTCATTCATAGATGCAATTCCTGGCTGTTCGTCAAATAACCATGTTACTAAGAGAAGTAGAGTCTCAAATCAGAACTGTAATGTAGTAATGAGTCCAGATAGTCATGATGATTTAAACAGGTCAATGCGCTCTATAAATATTTCAAGTAATGGCAACGCTGACTCTGGACAATACGCAAGACCTCCCTTCAACATCCAGATATCTTTCATGTAATAATTAAATGATTGAAAATTATTTGCTCTTTTGTTGATTAGAACTGGTTATATATCCACGTTGAACGTGTGAAACTAGAAATATTTTAGTTATCAAACTCTTGAATCTGACTATCGAGTCCAAAAATTGTTGTATTTTTCAAAGACGATTTCGAATTTTTCTTAAAATTTTGTGGAATCATACAAGATACTGTGTTAACGCTGTCTCTGCAAGTTTCACAGAGGAAATGTGAGTGACAGTCATGGATCTCATTCTATACTGAATTAGTTAGTCGTTACAATTAGTTCTCGCCAGCATCTGATCACATTCTTTTGATAAGAATGTTCATGATCAAGATGACTGATGGGTTCATATTACTTTTTGATATTCAAAAAAATGTTCAGTTCTAATTCACCTAGAAAAAACTCTGAAAGTATGATCGTGTATACTCAACCAACAAAAACGAATATTTAGTTTATTACTCTGAACTCTGATCCTGTTTTTGATTATTTGAATTCTGTAAGTAAGTAATTGAATTCATTAAATATCTGACTAATCCAATTTGAAGACTTCTTATTTAATAACTCACCAAAGAATATTATTTATTGAGAATGATTTTTTTCAACTACCCAATTATTTATCTGTACAGTCTTGAATGTTTTATTATTCGAAAATCAACTTCGATTGAAATTGTGCATTGTCTACAAAATATTTATGGAGGAAGACTTTTTTAAACCATTTTCAGAATTTTTTTTTCAGTCGGGGGGCTCCGCCCCCCGAACCCCCGCCCCCCATCCCCCGACCCACCATACCAAACGCAGCTTTCGTAGCTGCGGTGATACAACTTTGCGCACTCATTGCAAAAAATAATATACGCAACGCGTGCGAGAGGTTTCCGCACTCGTTGCCGACTCGTGCGAGAAATAAAATTCACGCACTCGATCGGCAACTTGTGCGGAAATCGCCCTTCTCGCACTTGTTGCGTAATGTACTATTACAGTTTCTTACCACCTAGAATATGAAGAACCCAAAGCAACTCTGTCAAATATGGGCCTCCCGTTCAGAGCTACAGCTTATGACATTAGCATTGCCCATATAAGCCCACGTTAGAAAGTGATATACATAGATATAGTAGCAATATTGACGTTTCTGGCTGTAGCTCAGAACAGAAGGCCCATTTGACAGAGTTGCTTTGGACCCGGAGACTCCGGACTCCCCTTGTAAGTGTCGTAGGGATTATCTTTCCAGATCATTCGCGATTGCCGCCATTTTCTCACATCTAAATTTTCTCTTGCCTACACTGTAAAAAATGTTGAATGAAATTCACCATCTAGCTTGGTAAAAATACAACTCCGGGAGTTGTGAATTTCATCCCATTTCTTGTAACTTTACAAACGCTTGTAAATTTACTAGTCTCAGAGGGGGTAATAGTTGGATACCAGTCTCAGACTGGTAAAATTTTCTGTAATATTCCCTCGTTGAGGCTTGTAAAATTCAGCTCAACCGAGCATGCGCGGATCTAAGTTTGGTCTGCTGGGCCCACGCACAACTAACCTAAAAAGCTCCTCCGCGGTCGAGTGTTTATGTCTCGAGCGATGAATTTTCGACTCGCACGGGTTTTTTACCCTCTTCAAAATTATCGTGGATTAAGATGCTTCATTCCGAGACTCCATATCATTAGAAAAAGCCCCTGAGTAGCCCGTACGCTTCAGTTGAACAAGATTTCTTCAGGTCTGAAATTTACCGTCGGCCGGTAAATGAAATTTACAAGCCGCTTGTAAATTTATACGTCCCAGCGTGGTATCCAACTATTACCCTCTCTGAGACTTGTAATTTTACATAAAAATTTTTTACAGTGTATGGAAACTCAGCGTCAGAGAAAACAGTCAAGATGAAACAACGTGGCCTGTCGTATTTGTTGCTCCCCCCCCCCCCCCAGACGAAGCCTTTATCCAGTGTCTTATCAACCGTGCTTCACATCTCTTACATACTTGCTCGTCAGAATGATCTGAAGGTTATTCTTATAAAGTCTCTCCGAGATCGTGATCGCTATGATTGGTTCGAGTGCGCACTTTGCATGAATAGCTAAAAACTATTCCGCCATTTAATCTTTCGGTTTTGCTATTTAGATTGCTCAACTGCATTTAAAATCAAGGATTGTTTGTATTCTTCCAGTAGTGTGAATGATTTATTCAGTGAACGCTCGGTAGAATATGAACTGAGACCAGTGAGAACAATTGAACAGAAATCTAGTAATTTGAACTGGGTATATTTTTTACCCACCCATAGGCTTCGGCGTTTCTGGAGCAAATTGTCAGACCATGTTGTCAACCAAGACTCGCTGTTCACGTTTAAAAATGAGGGCCCGGATTAAAGAACTCGTTCCGTCGCAGCAGCGCGCTCGAGTGAGCCAGGATGGGGGTAATTGTTAAAAATTGCTTTTTTGTAAAAAAGAAATTATATTCATATAGAGTCCCTCAGGGAGTATTCAGGGAGTCATTCTGTACATTGAAAGTTTTGTCGTCAGAATCGTATTATTCGAATTAAAAAATATTTGGTGATAAATTTTTTTATCCCGGGGTCGAGCACTTTTTGGCCTTCCTCGGGTCAGATCTCCGCTAAAAATCCACGAATCATTCTGAAATTTTGCACATTAGTGTTCGAAGTAATGACAACGACATTGGTCAAGATAAAAAATATAAGTCTATAAATAAACAAAAGTTTGTTGATAATAATTGAATAGTGCACGTCGTTTGCGATTTTCCAAGCTCCAGGCAGAGAAGTGTGTTACAAAAGTTGGATTTGGAAAAACTCAAAGCGACAAATTTGTTTGTTAACTTATTTGGAAGATTTCTGCCAAGTTTGAAGGTGATTGGAATAAAATTGAGTGAGCTAGCGAGAGACAAAGATATTTGCGCTTTGACGACGTTCCGAGGCGTTTGGGTCTGCTTACCTGCCGAGCGGAGAAGAAGCTCTCACTATGGGCATATCGGTCTGACGTTTTGCGCGTCGGAACGTCGTGAAAGCGCAAATATCTTTGTCTCTCGCTAGCTCACTCAATTTTATTCCAATCACCTTCAAACTTTGCAGAAATCTTCCAAATAAGTTAACGAATAAATTTGTTGCTTTGAGATTCTCCAAATCCAACTTTTGTAACACACTTTCCTGCCTGGAGCTTAGAAAACCGCAAACGACGCGCACTATTCAATTATTATCAACAAACTCTTGTTTATTCATAGACTTATATTCTTCATCTAGACCAATGTCGTTGTCGTCACTTTGAACACTAGTGTGCAAAATTTCAGAATGATTCGTGCATTTTTAGCGGAGATCTGACCCGAGGAAGTCCGAAAAGTACTCGACCCCGGGACAAGAAAATTATCACCAAATAATTTTTAATTCGGATACTACGATTCTGACAGCAAAACTTTCAATGTACAGAATGAGCGCCCTGACGAACTCTATATGAATATAATTTTTTTTTTACAAAAAAGCAACTTTGTACAATTACCCCCCACTCCGGCTCACTCGAGCGCGCTACTGCGACGGAACGAGTTCTTTGATCCGGGCCCTCAAATGTCTTACGGTCGGCACTCATTGGAACATCATTGTATGATACCTCAACTACTATTGCTCGTTGAATGGTTCTCTTGCCAATTCGGTTGATAGTAGGAAGTTGAGAAACAAGGTCGATACTCCTTGCTTACATCTTAATTTTATAGTATAATTTTAGTAATTCTTTTGTAAGTTCATTTATAAGGGCAGTATTGCCCGTAAACATTAATAAATACAAAAATGAATATCTCACACCAGCCCAGATATCACACGTGAAGTATATTCTGTATTGAAAGTTTTCTCAAATCTTCTACGCTTACTATGATCAAAAAATCGCGCAGGAAGCTGGAAAAGAGTTCGTCTGTATGGTCCTCGTATGACCTGTTCATTTACACTCAATTATTGTCATTCATCTCTTTTAGGTGGGCAAGCGAAACCTCCTCTCCCTCCATTCCGGCCCGAGGGGCAAGTAACTGTTGTTTTCCCCCAAATTTGTCGAAGTACAGTTCCCGAATATCTTTCTTGGATCTCTCCGGTTCGATAGATCTTTATGTTTATGTAGGAAAATAATGATGAATCTGTAGAAATGTCACTAAAGTACCTCTGCAGATATTCAGAAGCAGGAACGATATTATGGAAATCAGTAAAGCTGAGTGCAGTAGCGGAACTTAATCCCTATTTTGGTATCAGATAATATGAAAGATAGTGTGACACTGCATGTATCATGACACTGCGCGTAGATGGATGGTTTCGTACGAAGGACTTGTCGTGCGCCTCCAGAAAATATTTTTTATTCGAATCGCTTCAAATCGCGCGAAAGGACTTCTTTTTCAATTAATATACAATAATTAACCTAAGAAGAATTTGTAGTCGTGATTGAATATATCGAACCGCGATTTCGTAACGCCATGTCTCGTGAATAATATTTTTGCATTTTTGTAAAGCTAACACCACGGAGCGTTAGCCATTCTTAACTTCTCCGAGTAACGACGTGCGCCGTTATTTGCCGTACATAGTAAGTAAATTAACGCAATGTAGAGTTACCAGCCCTTCAGGCGGCGCTAACGCCACGAGGAGTAACCCCCCCCCCCCCCGGTGGAACGAGCCCTCGATAACGCCAGCGTGCGTTAGCGTGACCGAAAATCGACAACGCGGCGTGCAGTTGGTAAGATGTATTATGAATATCGATTCACGCTACGTATCGTTACCAGGCGGGCATTTAGGACTAACGCCATGTCGCGTACAGTATGTACATTTTTGTATGTAGGTCACGGCACGTATCGTGACTTCGAGTCATCAGGCCCGGTCTCTATATAAGGGACCGCGAATCTAGACGAGAGGGGAGAAAGTCTTCACCGCGAAGCCGGCTTCACGCTCCACGTCGCTCCGTTCTCGTGTTCCGGACCGCCACTCACGGCGACGCGATAGCCCTCCCCTCGTGCCGAGAGCGGGAGCGGGATGTGCGCGCGCGAACTTCCGATCTCAAGTGTGCATGTATGAGTGTCCGATCCATAGAGGCATGCGCGATGTGTAACAGAATCTCTTCATCAAAGAACATAAAGTGACCTTGTGATTTTTTTTTACAAAAAACTGTTGATTCTTTTGCCGTATGTACCCCGCCCACTCAAACTCATCCCGACAGGGGTCTGATTGTGGAATCTTGCGCGCGCCCGCTGCGTTGCGTAGGATAGCGTAGGATAGAGTAGGATATCATTCCTCTATTCTGATTGGTTGGAGCCGGGAGAAAGAGCCAATCAAAAGAGAGGAAAGATATCCTACACTATCCTACGCAACGCAGCGGGCGCGCGCAAGATTCCACAATCAGACCCCAGGCGGATAATTTCGCCCGCGCATCGAACAGCACAAGCAGTGGAATAGCCGTTCCGGAAAGCAGCAGCAGCAGAATCATATTTTCACTTCACATGGTCGGCTTCGTAATCCGTTTCTCTTTTTTTTTGCTGATCCCTTTTTATTTCTTGTGTTTGAGTGATAGGTGCGGTATTTTGTTGAGTAGACATTTTTATTTCTTATCTACCGCCCTTATCAGATTGTTTATGGCACGAGCAAAACGAGTGCCATAAGTCCTTTGTAGCAAAACTACCCATTTGCACGCAGTCTCATACGATATTTTATAGCACAATAATCCAAAAATCATGTCCAAAGTTGATTAAAAAATGATGTTTTGACTGAGTTATGTTCATTAATCCCTTCAGCCTACTCTAGCTTCACTAGAGGCTGATCTTCAGTACAAAGAGTGGGACGAGTTCTGATCCGTTCAATGTTCAAGGTTCACTCTGAGCTGGTCCTTCTGCAGCTCGATTGAGGACATATTGTAGTGCTGGTCCTCCTGCAGATTCTGGGTATCACCGTATCCCGAAATGCGGGATCAAGTCTTGTTTGAATTCACTACTCGACGAACGTCGCTTTGTTGCGCGGTTTCTACGCGCGCGTGGGCGATACCTAATAATAGTAAACAGTCTAACACTTGTACAAAGGCTGATCAACTAACTTTTGTTCATACTAAAATTTATAGCTTTCAATTCAAACGGATGTTTCAAAATTCGTCCCACATGTAGCCGTGCGCGTACCTCGGAGCTATCCTGTGAGTTACGCGCTCTCCGGGAATCTGTTGAGTCAACCTGTGGTCAAAATTTTGCTATTCAATCAAATGGAAGCTACTCGAAAGACAAGCAATCCTCAATCGCAACTAAGCAATTTTCAATTGCTTTGGGTGATCTGGGCCACCCCGGCATGGCGGGACGCCACATGCCGAACGAGCGTTAGTGAGATGTTCAATTAAAACGGTAGTCTGAGTTATGTACATACAGGCAAAACTCCGTATTCACGGTAGATACGTTCAGAAAAGGCTGCGTAAATACGGAATAAGCGAATACGGAAACATTGTTCTTATGGGATTTGAGAGATTACGTTTCGCGGGATCAGCTGTTGCAATGTCAACTTTTTTAAATATAGAAGTTGAGAACTGGAGATAATTAAGTGGACCAAAAGCAATTCAATCGATTGTTCTTCTTTCCAGAAAACTAGTTGCAAAAGGTTAGTTGGATCGGCGGAGGATATCTTCACAAAACTATTAGTAGTATGAGACTCGTTGACTTCGGAAGTTTTTGCAAACGCACGAATTCTTTCACTTCTCTTGATGAAATTAAAAATCTGTACCTTGGTTGCTACACTCATGGGTAATCCAGGTTTTCTCCTTGGAATGATATCCTTCGAATGACCCATGTTGTAAGAGAACGCGGGTGAAAATAATCTGGTGTATGAAAAACTTGGAAGGTGTACCGAAATACGCTATGAAGAAACCAACGAAACAGTGAAGATAACTCCATTGAAAATCACGTAAAAATAGAATAAATGCTTCAATCGATTGAAAACTGACCGCGCATTTCAGTATTTCTGAACCCTGTGAGGAAACTTTATCATGATTATGAATCTCACGATTTTCTAAACAAGCCGATGATTTTATTTACGATTTGCACGATGGACTCAATCTTAGATCGCAAATATTCGAGTTTGAGTCTGCAAATAACAATTATGTGCCGCGATTCATAAATAGAGGATTAGCAAATTCGCTAATACCGTATGCGCAAATACGAAGTTTTGCCTAAAGCTAGAAATTTCACTAATATACATAATCAATCAAGAGCTACCTAATATTGGAGGTTCATTTGAGATATCATGAACATTAAGCGATACATATGTAGAGGATAGAACTCATTTCGAATAGTGTGTAAATTCAGAATGAGCAATTTTATAAATGTCAACGACACGTACAAAGGCAGCTGTAATGGCGACACCAGACTTCAACGAGTGTTATTTGCGTATCACCATCAGTCACACATTCGTCGCTTTGTTCTTTAAATCAATACGTCTCACTTTGATTCAGGAATATTACGTTCCGGAGTCAAGATAAGTCATGGAAACATCAAGGTTCTCGCAGACGTAATGAGACCTAATTTGACGCAAATGATATCGTATTATAACGACAAACAGAATCTTAGAATGTAATTTTCTCTACAAATTTCGTCACGAGACTCTAGCCGAGCCTCCTTCAAAATTATTGACTCAAATCTTCAATTCAATTTAATGAAACGATGTCATCATCGTGATGAATTAGCCCACTGGCGCAAAGTTTGTATCGGGATCCCGTGTTATTTGGACGAGTATACTCGACTTTGTGCGTCAGGGGGTTATTAAGCGCGTACTTGACTAACGAGAATTATCCAAGCTACTCTGTTACTATGATGATCAATGTAATCGTCTGAGAATTTTGGAACGTTTCGCTGCTTTGATAATGGCCCTATCGGCGAATCATGCATAAAAGGTGAATTTTGGGATGAATGACTTCATTTTTTTTGAAAAACTGATCACTCCGCAAACATACAATTCATAATTCTAGTCGAATTATATCCGTTTCAACGATGAATAGAGAAGACCAGGGGAGAGTTAGACAACGATTTCAAATTTTTTATCTCATAATTCGACTAAAAATCGAATTATATGTCTTCCGTAATAACTTCCTGCTTCTCCTCTAACCACCAAATTATACTAAAAAGAATTTTTCAACCTCAGGTCTTGATTTCCCTTTGAAATTTTAATTCTGAAAAACGGAAAAATCGTTCAATTTCCCCCCGGTTCCCCCCTATTTCAGACACTCATTCGTCTACAGAATCGTCAAATCTAATCCTTTAGCGCATCCTCCGTAAATATTACTTAGTGAGTACAGAAAGCTTGCTAGATGCGCCACTGTTGGTCAGAGAAAAGTAAGAACCAACATATACATATATATATATACACATATATATGGGAGGGTGAGAAGGAATGAGAGGAAGCTTGCAGAGGCAAAGGCATATAGAGGAAAGCTCGGCTTTGCGGCACTTCTTGGCTCTTGGGAGTCGTGCGGCGCGTCGGCCGCGGGTCGATTCAGCCCCGGGCACTCTGCTCTACGACGTTGCATGCAGCCACTCTTCTCGCGGGAGCATCTCTTGGCTTAACTAATGGCTATACCATATACTCGTGGTTACCAAGTTGCAATTCCATGCAAAAATGGTTCAGTCACATAGAGTATGGTGAGCTTTTTCCGATAAATGATTATGCCACTGGGTTAGGGGGTGGGATGTATGACTCTTAAAAGTTGAGAAAAGAAAAGGATATTAGTCATTTTCAAAGTAAATTCTGAACTCAGCAGAACTATTCCTATAAGAAAAAAGGGCCCAAACTGCCACCCCATACAGTACTGGAAGTTATACCTAGCAATTTCAAGTTCTACGATCCAAAAAAATATCAGCGAGAAACTAAATTTTCTCGTTTGTTGTTGTTGTTGTTTTTTTTTTTTTTTTTTTTTCATGGTCGAACAAAAATTTGGTGTTACATACTTATATAAATGGATATGTTCAATCATAAGCTAGATTTTTGCAAAATTATTCCTGCCAACTGGATCTCTCAGATTTCAATGAGATGGTTGTATGATGGTAGATCTTTTCTTGATTGGCTCTTTGCTCATTTCTTTAATAAAGCCAATCAAGTCATATAATGCTATTCATTCTTTAGCACTAGAAAATTTATGGTTTTTTGTGCTACCCCATGAAGCAAAAATGACTCATGCCAATCATTCATTATTCCGAATACAAATTTCAACGAATTGTCACTTATCATGGCTCAAGACTATTCTTTTAGTCAACTTGATTCGCTCTTTATTCGCTCTTTCTTCGGCACACTCGGAAAGAATGTATGTAAACTGCATTGCATTGACATCTATACTGTCTTACTCGGACTCGGACTCATCAGTTATGGTACCATTACCCATGAGTGTGAATGAGAAAGTAAATCTTGATGCAGTGTAGTTCTTTTCCTTTCTTGGAGGTACTCAAATCAAGTGCCTAGAGACAGAGAGTGAATTGTTTCCTCCACTCTGAAAAAATTACCTGTATTTGGAATTCTGAATTTTATTTCTGAATCTTTCAAAAATTCTAATCACAGATCGCGAGTCACTCAAGATGATTTGATTCCAATTGCCGTCAAAGCTGAAGAAGTTTTACGTTCTTGTAAGACGAAACTTTGACCTTGAAATTGTTTCTGTACATTAGCTCGCGCATTCATAATATCTATACTCTGTCGCCTATTCATTGAGTCCTCAGTACTTGTAAGATTCATTGCTCGATCTTATAGAAAATTTTTCATACTGCGAATATCTGGTGGGGGAGTCAAATAGATTCTTTTACGCACAACTTAGATGGAACACTTGTGAATAGCTAATTCGCACTCCCATTATAGATCGTAGAATCGGCTTACATTCATTGGGATTGAGGTGTTTTTCAAGTCTCCTCCTCTCAGAAGATGAACGCTGAGGTCGGAAAAGCATTATTGATGACCAAAGATATAAATTTTTGAAGATCGTCCTAATGTGTGATAATCATTATATGACTGATTCGATCTCGTAGGACTATGAGATCGAATCAGTCAAATAGTCATTATTGATGATATTATGGAAAATCGTCATATAAAATATTAGTCATCAAGCCTGACTATCAAGCTGATGGATTCTAAAATTGACAGGAGCAAATAGTCTAACTCGAGAACCAGTACAAATCTTTTGATCGTCAGATTTGCAATGTACGAGATAGATCGAAATGCAAACTGTATGAGAAGCCAAAAACATCTATTCAACAGGGATCAGAATCTTGTCCCCATTGCTTACTTACCAACATTTGCGACTTCCGAAATTTTTGAATGAAATTTTGGGATTTCACGAATAAATTGGACAATTGCCGATTCCTAAACTTTCTATGAATCGTCGATAATATTTGTATTGGTGATATCTCAAGAATTCATTGAATGAATTGGGAAGTCGACAATGCCGATATCCGACACGACACTTGCTCGGGCGATTGGTGCCCTGGTGTCAGAATTGCTGTTTCTCTCATCAGAATACGTTTCTAAGTTGGAAAAATGGTGTGAAACGGAAAAATTAGAATTCGTAAATTCTTTGCTCTTCACCCTTTATTCCCTCACAATTCATTTGGAGAATCCATTGATGTTTCATCATGTTCCCTATGCTCAAATTATTTTTTAGGATTTTTTCGATGCAATACAAGAAAACTATTACAAATTATTGGAAATCAATGATGTTCCCCGAAGGAGATAGAATAAAATAGGATAGAATATCCTTTGATGTCAAATATGATGTCACTTCGAGCAAGAAAAATAGTATTTTTAAACATTCTCCTTTCTGCGATGCCACTCATCCATTCTGACTGGTTACTGTGAAATTAGGTGATTGAAAGCTGAAATCCTGTCTTATGATCATATTTTAAGGGTTCTGACGGACATGGTTTCTGGAAGAACAAAGAAGCGAGTCTATAATGTGTATAATGGGGGCGATCGAGAACTTGTCCAGTTTGATGCTATTCCGGGTGTCACTGCTGCATTTTAATACCACAATTCTGAAGTCCAGAGACTACCGATCAGATATTTCAATGTTTTGAGTGACTCTGTATCAATTTACACGATGAAACTTGAATTTGGAATGAAGTTTTCATCGAAAAAAGGTATATTCTGATCAAAATACCCGTTTTCTCGCTTCAAACGTCATCTCATCTTTATTCTGATCACAGAATTGGGAAAAAAGGCAATTTCCCGTAAAAAAACGTGTTGTATCATATTTTCTAAGGAGCTATTTGATGCTCAGAATCGAGATCGAAAGGGGTGAGAGATTTTAATAACGATGAAAAAGTTTTACAACAACTTTTTTTGTTTCGATCGATATCTTGGGCTCAGATTCACCTTTCAAATTTTTTCTAACCCTCAGATTTTGTAGTATAGGACCCAATGATACGCGTTTTTGACCTTCCAAAGCCATTTCTGCGGAATTTGGGGTGAAAAAACCCGTATACTTTGCAAAAAATTGAAGGTAGCTCTTCAAAATTGCCTCAAACCAAAATCTTCATCACATACACTAAAATTTCAGACAATCTCATGTCGAATACATGAACTCCGATTATTTTATGAGTGCTATTCTGTACTCAAAAACGAGCCCCAACAATATGTCATACATGTGTCATCTCAGGTGTCAATGGATCAATGTGGTTTCCAAATGATATTTTTCATGACTTAAGAGGAAAAATTGCTAAATTTATGAGCCATCCGGTGCAAGAAACTTTGGAACTCATCAAAGGTTGAAAGCGATCCAATAAATGGGTCACTAAAGCGACTTGTCTATTTGAGCAACTGCATTAATTCATTGTTTGCAGAACTTATGAGTTAGAAGAATCCCTGCCTCCATCCACGTATTCATTCTGAAAAATCTTTGGCAACCAATATATACTTGATCATAAAATTACATCGTCTCCAATGTCTATCACGTACTCAAATTTGAAGTCAGGTGTAAGCCCGAGTATTACTACTTTTCCTGTTATTCTATTACAATGACTGCTCCGCAGAGTGCACAAAATTAATTCTGAATTGTAACTCTAATCCCAACTTTATTTCGTTCGAAGTTTCAACAATATTTCCCGCACAATTGGAACCTTTCATTTGAATACAACTCTTTGACGTGTGCACTAAATGTTTGAAGAGAACGAAATTTTCGACACACGGTGCAGAAAAGTGTCTTTTCCGCACTAATTTTCCACTTTTTCGCAGTTTGTCAAAATAGTACATTTCGATGCGAGGGTGGAAAAATTTTTCTTCGCGTCCGAGTGATGGGTTTTCGGCTTGAGCCGTAGGCAAAGGTCGCAATCATCACGAGGATGCGGAAAATAAGTTTTCCACCCGTGTATCGAATACTGTTTTTTGACAAACTGTGTGAGAAACTAGAAAATCAGTGCAGAAAAGTTACTTTCTCGCACAGTTTGTCGAAAAACACATTTCGATACACGGGTTTAAAACCTATTTTTCTACCCTTGTATTGAATTGTACTACATTTCGTTTGATTGCAACAAATGGAGATATCATAAGAAAAAGCCGATGAATGCTGGTAGATTTTCTGGCCCCGGCTTTCGTAAGTATCAGTAATAAATTTAGATAAATTAGGTAATCCTATCAACATTTCCGATCAGTTTGCACAATTTCCAGATGCACAAGGTGTCAATTTTTGTAAATGAAAATCTGTACGGAAGCCATTCCAAAGAATCAACGTTTATCGGTGGTGGCTTTCACCACTTCCCAGATAAAAGTGAGAAACGTTACATTTTATGTTGATTACCTACAGAAGATGGCTTATAATCATTCCAAAGTAATTGGTGAACTATAGTTAGCAGGGATCATGATTTATCACATGCTTATCAGTACAGAATTCCAGTCTCAACTCTGCTTCAATATAGGTACATATCCTATGAAAAGTGCATACCATGGAGTTAGAAAATGAACTTTGAATTGTGCCATGAGGAATTAATTTTCAAAGGAAAGATCCAATGTAGCGTGCAAATTGAAACTTTCTACACTTGTCGATGAAATTATCTTCACGGACGCGTCATCACAAACCCTGTCATCTTTCTTTACAAAGATGTGGCGTGATATGATTTTTGTTCCTTCAAATGAAGGCCTCAAATCTTTGTTTGCAAATCAGTGAACAAAAATATCCTTTCTCCATTTAGAATCACAATTGAAATATTTGCGTTCTCGAAATACTTCATTCACAATATAATCTCGATTTCAATCGAAATCTCTTGCATGCTTTAGAATATCTTTCATCGTAGAATTTTCGAGATGCGCATATTTTTTCAGTGGATCTTGAGCTATATTTCAAAAAATACGACTCCATTAAAGATAACAAGTACGAATTATTTCTGACTTCTATAATCTATTGCATCATATCGGGTAACGGAATCAAGAAGGGATAATAGGATACATCCTAGTACTGGTTAATCAAACAAACTTGTAAGTATTATCCCACGCGATTCCGAGTTTGTTTGGACATGGATCATGAAACTCATTCTATTTGTTTCCAGACAATACCACAAGAATGTCATTGCATAGTGTCATTCGATGGCTTATCCATATTTCCAAATGGGTCGTGGAATTTTCCATCATTGAGGGTTTTCCCCATGATGAGTACTCTGTTCGGAAATCAAGGGGAAGGAATCAATCGTCGTAGATTGCTCGAAGCTGTATGATCATTAACAAACTTACACATCATCTTTCTGTCCCCAGATTTGCACTCGTAGTTTAGAGTTCAAACTCCTGATTCCAGTAATATGTTAACGCTGATGCAGTAAACATAACAATCTTAATAGTATATTAAGTTACAAGGGCGCAAATAGTAGATTTCGCACCGAGTTGATGAGGTTGTAGCTCATATCTGAACGACTGGTTTTCGGCCCGAGCCGAAGGTGAGAGTCGGAATGATCACTCAGAAGCGAGGAACCTCATGATCGAGGCGCGAATGCTATTTTATGCAATTTTGTAAGCACCCAAACATCGGAAAGTTGCATAAAAAATTTTATGCACAAGTTCCCGAAAAGAGTGCGTAAAAGTAACTTTTGCGCACAGTTGTAACCTCTGCAGAATTTGCAAAGTCATTTGCGCTGTGCGCAAAAGTCTTTTACGCACGAATTTTCGGAAATGAGTGCGGAAAATTGCGCCCGAGTTGCTTACGATGCTTTTTGATATCGCTGTGCGGAAAGTTGGGACCACTCCTGTACTATATGTGATGGGGGGAGGGACGAGGGGGGGCGGGGTCCAGGGGCGGCAGCCCCTGGTGGGGTGCAGGGGGCGAAGCCCCCGCCGACTGAAAAAATATTCTGAATATAGTTTTAAAAAATAATCAGCTATCAGCAAGTTGTCGTTTGAGCAAAGCTTTGTGATTAAGTTTAGTTAGAACCTTGATGACTCAGTCATCTTCAATTGAAATTTCGGAATGATAAAAGAAATTCATAAATATTAAGGAATTTTGTTAATTTTCGACAAAATGATTCGCGCAAAAAAAGTCCCCAGGACTGGAATATTGCATACTGAAATTTCCAAGAATATTTAGAGATATTCGAATGGTGACAATCTGTAAGAAAAAAGTAAATACGATTTATTCTATAATTCCATTTAATCAAGTTCAGAAAACATATGAAATTACAAATTTGTACATAGAAGATTTTGAACAAGAATATCTATTTAACTTTAGGTCAATGGCCATTATGATGGCCTTGTACCTAGACTTTGTATTCTCTCTATCGCCTTATGGTAAATATTGATTCATACTTTAACGAGGAATTAAACATATACTCAAAATTTATATTGCATCACTGTGAGTATGTACATACGTACTCAAAGTAGCGATTCTTTAACAATTCTTGGACAGCTTGTCATAAGTTGCACTAATTTCATGCTCTCACTAATGAGATAGATGAAATAGTGTGACTACCATTGAAACATTATTTGTATGTATCGGTACATTCAATCTATAACATGAGTTCATTTGTGAAAGTTGAAACTTGTTGCGTAAGCAAAATTTTGAGAATCATTTGTATCGAACTTAGAGTTTAACCAAAACTATTCATGATCTTTGGTAGATCAACAAGATTCATTAATCTACTAAACAAAATGGTATACGTACAATTTTTCTCAAAATTATTGCCAACATCATGGTCAAATAATAGTACATTTCGATACAAGGGCGTAAAACGTTCTATTCGCGTCCGAGTGATGGGTTTCCGGCCCGAGCCGCAGGCGAGGGTCGGAATCATCACGAGGATGCGAATAATAGGTTTTACGGCCGTGTATCTAACTATACTTTTCGATAAACTGTGAGTAAAAGTCGACAAACTGTGCACAAAGTGCACTTTTACGCACAGTGTATCGAAAATAAAGTTAGTGAATTGGAAATGAAAGTTTCATCATTTCTTTGAGCCCCACCCATATGATCTTCCACTTCACACGTTCAATAATCCACATCAAATTGAAATTTTCCTCCCATTCTAGAATGAATTGATCCAAAATCGACAAACAATTTTTAATGAGCTCCTCGCAGCCAATAACATCCAAGAGAAAATTCATTATTCTTATCATCAAAAGTTGATCGATTATATCCAGTCCAGTGATCATCGATGATCTCGTCTTAAAATCAAGACGTGCCTTCATATAACGGATGTTATTACCAATCGGCAACTCAAATTTTTGATGACGTAAATTGGGCTACGCATTTTATCATGAATTAATTACATTCTTTCTCTGTCTTTCCTTTACTCAATATGAGATAGTGTTAAAATAATTCAAATATTGACACAAAACCTTGCACACGTCTGAAGAATTATGAATGGTACTATTGAGTACAAAGTTGACAGTCATTCTCAGTATCTTGTACGCTTAACTTCGACATACATCAAATTTCCTCAAAAATTGACATTTTTCTTAGATTCTTAGATCAAATATATATACATACATATATATTTCTAGAACTTGTTTATAGGTTAATTGAAGTGTGAGAAACAATTGAGAGATCGCGTCAGTTTGTCTTGTACATTACAGATCTCGAGTTCATAACAAGTTAATTCAAATATTGAATTTACTTTGGAGGCCCGTCACAAATCTAGATCTTTCATTGAATTGTTTCCAATATATAGTGAGGAATCGCCGGATTGGTGATAGTCAATCTGTTGCCTACTTCTATAGTACTGGTACGATTACGAAGACTATTCTAAGCAATTTGAGCGAATATTTTCAAAAAATATTCTGAGGCAATACTTCAGAAATAGTGCCAGAACAACGAGTGAATGGACATAACGAAATTCAAGAACAGTATGTCTCCATCAAAGCGGCTACTCACAAGTGTGATTCTGTTATTTGTGGTGCAATACTGGAGTCCAGTATTTTCCTCGGTAATCCGTGAAAACGAGTGCAAAGGAGTATACGACAAAAGCATATTTGCGAAACTTGACCGCATCTGCGTTGACTGCTATAATCTATTTCGCGAGCCTCAACTGCACAACCAATGCAGGTGAGTCTTCTCAATTTTGTGAATGGAAACATGTTTTCTCAAATTACGAGTGCAAACCACAAATTTCCAGATCAAGTCTTCCTGAGTTTCTTTCAACACCTGATCAATGAATGAGAAAAAAGTATCGAAAGAATTCTTCGTGCATAATCAATGACGTTGATCATTTTCTTAAATCAAATTTTCAGACATAAGTGTTTCACAACGGACTACTTCGAAGGTTGCATCGACGTGCTCATGCTACAAGATCAAAAGGAAAAAATAAAAAAATGGGTAGCACAGATTCATGGAGCTGTAATAGGAACAGAACTGAAATAATTTCTGCTATGGGTTTTCCATCGGCCTCGAGACCATCCAGACCAACATACTTATGAACGAAAAAAGATCGCCATGTATACTGATATCTAATAGATTTGGTGTCAATCTGGATCAACGCCACGATATGGAATATGGAAGTTTCATCATTTAGAGATCATTCCACGCTGACTCATCAAAATTTGGAAGCGAATCAGCCCTGTTGAAGGTGCAAGAACCCAGTGGTCTATTATTATTTTCTTAGAAAATTCTTTGTTAGAGAACGATTGTGACGCTTACTTAACATTTTTATACTCAATTAAGTTACGATTGTCAGTTACCGAGATGTAAAAGGCCTATCGTATGAGTTCATCTGACTTGAACTAATATCGATGGCAATAATGTACCTAAAACCTATAAAATGTATTGCTTAATCAACACACACAGCTGAGTACAATTCCTAGAAACTAAGCAAATAGTCGCTCGTTCAAAATACGTGCGTAAATCAAAGACTTACCGAAAAATTTCACGCTTGTACGATTTCCTTATTGCCCAGTATTATGTAGCATTAATAAATTCTTATGAAATTTCATTCTTGCTTGTCTGGTATATTATTTCCTCTTCATGAAATCTAGGCCAATTGGGTCTTTTTCAGTATCTATCTCTAGAAACCTCAATTTTCTTACAAGTGTCTGTCGACCTTTTGGCCAGAATCTGACCCAAAAGTGTTTTGGCCCCAAAAATCCCGAAAAAGATAGCCTCTTTGATCCTCAAAGTCGGTCATTTTCGAGCTTCTAATCAAATTCTAATTGCGATTTTCCGACCAAACTCATATGTACTTCAAGCCATTCGATGCGTCTTAACTTCTCTCTCAAAATGTCGTGCTCAGAATCCACATAAGTTACTGACGTAGCCCAGCGGGCAAGGTTATGATTGGGGGATTCCACGGGAGTTTTATAAGAACTGCCACAAAACTTTTGGGGAATTCCTAGGAAATCGTCAAATCTCCAGCTTCATTAGTTCCCGCATAAGCTTTCCGTTTTGGTAATACTTTCGAGAAACTTCAAAGAAGCTCAGAATAGCTTCTGCTAAAACTCCCATAGATGGTTCCCGCGTAGTTTTTCTAGATATGATTGTGTACATTACTTTATGGGAATTCTTGACTGCTTGATCCAGCGTCCATTATGAGCGATGTGAGCATCAAAGCTCCCACCCCATCCATCCATCTATCCATCCCTCCAGCCTTACGACGTGTATTCGACCCCTGCAGGACAGGCAACCCGCTTTGTCGTCCATACACAGAAAACATCCTTTTCGTTGTTGGTAAGAAAAATGTTCTTCTTCGTGGGAGCCGTCGATATAATATCTATAATATCCATAATAAAAGGATAAATGAATTTTTCACGCGAGCTATAAGCGTGGCAACCCCAGTCGAGCGGTAACCAATCCGGATAACAAATCGCGAAAACGATGCTTAACTTGAATTTTTTCCAAAAATGCTCGCGCGACCGGCGCTGATGTTTATTCCTCATTGTTTGTGAAAAAACACGACGAAACTTGTTTTATGCAATTTTCCGATGTTTGGGTGCTTACAAAATTGCATAAAATAGCATTTGCGCCTCGATCATGAAGTTCCCCGCTTCCGAGCGATAATTTCGACCCTCGCCTGCGGCTCGGGCCGAAAACCAATCGCTCATAAGCGAGCTACAACCTCATAATCTCTGTGCGAAGTCTACTATTTCCAACTCAAAAGTGTCACACGGAGACCAACATCGACCAATACCGTGGTCGCCGCATTCATCCCTATATATTCGCTGTGAGGAAAAAGTCAACCAGTGGTTGGATTTGATAGGCAACCAGTGGTTGAATTTTCAACCACCTGGTTGGATTAGACAGCCAACCAGTGGTTGCCGATTTGGTGGAAAGTCAACCAATTTTTTACATTGTAAGTGTACCCAACTTGCCCCCATATGCCGATCTCGGGAATGGGCACTCGTTGACACCCCGGAAATTTTTTTTCACTTTTGTTATGTTGAAATATGAGAAAGTCAGTAGTCTGCGTCGACTCTGAATCATTTCTGCGTTCTCCAGAAAAAATAAGTGATTTTTCTGTTTTTCGTGATTGCTTAGCTAAGAAAGCACCGAGGGAATCGCGTTCAGTAAAATCGGCGCCAAATTCTTTGAGTTCAACCAATCTCATCGTATCTTAGCGCATTCGATTCCTTGTCTCAAGACCTTTAAAATCCGCTGTTCAGAATTGCAAAATTCGGATCTAAAGTTATTTCATGAGCAAAATACGGAGAAGATTCGTAAAACAAGGATGCCAACATCGGAGTGTACTTAACATGCCCCCATATGTTTATCTCGAAAGAAGGTGCAGTACAACTTTTTTCACCACTCAGAACGTGTTTATTGCGTCAAAATAGGTAGGAAAGAGTGTTTTGGATCGGCGGAAAGCTCTAAATGTGCGTGCACGGCGATAAAGACACTCTTTCGCCGATTTCCATAATTTATTTTGCGAGAATTGAGACAGTTCTTGCGCAATTCATCAAAATTAGACGTAGCTTAAATCATTTTGTAGGTCCTAAAGCAAGCTTTAAAATAAGCTTGAATACGTTGGAAAATGTTGAGGTAGACCAGAGCTGTCGAGGAAATGGCATGATGGGGTCAAGTTGGGTACACCATTTTGTAAACTCTAAAAAATGACTTTTCGGAAAAATTGAGACAGCTCGGCTCCAGTTAGTCAAATTTAGATGTACTTTAGTTCATTTTGAAGTCTCGAAACAAGCTTTGAAATGAGTTATAGCACGTTGAAAATTGTTGGGGTAGACCAAAATTGTTAAGAAAATGGTTTAATGGGGGCAAGCTGAATACACTTACCTTATTTATCGAAGAAGAATCAAACTCTCAATGACAACTTCAACGATAAAGCAAAAAAAAGGTTTGCCCTATCTAAGGTGGGCGTTAACATTAAAATATCGGACTAAGTCGGCATTTGCAGACGATAAAAGGGAGGTGTGTGTTCTCAACAGAAATAGAATAGAGGGCAGCATAAGAGGGAGTCAGAAGCAGCAACCAACTACCAACTACACCAACTATAGAAACAAACGAGGAAGGAGGGATCGGATGGCGATATAGCAATAGTGAGGGCGCAAGCTGGAATATATATATATATATATATATATATAAGTTCCCAGGGTGCGCGCGCGCGCGCATCTCGTTTCTACAAATGCGAGTGTGCGACTCTGCATTGCAGTAATAGTATAGTATTCGTATAGTGGTGAGGGTAAAAGTTATATAGGTATAAGGTACCTGACGCATTTGAGCTCCACCCCCTCGCGGTTGGGAAAGCGTTCAATACTATACCGTCAGCTGAAACGGAATCAAAGAGAAAGAGAGAGAGAGAGAGAGAGGGACCAAGATGGAGTCGAGTCTCGCTTTTCCAAAGCTTTGAGCTTCCTCTCTTACGCCATACTTTGCTAGTTTCAAAGCTTTCAGACGACATCTTGGATTGGAGGCTACTACTGTTTTGCGCAGTTTGCAAATTGAGTTTTACTGCGGTGGAAAATTTTTTTAAAAGTATTTTGGAATAGCTGCATTCGATTAATGAGACATTTTGATAGTGTGAGTGGGAGAAATTCATGTTTTTGATAAACTGGGATGAGTATACGGGTTGAGTTCATATGGCCTAACTCGAGATGTTGATGAAGATCAATCTGATGTTTTAAAGAACGACCTTATCGTTTGCGATCATCTCTTGGTTTTATTTTTCCACTCCAAAACCATTTTTAAGCATTCAAAATGACTTTGATAATATTCGATAATGACAAAATTGGAAACTGGGGGTCGAGAAATTTCAAATTCTGATTTCTATTTAGAAAGAGATATTTCCTAGACCTTAATTTTGATGCGAATCCCTCGGCATTCAGAGAATTCCAATAAATTTTTCCGAATTTTTTTCGATGCTTCCATGAAAAATTATAACAGATTTCGTAGAATTACGTTTGTCTAGTATTCTGGACAAACAGGCTAATTTTGACAACTTGATGAAGTATTTTTAGTCCGTAGTCTTGCAGTAGGCCATTGTATGAAACTGAAAAAAAGTATCTGTAGTCGGTGATTACCTATAAAAATTTTCTGAGAGCCCAACTCGATCATTTGAAAGTCTTTTTAAAAATACCATGAGCTAAATCATCAATTTCGAGATGATAATATAGCTATCAATCTCTTTCATCCGTCATTTCAACATCGATAATTATCATAATTCACGTGTCATATTTGAATATGAGTCGGAGTCAATGTCAGTCATCCTGAATTTGGTATTATTCTCAAATAAAACTATCTCATTGACTGTAAAATTCTGGCTAAGGATAAAAAAGAAGGGATTCCTCAGGTCAAGAGATCGAGTCTGACCATGCCGCGACTGTTACTACTGAAATCCTATTTCAGATCGCTCAAGAACCGGACACCAATATAACCTCATTCGAAATTTTGGATGATACACTCCTGATAGATCTTAATAAACACTCAAAGAATCATAACTGAACAATCGAATTTGAAAAAAAAAAGTGAACAAATTATCCTGTCTCTCTTGTCAAAATCGAGTATTCTACCCATGGTTTCCAATCGAATTTTCTATTCCTACGGTACAAATCGATTCAAAGCGACTGTATCTATAATATAGCAACCATCAGAGCTACAGAGTCAATCAAAACTTTCAAAGCTGCATCAGAGAGAAAGATGTCTATATAGAACAGCATCAGCAGTGCGCCAGTCCTCTCGCATCGTAGAATTGAAGCAACGCTGGGCTGTATAACCTAGACGAGTTGAGATGGGCGCATAAGGGGAAATTGTGGGAGGGTACTACCTACCATTTATTCGTATCTGTCATTGTGGAATCTTGGGAGGTAGTATTTTAAAAGCAAAGTAGGGGTATAGAGTCGACAGTGAGGGTAGAAATACTCAGTCGAGTCTGAAGGGGTAGGAAAACTCCTCTTCCCCCCCCCCCTACTATACACCCTCAGGAATAGGTAAAAGCGACAGCGTCTTGGCGTTGCTTCAGCAGCTACTTTACTCACCCAGAACGATGGCAAAGCATTATCTCGCCTCTACTCTTCTTCTTCTTACATTCTTTCTCATCCTCAACCTCCTCATTCTCCTTCTCCGTCTGTTTTATATCTGCCACTGTCTTCTGAATTTTTCCAATATACCCACCTCAAACCCCCTCCTCTCTCCTCCTCCCCTTACGCTATCCTACGTGAAGGTTTTTTCTTTCTTTTTTTTCATTTTTATGTGGCAAACTCCGCTCCCATCTTCTACCAATTTTTTTTATTCTTATTCTTACTCTCGCACCCGGCTATCTCTTTTTCTTTACCTCTCGAGCTTTCCTATTTTATCGTGTGTCTTTCCTTCCCTGCACAAAATAGCTAGTGGATAGATGGAGAACGTATTATTTTTTCTGGCTCAACATGATGGGCTACCGAATCGATAGATATTGACTGCCAAAAGCCTCAATCGAACGACCTGAATATCCTTTTTGAGATATTCCGTGTCAGATTTGAAATTTGTCAATTAAAATGGGTGTTACTTATTTACTTTGTCCATTCGAGTAAGAGTAAGAGGCAATTCAACTGTATAATAGTATCATATTTGTTCTATAAATTTTGAGTAAAACATTAAAAATAAGTGCAGTGTGGCTATTTACTCCCATGAAATTTTTCTGAATTTGTATTTCAGCTAGTGAAAATCCATCCATGTATTTTGATGAGTTAGAAGAGGCCTAAGAAAAGCTGCAAAATGAACTGAGAAAGCCGCATTCGGTAGTCTAGGAGCCGAGATACTCCGATTTATGGCGATGTGGACGCCGTGCACGCTGAAAATTTTGTTCACAAAAATCTCAAAATCTTTTCCAATTTGGGCCAAATGACGAGGTTATCCTCGCTTCATCGTCATCTCAGAACCAAAATATGATAAGTGTATGAGCCAAAATCATGAGCGAAACAAAAAAAGTGGTGGCCAATTGGGTACACTTACCTTGAAGCACGAAAAAAGAAGAACTTCATGCTGGAGAGGCTCAAAGTTATGATTCAGTATAAATAAACGTCCAAGATAAGAGCTCGAGGCTCATATGATAGATCTTGCTGGAAATCCTGTACAAATCAATCTATCAAAAAACCAAAATAACTCTATACATAATCGCACGGGTGGTACATTTTTCCCTCATCAGAGCTCCTCTGAGCATCCCTAAAAGAGATTTTTCTTTTTTGCGTATCAAACAATTGAACAATAGTTCTAACCATGAGTGTCATCTTACCACTCTTACGTACACTCTGATTTCCGTCAAAATTTTGAAATTAGAGGAAAAATTTCCTACAATGAAGAACTCATTAGCTTTGAACAGAAAATTATTTACCTTCGAAACCGTAACTTCCGATTAACCCGTCAGAAATGCCAGCAAAATTTCACACTATCTCTATTATTTTGAACCCAGGGCAGTCCTTTTGGATATGCGAAGGAATGCAAAAGTTTGCATGCTGATCGTAACGATATGGCTCGGTTTCAGCATAAATCAACTCGTGGCTCAAAAGTTTAGCCTTATGGGGAAACCAAAGCTCTAGAGGAGAGATATTTCTCGGGAGGAATATCGAATGGCATTCTCCAATATTTGTGGCTATCGCAGTCGATATTCCAAGCATCGATAGAGAAATGCCAGTGAGAAACAATGGCCGAGTGTACGATCGGTGCGATGGAAACAAAAGGAAACTGTAAGAGAAAAAATTCTGATTCTACTGTTACGATGCGAGTTTGTGCCAGGAACGTATCTCAATATATTGTATAGTATATGAATGTGTGTTTGCTCGTAGCAAGAGCAAAACTAGTCTAGTCCAAACCACAGATCCGGAATGGCGGGTAGTGTCACTGTATGAACCCTCACTTCGACAGAAATTAAAGTGTACTTTCAACTCTGAAAGTATGGAGGGTATAAACTAAACATTTACGGGAGATTTTGGAATCAGTGATATTGTGAATATGGCTGATTATCTCTGATAACGATCGAATGAAGATCAACGATTCGAAATCTTGCATTTGTAGGTATGCCTAATTTTCAATATTTTCCATAAATTTTGATGGAAGCTCAATAAAAATCTGCATCTCATCAGTTTTTCTTTTGATCGCCATTCTGGCTCATCTCAATATTTTCCGATCCAGCCGAGCGCATATTTGAGCTTGTTTCAAGATCTACGAAGTGACTCGAGAAAAGTCTCATATCAAACAACTGGAGCTGAGTAATCTGGGATTTTTCAAAAGAAGCTTTTTTGTAAGTTTTGGAGAGGGTGTGCCTAGTCCTCCCACGTCATGTTTAGGAAGCATATTTCAATAATATTCCATGAGCTTTTCGTGAAATCGGGATATTTCTGTTCTCCGGTGTTGAAATTACCCCTTCCTAGCTCATTTTGCAGCTTTTGTCAAGTTTTTTCCAACTTTTTGAGTTACTAAGGTAGATTAATTTCCATGGGTTGGAGAACAAATTCAGAACAATGCTATGGGAGGAATCAGGCTCCCTGGACTTATTTTAGTAATACACTCGTAGAATCGGTAAGGATTCGAATTTTGCAATTCCGTGAGAGGCGTTCTGAAGTCGAAACAAAAGAGTATGATACGTTGAAGTTTGTGGGGCAAATACCTTTTTATCCTAGCGGGACTAAAGTACGCACTTTGGCCCTTCATTTTTGGGTGTAATGTGATTCATTTCCACCCGGGTATCAAACTTTACTCCCTGAACGGACTTGTCATTGAAAAAAATCAGAAGTAAATTTTGCCCCGAGCGGGATTCGAACCCACGCCCAAGAGATTGGTGTGATCCTAAGGCTAGCGGTCTGTCGACCCCTCCACGGAGGATCACACTTGAGGCGGCACTAATCGTCTACATAACTCACGCATAGGCATACAACCTCTCATTAGGTCGTATTTTGTTGTTTTTGGATAAATAATGATTCGAGCGTTATACAAACGTATTCTGGAGAGATCATATTATTGAAAGGATCTCAAAAAAGTATCAATGAATATTAATTTTCAAAAACATTTTTCAAATAATATTCGAATATTGAGCTGTGTAACGTTGAATGGGAGAATATCAAGAGATCGATTCTGGTTGGAAATTCAGAAGAGTTGATATGATATTACAAAATGAGGATTTTTTAGACCATTTCGAAATCTTTTTTCAGTCGGGGGGCTCCGCCCCCCGAACCCCCCGGCGGGGGCTCCGCCCCCTGCACCCCCGCCGGGGCTCCGCCCCGGACCCCGTCCCCGCCGCCCGCAACAATTGGCTTCGGTATTTCCAAGACGGCAATGTTAACAATGACGCGGTCGTTGTGGCCCACTGCGCCAAAGAATGCATGCCCGGATGAGCGCGTGGTTTCGGGGGGGGGGGGGCGTACTTTAGTCCCGTAGGATAAAAAATAGCATACGCAACTCGGGAGTAATGTGGGCCTCAAACTCCCGGGTGTTTATCGCTCTCGGCTTCGCCTCGAGCGATAATCCACACCCGGGAGTAAAAGGCCCACTTTACTCCCTAGTTGCGTAATATACTATTTGGCGTCAATTCCATTGCTCGAGAAGGAAAATTTGAAAAGTATCAAAACGATACTTTTGACACACTGTGCGAGAATAATATGTTTTGCACCAAGTTCATGGGGTTGTAGCTCGCTTCTGAGCGATTATTTCGATCCTCGCCTGCGGCCCGGGCCGAAAACCAATCGCTCAGAAGCGGGGAGCCTCAAGAACGAGGTGCAAATACTATTTTATGCAATTTTACGAGCATCCAAACATTGGAGAATTGCATAAATTACCTTTTTCGCACTGCTTCTCCATTCTCTAGCAGTTTGTCAAAAAATACAGTTCGACACACGGGAGTGAAACCTATTTTTCACATTCTCGTGATGATTTTGACCCTCGCCTATGGCTCGAATCGGCAACCCATCATTCGGACGCGAGTTAGAGTTTTCACTCCCTCGTATCGAAATGTACATCGTCTGTGCGCAAATAAGTCATTTGCGCCCTGGTTATCGATTTTCATTTGCTCACAGAGGATTACAAAATATGGGATGATACTTGGTTGTAACGGTCTTCGCCATCCCTGGTAGAAATGTGACCAACTTTTTTGGCCACCCAAGATAGAGTGACAATGCGATTAGGTTAGACTTGGATCGTTTTTGGCCAAAAAATGTTCATAATTCCTACCAGGGATCTCGCAACTATCCAGACCCTCGTCTGCGGCTCGGGCCTAAAAATGTCACTTAGAGTGCGTAAGCCATCGTTTGCGCCCTTGTGTCATAATATACTGGTTCGTTCTTAAGAAGGCAGAGGTCATTCAGGATCACACCAAAGTACTCACTTTACCATAATCTAAACGTATCAAATCTCAGAAGAATGCGTGGTGAGGTCTGCGGCTGCTATCTTTCAAAATCTTGAGTGGAGGCAAATCAGACACGCTTACCATATAACGAAAATAATGGAGTCGGTATGTGCTCGTATAATGCAGAAGAATGGGAGAAAATCTCAATTCTGTGATTTTACCATTATTTGTATTTTGGCATCTAGTTGACAATTATTTCAATCAAAATTCATCGGGTCCAGGAAATAAGGTTCAAAGTGACTCCAGTTTTCCAATCCGTAACTGTATGAGGGTAAATTTTTTTCGGCATATCATTCATGTGCTCAGAAAACGAATGGCCTGAAGTGATTCTTATTGAGCATGTTCCTTTTGAAATTGTGATTGCACGTGAATTGATCAAACGAAAACTGTAGACTTCACTAATTGGACACTTTCCATGGAACTTTGTCAAGGTAAAGTACTTTGTAAATCCTTTGAATAACTATTATCTATAAGAGTTGCAACCACTACCCTCAAATGAGATCTTCTTCCACAGAATAACCATACCTTTGCGTTCATTAATTCTAAAAAGTGATCCAGTCAGTGCAAAACGGCGATAGGTACACGTGTAAAACGTATTATACACACTCGGGAAAACCCTTGCTCCAAGAAAATATTACCTACACGCCCAACAAAAAAAATTTCTGGTCACCGGAAAAGAGTTGGCTCAGAAGCGGATAAAACATAAAACCAAGCGGGCAAAGCATGAAAGAATAGTAGTAGTAGTAGTAGCAAGCCAAAGGGTCCGAACTCTAGACAAAGAAGAAGAGAATTTTCTGTTTCGCAGCACTTTAACGGTGGAATAAATTTCCCAGTCTGCGGCTTTTCACCGGACTTTCCGGGTTTCTACTCTTTCCTATAGAAGCCTCAAGCCAACACCAAGACTGGCGATAAAATTAAAAAGGATCCAAAGTGAGAAAGAGTGAGTGAGAGAGAGAGACAAAAGGGAATGAGTTGGGTCGAAGTAGCCGGTAAGAACGCATAAAGAGGATGAAAGAAAAACCTGACCGAAGAGTATAAGGGTTGAGGTAAAGGGGAAAGAGGGAGCAAAGTCCTCCGTTCGAGCTATATACAGTATATAGAATAGCGTGAAAGCAGAATGGTAAAAAGTGTCTGCAGTGGAGAGTATAAGTGGCGAAGCAGGGGTTGTGAACGAGTTCGAATGCGTTAGTGTGAGTGGGCCCTGGATTGGGGTTGAGGGGTAGTTTGCGAGCGCTGAGCTGCGAATGGTTCGTTCGATCTCTTGGATGAAATGAGTGAGGGGAGTGATTTTACTCTTGCCGAGTCCTTGGTGGGGTACAGAATTTGTTTTATATTTTGGTGAAATCGTATGTCTACCTGGTACACGGATCTTATTTCTAACTTGATACAAGAACCATATCAATCGGTGTACAGTTCCAGAGTCAAAATTTTCTAATTTGAGAGTATAATTAGATTTCCGCCCTCACTTGGCAGATTTTGAGCAATAGACTTTTTTGGAACACAACCTTATACCATTCCATTTCCTCAAAGATATAATAATTATGGTTGATTTTTGGAGATTCAGTTCTATATTCTATTATACGTTAATAGTTTTACAAAATTATCCATCAAGACGTATCATTGAGTCTACAACAAGGCTTCCCCAAGGATTTAGAATGACATCAATTTTATTGCTGCGGATAGCCCGTTCAATATTTTTAGTAAAATGAGTAAAGAATCTCATGGTGTAACATGCTGTTCTTGCTGAAGAGTGGGATTTTAATAATATTTTGGTCAAATTGCGTATCTACTAATGTCGACTGGTGCACGAATTTCATTCGCACTAGAAACTACAGCAATATGACTCAACACATGGATTTAAAGTCAAAATTTTCCAATAAACTAGTGTGATTGGAGTACTGCCCTTACCTTCCAGATTTTGAGAAAATGATTTTCTGAAATGCAGCATCATCTTATTGCATTCTCTCAAAGTCATCATAATTTTGGGAAAATTATTTCATATTTGTGCCAGATGTCCCATTATATCATGTAGCGTGGTATACTTTGGTCCACTGCATGAGTTTACCACGAGGTTTATCAGGAATCTGGAATGACGTATATTCTGGCATACTCCTACCTTGATTTATCAGCTGTCTCATTCATTTCAGATTATCTGGATCATGAATCTTATGTGCCTCCTTACCTTTTGGTAGATATCATCTGTGAGAAAATCATCATCAAAATATGGACAGATCTCGAATTCCGGGCGATTACTAGCTATGGAGTTGAGAAAACTTTGAAATCGCTGCAAACTAATTTCACTATTTCTTTCGGGTGTTTTAGTACCTAAAAGATAACTAAATACCCGTTTGATTTACTTTGGAGCATCGCACCCGCGTATTCTGGATAAAAAACGAGAGCCCCTATGTATAAGCATAGGTATAAGGCACCCTTCAGTTGCCCAAATTTGGTTTCTCATCCTTGAACATATAATATCTGAAGTGTAAAAGAATGTGTATTGAGATAGTTTGGGTACTCTACAGTAACCCTATGTAATCCCAGTTCCATTAGAGATAGATATTTCACTTACTTAAACTCGCATTTTTGTAGTAATTGATTTTCACAAGCCTCGCATTACTTGCAGGTATATTTTACGATCGGTACGACTCTTAGGCACAGCATGTATTCGAGTGTCTTGGAAGGATCACACGTGGTTCCAGCCCCTTTCGAAGCTATAGTATAAATTCATATGCCATGCGTAATACGCATTTTTTTAACCAAATCACGCAGGACAAATTTTTTTGTTCAGTCTCGCATTTCACTTCGGTGTCGATCACACCTCTGTGACTGAATTAGATTTGTAGATTTTGGCTCGAATTAAAAGATGCCATCACAAAAGGGACGAAATTTCTATCGCACTAATCACCACATCATTTGCAGTGGTGATATTAGAAAAATCAGTAAATTGTCGGACACTCAGTCAAGGAGTCACCACTCTTACACAGTAATAGGTTTAGTCTCAGGCTCACAGCGTATAGTTCTTGGATCCCTCATCAATCATTCCCTAGACTTATAGGATGATTGGCCAATCACACCAAAAGCTACCAGCTAAGCCGTACGCGAAATTCTGAGCGGAACATGTGAAATTTGCAATTCACTCGAACGCTACATGCTCCTGCGTTCGAATCGAGAAAACTACGAGTTCAGTGTTAAATACCTTCAACTGTTAGGAGATCTTTGAAAACTTCCAACGTACAACACAAAATTATTCAAGGGACGATTGTCAGGACGTTCCTCGAGTCAAAACATTAAAATCGTCCAAATCTTGAGATATGCCCATATGAATACAATTATTAAGAATTCTTATTCCCAACAACGTATTTTATGCAATTTTTCCATGTTAGAGTGTTTAAAAATTCCATAAAATATTATTCGCACCTGATGCGTGAGGCCTGATGGCTTCCTGCGGCGGCTCGGGCCGGAACGCAATCACTCAGAAGTGAACTATAACCTCATAATTTCGGTGCAAAATCTACCATTCTGGAGTTTTCCTCCACGACTTACTTCTAAACTCTTAAACAAGCTTGAATTTCGCATTTCTCACGCCCTCAGATAGGACACTTTGACATTGAAGTTCACCTTCTCAGAGTGATAGTCGAGGAACTTATTCAGCCATATTGGTTTTGAAGAGAGGGCTTGCATAGATTTTGACGAAAAAAACTCGATAACGCCTGATTTTTTAACGTACAGCTGATGAAAAATTAGCAAAGTCAGGCTTGGCCTCATGTCTTACCAAATTGTCTGTTTAACACTGATTGATATCCTGGTCATTGATTTCTTCACCAACTTCTTCCGACTGATCTCGTCCATTTTATCTTCTGCTTCCAAACTCTGCTAGAAGTTGGAGACATATGTGAGAGTCGGATCTCACATGCTCTAGATCATTTCTTGTCCACGAATAGGACAAATACTAATTGAATCCGACCACGAGCTGAAACTTCATCAATAAGACGAAATAATTTTACTTCCAACTTCACACTGATACTATCTAGATTTTTCATTCAAGCTATCAAAATTTCATATCCATACAAAAAAGCTATTCAAAATACAAAAAGATTCTTCCTTCGTCGTCTGACTATAGCCTGCCTCATTCTACTTGCTCTCGCATGTTCACGCGCTATTCATCAGTCAGATATGGTGATTTGCCGCTCCAGTTGGGCTCGTAGCATAGTGTATACTATACATATACATACGTATAGACATGGACTCTGACACAGCCAATCGATAAATTCACTCGCGTGTCCATTTGACTTATCTGCTTCGTTTGACGGGTAAACACGATGTGCGTACACATATACTTGCACGCATGAAACGTTCAGTTCTCAGGGAAATCTCCCTCTGCGTTATTTTTCTTCTATTTTTATATTTAACCATAAAATCGTTCAAACATAATCGAGAGGCAATATTTGCGCACCGTATATATATTATCATCATTTGTATATTATCCAAGTCAACGGAGCATCTCATTCCTCTTTCAACTCTATGCATGATTATGTAGCTAGTGTACAGGTATTAAACTAGACTTACTGATAATATTATCTCACACGCATCGACTGCGTGCATGGATGTATAATTTCATAGAGTCAAAGAGACCAGAATATCTCGGTATATCGATTCATTGTAAAAACAAGCAATTCGAATGTTTTCATAAGAATAGGTCTGTTTCTCCGCATCGAAATTTTCTTCTCATTTATGGTAGTGAAACTTGAGGCAGTTTCCTCCTAGATCTGTGGTTATCATCAAAATTCCGATAAAGCTCTTTTTTCCCACCTTCAACATCCAAACTTCGGTAGTTACGGTGATTCCAGACCGTACCAAAGTGTTCCAGATCGTCCCAGACCATTCCACACAATCCCAGGTCATTCCGGACCATTCAAAACCATGCCAGATTGTACCAAACCGTACAAAATCTTTCTAGACCATTCCAGACCGTTCTAGACCGTATTAAACTCTCCCAGATCATTTTGATTCCAACTCATTTCAGACCGTTCCAAACCATGCTAGATTGTTTCAGATCGTCAGCAGTCTTCCAGACTGTTCTGGATCATTTCATACCGGACCAAACCATCCATGTACCAAAGCATCGACCCACCCACTCACCAACCCATCCACCAGACCATTTCAGGCCCTCAAACCGTACTATACCGCACCAGACCATACCAGAACGGAATCAGATCGTTCCAGATCGGACCTAACCATCCGTCTACACAACCAATGCCCTGCCCACTCACAAACTCATCCACCTCACCATTTCCGGACATTACAGACCTTTCCAGATCGTCCGACAATAATCAGAATCGTCCATGACCGTCCCGAATCATTCTAAAATGGACCAAACCATCCATCTACCCGACCACCGACCCACTCACCACTCTTCAACCAATTCGCCCATTAACCCATTCGTGACCCATACCCATATGGTCAATCACCATTAAATTTCATACCTTCCATATGGGAAACCCGATAAGCGGAATGTGGAGTGACAAATTTTGTTTGGGCGTTCAGTCATCATAATTTCTCGTTTATGGCCTGGAAACCCCTGGAATACTATAGAATAATACTCCGACTATAGAAAAACCGTGAAGTATAAATAACCAATTTCCAAGAGAAGCTTAGATCCTCCTATTGAAGGCAAGTAATTCATGGAACACCATCCTCGCACACCAGAAGGATCATTCTGGGAAATTCCAAATTTCCAGTGTCTTTCCAAATCTACTTTCTTATTTTCTGATAGGTGGCAGAAATTGTCTGATACACTTTTCGATTGAAAACCTTCTCGCGAAATTTTTTCTGGGAATACTTCCTTCCTGATACTGATTGCTAGATTACTCTTGGAGCCCGTTTTACAAAAAAATTTTTATACCCCACAACAGTTTTTTCGGCCGGGTAATTAATTCTATCTTGAGAATGTTGTATCGATTCGTGAAGGATTCTAGGGAATTCAATAGGGCACCCAAGAATCTCAATTAAAATCTCGATTCTGTGGATAAAAAAGCTCGGTTAAGTATTTAAATGAACCCAATACTTATCCCTGTGTAGAATCTCCATTACATAAACGACCAAAAGGAATGGAAAACACGTTTTAGGTTATGATTCAAGGTCACCATGAACAACGTTTCTGTGCTGAACTAGATGTATATAATTCGAAAAGTGAAACTTGCCAAACTAGTTCAAAGGTACGAGGGCGAGTTGCAAGGATAAACTTTTGAAAATTCATCTCGTATGACGTAATTATCTACGTATATGAGCGGATCACATGACTCGTCAAAGTTTCACTCACAGTAGTTATGTAAAGAATAAATAACCTCAAAGTATTCTTCTGTCTTTGCTGGTCATCACATTGATCATTTAAAAATATTCGTCCACACGATTCACTCGCACTTTTTTGACTCTTAATTTTGAATTCAATAACTGATCCAATCAAATTTCTCATAAATTGCTGGCTCAACTGAGGCGATTCAACGTGAAAGGATTGCGTGTAATTTCTTTCCAAAGTTTGGATGCCTCGAACAAAGTAGGGTCGTAGAGTAAACTGAATTTTTGTCCAATTTGTATAGATGTAACGGTAGGTTCTCGTAAAAATCGTTTCCAGAGCGATATCGATATGGAAAAAATATCAATCAGTTGATTTCGAATGCTTAAGTAATTCCTTGATACACTGATGAGGGAAAAATTAATCTCTCAAGAAAATATATCGTACGTCACAAGTAAGTCAGGAATGAGACGAAATTTTAAATTTTGATAAACAGCAAACCCAAATTGTAGTAACGTGAAGATATATAAAACTAGAGCTGTCCTAGTCTTGAATTCAATTGAATAATTGTATAAATTTTTATCAGATCGGAGTCGATTCAAAAATCATATCAAGACGAATTATTCTCTCAATATCAAAGATAACCTACTCAGTTCCAATCGCCTGAAACATTTTGACCAAAAAATTTTAAATATGCCAGAAATTCAAAAATCGTACACACCTCTCTGTCATAAATAAAATTCGGATTTAGTGCAATATATAAGCAAGGTGTTTGACTTTCACCAAAGAAAAGTGCTACAGAACATATGTCTTTGTGTGTGAGTGAGTGCGAGTATAGCTTTCTATACCGTTGCTCCGCGTTTGCTCTCTTTATTATTCACGCTTCGCAAGTGCGCTCGAAAGAGCGAGCTGAGGTTCTTGGATGCTGTGAGGTACATACATAGCTGCAGTATGTGTGTGTGTATATGTGTGAGTGAGAAGCGTGAGAAACGGCTGAAAGATGGGATTGTTAGAGAGAGAGAGAGAGAGAGAGAGAGAGGGGGGGGGTTGAGGGTGAGAAGAGGGCTATATAGTCGTCTCTTTCTCGGATCGAACATAGTCGCGGCCCTCTCTACACCCCATCTTTTGTGTCCTCCTCCTTCTCCTCTTATTCCATTCCACCTGCTTCTTCCCCTCTTTTACCATCCCTCTATCCCTATACTCAACGTCTGCTTTAGAGGTTAGGTATATATATATAACCCGGTGGGTTCTCTCCATTCCAATCCAAACCAAACCCCAGAGTGAGGGCCACGACTCGACTACCCCATGAGAAATTCAACATTTATACACACGTGTGTGAATGTGTATGTATGTGTGAGTAATGTAGCCATCCATAACCCTCCCATTTCCTCCTCCTCTTCTTCTTCTTCTTCTTCTTCTTCTGTCTGTCTGTCTATTCTACTGCGTTATACATTGTTACATTATAATAATATATGCAACTCACGTGCAGCAACCCGAGACTCTATTCTATTATTATTCTATACTATTTTGTTCCGGCATATACATACATATATATATACTTTCAATATCCAACTCAATCCGTATGTTACAATATGAAAATGTATGCATAGAAAATCGAATAAGTGTAAAGTTATAGACTCGTCTCGAGATATTCTCGCGACTGCAGGCAACTGCACGTGAGCTTTTTCTCTTCAGATAGATAAAAAAAAAAAAAAAAAAAAGAGAAATAGTATACAATGCCAATGTCATAGTCAAGATATTGCAACGCGTGCGGATTATTCTAATTATTATTGTTATATTACTGAGCAGTGTACACTAGATACTTGACTCGCGTGCGGCTAATATCAGGGTCACGTCTAAGTATATTGTAAACTTCCACAAGTTCATATTTATATGCTTTTATATTTTCATGCACACGTGGTCTACGTAACTGCAGTGATATTGTTAAAAAAAATACACGTGCTGTGATCTTGCATAGTATAGACTATTCTGGAGAATTTTTATGAGATTCAAGAAGACGTTTCTGGATAATCATAGTTTGAAGGATTGTGGAAATTTTTTAATTACATATTTTTTCATTCTCTTTTTTCACTTTCCGTAGATCCTACGGACCCAAAGGAATCAGTTTCATATCGCCCTTTTGTTTTTGGAAGGAAATGAATCAATGATCCACGTGATCAATTTCAATGTGAATTTGTATCATTTTCAGTTATCTCCAATAGACTACTACGGAGATTAAATCTATGTCACTTCTGGGATAATTGAAAAATAGTTCAATTCCGGCTGAATTGGTATAATAATAATCGACATCCGTAAATGGTCCTGCCAAATACGGCCTTTGGAAGTTCTATATTATCAATGAAGATAACGTAAAAGTGTAATCCAACTTCAAAAGAAGTGTAATCTTGCAGAATAATTTTACCACTAAATCGCACTCATCAGACGAGGGCCAATTTATAATTTCTTTTTGAACGAGAATTTCACCAAAAAATTCACTATAGTTTGCACCTAACACACTTCCTAAACTCTTCGGATTTCTGTCATCCATTAACAATATTCTATTTCCCCAGTTCGGTCTAATTTTTTTCATCAGTATGTTTCAAATTACAAACATGATATTTTTGCACGAATCACGATTCACAATGTCTCTCTTTGAACAAGAATGTGATGGAATATTGTGAGTATATATGGGTATTATATCGTGTAAAAATCATTTTGACAGTTTTCAACATGAGATGATATTTTTGTAATACTTCCGCCTGACTAATACGAAAAATGGAGACGAGCTAATAATACCACGCGCAAAAATTATTTCAAGTTCAGCGGGCTGACCTATTCTACCGGTAGCTTTAGCTCATCTTAAAACTTTTCAACATACCTTCGTCAATCTCAATTATTATCCAAAACATACAGATAACTTCTTGGAGAAATAACTAAAGCAAACTCACTTCATCTCATCAACAATTTTTTGTTCGAGTTCGTCCATCTGGCTCCAAACTAAAACAATTGCTGCCTGATCGAATGTCGCAGATCCCAGAGAAGTTTTCAAAGAACTTAAAAAGTTCCCAAAATTAGTAATCAGACAATTCAAAATACATAGATCAAGGGAGACAAGGTCAAATATTTCTGGTGATATTTCATCAAGCATGAAATCTCGGCTTCAAAATTCAAGAGGTGGTATGTACAAACTCATACTAACCCTTAAAAACCAAAATACATTTCGTTCCATTTCAAAGTATTCATAACATGAATACTTTGAAATGAAACGAAATGTATTTTGGTTATCTAATGTGATTACTGCCTCGCCACTACTCATTCGGCTTGTAACTTTTCTTGATAAAACAGTGGCTCCTAAGAATGAGTAATGATAGATCGATTGATGATACTGAAAACAGGTTTTTTATAAAGTTCAGTGAGGTGGCGTGTTGTCAATCAGTGGACTAATCAGTCAGTCCCACCGATAACCCTCTCAGCCATCAAACATATATTTTTTACTGAAACCAGACCGAATCAGACCGAAATAGACCAGACTAGAGTGAATTCGGCCAAAACAGACCTGATTTGGACTGAACTAGAATTGATTGGTCCGAATGAGACCGTATTAGACCAAATTATACCAAACTAGGCCTGATTAAACCGAACTAGACCGAATGAGACCGGATTAGGCCGAATTGTACCGAACTAGGCGTAATTAGACCAAATTAGTGCAAACAAGACCGGATTAGATCGAATTGTACCGAACTAGGCCTAACTAAGCCGAATTAGACTAAACTAGAATTAAAGACAGCAAACTAGACATAATTGAATCGAAATAGACCGTACCATACTAGTCCGGCAGTTCTAGTCCGGTACTAGTACAGTAATTCTACGGTGGTATCAGTACGGTCCCAGAAGAGTACTAGTGCATTCGTAGTAGGTCTACTAGCCCTAGAAATACTTATGCAGTCCTAGCGGTCCTAGTATGATTACGATCATGGCTTACACCTTATATACAGAGCTTATCTACCTGAAAATCAGAAAAAATAATGCAAGAAAGCTCAATCCAATGTGGGCGTAACCACAATCCAAATAGCTGACTAAGAAGTAAAAGAACGAGGAAATGAGAAAGAGAGGGATCGCAATATCGCAATGGCAAAGAGATTCAGTCGTTGTGAAATTGCGAGGGTTGGTTGGCTCACCCTCTTCTGAAAGCAACTGAGGGAAAAGCCATGAGGGAGGCGTACAATTCCATCTCACAGTCATATATATATAATACTCACAGTTCTCAGTCATAGTATTACTATCCCGATCCCCTCCAACTGCAAACGTCGGAGATTTGCCATTGGCTTTTGCGACATTCGCAAACCAATGGGACTCGTACATTCAGTACAAATACAACCCACACACACACACATACACACATACACAGTTGAATCGCGCGCGCAGCTTTTACCTTTAGCTCTAACTTTGGTATATATTCCAATTCCCGGAAACTCCTGTTGCTGTGAGAGGTACACTTGTATATTTATACAGTTTACCAGCAGTAGATTGGCTCAGTGAAAGCAATAGGAACAGCCCCTACAATCGTCATACGCTCAGCCATTGGTTGTATAACTCCCCTCAAACGAGTTTCTTGATTTCTATTCTATATCTGGGGAACTCACTCTGTGATGCCAATTCTGATTGGACCTCTTGCAGAACCATTTCCCTCTTTATGCTTCGACGAAGACTGAAATTTGGTTGGAGGATGGTCTAACTGACAGTGTTGATTTCCCTGATGCATTTGAATTTTTTTTTTTCTTCTAGTTATATTGATTTTTTTTCTGCTACAACCAACAAGTGTGACTCGAACCATTTCAATTGATTCAATTATAGTTTGATCGATTCTATCGTTGTTGTAAGAATATCTAGCCTTACCTGTAAACTGCAAGAACATTATAACATTCTCATGGTGGGCTGACTATTCATTGACCTTCTCTACTGCTCATCAATCATATCTCCTTATCACCACTTTGAATCTGGTTAGATCCCAGCCATATTTAGTCTATAAGTCAAACAACATCATCCTCACTATTTACAACGATGCATTGAACATATCAATATTCTTCAAGTATCGTGTCAGCTCATGAGATCATGAAATGAATTTCATCGAATCAGACCAGAATCTAAAATATGAGCTTACATGTACAAATGCGACAAAGTTTTTTTTTTCACGAACTCAAGAATACGGGTTTTGACAATATAAATCAATGTTTATGAGCTATTTGTTCCACCAATCATAAGAATTTCAATTCTATTAGAAAGTTCGATCATCAGTTTATCACCTATATTGACACATGTTTAACTTGACAAAATACATCATATATCCGGGAGCTATTTTTCAGAAATAGGAGTCTTCCCGTCAAATCCATCGTACGTCTACTGATGATATTTTGTGTCAAAGTCCGAGAAGGATACATTTTCATTTAAGTCAAAGATTATGGTATGGATCACGGGTGTGTATGGATTTTATGTTTCATACTTTCGACCATTCAACCTATCATGAACGAGGTTGAGGATCGAAAAATCAATCAATAATATGAGTATAGATCGATCTCAGTGAATTCTTGATGAAAAAGTTTCGTGAATTCTTTGTGTATCATTTAGGTAAATTTTCAAAAGCGAATTTTTACAAGACAATTTGACCAAAAAGTAGATATATTAGGTATTTATATCAGAGATGTAGGCACCCGGTGATTCACCGACTAATTCTGTCATTAAAATTATTTTTATATGAAAAATTTTACAGAAATTCCGTTATATTCCACCCCAAAAATTGTTCATTCTATAAACAATTTTTGCACGAAATGAAACGGAATCTCTGACGAGAAAATAAAGAATGCCCAGAGGAAACTTTTTGTTCAGAAAATTGTCCACAAAATTGAGAATGGGTCAAAAACTGACCGTTTTGTGCAATCTTTTTCATCTCCTTTGAAACTAGAGCTAGATTTTTTATTGTACCCTGTGTCAATTTTGTGAACAATATTTCAAAGAGATGAAACGGCAATCCTACAATAGGGTTAACGATTTTCATTTCATTCCATTCTGATAATTAACCACAACCACATGGAAGATTAAATTTAAAAAAAACACAAATTCAAGGACGTATTCCATGCTTTCTTCGTAGAAAAAAGAAATCTTATCGATCATCGTAACACATGAGCAACCATACCCAATATTCAAGGGGATAGAGCGATACACATTTCCATACTTTTGATTCATTGTATACGTAGATAAAGTTCCTTCAGCTTCGTTGGAATTATTTAACAAAAGTTCCGGTATCAGAAACGTTTTTAGAACTTTGCATGCCTTACTAGTAATCTAGTTTTGGCAGATAACCTCATCGATCCTCTTCAATGCGGATGTAATAAAACAAAGCTTCATATTTCATGATTTTTTCCCACATTTCTGTTGAAAAATACTGAACCCAATCGGAAAGTACATAACCTTAAAAAACTTGAAAAAATTCGAAATAATATTATTATAGACTAGAATAGACGAAAGCTCTAAATAGAGTTTTGGATATAAACTGGTAACAGCCGTGTCAGTAATAAGAAGCATCCGTGCATCAATGAATTCCAGCCGCATATCCCTCACACTCAAAATATATACAGTATCACTCATACATACATACATATATATTTTATGCTCGTAAAAGCCATCAGAGGGAAAGAGGCTGACGCCATTTTCGAGTACACCAGAAGCTATTCTGTATAAAGAGAATTTCACACAGTCAGTCGTTGCTTCCATACACATTAACACACACACACACACACACACACAGAGCAGCAACTCCTCCAAAGAGGAAAATGGAAAGAGGGCCATATACAGCCAAGCCAAGAGACAGGAAGGAAAGTAGGAGAAGGAAGCAAGAGACAGAGAATATATAGTAGCAACCCACGCGCAATGTTTCCACTACTACTACTACTACTACTACTACTACCCCTCTACAGTCGTTCACTCCAAAAGTCCAAAGCTATATTATATCCCCTTATTCCCCTGCTAACACTATATACGAGCCCCGCCCGGGATCCATATACCCCCTTTTATATACAGTCTGCAGTGAATACATAGACTCTTGCGAGGCTCTTGCCCTCTTTCACTTCAAAATATATATATCTACAGGTCGGTTGTAACCCTCCCAAGCTCATACTTTTATATCCCTCTGCAATTTTTTCTTTCTTTCGTCTCACTCTCTCACCTGCTTTATTCTTTTTCCCCTTGCAAATCCATCCATTTTGAATGACGGATATATTCTTTCTTCTACAGAACCCTGATACCATCATTTTGTGAGACTTGAATAAAAGTATAAGAAAGGAGAGGGTGAGGAGATGGACGGGGGGTGGTAAGAAAAGCAAAGAATGAAGCGAGCCAACTTTTATGACCTGAGGCGCGCAAGAGACTCTTTTTCCAACGTGTATTCTTCCTTCCTGACTGCCATTCTGAGTTTAATACTTCGATTTTCTATGGTGTATCATAACAATCTTCGGTGAGAAAGGGAGTCAAAACATTTTTTATAACACCGGCACACAAAAAAAAGTATCAGTACTTTTGACCAGACCTACTTCTCATTAAATATTTTGACACGCTGAATCCGAATCCGAGGTATAGGTTAGGCCCGTTCCTATCTTGTTTTCGAGAAAATGGTGAAAAATACAAAAATAGCGCAGAATATCACGATTTTCTCGGAAACAAGATAGGAACGGGCCTAACCTATACCTCGGATTCGGATTCAGCGTGCCAAAATACATGAAGAAAAGTAGGTCTGGTCAATAGTACTGATACTTTTTTTTTGTGTGAAGGTGTTATATTACAAAGCTTTGGAAGTATCGTTTTCTGACGATCAAACATACTTATTATTGCCTTGCTATCGATATCATCGAATACATACTGGTAAGTGCTCTGCAATGTAACATATGAATGAAAATTCCATGACCTATTTGTCAATCTTATATAATTTTATTACTTTTCATCGAGAACAATTTGCGACTCACCTCATATAGCTGTCAATTGATTTATCAGCGTTAATAATTGAAGGGGTGGGTGGAAAAAGGGCGTAACCGCCATTATGCCCTTTTTCCGGACATCGCTTTTTTGAGCCTCTATACCAAGATCTACCATCCCCTGAAATCCATTTTCGTAAGACCCCAAAAACCGTCTGGCAGATGAAAGGGCGTAGCTGCTATGATAAGATGTTAAAAAGGCGTAACTGCTGTGTTATCATTTCAAAAGCAGGGCTTAATTTTTTGCTCAGCCCAACAGGATTTGGGAAAAGGGCTTAAGTACCTGACTGAAAAGATTCAGAAGGGCGTAATTACTCTGTAACAGGGCGTAAGTGAGAGCGGATCTGGAAAAGGGGCCTAATTACCGAGGAAAAATTTTATAAAAATTCTCCAGAGCCTGGAAACGCTTTTCCACCTAATATAACGATAAAAACATGTTGTTTTACCTTCAAATTGAGTGTTTTTACCCTTCCCTAGTGAAAAGAATCTCTCGTCATTTCCACACGACTGATGGAAGCTTTTCGTGTCCATAGAACCGTGGAACATGAATCGAATCACCCCATAGCAATCAGATATCTTTCAAAACATGCCCAGGAACACTCTCAAAAAATTTGGAGATGATTGGACTTGATCTCCAGATTTGATTCCTTTTTTTGTGAGGAAGAAGGACCGAAAATTGACCCTGTATTCGGAAAAAGGGCGTAATTGCATTTTTTGAAATTGCTGAAAAAAGCTCGAAATCAAATTTCATCCCCCGGCTAGGGTTGGGCTATTTCGAGGATGCTATCTTCTTCGAAATAAGTAAGCTCAACTCGTCCAATTATGTCTCTAGCGGTTTCTATTAAGTTTTTATTGATTTTCTCAAAATGACCATTTTGCAATTACGCCCTTTTTCCACCCACCCCCTCAATTGCAATAGCATTATTTTTACTAGACGATCCTGATTCATATTTCACAGTAATTCTAGATGTGCGATGATAAGTCTGGATGTAGAAAAAATTGGGTGATGGCGGGATAGTAAAATGAGCCGCAATCATAAATGTTAATACACACTCACATTATTCAAACTACTTGATGTCGAGTCCGTTGCTGAGCCTGAGTTGCTGCGTGCGATTGGTTCTTAGTTTGTATGGGCCGATGCCGGTAATTCGTCAGGACCGTTGGCTGCCTTGGTCAAAAAGTTGTTGACACTCGCGATTTCGGTTGCCTTAAACTCATCGCTTGAGCCATTTTGCGCATCGACTTCTCGGCATTAACGATGATACAAATTCTTCCGTTAGCAGGGTAAAAATTCTCACGACCCGGACATTGAACAGGAATAAATTACATACTTGCTGTGGCTCATGTCGCATCAATTCATTTTGATGGTGCTCTAATTCATGTCGTGCAAATTGAGAAGATTTGCATGGACTAGGTGCCTAATGAACAATAGATCGCATTTGCTAATGGTGAAATCTCGTCTGTTGATGGATTCTAAATGCAATTTGCTCATGCCACTCTCATAGTAACCAAATAACCAAGAATAGTTGCACAAAAACATTTTCACACTCACTTTGATCACTTTCCATTTCACTAATGTTTCACAAGTATTATCCGCTTGTTTGCTGTTGCTCATTCGACGATTTTGCCACAATTAAATCGCTCAATCGTGGGGAATAAACCAAACGACGTTTATCCTTCTTATTCGCGAAGTTGTCGACTAGAAATCGAAATACTCCCGATGCGAGTATAGCAAATATCCCATTTCTCATATGGAACTTTTCAAGTAAAGATGTACATTGCGAGAATCGGTAGAAAGTCCCGAACGACTCTGTATTAATTCCGGAAGATAATCAGGTAAATTTCCCAAGTGACTATACAATTTTTCTAGTTTGCGCAACTGAAATTTTGCAGAGTACGGTTTCAGAAATAATCAAGAAAGGCTCTTGAGTATTTCCAGTTCCGATCGGGAAAAAAATCAGATCAAATCCGGACTTTTCCCAAGACCAAATTCTCTTGATTAGAATCAGTACTTTTTCCAGAGTGATTCTGGAATAATTCCAGAGGATATGCGTCCATGACACGCGAATCTCAACGCCTCTGGAATATTTCCAGAATCTTTTTTCTCAGGGCGCCAATTTAAATCTTTTTTTTTCTGGGAAAATTAAGACAGTTCTACTCCGGTTGATCGAAATCAGACGGACTTCAGCTTATTTTAAATGTACTAAGAAAATTTTCTGGAATAAGCTAAGATACGGTGAAACATGTTGTGGTTGACCGAAATGGTTGGAAAAATCGCTCAATGGGGCAACTTGAGTACACCCTTTTGCAAGCTCGCGAAAAATCATTTTAAAAAAAATCGTGATATCTCGGTTCTGGTTTGTCAATTTTAAAGTTGTTTTAACTCATTTCGAAGGTCGTGAAACAAGCTTCAAAATGCGATACAAGACGTTGCAAAATATTAAAGTGGGCCAAAACTTTCAGCAAAACGGCTTAAGGAGTGGGGGGCATATCCGGTACACTCACCTTATAAGTATCCAATATGTTCAAAAAGTTCCGGGCCCCTCACCCCTATATCTCCCAGAGTCACTACTAGCGAGGAAATGTTGATTACAAGAGTTGTTGGATATCAAATGAGGGTTCAGATAAGCCCTCTCAAATTCCCCCGACCCCCCCCTCTCCATTCGCCCCATTGAGGCCAACTTTCAATTTTTAGATGGATACCCCGCATTTTGACCTCAGGTTCCTAAAGAACGGAAAATTCTACGATCAGATAGGTCTGTATGACATTAATCAAGCTGACCTCCAGGAATCAATGGGAAGGATGCGATGACCTACGAATCACGGAACCCCCTCAATATCTCCCGAATGTGACGTCTAATGAACACGTGTTGGATACAGAAGTTGTTGGATATCAAGAGGGAGTTCAGGGTAGTTCCACCCTATCCCCAGCCCCCCTCCTCATATTTCTCCACGATTGAGTCTAGCGAAAGAATGTGAAATACAAAGGTTATTGGAGATCAAATCAGGGTTCAGATTAGTCTTCCAAAGTCCCCCCCCCCCCCCACCAAAACCCCTCCTACGACTCATTGAGGCCAGCTTTGAATTTCCAGATAGAAACCAAACCCCCATTTAATTCCTCAGGTTTTGAAAGAGCAGGAATTTCTATGTTCGGATATTTTCCTTTGTGATTTTTTTGAGTGACCTTCAGGAGATCTTAGGGGTTGTTCTTTCTTTGAAATAGTGGACTTCCCTTCCTCCCCCCATACCTGAGGCCATAATGGGGGTTTCCATTTGAAAATCAAAAGCTGGTCTCAATGGGACGAATTGCGTGAGAAGCCGGGAGGGCCTCATCTGAACCCTCATTTGTACTCCAACAACTTTTGTATCTAACATTGTTCCGGTAGACGTGATCCGGGGGAAAAGCGTAGGTCGGAATCGTCCTGAACTCCCACTTAGGAGGCTCGAGCGCGTTTTAATAAAACATTTTTTTTCGGATCGGCGCAAGTGGGCTTAAACTATAGCTAAAACTACCAGAAATGTAAAACCGTTGAAAAAACATGGGGTCAACCACCGAAATTGTGAGCAAATTGACTTCGAAAATTATTTCTGACTACACGTAACCTTATGGGCCAGACGCGTTAAGATGAGCTTGCGTGCTAACTATTCATATGATTTCTGTTCTGACCAAAGAAAACGGTTCTTTTATCCATTCCCTATAAATTGGTACCAGGAAAACTATGGGTCAACCATCAAAATTTCGAGAAAATTAGAGTGAAAGTAAAAAAGCTAGCGTTGCAGCCAGCGCTTGCATTGTGAGTATATCTATGTATAGCGCCAATGACTCGGTGGAAGGGGAAAAGGCGCGCGGGGCCCCGTGCGCGGTACGCTCCTAGTAGATTATTATGACCCCTGCTCATGACCCCTTGTCACCTTCACCAATGTCATGAAGATCTATCTGGACGGGGAATGTTCCGAAGCTGAGGTCAAGCCTGGCTGTTTCTACTTAAAAATTCAAAGTTGGTCTCAATGGGGTATATTGGGGAGGGGGACTTGAAGTGGCTAATCTGAACCCCCATTTGATATCCAACATTTTCTCGCTAAATGTAACGCTGGGGAGATACGGAGGGGGTCTAAATTTTTTTAACATACTGCAGATGTACCGTAATGTATAGGTTATAGTCCGCAGCTTGGGAACGCTTGAGCGTTACACTGCCACTTTGGATTTCATCTTTCGGTCCTAAAGAGAGGCTATTCCGTGACGATTCCAGCCAAACCTGTGACGCGCATTTCCTGGACCCTCCTGCGATTACAGCCATATAGGTATTCATGTCGGAAATGAGGCGCTCCATCGCCAAATCCAAACATTTCTTCCAACAAAGCTTCGGTATAACGGCGCTCGTATCTGCAACTATTAGGCTTTCATCCGAAATAGAGGAAAAACCCTGTACTAGACCAACTACAACACTCCACGGCCATGTTTGAGTTACCTTCACATCCCCATGACTAACGAGGGGAGCACCAACCTTGCGGATTCTGGATCTTGCCGAAACTTTGGGAATTTTCTTGTTTTGGTAAGAAATGAAGGTACCCGAGAGGGTTTCCTCCAATGGGGCTCCTACTCTGAGATACAGCCATGGATGTTAGCATTGTCAGCATATCTTTACGGATTTTCAATTTGGACCTGTATGGACAATGTAAATCTCCATAGCTGTATCTCGGGCTAGGAGGCCCATTGGACAAACGGTCACCCTTCTGGGTACCTTCATTTCTCACTGAAACACGGAGATTCCCAAATTTTCGTCAAGATCCAGGACCCATGAGGTTGGTGTTCCTCTTGGAAGTACAGATAACCAGTACCTTCGTAAGTCATAGGTGGTCATATATTGCCACAATTTAGCCGGAAACATGTTCATGATCATACAGTATACCTATTCTTACTAAAGCCCTTACTCATTCTGCTCACTACAGTGGACATAGTCCGAAACCGATATTCGTGAAAGCTTTAGTTTCTCACGTAAATTTTTAGAAATTTTTATAAAATTCCAAAAAGTCCCTGCAAACGTCAGGATCAAATAACCATATTGATGAAGCCCTTATATGCTACTATTGTGGAGAAAGACGTGAAAGACCAAAAATTTTTACTCTTGTATTTTTGACATTCTGTCATTTATAGATTACTTATAAACATTTTTCGTGTTAGAGATTTTTTTGAGACCGGTAAGAGAGATCTTAGGTAGAGGAAGGCACTTTGAAAAACACTGAAGTTGACTATGGTTGTTAACAAAACGATTTACAGAAGAGGGAAGGGCGGACAGATTGAGCGTAATTATCTCACACTTTTCTGTAGATAAAATAAGAATCAATGATCCCTCGAAGTCCATTATTTTATCTGATTACCTCCGAAATTAGTTCATAGCAAATTAAATTCATGAAATTTTCACTTGATCAAACTCCATCCTCAAACTAATCATACCTAGATTTGCACATTACATACTTTTCCATAACAGCTATATCAATATTTATTGAAATGACTACGCATCATGGAAATTCCAAGTCCAATATCTTGTGATCGAATTTGAAACGTTCGTGTTTTGCAACCAAAGTTTCGCTGACGTGTTCTCAAAGTGAAAACACATTTTGGATCTGTTTGTACAATGGAATCATACAGTCACATCTAGAAAGAGTTTGAACGAAGAAAGGATTGATTTGAAACATGGCAAAATTACTCTTGTAGATTCATGAAATAGATCGCTGTATTGATAAACTTCCTATCCATACTTTTTTTCACCTCATATCTGGGCATCTCACTCCAATAGCAAATTTCTTATCTTCCTGACTTAATAGCCGAGTACAATACCACAAAAAATTGTAAATTCCAGAAGGAAGCAAATCTGCCAAAAAAAATTTATTCCCGATTTTGTGATGATAGAACATAAAACGTGAGCTGCCGCTTGGAAATAGATAAATCAGCAAATAGTAAGAGGTCATCTGCGTCAAAGCTTTTGCACGACGTCGATCTTGAAAAAGCCAACGTGTCAGGAATCTTTTGGCTCTTCATGTATTATTAATATCGTTTTCATCTTCAAAAGGTATATTATTATAAAGAGTCTTGAAAAAGCACATGTGACTCGAGCTCGCAAACCACCAATGTCAAAGTCAATAACACGCTTTGTTATCGCTAAAATCTGTCGCGGTGCATTGGAAAGTTTGTTTTTACATTTTCAAAGCAAATAACCGCGCCCTAAGCAGAAATTTTTTGCTTCATTCCTGCGGACAATTTCGCGTATCAACATTTTTTTGTCGAGATTCATTGGAAATTTACCTTTTATCTCATTAACATTCTTCAATTCCTTGCAGATGGATGATTACGAAACGGGAAAAAGATTCCTTTTATATTCTCAATTCATTATTTCAGACTCTTGTGTTCAAGTAAAAAGAGATGGGCCCGAAATCAATTTTTGGAATTTCATTTCATTTTGTTTTTAATAGTTTGCGCCACATTTTGTACAGTGTTTCCATTTAGTTGGTCAAAATTATTATATTCATTAAAATCGGAACGATAATGAACTTCCGTGAGAATTTCTAATAGAACTTGCAAATAACTCAACAAGATAATCGAATATTAATTCCGGGTTCGTCCCTGACAGCCAGTAAGATAAGATTTATTATTTATTTTTCGAAAACAGAGTACAGTCTCTTCCGCTTATAACGAGGTCGGTTGTTACAAGATTCCAGTCATAATAGGAAAGTTATTCTTCTGAATTCGGTTGGCCCTCGTATTAAATCTAATGGAACTGCGCAGTGTTGGTAACAACGAGGTTACAATACGACCATGGTTGTAACGCATTCTTTTGTTCGATCTCTTATCCACCTCGTTATAACCGGAACTGACTGTAAAATCAATTTATTGATTGGAAATAGTCGTACATGATGTGACCAATCATAGACTGGATTCTTATTTTTTTTTTATTAAAGATTGAGAAATCATTGGAAAATCATGAACAGTTTTCTCAACCCAGTCGCAAATAAGAATTGAGCTATGGGAAAATAAGAATGATTGATCAGAATTCAATTCTGCATCCTCCACCGAAATCTTGGTTGAAGAAGGCATTAGATGGAACCTGATTCACCGATATAAGAAAAGAAATGTGGTTGGGGAGGATGGTCTCAGGCGGAGATAGAAGAAGTGAATCAGGGAAAGAAGACTTTGATAAATGACTGTTGAGAAAAAGTAAAGACGATACATCTTCGAGAGAAGCTGGGCTTCTCCATCTCTCTACATCAGTTTATCCACTATCCTTCAAAAAACTTGGAGGACAGTATGTATATAACCAAACGGTCTACCCTCTTCCTCAACGACCGTTGACTTACTCTATTTCCCATCATTTCGCAATTTTTGAAACATTATCAAAGCTGCGAAATTCAATCATTGCAGATGTTAAGATGCAAATCGCTTGAAGATACTGAATAAAACTTGACCTGGATCTGGGGTTTGTAAGAGTATATGGGATGCGTTCCGCATCTCATGGCTCCTTACGTAACAATCCAACATTTTACGAATAAGTCATTCTAGGACTACTTGACATTAAATTACAGCCGTAAGATGTTTATTTTCATCTGTCTTTCAGGGAAAAGACTAGAGAAAAATGAGGTAAGTGTAACCAACATGCCCCTTTTGACCCACTTGAACATTTTTCAACATACTCTAGTGCATTTGAAAGCTTATTCCGAGACTTTGAGAACGAGCTGGAACACATTCAGTTTTGACCAACCAAACCCGAGTTATCACGATTCTTCCAAAAAGTGATTTCTCGCGAGTTCGCGAAGAGGTGTACCCAGCATGCCCCCCCAATAAGCCATTTTCTCAACAACTCTGGTCTACCTCGCCATTTTTTGTGAACTTAAATTCATTCTGAAGCCTGTACCAAGAACTTCAGAGTGAGCTGAAGTACCTCTCATTTCGATCAACTGAAGTCGAGCTGTGTTGATTTTCTAAGAAAAAAACGATGTAATCGGCGATGAAGTGCATGAAATCGTTCTAATCGGTGTGCAACCACATTTGGAGCTTTTCGCCAGTTCAAAACACTATTTCCAACCCGTTTTGACGTGATAAACACGTTCTGGGTGGTAAAAGAAGTCATACTGTGCGCCCTTTTGAGATAATCACATGGGGGGCATGTTGGGTACACACCAATTTTGGCCTCCATTTTTGCGAATGACCTCCGTATTTTCCTCATAAATCGCTCCATATCCAAGTTTTGCAATCCCTTGGAACGAATTTTGAAGATCTTTAAAGAGGGCATTGAATTGAGCGCTATAGTACATTATTGCCCTGGGCGCGTACGCCCAGTTCGGGCGCTAGGACAGTTTATTTCCCGAGCGAAGCGAGGGAAATGAGTCCTCCGCGCTCGAAATGGGCCTGCGAGCACAGAGCAATAATGATTTTCCATCATGAGAACCCTAAAACCGCATTTGAATGCGGCGTTTTTAGGTTAGGATGATGAAAAAGTACTTTGAGATTGGTCAAACCTAAAAATTTTGGCACAGGTTATACTAAACGCAGTTTCGTTGGCGGTTTCGTGAGAGTGCAGACACGGAAAATGCAAAAACTCACTTTATGCAGAAATCATTCCGAGTTGGTCCAAATCATGAAGATTCTCATATTTTGATATAACAAACGCAAAAAAATTGTGTGAAAGTCAACGAGTGCTCAGTTCTGAGATCGGCAATTGGAGGACATGTTGGGTATGAGGGCCTGTTGGGTACACTTACCCTAGTTGAACTGAAAACCCTCAAATGTCGAAAAGATATTTCAGCGAGCTTCCCTCAATGCACACATGCTCGGCTTTTCATACCATGACTCCAGACTAAAACTCGTTGCTGTATCAATTTTTATCACCCATATAGTTTACGCCATCATGAGCGTAATCTAGAATGGATTAACAAGTTGAGAAAATTGTACTGAAGTGAACGCATGCCTGATTTGCCCGCACCATCTCAGTCCATGTGCATATTTTTTAAATGTAAATTGGGGTGGTTTTGAGCATGTTCCCGAGACCAACATGATGAGCTTCAAGTACGTTGAAAAATGTCTAGCTGGGTCCAATTTGTTAAAAGTTTTGCGAAAAGAAGATTCTTCCCGCGTTCCAAAGAGAGACTCATTCTCATAAGATTTTATATGGGTTAAAGGTTCGTACTATCGGAAAATTTTGGATCCCACATGTTCATCCGAGAGTACCTTGCCTCACGTCGAACTTTCTGAGTTAAATGGATTGATTTCCATAGAGCAAAGAATAAATTCAGAAAAAAGACATGGAAGCAAATTATTCACACTCCACTTTTTTCAATAATATCCGCGTAGAATTGGTTAAAAACCAAATTTTGCCATTCTGGAAGGAGCATTCCAAAGTTGGAACGGAGACAGAAAGAAATGTTCCGAGCTTCATCAATACCTTTGTTTGCAGTCAAGAAGGTCAAAGGTACGAAGGGCTCACGTGCTTGGTCTAAAAAAACCTAGAGGTCGTTAAATATTGATCAAGAATGCTGACTTTTCTATATTTTAGTAACAGAAAAAAATAGTCCGTCGCAAAATTGGAGGGAGGGGGGTGCCTATATTTACGATCTTGAGTGTGGGAAAATCAGGCACACTTACCTCAGTTATGAGCAGAAATGTTGAAAAGATTCAACCTGGTTCTTTGTAAGAGTTATCTCGAGATACGTTGATACCAACACCACAAATACTAAATGGCGCGTAAACGACGAAAATATTATGTACCGTAAACCGGGGTGACTATGGACACTTTGGTACTTCTGGTCAAAAACTCGTTGCGATTTTCCGAACAAACCTATATGTATCTAAGGTCATTCGACGCGTCTTGACGTGTTCTTCAAAACGCTGACTTCAGGATTCCATTCAAGCATTTGCTGTCTTAAAATTGTGAAAAACAGGCATTCGGGGTGAATGTGGCCACCCTCGTTGAGCACCGCAATTATAATGATCTGAGCGAATCACTATCCCAACGCCTCGTATTTGTAACAAAATGAGGATAACACATCTCTTAGCTTATCTAATTACGAAGAGAATACCGTTAAATTCATCTTGATAGCTCAAAAACTCGAGTCAAGCAGCCAACTTGGAATTTATAAACTACAGTGGCGTCTCAAGCACGGATGTGTCTCGAGTCGCGTCTGAGTTGATTTTGGACACTTTGACGCTTCTAGTTGAGTTTCAATGCAATTTTTCGACCGAACCTATATGTATCTGCACTCATTCGACGCGCCCTGACGACACCTCCAAAACGCTGTTCTTGGAATTCTCTTCCACTCATTTGCTCTCTCGAGAGTAAGAAAACAAAGTGGCCACATTCACCCCGGGGCAGCCGAGAAATCGCAAGTTCTCGTTCAAGTGGTCGTTCTAAATAACTGTCGCATCCAAATTTAATAGGCGATAGAGCAAAATGTAGAGGACGTCATTACCTACTAAGAGAAAATGATTGGAAAGAGATAGAAATGGATCTACTGGGTTGTTCAGGTAAATTTTTGCAAAATGAAATTTTTACTTGACAATTTTCACTTCATTCCAATGGAAAAAAGGGTAAATGGAACCTGTCCCATCACAAATCAGGTGACATATTCTGGAAATAGAGTTTTTGAGCTCTTAAATGAGCTTTTGAACGTCCCTCTAGGTGGTATAGCGTCGGAGCAACGACTATTACAATCTCTTTCCAGAAAAGTGGTCACATTCACCCCGATGGCCATAGTCACCCCGATTAACGGTATTTGGCAAGATCGCGGATAGCGATAGGAATGCCTGGATCGTAAAAATGAATGAGACAAGAATGAAAAGATGGTCCAAATTACATTTCTACAAATCTCAAAGGTCTGTGTGAAATCCCAACAATTGCATTAGTCTCAAGTTGTAATTTATAGATCTCGAGCATGATATTCCATAAGACTCGTTGAAATTATATCGATCGATGAAATATTCCTGAGTCAAACACGCTAAAAAGTACTGATCATCTGTATGAACAAGTCGTTATTCAATCAAAGGGGATGCAATGTGAGTAGCTCCGTGGAAACTTAGGAAATAATGTGTGTCTGATTGTACAAATTCTCAAAACATTTACGGAAAAAATGGTACAAGTCATCCTCGACGTATGTTCTTTGGTGCAATCGTAAGTCTTCTTATCAAGGGTTTTCCAAAAGAATCATCATCATAAAAGGAGTCAAAATATCACCTCCATGTCATATATTTCTCCCTCCTTTCGACTCTTACCGAGGCTTTTACGCGGATGAATCGCCACGGTGAGGCTCGTTTATAGGATTCGGGCAGGCAAATACATCAAATCAAGTGATATTACATGCATCAAATCTTGAGTACTGCTATAAGAGTCAAGAGATCAATTCTTGTGTGCACAGTGAATACCTACTTTTTTCAAGGTTTTTCAACCTTGTAAACATGATTTTTATGGTTTAGAGGACAGAGGATGCGTCAAAAACTGGGCATCGTCAGCCATTTTCCATCGTTTTTCAAGAAATTTGACATTCTCAACTAGTGTACGTCTCCAGACCAGTACATCGTGGCTACTTGAGACCACCGGGATCATGATGTAATGAGTGAAAATCCCTGGAAAAACGTGGATGAGATTGCCGGCGCACCAATTATAACGCAATGTCCACAAAAACACTGGTTTATAGGGTAAAAGAAAATCCTCAAATGGCGTTCCAATACATTTTTCATCAAAACCTTAAAGCTCTTGCTCCACCTGAAAAACTCGATCTTGAGCGTGTAGCAAAAATTTTTTCATATTTTCTCTTCCAAAGACTGCACTAAATCCCGACTAATGCTAAGCGATTCTCGAAGAAGAAAAAAATATTCTTTCAGCCCATCCTATTATTCAACCCGATTCAAACCTCAAATATCGAAATATCCGCAGAACTACTCAAATGCGCAATCACGAAATTTCCTGTTGCGGTTTGTTTTCTCACCAATTATCAAAAGCAATAGAAATATTTCGACTATTTTGAATACAAGATAGATTGCACATCTGATTTCTCTCAGCAGAGAAACAGCAAACCAATATCAATTATGAATGATAATTTTATCCGCATTGTCGAGAGTTAGCGATTACTGGAATTCCCTTGAGTCACCAATTAGAAAAGAAGTATTGCTATTTCTGCGTAATCAATTAGAATCTCATTCGATTAAGTTTATTGAAGTGACGATCAGAAGAGCATAAAGTTTCATGATCTCGTGAAGATTCTTCCAGGAAATGTCTGTCTACAAACTTGTTGTAAAATAAAGGCCAAAAAATACATATGTATATTTGAGATGATTAGTGCAATTTTGTGAGTCGGTAGTAGCCCAACTGATTGTCTACTATTCATCAAATATCATAATTGATGATAATCGTGATAAATTTTAAACATATGAATCATAATAGTGACAGTCGTATCGGTATGCAAAAATGTGTATCCTTGTAATTTTAAATTCTGATGCTGACCAAAGACTAAATCCATGCCATGATGAGGATTGATTATTATTTAGAAATAGTAATCGTAAGAGACTGAGAAGTTTGAACTTTGCATGATAACGAGAATCATAATTGAATTATTTAGAAAGACAACTTCATTAATGAATTGATAACAAATTAATTCATCAAGAATAAAATCACAATAATGCACTTGATTTAATAATAATACACGTAAACTAGCTCATCATCCACTATGAGTCAGTATACTATCTTCTCTTCTCGTCTTTTCTAGCTTCCTCGTGTGTATTTCTCAGTCATTCATAGAATATATGATCTATTGTTGAATATAAGTATACCGGAACAGTATGTCTCAGAGAGCTATTGGGTGAATAGCATCAAGATATATATCGGATATTTCACATGTTGTACATCACGTGCAAGCTCACATGTTTTTTCTTTTTTGATTTATATGAGAAAGGTCAAAACTTTGCTCATCAATTTCATGGAGTGGAGAAATGGCAAAGTCATGAACATTTTCACAATCGATACATGCAAGGTCAAGATGAAAAAATATACAATGCCATTTTGATATAGCTTATCATCATAGCATTGAGTAATCCCAATCAGTGTATGGTTATGAAAGGTCGCAAAATGTAAGAAAGAAATTTGATAAAATTGAAATTTTATCCAGGGTTCTGATGCTCAAAATATTCATGGAACTATAAGAATAATATTCTCGCTGTCGTTCATTTTTTTGATTTTCTTGAATTTTTCGACCCATTCACTATCTCCACCTCTGGGTACTGAACGACGTATTCCAGACATTCAGACTGCATTAATTCTGTAAAAGTAGAACGAAAAGGATATTTACAATTTTGAAAATAATTTGACTCTCATTTTTTTCTTTCTGTTATCAAGTATTTGGCCTAGGTCTGATGTTTGATTCACTTCCTACATCAATAAGAAAACTCGACTTTTTTTACAAATTTCTTTGATGCATCAGGGAAAAAAAGTGATTGACAATAATTGAAAATGAACCAAAAATAGTTAATTGTTTACTTCTTCGACAATGTGAGTGAATAGAACAGATTCACAGTAACTTTATAAATACGCAATGAATGATGATGACGCGAAAGGTATAATGGGGTGTTATCGGTTTTTTTAACCCGGTGACTTTGAAAATGATTTCGTGCACTCACAACCACTTTCTGGTTGTCAAAACCGTAATAAGTCACAGAATTAGAGTGTCAACAATCTTGTGATTTTGATTTTTTTTTCTTAAAAGTTGTCGACTATCGAGATTTAATACTTGAGGAAATATAATTCAACAACGTCCAAGAAATTTCTTGATTTTTTCAGATTTTTACCGATGCTTCCAAAAAGCGTGTTGAAAATGACGCTTGTTCTGGTTACAGGTCTGGGTTGACTAACAGTTGAATAATTCTTGGTACTCAAAGACACTAGAAGATGTTAGACCAGGTAATAATTTCTTGACATAGAAAAAAGAGCTCCATCCTCATTTTCCTACAAATGCAGAGAGAAATAACTCCATTTACTGATTTCTCTATGCAAACGTTAAGACATCAATTGTCTTGAAACTAGGGGTTACGAAAAACTAGTATTACAAACGATATATGAAGTATGAAATTTCAATGAATCATTGTTACGATTGGCACTGATCTATCTGTTATCAATAGTTTGAAATATTTTACTAAGAAACGGAAGTCCCTTGCATCGAAAGGACATCCGTTTTCTTTTGTGAAACCTACTACCTCATATTTGATATCTAAAATTTAGTCAATTTTCGAATGACTCCTATGAGTTATTTTATGGATGATATCTGTCTCATTCATTTCTTACTGGATGATGTCTTTTCTAATGTAACACATTCAGCTTCGCGCTTTAATCTATCAGCTCAGTTTCGCACTCTAATAAACCAAAACATTTTCCTTCATTTCCTAATCTCGAAAAACGATTCTACATGTATTGACGTTATATTCTATAAGTGAAGTGTTTCGTCGGCAAAATCCATATTCGCTCGACGCGAAAAACATTATTTGCGCATTACACGTTGTCTGAATCATTCATTCCATATTTTGTGGAATATATCATATAGATACTTACTAGTCAGCAAAATTCGCATGCGTCATCATAGATGACTCTCACTCTCATGTGAAAGGATCAATTCGCTGTCATGGGAATTCCCATATTCCATAATACTGTACCTATATATCTCTATTGAGCTGCATACAGGAACGACTCATGAGACTTTACACCGAACAAAACTTTTCTGAGTTTGCCAACATGTCCGGTTCATAAAAAAATTCATCAAGGTATCAGAACAGGGAAACCTATGAATCTTATCTAAAATGCATTTGATAAGTTTTGAAAATCCTTATTGATGTGGTGTGGAAAAATAAGAGTTTTGATTGTCATTAGTGAATCACGTGACTGCAAAATGAATTTTACGATTGCAATGTTCTATTATGATGATTTTTTGTTTTCTTAGTAAAAGAGATTACATAATTTCAATAGTTTTACACAAAGCATATGATAAAATTTACCCCTCGCCAGAGTGATCTATTAAACAAGACTGTACTTTCTGGAACAGAATTTCTTTTTATCTCTGATTTATTTAATGCTATGAATATATCTGCGCTCCTAGATATTCAAAATTTTAGAATCATAATACGTAGCCTTGGATTTCAATCACTGAATAAACACTCGATGAATTCAATAGAATTGCTTCAGCTAAATGTGAATGTGAAAGAAATATTAGGGATCCAAAATTAATTACCAGACTACAACGCATTTCTCTATATCTAATTCATTCAAAAACACTTGTGATGATGATGATGATGATGATGATGATGATGATGATGATGATTCCGCTATGAACTATTGATTAAAAATTCGTCATACGAGTGCGAATTGAATTAAAATGTGGAGAAAAAGATTTTATGAATGTCTCGGAATAGAACCAATATTTCATATGTAACATATATATATAATACCGAGGGGTGGAATAGATATGAAAAAAAGTGGGAGAAACTCGTCTGTTGGACTCTTCAGAAGAATTAGAATATAGAGAAGAGGTGGTGGAAGGCTAAGTTCACTGTCGCACCGAGAGTGTATAAAGAGTAGCACTGGACATGAAGAATTCAGTCAAAGAAAAAGCCAGCAGTGCAATTGTTGACTTTTTTTGAATTGTGAAATTTAGCTCATTCTGTGTGAGATACTAGATTTTTGCGAGCTTGTGTTTAAATTCGTATCTGATTTTACAAACGGTTATTCTGTGATTTTATCGATTTCTATTTCAATTCGTGATAGTTCGAACGAATTTAAAAAAAAATGAACAGAGTAAATACTTATTTGGAAGCGCACGATCTGCAGTCGCGAGATATTAGAGATGTTATCGATGAATTTTGTGATGAAATAAGTAAAATGGAAGGGACGTGCATTGATATTGGATGTGGACCTGGTACCATCACAAAAGAAGTTTTCATGCCCAAATTGCCTAAAGAAACGCTTGTTGTTGGTGAGTGTGAGCTTTTTTTTCATATTGAAGATAAAATTGCGATTACGTGATATTTATGATGAAGCAATCGTGTAGAAGTTATTCGTGCAATTTCGAAACAATTGTCTTTGAATTTCACCACTTGGAAAATACCGTGATTGGAAATTTCACCGATGCCGATTTTCAATATCTTTTGACTGTTTTCTTGTAGTATGTGAATAAATTGAAAAAATTCTGAACAATCTCTGTAGAAACGCGGAACATTAGAAACCATGATCAGAATCTCAATATGGAATAATTAGAATCGAGATTTTCAAAAAACGAAAGACGCTCGAAATTGTAAATTTCACTTTTATCGCCTATTTTTGCCCCAGGAACATTTTGGTAGGAAAAATGATGCCGGAATCTGTATTCTACAACTTCGACCACTCGATATGAGAGTAATAGACATCCTTAGTCATTTCCCCGTCAATATGTTTCATTCTTAAAACCCAGAATGTCTGCTAGGTTACTTGAAAATCGAAAATTTTTCGTATCCTTATTCAAAATTCACATCCAGCAATGTCTCTCTATTTTACTGCCAAATAAGTATTGGGGTGGGAATTGATGGTGGTATACTTCAAAAGAATATCAGAACCAAATTTTACTGAGCCGAACCATTTTTACATACCTATTTTTGAGTCAGCAAACACTTTATTTTGACCCACCAATCATCACTCAACCAACAATACACTCAGTGAAGAGATAAAAGTATATGACTGCGTTTTCTTTCAAGTATCAGCATAAAAAACCACAAATAGATGTTTTAGCATTAAATTAGAGCTTTATTGCAAATTATTTTTGCCCTAAAATCAAATATTGAGAAGTCAGTCGATCCAAAAAATTAGACACTGAAGTGTTTTGATATTTTCAACAGCCTTTGTCAAGCTGAAATCGCGAATATTTTTTCAAAACAATCACAGATAGTTTTAGGATCTTGTGAGATTCTATTCTAATAGTGATTACCTCTTGACGATGGCTGTTAAAAGTACAGTGGAGACGTTGCTTTGATATTAAAAGCATTATTGACAGGAGAAATTAAAGCGATGCGGTCACAGTGCACCGCGACCATGGACCTCGAAAAAACACCTTACATGAAAATCTTGATGATTCGAAGTGTGAGACGAGTTGTCGAATACTTGTTATTTTCCAACTTGTATTCCTCAATCCGTCTCTTAGCCCAAATCACAAGAGAATTGGAGAAAAATGAGAATAACTCGGCCGCGGGAACCTCCTAACCTATAATATACGCACATTTTCATTACCAACTTTCTTCGAACTTTCTCCGATTCTATTGCAATTTTGGCTCAACGAAGAGCGGACAAATCTAAGTTAGACGATGACATATATTTGTGCGCTCGTCGTTTAGCCCAAATCGCAACAAAATCGGAGAAAGTTGGGAATGATTTTCAGCTTGCATGGTGACCGCATTGCCTTAATGGTTGACTTGACTTTCTCAGTACACTTAATATACCCTGCAATAGTTCAAATTATTCGATAAGCTCCGTCATTATTAGCTCATTTTTCAATTTATCTTACGATGTAACACATCAGCTCAATTTTAAGTACTCAGACTTTTCCTAAGCTTCAATGATCATGTTTGAGGAGTGGAGAAAATCATAGCAAGCAATCTTTTCGATGTATTTTTAAATAAATTTAATTTATAATTGGATGGTCTATTTACTCGACTGTTATTTGCGTAATGATTTTCTGTAAGCATCATTCAATATGGATTGATGGAAGAATATTTGAAGTAATTGTGAAAAAAAACCTTGGCCCACGCGATGAAAAGAGCGATTTATGGCGAAATTTCATTTATACTATGATGGTAATCAGTTTTGAAACTATTCAACCAAAAGATATTGATTTGGATGGAAAATTTTTGAAAAAAAATTGAAAAGTCTGAATTGATGAGGGTGAAGCTTTAATCATTTGCTTTCAAATTCGATCAAAACATCCAAATTGCATTCACCAATGTCATTACCAACATTTGCAACTCAAAGTTAATCTTGAAGAGGCACCAATGAAAATAATTCATATTTTTTGCTTCTTACAGGATCCGATATATCGAAAAAAATGCTGGACCATGCGAAAGAAGAGTACAAAGATGAAAAGAGATTATCCTTTTCTGAGCTTGACATACAGACAAAAAAAATTCCATCAAATTTGGTGGGGGCTTTTGACAATGCCGTATCCTTCTATTGCCTGCATTGGTGTCAAGATATCAGGTTAGCTACTGAATCAACTTTTAATACAGATTCTCACTGTAATTTTATTCCAAATGTGGAGTTCCTGTTGAAATTTTATCGATTCCAAGATAGATAGATAGATAGATAGATAGATACGTTTATTATTCTGCCAATAGGCAAAAACCAAATAATCATCACATATGTAAACATATTGTCAGAGTATTTCACTACTAGATGCACACATTAAAAATACCATTTGCAAAGAAATAAGAAAAATTCTGGCTACAATATAATAAGTATAGATATTTGGTCAGCGCTTCTAGCAGTCTTAGTTTATCACAGATATGACACGTCACTTAATAAATATAAAAAAAGACAGGGTTGCACTAATGAAATATATACCTTTTTCTATCTTGCTGAGAATGCTCATTCCAATACATCTGGGATGATCGGGGAGCCCCGGGAGTCAAGCATGAAGAAATGAGACTTTAAAGCGAGTTTGAATGATGATAATGAGGGTGAGCTGCGCAGAAGGGGCGGTAGAGAGTTCCAGAGCCTGGCACCACGATACTGAAAGGAGTATTCAGTGGCTTTGAGCCGGACTCTGGGGATGTTGAGATCTCTCTCATCACTCCGACTGGTGCATCTATGCTGGTACTTGGTGAACATTGCAGCCAAGTATTCGGGCTCTTTCATTCTAATTGCTTTGTAGATGAGAATGGCTGCAAAATATAGTCTACGAGAGTCCAATCGTAGCCAGCACAGACGCTCCCTGTACGGGGTGATGTGTTCGTCCCTCCTGACGCCAAAAATGTACCTCACACATGAATTATTCAGTCGTTGCAGTCGCGTCCGTTGCGTTTCGTCTGCGTCAAGATATACCACTGTGCAATAGTCCAGGTAGGGTTGGACTAGGGTCTCGACCAGTCTTCGGCGGAGAGTCTCGGTGGTACACGCCCTTATGAATCGCAGACCATACAGGGCTCTGTTGACTTTCTTTGCTACTTGGTCGATCTGCGATTCCCATTCTAATTTACTGTCAAGTGTCACACCAAGACTCACGACCGTGTCACTGAAGGGAATTGTCACCCCGCCCGGCATCCCAACACCAGCCAGATCCATCTCTCTCAGCTCATTGACATTGCGCGCCGAGCCGAAAAAGATTGATTTGGTCTTGCCAGCATTAAGGCGCAAGCCAGAAGACTCAGCCCAGTCAGCGACTAATCGAGACGCCTCTTCGAGTTGAGCAATGCCCTCCAACACATTTTCTTTCTCAACATGTAGATAAATTTGAAGATCGTCCGCGTAAAATAGGTGTTTAACGGGCATTCCACCGAGTATGTCTGGCAGATCATTGACGTAGAGACTGAACAAAAGAGGCCCGAGAACGGAACCTTGTGGAACTCCAAGATCAATTTGAATAATTCTCAATAACTCTATTCACATTTGAAACTATGCATGCATGACAATACATCACGTGAATTCATATCTGCTTTAAGATTCATACTTTCATTTTTTTAGATAAACATGCATCAAATTATTGTCTAACGAAAATTTTATCGATGCAAGGTCAAACTTTCACAATGTTAAGTTATATTTTGATTGACATTTTTTAAATAGCTGCGGCATGCTCACTCAGTTTTCTACAATATGAACATCGTGATCGTGTTACTTTAGATTTTATCTTTGATATAAATTCAACTCGACTGAAATAGTAAAAAAAAAATTTTAATTTTGACAGAATTATATATCATAAGGTACACTAATTCGTTCAGAGTGAATGAGATAAATCTATTTTTTCTCAAATAACTACGTAACTCAGCAGAAAAGTAACATGAATTCGAAATATTTTCAGACAAGTTTTTGGAAATATTCATCAACTACTCCGTCCTGGTGGCAAATCTCTGGTGCTATTTCTCGCAAGTAACACTGGATTTGACACATATTTAAGCCTCTCCGAAAATCCTCTCTACAAACCCTACATGCAGGTACGACACAAAAAATCTTATTAAATTCTTACATTACACCAGACATTGTCTAAATTTTTCTACTTGGTCAAATTTCTTATAAAATCCAGACCCCACACCCTGAATAACGAACGCTGTTTTCGAAAAAATCAACTTTTCGCGATTTTAGACAAATTCTGACGTCTGGGGGAAAAAGAGAACTAAAAAATTTGGTTTCTACGTTGAAAAATACATGAGAGAATCATCATTTGATCCTTGTACATTTTTGACCCAAAAAATGTGATATCGAGCAGTGTAATTATCGCGACCTTCGAATAATTGAACTTACATAATATTCTAAAAGCTGAATTGAAGTCATTCAAGCTGAAAACCTTATGTCAATTATCAAAATCCATAGCATATGTGTATAATTTCACTAAATCTACATAATCATTTTAGGATGTTCACAAGTACATACCATACTTCCAACACTCAAACAATCCAAGAATGACTCTGAAAAAAATAATAGAAGAATCAGGCCTCCAAGTTTTACACTGCAGTTGCCGAGAGAAGACCTTCATATTTAACAGCTTGTCTACCTTAGAAAGTGAGTACAATTAAATATTTTACACAGTAATCGATAATTCCATAAAAAGCAATATTAACAAATCATTTTGATTTCTTTATTCTCAGAACATGCCCAAGCTGTAAATCCATTTACTCCAAGAATGCCAGCTGAAATTAGGAAAAAATTTGAAACTGATCAATCAAACGACATGGTTAGAAGAAAAATTTCATTCGTCAGCGGGGACGATGAATCAGAAAATAATGTCAAAGTGTTGGACAGATATCACGTATTAGTTGCTTATTTTGAGAAACCGAGTGCTCCGAATCAAGAGAAGGATTCAACATCCAAACAAAAAAAGAATGGATTAATTTCATGAGCGCAAAAATTCTATTCGGAAATTGACTTTGGTTAACTACTCTCTTTTTTAGTTTGTAAATCGAAGTTGATAAAACTGAAATGAGAGTTCTGGTAAATTTTTGCGATAAGTAACTCATTTTTGTTCAACTGATGGATTCATCGGATCGATATCCTGGTACAAGTTCCTCTTTTTCTACTGTAGACTTTGAATTATCATTTTATAATCAGTATGCCTTTTTATATGAAGCTATTGAAACTGTGATATAGGATTTTTATATTCAACTCATGATGACTTGAAATGAATGTATGAATGTATCCCCGTGTAGAAATAATGTAGGAGAATGAATTTACTGTGAGCAAATAGCTTTGACATGGAATAATGAGTATCAAGATTCAAAATTCAATCAGAATTTAAAATTTGAATTCCAAATAGATGCATCTGTTATTCAGAGTCTCTATCAATATCCATGTGAATCTTAGTGAGAATTTGAAGCCTTTGTTGCCATATAAGATGAAATGAAGTAGTGTGATTAGCTGTAAAAATAATTTCTAAGTTAGAACCTTGTGAATATCGATAGTTTCATATCTCAAATGTATGAATATTGAATAAATCTTTATGAAATTTACACTACAAATTGATCACAATGTTGATTTATCTATAAAAGTTTTCCACGCCACCCAGTCCACAAAAATGACATTTTGAGTTATTTTTCAAGGGTATTTGGAAAGGTATATACTTTTCAATTTCACAAACTTCAAACTCAACCCTGTTCTTGCTAGGGCTCGTAGATAGAAACCGCAATTAACAGTCATAACTATAAGACTTAGAAAAAAAAATGATCGAAGGGTCTTTACCAGCCAAATTGAACGGCATTCATCTATTCACGAGACTGCATATCACCAGAATCCTCCCGGAACATGATTCGGATAGCACATATCGGAAAGCACAATGTGAATCGTGCAACGGGAACTCAAATCAGGGGTTTCTCATTAATTTGTCATAAGCATTTCAAGTTCGGAATTTTCTAATATTCTGTCACATCGTCCAATAAATTAGATGACGCTGATTTTAATAAACTGTAATAATTTCTCTTTAAACCTCTGGAAACATCTGGAAAGATTCCGAAAAATATCGGTTATTGTAAAAAATACATGGGATCATAAATGCGGGCTATGAGCGGGGTCCTTAGAGAAAAGTAATAGGAACTCAAACTTTTTCAACACTTGAGTTTCACTATTTTTGCTCTTTTCTGCTAGGAAAACATATGAGGGGGTTTGCGGGGCTTTCAAGATTTAACGTACAGCTAAATGCCTTCAAAGATTTGAGTCGATCCGAAGATTTCGGAGTGGATTTTGATAGATTACAATGTCTCCAAATGAATCGTTCATGTTGCATCTAGCTATTCGAATCTGGCTACCCATGAGACACTTTGCAACTCCGAGAATATCCCTGAGCATGCACACGCAATTTACAATTTTTTTCTTTTTTTCCAGTATTCTGATATTTTTTTATTGGATCTGATCATTCTGAGGATTTTTGAGTATTCTAGAAAAATTCTAACTCCATGCGATTGACTTTATAAACGTGCCTCAGATCAGTCACGAGTGTCACGAGTGATTAGTTATCCAAGTAAACTATGACAATAGCGTTACCCAAATAATATTCTGCGGAATGGATCATTTTCATGCGTTCCTGACATTACGAAGCTTGAAGTAAATAAGACTATAGTGAGTAAAAGAACATTTTGATCATCTAGCCGAAAAATGATAATAGATTCAGGAAAAATAAATAGGAAGTTTACACAAGTTCATTTTTTTTCGAATGCGTAGCACATCGTACTTATAATTTACTCGTGTTTATCATAAAACATCCAAGACATCGTAAATTGACTACGATGAAATCACGTTAACACGCTGAGATTCAGAGCACATATAATTATTGTCGAGGATACAATCCAACAAATTCCAAAAATCTAGTGCAAACGATGAATACAGCGCATTCCTACAGGCATAGCATGTTGAAGATTTAGAAGAAAAATAAAGCAAGTAAGGTTGAAATATCGTTTTTATTGATTTGAATCAGGATTCAGTCACATTGGATACTCTATGACTGATATAATGGCTGATAAATCAAGTAGCACGTGTATACATGCTACCGAACAAGTGATATATTGATAAAAGTCTAATGGAGAGGATATTCATTTTCCGATTTCGGTAATTCCAATCTTACAATCTACTTTGCAATGGATCAATTTTCCAAAAAAATGCATGGGTGGGATTCAACTTTCTATCGAAGACAGAAAAAAAGAGAAACATATTTGCGGGCAAAACATGATAGAATAAACTGTGACCATACTTAAAAATGTACAAACAAAAAGACTAGTTTCCATGACTTTTTTGCACTGTTGAATGAAAAATTAAATATGTAGATCTCCAATTCAACAAAATAGGTATTTCTCAATTTTATAATAATATTGCAGTCATGATAGTGCAAAAATGAATGAAATAATTTCATATTTTCAAAGATCAGCTGCTTTGAGGCGCTGTGTTACTGATGCGAATAAAATTTTGTGCTTTTTTCGTGCTTGAACGCACGCAAATATTTCCTTATGATCAAATGATATCATAAATCCTATTACAGCTAGACTTAATTGTAAGAGATATTACAATGCTTGTGGCAATTTTTATCGTCCACTTATACGTTTAACAACATCAACAGCAACAACACATAGTATTTCAACGCTGGATATATAATAATTATATGATTCAATATTCTTGACTCTAAGTTTTATGTACATGGATAGATTTATCAAGGAGAGAAAAGGAACCGCTTTCAAGAGGATTAAAAAGACTTTCATAGATCTTAACAGTTCACTGCAACGTTAAAAACAGGTTCCTATGGCTTTTTTTCTGAACCAAATGGAATTTCGAGATTCCCGTAAGTACCCATCAATCGCAAAAGCACTGATGCGATAGTTAAAAGTCATTTTTACTAGTACTTGACATCCAACAACAAGAGGTAGAGTTTTTACATGGAAAACCATCACACCGGGCGTTCCTAAAAAGTGACTGGTTACGTTAAAATCACTTGAGCTCATCTCAATAATTACTTTTGTAGTTTGACAGCAGATGTAGAATTTTTAAGCAATTTTTGCTCGTGAGACTAACATGATTTTCTATCCAAGAGTTAATACATATACACGGACGGAGTGAGTCTAAAGTGGTCATGTCAATCTCTCACAATTATCTAAATTCTTCATTGTTGACCAACCATTTCGTCCTTTGAATTCTCATGATTCGTTTTAATGGCTTACGACATTAGTATGAGCAACAACAAATTGTATCAGCAGCTTTAGAAAGTATTATAGATTTAAAATCGGATTTTATCTCCAATAAGCTGTTGCTCAACAAATCGCACCGGATTCCACAAAATTGAAGACCGTCACAGTGAACTTGTTAGACTATATATGTAAGTCTAATTATAATTGGAAGAACAAAATTTGTCCTCTCCCGATATTTCAAGATGAATTTTGTAAAGTTTCACTCGCTCTCCAAATAGCATAAAACGACATTTTAATCCCAAATATATGAAATATTGAAATTAACATTTATTGGATAGCCCAAGCTCGATTGATAATGATGAATCATGTTTCTAGGAAGTGTTGGAGAACGAGTCCATTCCCCAAATCACACTAACGTTTTAACTGCAGCCAAAAACGTTAGAGGTTTCGAGGAGAAGGACCCGTTTACTAATGAAAAATGGTCGCATACTTTCTCCATTGTCTTGAAATCAAGTCATAGATAAATTAATAAAATAAAAAAAATAAAAAAAACAAGTGTACAGTTGTATCACATTAATGAAAGAAGAATTACAGATCAAAAAAAGGAAAATTGAGTAAATCAAGTGTATTAGCATACGCGCGTGTGCTGAATTAGAGAGCGAGCAAAGTGTATCTTGTTTATCTTACGCAGTGATTAATTTCACGCTTATTACATCAATATACATGATAAATTTCACTACATATAAAATCTTAAAAGTTACCTCCGCCAGGGATGCATTTATTATGAGAACCTTTTTCAGTGATAGTTAATACGTTACTCGAATAGGAAGCGCAGAAATTGTAAACAGAGTTGACACGACAGCTAAAGTAATACAAAGCCACGGGCCATATTTAATGGCCTCTCGGCATCCTTCCACTTTTGTAAAGCGATTGTGCATGGAACTGAATTATACAAACTTTATGATATTTCAGGAACTTATATTAACCATTCAATGCACACCCTGCACAAGTAAGACTCTGGGGAATTTCACAGTTTTTACGAGAATAGTTTGGTGATACATCTGGAAAAGTTTGTTTTCACCGCAAACAATCGAAGCATTGTACAAAGGGGAGATAACTGACAAAGAATAAAATTATACATTCACATCCATAGTATATCACAAACCATCACTTCAACGCTGAAAGTGATACAATGTTGTACGTATATAAAATAAGAACAGCTCAATGTCTGTCTTATTGATTGAATTCTTATCAAAACTCCACCCAACTTAGTTTTTACTCAACTGACAGTCCTCGGTAAACATTGCACAAACGAATATTGCGTATAGAAATTCAACAGTCAGAAATCCTGGATACAGAATCAAAGCTACAAGTTACTCACAGAACATTTCAAATGGCTCACAACACATTTTCAATTTGTTAAACGAATATACGAACATCACGTCTAATAGTGTTGACGATTAGCGTCTCATATTCTTTCTTTCTCTGGCAGACCACTTCAGCATAAAATCCACACAGCAATTTTACAATTGCTTTGAGATCCATTAATATCACAACGCGCCGCATTAATGTAAAATTTTCTAATGATATTTACAACTCTATACTACTATTGAACATTAAAAGAATTTCTAGAAGCTCTTCATAATCAGTAGGGCTTGAACTTGATTAAGTTCGCCCAAAAAATTTGATCGGTCAAGATTTTGAGTCTTGCGGAGCTACTCGAGATTCTTACGAATACCAACTATGTTCACCATTATCACTTACGGCGTATTCGATCATACAATCGAGTGATCATATTTCATCTAATGATATTATTATCTTCATATTCTGTACGGTTGAGGTTTGTGACTCACACAGTTTTGTTATTACTTCAAGTTTTTTTGATTTTTTATGACGAGAGTCATTAAAATCGTTAATAAAGGAGAAAATGTTACTGACACGAGGCTTTTGCGTATGCAACATCTTTGATTGTCTTACTGGAAAATTGGTCACAGTCGAGTCATACTGTGTACCATACTTATTTACTCTCACGAGTTTTCACCGACAAATATAAAAATTTTTTTTCTTTTCTGATTTATAAAAAACCATGGAAGAATTTTATCACGTAAGAGGCATACTAGTTTCCAATGAATTTTCTCTCAAATTTAATTGAAGAGGATATGAATTACTCAAACGATTCAACAGTTTTCGAGTCTGCCTTAAACACTTAAATACTTTCCCCGCATCGTATCGCCGATGAATTCAACAATTAAATTATCTGACTAAGCATCATGCATCTCTAACCATCACGCGTATTCAATTTCAAATTCCAAGTATCTACTAGGCCAAAGAGGATTAATCTGGACATATTTTCGGTACCTATAACTAGCCATTTTTCGACTTCACTCGTTTAAATTCTTATCTCATCGAGACAAAATTGCTCATGACTTCATTAGTGTTGATTGAATAGTTAAAATTCGAGTTCTTATGTATATAACAACAATTTTTTGATGAACGGTTACGATTATACTTAAATCGGAATCACGCTACGATAGCGCAGATAAGACCAGAGTTTCAAATTCAATTCTGTGTACCATATGTTGGTGCAAGCCAAACTCATATCTCCATCACCAAAACCGTATACTCTCAGATCAATTTCCGTTTGCTGAGCTCTGACGACGAGACTCAAGTATACCTATCAAAAAGATCCAAATGCGCATATAATCTGACGCAATTAACCCTTCCGGCATCTCTTTTCAGTCAAAGATCGGTTTTGCTATTAGACTGGAATGTTGAGTGTATTAAAAATGCTGCCAACTTCGTTGGCTTTCCATGGTATACTTTCTTCTTCCACTCATGACTGGCGCGGAGCGCGAGCATTTTGAAGAAAACATCACCTGCATCATCAATATTTTGATGAATTATGTTGCGTGACTCTCAATATTCAACGACAAAATCTTCATCGATTCTTGTCGCGTTTGAAACATCTCAGCCAACGACGCCGTTCGGCCTCCTGCTAGTAAGTCTTTTCACTAATCGATTCGGCAATTCCGTCATCGGCACTTGTTGGTGACATATCCGAGTCTCCACTTTCGAATTTGCTCATTCGATCTTTGTACTCAGCTTGAAGGGCCGCCCGTACCTTTGGTAGAGAGAAGAAGCGTGAGTTAAAGATTCAGAATTGATCTAAAAAAGATATATAAGACCCGAAAATGCAACGTAGAGTACCTTGAATTTCTCCTCCTCAAATTTCTGTCGGACATCCTCGTGCTGTTTCTCTAGCTCCATTTTCTTCTTTTCGTACATCTTGGTCAGCCTTGTGCACTCGTTCACTCCTTTCTCAACGGTAGACTTTGCCACTTCCCTTTTCATACGATCAAATTCAGCCTTATCTTTGTGTTTTTTCGCCAGCAATTTCACCTAAACATAGTATGAAAGTATTATAAATAAAATATAGTGGATATGTTGCATACCGCTGGGACTATATTTTTGCTAAGTCTGGGATTTCCTCTAGCACTAGCATATAATATTACGCTTCATCCAGGAACAAGATGAGGTCGCCATTGCTGATGTCAAAATGAAAAGATGCTCAGAATCGAAAATTCAAGACACTTTGTCCCTGGTACTTCATGTAACTGGGGATGGATCTGACCTTTGAGAATGAGTCATTCGTATAACGACAAAGAATATTGAGTTTTCAAAATGAGACGCTTCTGGTGATAGAGAGTGACTAAACTCGGTACATGAGGACGGTTTCAAGCTCAAACGATCAGTGGCACATTCAGTGATCGATATTTACAAGAATTATTACTTGGAAATTGGGGTGTAGTATAAATAAACAATTGAAAAATGCAACTTCTGACGTTTTTGTTTGGTTTTCCCTCAGAAAGTAGAGGAAATATCGATTCTTCGGGGAAACTTATTCTGTAATTTCTTTGTAGATCTTGGGAAGATCTACAAAAATGATCTCCACACTTTTCCTCGCAAAAAGCACCCCGTCGGAGTTATTTCACGAGAATCATACGCAGATTTATTCAAGTGAATCGGCTAAAATTGTTTGATAGAGGTTTTTTAGATTTTTGTCTGGGATCATTGTACTATTTCAAACGAGAGAGGTTCCGTAGTATTTTCCCGCAAGTGTAATCGTTTTTAAGTGACGAAAGCAGCATCGGGAAAAATACTGGGAGACCATTTCGTTCAGAATTGACTCAGTTATCTTGAAAAAATATTCTTAATCCATTATAAACAATTTGAGCTAATCTATTTGAACTAATTCTATTATATTTTTGATAAAAAATATCTTCGGAAGAATGCATTTCCCGAAGGAAACCGTGGAGATTATCTTTATAGATCTTTAGAAGAATTTTCTCTTGGAAAAACCGATATTTCCCATCTCATTGAGGGAAAACCAAAAGGTACGTCCTAAAATGCATTATTCAATTGTTTACTCACACCGTGCCCCAATTTTCGAACAATAATTCTTATTAATATCTATTATTGAATATACCACCTATCCTTTGAACCATGGTTTGAGCTCAAAAACGTCCTGTTGTACCGAGTTCAGCCACCAAGTAATCAAATTTCCAGGGTAATTCAACCAACTAATGTAAAAAAATTGTAATAATGTCTTAGAGTGAGTATTTGAATTGCTATTACCTCTTCATGTCTTGTAGCCTGCAATTTTCGTTTGACGTCGTCAGTCTCGCGCTCATACAGTGACTTTAGTGTCTTTAACTGATTCGACTGAGACGACTTCATGACTTTGTCAAGAGTAGAAAACATGCTCTCGTGATATTTTTCCTGTAGCTCTCGCTCTTGTGAAATATGTTCCTTACAAATGGATAGGTAACGCTCGCTCTGGCTCCTTGGAATTCCTTTGGGTAATACATCATTACCCTCGCGATTATCCACCTCATCGGAGTCCGGTGTTTCAGCTTTGGCGTTACTGCTGAGACCCACATCGCTTGAGAGACTAAATTCAAGATGATATCAAAGTATATATAGAATCGTGATTAGTTGAGCGCAAAAACTATTGTAAGGAGTACGGGAAACAAAATTTACAAAAATCTAATTGTCTTTATCACAAAGTTTATCGAAAGGAGTAGAGAAAGGAATTCAATTTCTCGATTATCAAGAAAAAGGAACAGGTCTTTTGAACTCCCAACTAGATAAATGGCCACTGAAGTTGGACTCGACAAACTAATAAAAGACAGACTAGTAATTAACAAATATTTACACTTTACGAAAGGAATCCCAATGAAATTCGTGGAAAGTGATTTAAAAATTGACGATTGCTTGTATTGAACCCATTAAACGGAAGATTTGAGGAGTACTTACATATTTTTGTTTGAAAGACGTTTCACCAATTTGTGGCTCATATAGAACTTTGATTTTTGCTTCTCGCCATCGCCCCCTCCTTTTGACGATTGCACACGAACTTTTTCCTGTGAAATACATCATGGACATGATAACGCTGTCACTCAAATGATAATATGATGAAAAATAAATCGGTAGGCACATCAAAGAAGGTCAACGACCCTTATGATGAGTGGGAAATTGATTTCTAGACCTCGAATAAATCTCCTCGTGAAAATGAGTCAATCTAGCATCTCAAAGAGAAGATTGGTGGTAATCTGAACTTGAAGCAAACCGGAAAAATGGATTCCGAGCGTCAACGATCGAGCACAGAGGAAGAATTGAATATTTGATTTCAGCTTATTCGCAAAGTCGACCATACAATGGGAAAGTTTACATTGATCGCTGAACCCAGCATCATAAATGTTTTTCGAAGTAAAATGTCGATAGTTCCATTTGATTCTTTAAACGGGTGTTATTCAAACTGGCCCTATTCAACGATAAGAGGTAAATGACTACAACATTTTCATGCATGAAGAGGGCTATATCACGCAACAGAAAACTGATACAATTATAAACCTAAAGCAGAAATGCCTGCTGTCTAACATTGTAAAGTTACTTTATTTTAGCTTCTCAATCCTCAGAGCAGCGTAGTGAGGGTATCGTCTAACTCACATTCTTTGTTAGCACAGTGACACTAAAGCGCTAATACTCTTCGTCCCGGCTGCGAACATGAAGTTGGCGTTAATTCGCCCTAATGCTAATAAATAGCATACGTCCCTAGCTCGGCAAGCTGTTTTGAGGCATGGGGAATATTTTTCCTCCGTTGCACTAGGGGAAAAACTATCCCCGTGCCCAAAACAACCGAACTACGCATTGGAAGTAATATACCCTAATTTCAAATCAATTCAAATTGAGAATAGAATGTGCCTTGAAAAGTATTGGTTGCTCATAAAATTGATCAGCATAACTGATCATTCTTTTTTGTGAAGATTTATTATCAATGCTGCTGCAATCCTGGAGTTATATGTAAGTATATTTTAGGCAAAGATGGACGGCCTCAAGGATCGATTAAGAGGTCAAAATCTCTCGAAATTACGAGGAGGTTATCCAGTTATTGCGTCCCATTGTGAGAAATTCTTCTTCTATCTCGCAATACCAGCCACACGAAACTTTTTGACACACCTATGAGTGTTCTAGACGACTGCGATACATCCGTCGTTATATTAACTACTCAAAGACTCAATACATGTGAGATTTAGAGAATTATTTGCGAATTTTTCTTGAACCAAATCGAGAATGGTTTCCGACTCAAAGCAAAGTTTAAAAACAAACCAAGAAATTCATTTAAATTTTGCAAGGACCACTGTAATAAATTATCCCTACCACTAGTCGTTGTTGTCTAACTGACGGTATACACGTAACTCACATCTTCAATTTTCAAATACAGGTCACAGTATGTAAGATCATGCACACATGATCCTGCATTTTAAAGTACTACTTATTACACTCACCTTGTCCTGTTTCTTTCTAAGCGACTCAAGTTTTTTATCCAGTTCTGCTTTTTTCTCCCTCACAAGCTTGTTCTCCATCAGCTTATCTAGAGGCTCGGCAACGATTTCTTCCGAAACAATGGAGAATGAACCTAAAAGAATTTCAAGATCATGAATTCAAGCAGTTCAGCTCTGAAGCGTACAAAGATTAATCCACTGCGCAAATAGAAAAAAAGAGTACTTACTTTGGCTTATGTTAAGAGGGCTCTTATTGGAGGAGGCATCAACTGTAGAGACCCCAAGTGCTGCAACGCCGTCTTCGATATCTTGTGAATCGGCAGTGCTTATAGCAACGATTGAGGGCCTGCCATGGTGTGAATTTGCTGAACTAGGTGCCTGCAAACCTGGTGCTACTTCTCCAATCGATTGAACCCTTTTCGATTTTCCACCAGCGCCGCTGCTACTTTCGTCCTGGGGAGGATAAAAGTTACGTTAGAAGAGTTTAGATACAAAACATTCCCTCAAGAGGAATTTCATCGAAAATCCACACGTCCATGGAGGCTATTATTCCTTTATTTTCTAAGAAAGCTTTTACATTACGATAAGCACTCTACTGTCCGATACATTTTGTGAAAGAATAAGAGGCGTATGAAGCCTGATCGACAAGCACAATTGAATAATCCTGTGATGGGATATTCTTGTTTCTGAGGTCATATCATCTCGAAGTGGCATTTACTCCCAGAGTCGATCGCGGCCTCAATCACATAAACGTGCCGCAGGCTAAATTCAATAGCAACGGGAATAACTTATGAGGCGTGAGAAACGGCTATTCATTACTCGGCCTCGAACTCCAATTTCGATACTCCGCGTGACCGAGATGTGAGAGATTTAGCCGTTAATTATTCCACTGTTTCAGCATTATTATTTTTATTAAACATCAATGAAATTTATCATGAAAGATTAATTGTAAGTAATGGATGGCGCAATCGACTACCGCAACAAAAAAAGTATGAAAGAAAGTGAATTGATGAGTAAAATATTTATGATTTTATTCTTTTAATATAGATGCAGTTTTCGATGAAAGGCCAGTGAGAGAGGGATTGTGATTTAATTAATAACTCACGGCTGGCTTAGAGGAACTCGGTCCACTGCCTGCACTCTTATCTTTTACTTTTTCCTTAATCTACAACAATTAGTTAGTAAGCATTTCGTGGTGGTTATAAAAGGAAAGGAGAGGTAGAGATCGCGAAATCAGACAAATATCATTGGTGCAGCTCATATTTAAGACTGAAATATCTAAAAATGTAATTCGGAGAAAATTTGGAAAGATTAATAAATTGAAAATTTGGCGCGCAACATATGCGAATGTATTTTTAGCTTCTCCATTTCTCGAGAACATTGATCACGATTCATGCTGCTAAATCTATTTCGATGTTGATTTTGCCAATCCATAAGCAAAATTTGCAAACGAAGCTCACCGAGCTAATCATCAAATCTAAGCAAATATTTTCATGCATCGACATTTTAGCGGTGGGTAAAAGCGTAAAATCGTCACGTAGCAGTGCGAAAAATAAACAATCATCTAACGTACGTCGTTTTCGCCTTCCTGTGGAGTTTCTAGATCATCCGTAAGTACAGCTAGTTGCACTTCTCTTTTCTCTTGTTCACTTTGGTACTTTATTGGATTTGCCAAGGCCTCAGCAAAATCACTCAATCCATCAGGTACATAGTCTTTGACTATCACATGAAGAAAAAGGCTGGCCAGTGGCAGAGGCTGGCCACATTCAGTTCTGAGAGCTACGTGACGATAGCCAGGACATAAACCAACTACTGGCAAAACTCGATGTCCAATCATCTTGCCAGATTCTTCATAAGCCGCTATACGAATGGAGGCTAGTTCCGGTAAAACTACCTACAGAATACAAAAAATTGCAATATCATGTGTGGCTTACAATCATTTGTAAAATGAACTTCTCGTAAAAAATTTTGAAACGCGAATTTCTATCTATATTACGTACTGCCCTATACGTTGAGAACGTTTACTGAGGTCAGTTTGGCAACGTGAGATTCTGATGGCCCGTGTATACATGCTTTCAAATGAAAAATATTTCGTAACAATAAGGACCTCTACGAGTCACACTCCCCGAGACAAATGGAAGAAATTGATTTCGTAAGATGCAACAGTTTTGACTTACTTTTTTGAAGACGAATGGTTCCTCATCATAAATTGGATTAATACCATTATTCGGGACAATCTTCGTTCTGAACTTCTTTCGAACTGTATCAGCTGGTAATCCATACATATCCACTTCTACGTAGGTTCCAACTCTTTTGTCTGTCAAGAATTGAGCTGATATCACGTGTATATGGACTTTACCGGCTATGATACCGTCTACTGTTGATTCAGCAAAAGGATCTAAACGACGATCTTTCCTGCGCATGAATTCCGGTTTGAGTAGATACCCACAACGCTTGTTATACTCAAAAATGCCGATATTTAATTGCATGGCGAGATCTGGAAAAAAAGAACAAAAATTCCGGTCGTTGATTGAGGATATTCATAATTGACCACTAGTTACACTAACAAGGCCAATTAAATTAAATGGAAAATGTCCTCTCTCACATCAAATCTCCATCGTTAAATATCTCCAGAGATTACAGATGAGAAAGAAGGTCTTGCATATTCTTGCACGCTTATGACTCAAGCATCTCTTTGGTATATCAGAGATGGATCTAAGGAGCGTGCTCTTCATTTAGAAACAAGTTTTACTCACCCAAAGTTTGATAATTCAAAGCCACAAGTTGACAGCCCGCATTCCAAAAGACTTGAGGCATGAAATTACTCGAGTCAAAACGAGTACCTGACGGATAGACTCGAGAAAGCTGATGCTTATTGTAATTAACGAATTCTAGAGGTCGTTCTTTGAGAAGGGTTGTGGCTTGTTTTTCATCAAACGATGACATCTCGTACAGTCGGTTCTTTTCTGAAATGGAGTATTGGTAACAATTAATTTGTAGGTATTTTCATTAGCTAACTTCAGAAACTTATTCATCGCATAATATATTAGGGAGATATTATGGTATTAAATCTTACTTTCTGAGTGTTCAAAACTGCTGAAATGAACAGGTTGAACGTAATTAACGAGCGCTGAAATTTCGGCTCCAGCTTCCGTCTCTTTAGAAGCGGCTGCTTTATCAGGGACAACCTTATCTCCAGGACGGAATTTTATGTCTTCTACATTAGATTCATCGTCTTCGGAAGTAGACTCATCTGCCTCATCTGAAAGTTCATTACGGTCAATTTGAAAAGAAATCTATTTTTGTATCAGTACTCAACATGCGAGGAAAAAATTAATCAACAAAAGCGTATCGATCAATTAGCAATGTGGAATAGTTAGAAATATCGAAACGAACCACTTCCATCCTGTGTACTATCTTTACTGCCTTGACGCTGTTGTAGAACAGGAGGATGAGGTTCTCCATTTTCAATTTGTGGCTCACTATTTCCAACAACTTTATCTGTTACTTCATTTTGCGGAATAATATCAGGTGGCGGTCCGTTTTCTCCTGTAGTTGATTGGGTCTCACTGGATTCACTTGGCTCTACACTTTCTTCTATACCTTCAGCCTGAGCTTGCTGCTGTTGCTGTTTCTTTTGGTGCTTCTTATGATGATGGTGATGTTTTTTCTTGTTTTTGATTATTATCTTCCTTCTGAGTAGAGAAGGTGGCGGCAGTTCTTGACCAGGCTCCAACTAGAATACATTATGAAATATCATTGTGGGATTGAATTTTTGTTCTATTATGCAACCGATATACTATAACATATCCAAGCCTGTTCCAAATTTTCATTTGCTCTTATTACACATCTTTTGGAATGAAATGGATCAATGAGTATGTTAGAGACCGAAAGCAGAGAAACTGGATTAAGAAAAAATGTTCAATTTTGCACGTGTAATCAAAAGTTTTGCAAAAATCGTTACCCGCAAAAACAAAAAAAGCGCGTAAGAATGATACAGGAATTGAAAATGATTCTTGAATCGAAGAAATCAAACTTGCTTACCTTGTGAGACTCTAACGGAGCATCAAGCAGCATTTCTCCGAAATATTCTCTACAGTACTGTGCAATTTTTGCTTGCTGCCTAGGATTACAATGATTCTCAAAGCTAAGTATCACTGGATACTCAGATGTTTTAAAGGCACTCTCAGCTATCGCTTCGATCACGTCTCGCGCCGAAATTTCGGGTACAAATGTATACCTATGAATTCGATAATATTAGATAAGATATCAAATAATGTATCTTTGGATTCTTCTGCTCGTTGGTATAAGATTTTTGAATAATTAAATCTTCTTTCTTGATCTTTTCGAGCAACCTTTATTGGGCAATGTTTTGCCGACGTTTCGGCTATTTTTTTATAGCCTTCTTCAGGGCTGTAAAATGTATTCAATCACAATTGATATCACATCAAACACAATTACAAAAATTGAATTATCAAAACACTCACTCTTCATCACAACATTGAGATCATGTGGAGAAAAATTCCACGGGTCACATTATTGTAAATAAATTTTTTTGGCAAGCTCGTTGTGAGCCTTGCCGCAGTCTCGTGTTCTCTGAATTTAATGACGGTATTATGAGAGACATTGATGGATAGAGAGAGAGAGAGAGAGAGGGAGAGACGAGGTGAGAAGGATAGACAGAGCAAGTAGGAGGGGTGGGAGGGAAGGAGGGGGGCACGAGTGATGTGAATATGTGAGAATTTTAACACCGATCGTTACATTTTGAAACTAACGATGGGTTTACAGAGATGTGGTGTACTTTTTTATGATACTTATCGATTTTTTATAGCTTGAATTGAGATTTTGGATGTCTAATTTTCTATTGAGGCAGTTTTCAGAATAAAATTGGATATAAAGCATTTCTGCAAACTCTCGCTTGTACAGATTGTGTTCCACATGTAGTATTGAGATGGATTGGAAGTCAAAGGAATGGCGTTTTATATCGCAATGACGGGAAATGACGGATTTTTCATCGTGCGTTTTCACATAATTTTCATGCTCTTTTATCCTGGTTCTCAGGCATCTCGATGTTTGGCCGATGTAACATTTATCGCAATGAGAACAGTTTATCTTGTAAATAACATCTTTCATGTCAGATCTGTCCAAATGATCTTTTCCCAACGATACAATTCTTAGAGTGTTGCTCATTTTATGGATCGGAATGATGGAGTATTTTTTCAGAATACCCCTTAAATCAGAGGAAAGACATTCGATATATGGGATGACAACCTTTGGCTTTTTTAACATCAACTTCTTTCGAGCTCGAGTGTTGGCAGTAACAGAGTTTTGGTGATGGGATATACATAGGCGTTTTTTAATATTGCTCTGAATAAATTTTTGTGGATATCCATTATTGATCAAGAACAATTCGATCAATTTTAGGTTGTCATCGTGGAAGATGGGGTCTGATAGTTTGGTGGCCTTGTCTACCAGATTGTAGACGATGGATTTTTTGATAGCTAGAGGGTGGTGAGAACTAAAGTGGATGTATCTACCGGAGAACGTTGGTTTTCTGTACCAATTTGTAGTGGAAATTTGGTTTTCATTGCGGATTATGGTCATGTCTAAAAAGTTTAGTCTATTGTCGTTTTCATGTTCTATTGTAAATTTGAGATATTGATCGGTGTTAAAATTCTCACATATTCACATCACTCGTGCCCCCCTCCTTCCCTCCCACCCCTCCTACTTGCTCTGTCTATCCTTCTCACCTCGTCTCTCCCTCTCTCTCTCTCTCTCTCTCTATCCATCAATGTCTCTCATAATACCGTCATTAAATTCAGAGAACACGAGACTGCGGCAAGGCTCACAACGAGCTTGCCAAAAAAATTTATTTACAATAATGTGACCCGTGGAATTTTTCTCCACATGATCTCAATGTTGTGATGAAGAGTGAGTGTTTTGATAATTCAATTTTTGTAATTGTGTTTGATGTGATATCAATTGTGATTGAATACATTTTACAGCCCTGAAGAAGGCTATAAAAAAATAGCCGAAACGTCGGCAAAACATTGCCCAATAAAGGTTGCTCGAAAAGATCAAGAAAGAAGATTTAATTATTCAAAAATCAAATAATGTAATTCCAAACATTATGACCCGAGGGGTTTCATAGACATGTATAATATAATTCTTGATCTTTTGCAATGAAGGGCATTTATATATTAATTCTCAAGACATAAAGTTTGATGATCTCGCCCACAAAAATTATGCTATCGTCTGATTAAGTAAGGCAATAATAATTCAAACATGAAACATTACCCATGAACGATAACAGGTTCGTCGAATTTCCCATTCCAGAAATCAAGCTCAACACACCGACAACCAGCAAGGAGACATTGCCGGTATATTTCTACCGAACTTTTACCAGTCAACTGGTGACCTGAAAAAAGAAAATTATAACTATTACTCTTTGCGAATAATTCCACCTACCCAAAAAAGCAAAGAATCAAGAGCCATGACACAAAAGTACTACAATGATAATTACTTTTTCCACGATGGTATCTAATTCAGAGATCATCAATGATCAACAATTATGACTGGACCTGGATAAAAATTACCTGTTAAATATGTGTTGTGACTAGAATTGATGAAATAATGCGCTAATGGCTGATCCATGTCATCGGATATCTCGAACTTCGTAACAGCTACAATAGGATTATCTTCACTCATCAGATATCGAAGGAAGCCGTCCGAGCTCAACTGGCCTTTTTGAGCATTGTGTTTGTTTGATTCATACTGATTGATGATTTCCATTGCTTTTTCAGCATTGGCATATGGGTACAAAATTTCATTCAACCGTGGATCACGTTGAGTCTGGTTTAGAAATTCAACAAGTTGTGGCACAGACATTAGTTTTTTCTTAGGATTGCCGACGATCTCCTCAAATACTCTTTCAATGTCCGATCTTTGGGTTAGCGATTTGTAGAAGTTGAAAAAATCTTCAAATTGGAATTTCTGGAGAGGAATAGAATCATTCTTTCCTGATGCATATCCTGAGATATCCAGAGCTTTTTCCACTCGTTTTTTATCTTCTTTATTTTGAGTGAACATTTTTATGACACTAGAAGAACGATTACGCATCTCATTATCGTCTAGTATTTGCATGAATAAAATTGATGAAAGAGAACTAAGTTTGACGATGTATTAGCCTTTTGAAAAGTATTTTAAGATATAACAAATTCAACTCACTCTTTTACGGGTATATTTCCAGATTTGTCGGCCGAAAGCGTAAGTTTAGTGTGCGCCTTTTGTAAGAACATAATTGTGCTTGTATTGAGTTGAGTAAGATTATAAGCTAAATGTAGAATTTGATCAGCCCAGTGTCGTGCAATTTCCGCACGTGTTGTGCAAAAATTAATGAAATTCATGTTAACAAAGTCGGATCCATGACATATAGTGACAGTCTTGTCTTCTAAGGAATCTTGAGAGCCCATTGTTACAAGTGCTTTCAACTTGGAATCCTGGAAGTAAGCCAGAAGTTATTTTCTAGCCATCAATCTTTACAATCTAGTTCAGCAGCAAGTGAGCAAAGAAAGCAAAACTCTTGATACACAAATGATGCTCCATTTATTTAGTCAATTTTCTGTATAATTCATTTAATTAATGAAAGCACAGCATAGTCTAAGCAACATCAAATCTACTTAAAAAACAACAATTGCTTCATTCCTCCTTTTGAAACTTTCAATTCAATAAGCTCAAATGACTTGCATTGATCGAATTTAACGGATTCACAGGAAACCTCAGCAATGCTGAATCAGCATTCTACCCTTTCAGAATTTGTCATCTACTCTTACAATTACAGAAACCATTGATGAAGCGGTGTAAAATGAATGAATATTAGATTACACATGACTTAGATACATTCTAAGAGGGCATTCAAAACTACTTTCCATTTATAGTATCAATAGTTGTTCTAGTTGTCAGAGTGTTCATGCAAAGTGAAATATCAAAAGAGTGATGAATAAGCAAGTACAATTATGCAGACAAAATAATTAAGCATAAGTATGTTGAACATGAAAAAGGTTGGTTCTCTCTTGTGATATTCACCTTAGGAATTTTAGCAAACTTTCCAGTTCTTGTGTCACGAATCATTGCTATGTCGAGCATTTCCATTTCGTTGTGCTGATCTATCCAGTGCAAGTAAAAACCGTGTTTGTCCACTTTCAAAGTGACCGGTGTGGCTACGCCTGAATCCTACATTCGAGCAGAATAAGATGATACAATGCTTACCTTCTTTAGCAATTCTGTATACTAGAATATATACTCAATGTTGGATACTAAATGTTGCTATGATCTATTCACTCAAAAATTCAATGAACTCCATGCTTGATAACATAGCTCATGTTTTGGAACTGACTAGCATTAATCCAAGAAATGACAATCAATCTCACTCAACTCTAGATCTTTTACCATCCCAAATACAAAGAGCAAAATAATTTGCTGATAACTATTATATTGATGCCAAGAAAAGAATTGAAGTGAATAATGTGAGCTTTATCTTTTCATCTCAATCTTGCATTAACAGGGAACTAGATGAATTGCAGACATTGATCAGTATCTGTTTGATTTATACATCTCTGGCTTTGAATTGGAGGCCTATACCTAGCTGTCTCAAACAACTGATTTAACAATGTTTCTCAATCAAATGTCTTAACTCTTATACAAACTATATCGGTGTTCGCTATCTTACAGTGTTCCACAACTGCACTGTACTATATGGGATTACTATACTTGTCTAGCATGGAATCGATAAGAAATTTGAAAAGTTCATACCTCATCCCATTTGACAAATTTTTCGCCCTCCTGAAGCTGTTGAGAAACCTCAACAGGCTTGGTCTGGACGGCATTCTCTGCTGATTTGGTACCTGCCATGGCTGTAATGGATTCTTACTACACAGTGCAAAAAATCCAAATATCCAGACAAGTCTCAAGACTTATTGATGACGGAGGACTGGTGCTAGAAGCTGTGCATCTAGAGTACCCAGTCGCAGCAGAGACTCAGCTGCATAAAGCTGGGCATCAAGAATTACTCTTTTGCCAAACATTTGGATGAGGTATTCTGGAATCAGTTAAAGATTCGCATCGACCTGAAGAATTCTGATCCTAAGGTAGAACCCATATACATAAGAGCTTGCGGGTAGAATGGAAGTTTTGTAGAATGGATATGGGAGAGGAAGAAAAAGAAAAAAAGTGTAGGTCAGATCGGTCGAAGCGTGCACATGCATTTATCACAGACGACTTGGTAAACGTCGCTGCTCTGAGCTGCACAAAAGGCTCACACGAGAGCTTTTTGCAACCAGCCAGAGCGAACAAACGAACGAGGTGTCTAACAAAAAGCTCCCGGCTAATTACTTATCGGAGACATAAAAGAGCGGAGAACGTGTCCACTAACAAAAACAAAAACATCAGCGAACGACGACCGATGGTTCTCGTCTCGTTAGTTACTTGAAAAAGCTCAATCTTATCATCAATGTTGAGCAAAAAAGTCAAATTTTGATAAATATAAAACTGACTGCGATAAAAATTCTCGTAACGAACGTAAGTAAGTAACGGTTTGACGTATACACCTACACAAAGCATAAAAGTAATGACAAAACTGACAGCTGAAATACTTGATTGTAAATTACAGGTGAGTAGTATAGTAAGACAGGTGAACTTAAAGGTGTTCCCGAGACACTCGCAAGTCGCAAATCAGCTCGTCCCAATGGACGAAGCGACATGTTGAAGCATGAGCGATGAGAGAGTCAGTCAGTGGTCCAGCGCGCATAGCAAAACACGAGGATAGTGGGTGGAGATAAGGTATGGATATGGGGGCTCTATTGAAGATAGAAAAAGACTGAGAGAGTTCATCCGAGGGTGAAGTGAAGATTATCAAGGTGATGACACACACACACACACACACGAGGTTGTATATTTTCTTTTAAAAACTTACTAACAGCTTCATCTGAGTAGGTGAAATTTGATGGTCTATCTTCATATCACTCAAATGCTCATTCACTGACACTTTTGACTATATTATATCACTACACGGATAATAAGAAAAAAAGAAACGAGTAAATAACACACAACACAAGAGACGACGACGGGCTTGTCTGTCCGATCGTTGAAGTGAGACAGAGATAGGAAAGCTGTCGAACTAACTGCACGTCCTTCAAGGAGATATGATGATCCGATGTCTAGCAGCTGCCTTATGGTTGGAATAATATCCTTTTGAAGCTCGGTTTCAGGAAGACGATAAAGATGTCCAGGATGAGCAAAACATCAAATATTAGTAACACTAATACTTATATCAACACTACCTGGCCGGAGCCCGAGTTGGCATAAGCCCGCTCAGCCCAACTACACCCATCCGCGCACGATGGATGGCCTCGGATACACTGAAAATTCTGTCTGCTACAACTGTCTGTGTATCGCTCCGCTCTTGCCCGTGTGATGTGGCGGCGGCGGGATTTGAGCTGTATATAGTCGATCTCGACAATTCAACAAACTAGTATTTTTTTATATACGTTATCACTTAAATAATTTGCTCCTATTTAATCTAGGCTTTGTTTTGATTGCACTAATCTGAATATTACAAAAAAATGCTGCTAAATATGTAGTTTGTTGAAAGCTCTGGTAGCATATGATGATTTAGGAAGCAGACAAAATGCAAGTTAATTAGGTCCAAAGTGTTTTAATAATAAATTGTTTCACCCAACAATATTGTCTTATCCATGTTGCTCAGTACTGTGCAAAAAATCTCAAAAGCTTGCAGATGACCAGTAGAAGCCAAAGAGCTTTTCTATCGCGAGTGATCTGGATTTTCTCAACCCTTCCTCTCCTGACATTCGTAAAATGAAAAATCTCCAGGATGAAATCTCCTCTTGGAAGCATAAAATGGCTCTAATCCTTGATTATTATTGACATTTGAATTCATATTTACAGACTTTTACAAAACTACTCTCATACCCATCCACTGTTTAGATAAATATTGTCAAAATCAAAAAACTGAACAAAGTCAAAGGAAACTATCATTAAAGGTACACACTAATTTTTATTAAAAATCATAATGAAGATACCAATAAATTTATTTAGAATTTGGTAAAATGGAGTGCAAGCATGCGGTCGCGCAAGCGCCACGATACGAGATCGCGATAAGCGCTCTGCTCTGGCTGATGTGCGGGTGATGGCCTCACGCAGAGAAAGATATCAGCTCTCAGCCTATCATCATATACGTATATATATATCCAACGATACATACACAAGTAAAGCTCTCTGAGAATCGGACGATGCTCGGTTTTGCAAGCTCGAACTTTCCGCTTCTCTTGCAAGCTGCTGCTGGGATATAGCTTCAACCCGCGAGATGTGAGAGCTTTTCTCTCAACGTAAAACGTTGCGAGGCAAAACACGTGACCGCATAGGGGTGAATCGTGTAGCCCCCCATTATAACAGAACATAGTGGCGTAATCGGAAAATATCATATCTGTGTTTCTGGGAGGCAACATGGATATCATCAATTATCTTTCACATGTCTATATTTACAGATTGATTCTGGTTAGTATTTTCTTTTGGCTGACGATGTTATTGCTACGTCGTTATTTCATTTGTGGCTAGAACATCACCCTCGTTTGTATTTTTGTTGTCTGCGTGAGGGTGAAAAAACTCCCCTCGAAGCTTGAACTTCAGCCATATTATATACATATATATATTGTATATGGGTAATTTCTACGACTCTTTAGCATTTTGCCTACAGGAAAACTGATATTTAAATCTCATTGCACGTACCCCAACGATGGCTCAGATGATTTTTTATGACTTAAAATAGGGGGGAGGGGAGGGGGCAATGTTGAAAACATGCTTTTTTTCGATGGGATCTCTAGGGAGATAAAAGATGTTCTGGTTCACTACGGTCAAAAATCGATTGTGCTGAACCCATTGAGGCACCCATGAAAAGGAACCCGTTTGAAGGCTTTAGTCAATATTTTACTAAAAATTTCACTCAATCACCATAAAAATGCGATCCCGTAAGTAACAATCCGTTACCCTTAGTCCATTCGATGATCCTTCTCAGTTCACGTAGGATTGATGGCTAGCTCACATAACTGAAAAAGAGTACCGTCAACCGGGGTAACTTTGGAACAGGGGGGGTAACTTTGGAACAACCCATAAAAGAGTGATTATCACGCACAGTTGGGTAGGCAGATGATCCTGAGGTCTCAATACCGATTTTCCCCACTTGGAACAAGCATAAACAATGTTTTGCATTGGCGCGAGGGCCTCCATCAACTATTAATCCGTTTATAATCTGACTTCTTCAGAAGTATGTTTTCGACAATCGACCTAGCAAACAGCCTCTCGGAAAAAGTGGTAGGGTTCCAACTTTAGTAGCTCGAATTCAAGGTAGCTGAGGCTAGATTTCACTTGTCTGTACACATATCTGGACGAATCCCTTGTTACATTGGAGTATCCATAGCCAGTTTCAACTATGTAGAGTAAAAACTGAGAAGTACGTACTTTTTTCCAGAAACTGGGGTAACTTTGGAACACTCGTTCATGTACTCCCAATCATTCCCCAAGATCCATATCACCATCAAATCCTACTTGCGTGAGTAGTCTTTGATGAGAGCTTTAAAATGAGCCCAAGAACGTCTCATTTCGACCCACGGAAGCCGAGTTATGGCAGTTTTTGTCAGAATCCGACTGTGAAGGTATTTTCCTCCTCGAGAGTTAGCCGCGACGCTGGCAGTGTGGTATGCTGAAGGCGTCTATACTCAATCATAGAAGTTAAATTCAACCGAATGGACTTTTGCCATAGGTCAATGGAAAGCTAAGAACGCTCAGCTTTTGATTATATCAATGGTGAAAATCGATTGCGTGACCTAGTTTATGAATAAATTAACGAATAAATAATGATAACAATTTCTGTTCCAAAGTTACCCCAGTCCGTGTCTAACTTTGGAACACGACTTTTAGCGCTCTTTGCTCCTCCAACCAGAGATGTCTAAATGGACCATATGAGCACCGCAATCTAATGCTGAAACTGTAACCTTTCGATTGATTACAGATACAATGCACTCCTGATGTAAGACGTACATACAAGTTTCCCGAGATTTAAAGAAGAATATGCAACTTTTTCCCAAAGTTACCCTGGTTGTCGGTATTTGGTATTCTTAACATGTTCACTGCGAAGGCAGTTTTTCGTAATTTTTAGTTCCTCTTCATCTCGACCCTCATTCTCCGATCGAGGCAAGTATATATAGGAAAAGATCCAGTTGTGACTTATTATTTATGTTCTTCACAAACTAAAACGCCTAGGAAAATGCCTATTTGAAAAATTTTTCGGCTCGTTTTTCGGACAAATATAAATCGGCAAAGATTGAAAAACAAAATATCGTGGGCCTCACCGTTGGGGCCCATCGCAGTGAACGTGTTAAAAACTACGTTGACGTTGAAAGCTCAAGAGAATGATCATTTTACAACCAAACTCGATCAAAAAAATACTTTTGAATGGCTGAGTTTCAAGCAAGCGGAGAAGAAATCATTCCTCCACATTCATGAGATCCAGACCTAAATATACGTACTTTTGTGATAAAAAGATTAATGACGGCCTTTTTGATTTTACGTCATTCATAGACGAAAGAAAAAATTCGTCGAATCCAGGTAACCGCACTTTTATAGTTGTTTCCACTTTGATCACTGGCAAGTACGCGTGTTCGACGCAAAAATATGATAATATACATCCAGATAAATGAAATAACGTATTTGCATGCTTCTGAACATGTTTTGACCCTGGGATTTTGGGGAGTGAAGTTCTGAGAAATTCAGAATCATGCGCGGTTAACCAAGCGCGAATGCTAAAAATCGGGCCTTATGAGTTGTTCTCAGACTGATACAAGCGTTGCTAGGACAAAAAAAATTTGCTCTACCTATAAAGAACTATATCTGAGAATATTTTTGTATTGGTATTGCTGCAAGAAACGCGTCCTGGTCCAGGTAGTTCAAATGTTAACGATTCGTGGGAGTTACCCTTAGATACTATGTATAACTATATCCGAATCGAGATCCGAATGGACCGGTGTTAGATAAGTTATACCTTTGAAACACTTATTCTGATCGGTATTTTATACGAGTATGGCATATATGACCCGCCACCGTGTGATAGAAAAATAAACATTTATGTATGTGTATCACGTGTTATTTTCCAAACTGCCTACCTATATATCTGGTATAGATTGTGATGTATTGGTTCATTGCTGTACCTATAGTGTATATTCAACGCTCGATTCGCGCCATTATTGGAAAATGATACACGAGCAAAAGCTCGAGCCAATGCTAAACGAAAAACACATATTATTATATCTATATAGATTATTGAAACAATAAAACCGCGTCCAGAGGATATCCTGATATAGAAGAAGCTCCGAATGGGGCGCGAAATAATTCCAACTGTTGTTTTACTGCGCTTTGCGGGGTTGTTCGAGTAGAAAACTTATGTTCCAGAAAGTTTGATAGCACATTGGCTATAGTGTGAGGTGCTGAATCAATTTCGAAGAATAGCCTGACCGAAAACTCCAGATTTTTTGTTATTAATGATTTCAAGTGCGAAGTTGTGGATTATATTGCAAATATCTCAGAAAATATGAATTTTTACGAAACATTTTTGAGGGCCATAGTTGTAGAGTACAAAATTCCTCGCAAAAAAATGTCACCTCACAGCATGCACTAATTAGTACATTTCGATACAAGGTGGAAAAACTCTTTTTCGCGTCTGAGTGATGGGTTTCTGGCCCGAGCCGCAGGCGAGGGTCGGAATCATCACGAGGATGCGTAATAGGTTTTACGCCCGTGTATCGAAGAGTGTTTTCCAACAAACTGTGCGAAAAAGTGGAAAATCAGTGCGTAAAAGACACTTTTCCGCACAGCGTGTCGAAATAGTAGTAGTCGATACAAGGGCGGGGATGTTGGTTTGCGCGGCCCGAGTGACGTTCTTCCGGCCCGAGCCTTGGCGAGGGTCGGAATCATCGCTCGGAAGCGAAAACCACCCCGCCCGAGGGTCGAAAACTATTTTTTCATCGTCGGCGTGGGAAAGAAAATAAAAAAACGGCTCTTTCCCGCACAGGCGATGAAAAAGATTAATTATAATACAAAATGACCAGGCTTTTCGGGTAGGCTGTACCTCGTGATATGGATTCAGTGCCTCAAAATACATTAGGAAACGCTTTCAAAACCTTTTGAAATACAAGTTGCCTATCCCAGACATGCTTCAGCACTAGAGTTAGTACCCGTGGTTCACAAGCTTGGAAAACTTTCGTTATTTATCATCATGAGATACGTTCTATATGAGTAGTTCCGTGGAAAGTTTGAAACAATGTGGGCTTGCTTGTACGAACCCTTGAAACGCTTGGAAAATAATTCGTACAGGTCGTTATTGACGTTTTTTTGGTGCTCTTTTTGGCACAACCATTAGTTTGGCGACCCAGGGCCACCCAAAAAAATTATCATCGAAAGAGAGGTCAAAATGTCAGTTCCGTGCGCTGTGGTTTTTCATTTTTTCGACCTTTGTGAATGTAAAGCGTCGCAGTGGGGCTCGTTTGAGATTCGGGCGCGCAGATACATATAATATAATGCCATCAAATCCCAAATGCCACTGCTATAAGAGCCCAAAGACCACTTACTTTTTGTGTGCATGACGAGTATTTACATTTGGTGGCGCAGTTTTACTTGAAATTTTATTCCTTCAGTTTTCCTCGATAAAAGTGAACTTGCCTCATTCCAGGGCTTTCCGCACCAATTTGTTCTTAGAGTAAATTGTCAGGCGCAACTTTTCCATGTCCTCCAGTATCGAGAAAAATTTATTATAACACTTTGCAGAGTAGCTTTCGGCGAAAATCTATGTTTTGCTAAATTTCTATGTCAGGTCCGTGTGGTACTAGTGCGACCCTTGAAAAGTAAGACCTCTGTACAGAGATCCTAGTCAGTTTTTCACCTGATGGCCAAATAAAATTTCCACAATTTCAAGACTGTATAGCTTGAATCGTTTAGCCGTGAGATCAATTTTAGTGTCAAATGTCAGGTTTCTGTGTGCAGCTCAAAATGTCAGGTTCCGTGTGACGCTACCGTATGTCCATGTGATACCGAGGAGTGGAAAAATTCACATTCGTGCGCGAGATAAATTATACATTATATGTTTGAAAAATTCGAAAAATACATGCCGGAACCTTCCGAAGTGGGATTTGACTTGAGGTTGGCACATTATCGGCCTCCAATTATTAAAGTTTCAATGGAACTACTCATATATGTCTATAAAGATTCGAGCGTGCCATATTCCGTTATAACGATGAATAAATATTTGCAGCCCCTTTTATATACCCTTATATATGTATATTCCTCGTTTCCTACATTATATGAGTATTACGTGCCATAGGATAATAATATGTTACATGAAAAGTGATAATCCGACCGTTTTGGTATGTGTAAAGATAACTTCCCAATATGGAAATAAAGCTCGTTGAATAATAAGGGCTGGAAGCTTTGCTAGGGCTCTCACATATTGCATCTCTTTTTCTGCCAACGATGCTCGCATAATATTTGTGCTTCTCTACTGCTCTTTCATTGTTTGCAGTGTACTCCAGACCGCTGCGCAATCACAATGCATGAAACATCATATCGCATAGCTTCTGTGAAGCTGTCAACTTGAGACAGAGCCGCGACCTCACCTTTGCAATATGGGCATTGTGTAAAATCCGATACGCGTTTCATGCAGTATATTGTATGGTTCATAATAGCAAAAGGTTGTAACTATCGTTGTGTGGTTTTCTGCACACTTTATTTTATGACTGAGGGACCTTATTATTATTCTACTCTATGACCTGGAAAATCATTGATGGTTAATCCGTTCACTTATACCGCGGGATTTATGATCGAAAACGAGATGTCGACGTTTACAATTTATTTGACTGGTATAAATAGAAGGAACAAAAAATGTTAAATCTCCAACTTCAAAAAATTTTGTTCCATATTATTACTCTTCCCTATTGTAATTCTAGATTCCACCCTAGTTTTTAGTATAATGTTTTAGAATTATTCAATGGTGAAAATTCTTCAGAATTTTCTGAGATTCTTACGATAGTTCGGTAAAGTACAACCTTCGATTATCAGAAATCAGCGTCGTCCGATAATTAGGTGTACCCAACCCACCAACAGTTAATGTTGCCTCAATGTTTTTGGAACGTTGCAATTGCAACCTTGGAACGTTCCGTAAATGGCCGGAAACCCCGTAAGTGGAACATTTGATCAACGTAAAATGTCCACGAGATGTCTCTTGTCTCAACGTTTCCAGAACGTTTCTGGGACGTTTCAGCGGTTTTTTAAAAGGTTGTACAAGGGTTCCGAGATGTTTCTTGTACAACCAAGACTTAGACATTTTTTTGTTAAACAAATAAATAAATAGTTTCTAAAATTTCCTTCCTCGCAAGCCATCAGCTCCATCCCCGTTCAATCCCATCGATTGCGCTCAATCAGAAACATGTCCACTTATTGTTAGTACAAGAATGACGGTGAAATTGTGCTTGAATGCAACAAATAACAATTTATAAGAAAACAATCAATTTATTTATTTATATTCGCAACGTCCAGAATCGTGCTGCATGGAAACGTTGAGACAACAGACATCTCGTAGACATTTTACGTTGCTCAAACGTTTCCACTTACGGGTTTTCCGACTATTTACGGTACGTTTCAAGGTTGCAATAATACAACGTTCCAGAAACGTTTGGGAACATTCACTGTTTGGTGGGAACGTACCTCCTGTATCCGACATGCTCGCATACACCGATCTTAGGAATAGACACTCTCCGACCCTCCCAAAAGTGGTTTTACGCTTGTTACATCAACATATATATGGATGATTCCGCCGAGAGTAGGATTTTTGAGACCAAAATCATCGCAAGGAGTAATTTGGGTTAAAAAATTATTACAGCTCCAGACGAGTGCCGGTGCCTCGTGGCAGTTGATTTCCACCTGTTTGGGTATGAAGAGGAAGATTCTTCTAGCTATCTAAAGCTACGTATCTTAAAACTGAACTCAGAGAAAGATATGCAAAGTTTTAGTTGTCGGAGAGTGGGACGGAGAGGACATTTCGCCTCTAAAATTATTCCCACGGTTCGACGTATACTCTTTTCCGCATAAATCATACTTATTGATTAGGAAGGTTTGATCGACAACTGGAGACTTTGCGGAGCTCATTAGTGCTGTGCGAGAAGTTATTGGTTAATCTTCAAAATGTCGGCTACCCGTGCGCGAGCCTCGGCGCGAGCTGAGGGTTTGATTTCAATTCGCAAAAAAATAGATGATATTATTCAAAGTTACACAACATGAAGTCCATAAAGGATGTTTTGTCTCTGCATGTGCGTCGTAATGGATTCGAAATTCAAAGTTAGGTTGCCTACAGTAGCGGACGGAATGGACATTTCGGCCCTTTATCAAGCACTACAAAGCAGTACGAGGATGTTAGAATCGTCTCAAAAATTATCAACATAGTTGCAAACCAATAAAATACACCCCAGGAAGATTCAATGCACATCCCAACCCTCAGAACCTTGGACGAACTTGGAACACGGAAAATCTCACTTTCGGGGGAATCACTGATATAGAAAAATATGACAAATCACTTCATCGTGTTACAAAAAATTTGAGGCGATTTTCTGCATTCTTAGTGTTTGTACACCTAAAACAATCTACTCCACTCAAAACGATAACTAGTCTGACCAATCTCAACACACCTCACCGCATTTGATTCATTATCTCAAGATCTTCAAAATTCACATTCCATCGAAGTTCAAAAACTTGAATGTGGAGCTGTTTTTTGGGCCAAATGTAGCCGAACTGTCTCTACCTCTCTTTTTTACTATTCTTTCGCCTAATGAGAGGTTCAAGTAAAAATCCAGAATTGTCTGAGAGTATGTAAAAAAGCTGTAAAATGACTCAAGGATTTTTTCATTCCAATGTCTATAGAAGTGGAATTATCACGATTTCATAAATTCTTATAAAACATGTGAATTTTGTATTTCATTGGGATGCAGACCTGTTACACTAAATGGGGGAATATTAGGTACACCCCTCGCAAATTCGCAAAAAAATTAATTTGAGCAACAATTTAGATAGATCGGCTCTGCTGGGTCCAAACAAGCTTTAAAATCAGTCAAGGTACGTTGAAAAATGTTGAGGTGGGACGAAGGTATTGGCAAAATGACTCAAGGGGAGTATGTCATTGGGCACACTTACCTTGTGTTAGACAATGTTAGCAACCTAATACATTCATAGAACTCAACGTTTATCAGTCGAATCAAGAGGGGTTCTTTTTCCATTAACAATGTGAAAAATGACGAGATCTTCTGTAATATCGCACTATTAACATGAACCATACTCGCACAACAAAAATCAGGATAGTGTTATCTTTAAAAAAAAATGAATTGCTGTGATGAGGAATCTTCAAAATTTTGCCACACGGCACGTATCAATTTTTCGAAGATCTAAAATTTTTACCAATCGCAGACCTAGGAAATTCATATAAACTATTTGTTCAAGCACCCTTCATCGCATCAATGAGTTCTCCAAGCCAATTTTAATGGAGAAATTGAATCTGATTCCATCTTCTACAACGGTCCAGCTTGCTCCTTCTTTCCGAACATTCGAAATATTTTGAAGAAATGTATCAGCAAAATATTGCAGTTTCATCGTCAGAATTACTATTGGACTAGATTAAAAACGTTCAAATCTGCGTGGCGTTGGTAAAATCGCTCAGTGATCAAAAGTAAAAGAAAAACTTTTCACAATCAAGTTCCCTTTTTGATTCTCTCCCACTCGTATCAGGCGCAAGCAACAGAGATTTTCAAGTTTTTCTAGTCTAGAATTGGGTATAGACCATAAGAAATGTCATAACGAATTTTCCTTGTCTATTTGATAACTTTACAGGGAAAAAGGAGAGTGAAAAAAAGACTCGCTTACATTTGATACATCCGAATATACACTATAGAACCAGTCCGATTGACCGAATTATTTTCTCATGGATCTGAACATTTTTTTGCACAACAAGTGTATTCGTGAGGCTGTTTATCATACCCAAACTTCCATATTCAGTATAGAAGATAGGCCAATGGACATCCAAAATATTCTAAGCCAAATAATGATTTGATTCATATCCGTATAACGCTCTCCGCATAACTGAGACTTTTTTCCATATGTTTCATCATACAGAAAGAAACAGGGATCAAAAATACGCGCTTGGCCTGCAAATTTTTATGCAAAACGTTAGCTGGAACCTGTTTTTAGATCTACCATGACATTCGCGGTGAGCTTTGTGTGTAGATGTGGCTCCATAAAAATTTTGCTAATTCAAGTCACTAAAAACGATGATCCATTGAGATTACGATCATCGCATCGCAGCTCACTCTATCAATTTTCAATGATATCGAGATAAAGACTTGTGTCTAAAAACTTACACAAATTTCTGCATTTCTTATAATCTATAATGGTTTTACGATCTGAAGTAATTCGAAGAATGACTGGTTCAAAAATGTTGATTTATCCAATAAATATCACCTTTGTATTTATAAAATTACAAACCTTTACCGGACCATACATTACCTTTCTATGTGATGATCGCAGAAGTAAAAATTATTCAGCTTTAAAAACACTTGAATTATCAAAGATAACTTGAAGATTCATTATCACAAAGCTCAATGAACTTTGATCGAAGGCTTCTAATCAAATCAAAATGACATGAAGGAATGTGGATCAGAACCGTATAATCAGTCCATTTAAGATTTTCAAAAATTTTTTTACGTGTTCTATGCGATGCATTTATTGAAAACTATGGCCTGGGGAAATTCTAATAATGTTATTCAAATAAAAACTCACGGGTACGAGGTAAAATTAATTTTTTCCAATGGTAGATATTTACCGATAAAAACAGCCTCCGAAATATCAAAAGTAATTTTCTTGAAAATTTGAAATGGACTCATACCTTTCTAATCCGGAGTCCTTTTTATATGACAGACACTCACTCGATTCAAGGAATACGTCTGAAATGGAGCTGAAATAATAAGATCAATCGTTACTGAGTCAGCCTTCCAAACTTTCAAATATCGAGTAATGTAAATGAGATCTGACATTATTAAAAAATTTGAGCACAAAAATCATCGATGAGATCAGAAATAGAGACAATCCATTATCAAAGTCCAACAATTTTGTTGACTGGCTGAATCGATCACAAACAGAACTCAGATTCTCGTGCCATCCTCATAAATTATTCATGAGCACATTTCAATTTCAAAATTCGTCCAGATCACATCACACGTGCGATGCATAAACATCTTCGATGGCACAACTGTGTAATATACCTTATGACATGAAAAAAGTTATAAAATGCAAAGTTTTCGCAACTAAGACATCAAACCAAGTAAAAGATTGAGCTTTTCTAAAAGTCGAGTAAACTCTCAGTAAAGTATACGGACAGTATGAAACCCTCGCGCCTTGAAACAAAAACTTGCAAGTGAAACTCAAGAATGAAGGAAAAATTCGATATCTTTGATGCTACATGCCAGCAGTAGAGTTTTCACAAGGCTCTCTGTCTTTATACTAACACATAAATCCAACTCACTGCCATTCAAACTTTTCTATTGAAATCGAATATATATATAGGTGACGAGGATTGATAATGATGTAGTCGAGAGCTTCAAAAGGAGGGTGAGAAATTCAATTACAAGGAGTAAGTATATATAGGGTTGACACCGTCTGCCTATTTACCTGACATGGTCTGACAAATGGATGAAAGAAAATGATGGGTTAGAAACGAGAAGCCGCGCGACCCCGTAGAAAAGCTCATCTTGCAAAAGTGTGCGAATAGTATTATATATAGCGTAAATATATATCTTTTGGTTGTCTGAAATAAATCGCAAACGAAGCAAAAGCTTTGCCGACCTCCAAACATCAGACGAAGCGACGACGAAGGTGGTCGAATGAAATGAGAAACTCGTACGATACGCAAGCAGTAAGTATAAGGACGCGGGGATGGCGATGGAATGGCAGGGTATTTGTAAACAGGAATTTGAGGGGATTTGCTCAAACAAAGTAACTAATAGCCTCTAGAGGAAACTTTTTGAGGATTTAATGGAAGATTGAGTGAAATAGAGAGAGTGACCCCTTTTTTCTTTTGATGAAGATGGAAGATTCTGATATTAAATTATTTTAGAGTCTGTAGCAATTTGTACACGGTAATTCTAACTGGGCTGAGTTACATCGATTCTACCAATTACTGTAGAAAATAGTAGAATTTGGTGTGAAATTCAAGACCCAAATGGAAACAAAACTGCCACGTGGATTTTTTTTTCTTCAACAAATCAATCTGTTGTATATCTTTGAGTGAAATTCTCCACTAACCTTATTCATTATCAAGACTTGTTGACCGAACTATCATAAGAATTTCAGGATCCACATTAAACTTTACTTGTGAGAAATGAAAAATATCATTGAAGTTGATTCTTCATCGAGCTAGAAAATGAGGAGCATTATTTTTCTATGGATAAAAGGACAAAATGTTCTTAAGGGCGGATGTATGGCAACGAAAATGCTGAAGTAAGTGTGCTTAATTTACGTCTAATTTTAACTAACCAGAGCTGAGCTATCTCAAGTTTTACAAAAAAAGATACTTGTGAGTTTCCGAGAGAGTGTGTCTAATTTGACCCCATCGCATCTAAGAAGCCTATTCCCATGAAATCACATGAGTTTTTTGTGAAATTGGGGCACCTAGGCTCCCAAATCTTCAATTAAAACGTTTTTTTCAGCTCATTTTGGTACTTTTTCTAAGGGTGTGTTCACAAATGGAGCTCATAGCGCAGCGTACGGCGAACGGCACATACGCCATGCGCCGCTCAACGGATTTTAGCCGGTGAATGGATTGCCCACGTTATTGAATGGTTCCAAAACTCCAAAACAGAACTCAACCTCGAGTTCTGTTTTGGATCCAGCCAATAATGTGGGAAATTCACTCATCGGCTAAAATCCGATGAGCAGCGCACGGCACACGTAAGCCGTGAGCTGCGCCATGCGCTTTATTTGTGGACACAACCTTACTTCTTTCTAGCACTTTGAGTGACATAGATGGATTCTCATATAGGATGAAGTTTCAAAAAAATGCTACGAAAGCAGGAAAAATGAGTAGAAATACGTGAGAATTGGTTGAGCCAATCGTTTTTGGCGTCATTTTTACTGTCCACGAAGAGAAAAAGGCAATAAGAGTTTGCAAAAAAATATTTCTATTCTAAAGAAAGCCGAGGTCATTGTGGATCATTCCAAAGTGCTCAGTTTTTTGAATTCTGACATTATAAACCTCAGAACGATGCGTGGTAAGATCTGCGGCACCAGATATCAATTCTCTTTCGAGTTTTTGAGCGAGGTTTAGTTTCAGTACACTTACCTTGGTTGTCGACCTAAAAAAACTTGTTTTTTTTTTCCAAAATGGTCATTATATCTCGAAGTTATAAGTTTATCATGCATGTGTCTTAAGGTAGTGGGTTTCGTATTTCATTTATTCCTTTCAACAATATTTTTAAATACTCTGAGTTCTGTTGCTTGGCACATCAAATATTAGATTCTACTCAAGTTAGACTTAAAATTTGAATGGCTTGTTGGAACATTTTATTTTTGCCGGAGCATTTTTTTTCGTCCCTGAGCAAAAATGTAATAAATGAGTAAACACAGCCCCTGATCTTGAAAAGGCTGGTCCAAAATCTGTCTATCCGACGTCAATGATTGAAAATCTCCAGTCGCATAAAAAATTTATTCAATAGTATGATTTTGTTTATACACCATGTGTATAAACAAAATCATTGAATATATTGCGTTTCAGATTCTCTAAATCAATCCAATTTCAGCAATACTCAGAACTACATTTTAATGAACTCTACGACTGGGATTGAAAATTGTAAATAATAGCCCAAGGTCAAGTTTAGCATCGGCCAAAATATAAATAAATTCGAATAGGTATACCTCGTCACGAGCAATTTACACTGATCGATCGAAAAGCTTGCAAAAAATTGGCTAATTTAGACTCTTGAAAGTTTGTAAAGTAAAAATGTTTCAATCATCGAAGCAGTTATTCTCCGTAATGAAAAAAAAAAAAAAATGCTTTGAGAGTGCCAATTAGACATCGTATCAGAGACTTGCCCAAAACTCATCTATATCAACCTGTCGCGCCGCAGTTGGATGAGAAAACAATTGCGGAAATCGATCAAAAGAGAGAATACCTCTGGCGTAAGCACTCAGTGTAAATATAGATAAACAATATGCTGTGCACGTAAAAAATATTCAACACTATAACTGCAAATAATAACCCGCACTATTTAATAATTGTAAATACATGAAATAATTAGAATTAATTCTCTGTATATCATTTCCATCAATTTCACGGAATTATTATCTGTCTGTTAAAATAACCCAATTGGGCATATATTAGGAATAAAATCGATCTCTATTCATTTGTAAATTTCATCTACCATCGCTCGACATCATCTGTTTGCTCATAAATAATATTCCAATACAAAAGTTGAGATGTAAATATGGCCATTTCCACGATAATGTGAAAGGGACGATGGTTTCTTTTTATAGCAACGTTTTATTCAAGTATTTGCAAAAATGCTGAAAAAATTACTGCATGATCAATAACACCCGTGCATGAGGGCTGAAATAATTTTTTTTGAAAATTCTGCAGATACTCAGAAAAAACGTTGTTATAAAAAGTAACCATCTCGAAATCGCACATTACCGTGAAAATATCCACATATGAATATTTTACAATGACCCATATACCTATTCTAGATATAATATTGGAATGAAACTAGGTATACATAGTATAACTGAAGCTTAGATGCATGTTTCCTGGATTCTTTGATCTTTCAGTCATGTATCCTGATCGTATACTTTCGTTCTCATTCGTACGATATATTATGCCTCGTTGAAAATTCATATACACCTATATTCCATCTTTCCCTCTCTCTTTCACTTGATATATATATATAACGATAAATTTTGCATCCTCTTAATCAAAAGCCCCATTTCCTCTGGACCGTGATATTTTAATTACTGACAGAGAAACAGAGAGAGAGTAATGCATACACATACCAAAACACACAGATAGAGAAAAATACTTCTCTCTAATTATGTGGCACGAGTTCTCTATTATAACCCATTGGATTGTAAATTTTCAAAATGCCCATCACAAGCTTTTACAAATCGTATGACTATATATAAGTATATATGAGCATTTTATCGCGAAAACTTATATACCCAGAATAACGTGTAATGGCTTCCCATTTCGATTAGTGAGCTCCGAATCACTCCAGTGAAATTTTCTTACACGTATTCTATTGAAATACAGGATCCAGATGTCAGTTCCATATGTACTGTAATAATTGGAGTTCCACGCATACTCTTAGTGCTACAGCGTCGGGGTAATCATTATAGTGGATCCTCTCGAATTTTTCCCTAAAAATACAATATTGAACCAACAATTTTTCATAGGTTTTATGTCCAGAACGCTTAATTTAGTCCCCGAGCCATGTGCCTTTTTATTGTAATAGGATTTTCACTAAAAATGAGGCATTTTTTAAAAAGGGCAGTCAGCGCATCCTAAATTCACTCTGAAAGACTTTGGCAGAGACAAAATTTCAAGGAAACATGCCAAATAATCAAATGCCGTTGCGACGAAAGGATTAGAATCGAAATTCCGAGTACCGCATAAACATTTATGGCCGAAAATTGGCCATGTAATCAACTTATGTCGGATCCATGTATATCACGTTACCCTACTCAAAGTTAATTTATCTGGTCGGGAGAAATTTTTTCTACTAAAATATGATGGTTATAGATGAAATCTACGTGAAGAAGTTTCTATGGCAATTCATCGATTTTAAGGGCGAAATGTCAGGTCCATGTACTTGAAAAATGTTTCCTGGGATACTCCAATACGCTCAATAATAGCACGGAAAAGGCGGAGAAATGAAATTATCTGGTCCAGAGCAGAGCAAGTATTTCCGACTCAAATCAATCAATCTCAACACAAATTTCAGGGTCATATAGTCTCATCGCATCAGGATTCCTCGCTAGACAATGAAAAACGTCAAAAACCGGAAATGTCATAAGGTCCAGGTATTTTTTTCCCTGTGCCTTATACATGTGAAAATCACATACACCGTTCTAACTTGTTCCAAAAAATTTTTTGCACATGTTTTATAACTTATTATCACTCAATATGCGAAAAGGAATGTAAAAAATTGGGATAGACATGCGGGGCACCAATTTTCAACTTCTGAATTTTTTTATCCAAAATGTGTAAGTTTTCGCGATAATACCCATATGTATTTATGTGTATGTATATAAAATGAGGTATATATACAATTGGAATGGGTTATTCGGACGATTGGCGGAATAAACAGTTTCTGGTGACCAAGATAATGTAGCAAAGTTCAAGCACACATCACATATTCTGGCCTCTAATAATAGGTATAGCGAAAGGAGACTATGCAAAACTTGGCTCAATTTCCCATTTTAGTCGCGAGAGACTGTAACCATCAGTATAGCAGCGATATAAAAGCGGTATATGTATTACGTGATTATTATTATCATCTGTGAATAGACCCGAGAGTAGAGAAGAATCGATACCTTCATTTCCTCGTTTTCTTCATAAACGAGTAGTTAGACGATACTTTATAAGCTATAGTTTGTTAGTTGTTATAGGTGGTATGGAAATATTAGAGCATCAATACTCGTTTAGATTCATTTACGCCTCGTGTAGTGGTTAGTAACCAGTAGCAAAGCTCATTAAGAATTAGATTCTAAAAAATGTAAGAGTAAATTTTTTTAAAAGAACGAATGCATGAGTTTTTCAAAGTAAAAAATTCCCTTTTGGATTCGATGTTGGTACAGAAACATTGCTTTTTAATCGGCGTTTCTGAGCTTGCAGCTACATATTCGTAAAATTAACACAATTTGAAAATAATTCAACGTCAAATCGATTTTAGAGTTTGATGGGATCATCAACCTTTTTCATAAATCATGATTTTTTTAATTTTATCTTTTGACCAATATTTTTCACAAAAAAAAACATCTACAAGAGAAAGATGACGGATCCCACCGGTGGGGTCTCGCGGATTTTTACTCTTTTCAGTCTTTACCGATTTAGATTACCTCGAATACTCTTTCCGATGATGATACATCATGATATTTCATTGGACTGAAGAAATTGATAATAATCTGAGAGATAGCGAAAAAGTTCAGGAGTGTTCGCCAAAATACGAAAATCCGTCAGGTTCATAAACGAAATAAAATTATGAAAAACTGGCCTTGAAAAAGAGGGAAAACAGCGGTGGGAGTGCCGTATCTTTGTGGCACTCAGGACTTTTGTCGATTCAGAAAGAATTTTACAAAATATTCCAAGTCTAGGATATTTCAACAGCAATGAAAAATTGAAAAAAAGTTAGAATAATTGGATGATATGAGGAGGAAATACCTGGCAAGAAATATGAAGTGAGTATTTCTTTCAACTTGATGATACCGATCGATCTACCCCAAAATTCAATTGTAAATACTTTATCGATGGAATAGTTGAACAAAATTTTTTTTTGAACAATTTAATTTAAACTGCATAGCGCTGCACAAGTATGACTCCAAAACATTCTTTGAATCGGAGCTCCGTCAATTCTGGGACGAATATATTTTTTCACTACTTCAAATATGTGGATCACCTGCTGAACATTATATTATACAATCCTATTTTGTTGTTAAATGTTGCAAAAAATTTTCGGTTGTTGATAATAGCGAATACTTCCCAAACATATTTTCATCTGATCGCAAAGTCATTTTCAATTTTTTGTAAATTTTTTTCCTTCCCTGAAAAGAGGCTCGGCGACTAATTCATTTCAAAATTTCAGAGAATTTCTCTCACCACAGATAATACAATAGAATCTCTGGCTGTTTATGACAAAAATTCTTTGTCAAGTATACAGGACAATTGAAGAAACTTTCAAGAGCACCTCAAAAGGTCTTCTATTGAAGTAGAAGTGCAATGCAACACGCTGAAATTGAAAAGGTTATACTCACTACTGTGAATACAGTTCCATTTTCATCAGAATCAGACTTTTTCATTTACAATACAATTACACTCGTGGGTTTCATTACCAACTGAATCAATTGAAAAAACGTGAGAGGTTTTGTCGTCATACTTTACAATTTCAAAAAGTTGCCACTGATTTTTCCGAGCTTTTCAAAAGAAAATTGAAAGTGTTTCAAAACCCAATCGATTCATTCATCGGTTTGACCTACTTAATTCGAGAGCCAGTGAAGCCCACTCAACAATTGATGCCTTCAGGGATCACCATTCATCTTTCGGGTAGAAATGCTCGATCAATCATGATCAAGAGAATGAGGTATGTACACGCACACTATCCCTGACGACGGTGAAATGAAACAGGGTCACGCTCTGTTAATGCGCGGTACTTTTGAAATTTTTCTGGGTCGACGAAGTAAAATTCGTTGCCCTATACCAGATTTAGACCTCATTCACACAGATTTTGAAAAACAAAATTTTTCGTGTAAAATGTGACTGTGAGAATTTTGAGCTCAGTATTTTTTTTTTTTTAACTCCGTGTGTATGAGTGATTCTACTGTAATAATATACTCATTTGAGAGTCGTTAATGACTGGAGAATGAGATTATCTATGAGTCCTAATGAAAATTTTTTCCAACGGCTAAACGGGTAAATCTGCAACTCTTGACTCCGTTCCGGTACAGAATTATTACTTTGATTTATAATTTGACTCTTTCAATGGAGAAAAGTTGAATAAAGTTTAGAACTTGACTCAAAAAAATTAGCCTAAATTTGTTTGTTTATTTTTATTTAGTAATTGAAGATGGGTCTGATCACAATTTTCAATTTTATTCAAAAAATATTACACGCATTCAATTCTTTTTCATCTTTCCATAATTTGTTACATTAAATTTAGACAACAAGGAGTTGGGTAGTAAAAAAATCCTTTGTCCCCTAAGCATTGGAAACATACTTCACGGAATGCCGGAGTTATCGACATCATACGGTTATCTGGTATTGAACTTTTGGGACTAAACATGCGATAAGCGCTCTTATCTTTCGTCCGTGTTATTCTTATGGAAGACTTCCCTAGCGCCGCCATATTGGCGCTGCAGTCCCATTTAAATTAACACAGAGGTTTACTCCCATTAGGACTAGATTGGTGATTCTCAATCAGGTTTTAAGTGTTTGGAGAATTTTGATCTCAACAAAATCCATTCATCATTAAGGCGGAGAAAAATAAATAATTCGATCTGAAATTTGAAGTACTTTCACCCCAATACGGGGGAAATACGCTACTCTTGAAACACCCTGTACATGAGTATAACCACGATGCAAGTATTTCCAATTGATTATTAAAACATGTTCGTATATCAGGTTCTTACAAATTTGGCACCGAAAACAGGATAATTGTAAGTCTTAAATTTCTAAATTCACGATAGCAGTCTCGACCATAATATATTGTGAAGCTTATTCTTTACCAGAATTTCAGCAAATTGGATACACTAATTCCCAAGAGTTTACACTGAATTAACAACGTGACAACAGTCCTGTTGGACTATACGAATTTCTAGATGTTAAAATGCCGAGCAAAGCAATTTATTCAGAGATGCACATCCAGGAGAAGCAAAATAAAAGATACTCTTTGGAATTGTCAGCAAAACATACTATCGCAGTCTAGAACTAGTGTACTATAATATGTAGAACGTGTCTCAGGGGATATTTGCGAGATTGGCGATGAAACGTCCCAATGATCCTAGCTTTACAGTTTTTTTCAGGACACCCAACAACAAGATGAGCAAATCTAGAATTCACGAAATAATGTATGCATAGTCAAATAAATGTGTGTATGTATGTACGTGTGTGTGAAGGGTATGAGTGAATGCAATAATATAGGATAAACGTGAGCTTCTTCAGTTGCGACGAGTAAACGTTGAAAATAGGGGCGTTGAAGCTGAAAAATGCTCGGCAAAATGAGGGTAGCGAAAAAAAATTAATAATATAAAAGAGGCGGCAAACGGAAGTCTTTTGTAGTTGTGAAAAGTTCTAGCAAAAGCTTCACGAGATTTTTCCGACTTTTCCCTCTTTTCTCAACGGCATTCGAGAAAAAAGCAAAAGCATTGGTCTGTTGCATTGAAACGTATATATAATCGAAACTAATAATGTATGTGTTCAACATCACTATATGTGAAAAGTCTGTATACATGTATAGGTGTTGAAGATTCGCAATAAGCTCGTGTGGATGATAGAGATACGGTAAATACATATAGGCGTGGGTGGTTCAAGTGCGGTGTTTTGAATCTATATAGCCCCATAATACTGTGTACAGTGCGACTGCAATTGATATATAGAACGTGGAATGAGACAGAAGGAGAGAGATCCAGATCCGGGTGGTAAACGAGAATATCAAAGCCGTGTGCCTCCTTGGACGATTGAGATTGACTACACGAGCGATTGATTTTGTGCAAGACGCGCGTCATTCCCTGGAACACAAGTGATATAAGCTCATTATACGATATATGTATATTACAGTGAAACAGAAAACCCACATTGTGGATGATTTTTACATTTCTTCATCTACAGTTTTGTACTTCACGATTTTTTCTGTGTGCGAAAACGTGAATTTTTCAGGATCGAGACAGATCATGAAAATAGGGGAGCTTGATTCAGAACTTTGATGTTGAATGCAAGAATCTTGTCATTATCCAGTCTTTTGTGACCTATAACAATAATCGTTATGTAATAGGTTCAGAAGGATGTGGAATCGTTTCTAAAGTTCAATTTGAGTGAAAAAAAAAAGATGTCTTGATTGCTCGACCAAAAAAATTTCCCTACGCGAGCGATGGAGTCATTATTGAAGAGAATTTCCCTTTTTCTTATTATAGGGGCATTGTAAATCGCTGTAAAATGTGAAGTTCTGGCAGTATTGATGTACAATCATTCAGATAAACAGGATCTTATCATGATTTGAACTTGTTTTGATCATTGCAAAACAATTTAATCCGTACCAAAATTGCTCCCACTGTTTTTGTTTTGTTTAAAACTTTGTTCCATCTCAATTGATATTTTCCAACGAGCCTCAGCCTATTTTTTTACAGTTTGTTTCAAGACATATGAAACGAGCTAGAGTAGGTTCAATTCTGGCCAAATAGAGTCAAGCTATCTTGATTTTTCCAAAGAAGATTTTTACCATCTCTCTGAATTGAAAACGTCGTGTTTGAACGCGATTCCAGAGTTTTCGTAATGAAAAAATACATCCGCACTTAGCTTGCAAGGGCATTTCGAGCACTGGAGGATATGTATGTTCTAATTAGTGCCCAGAGTTGGCTAACGCACTCACAACTAGTACGAAAATATACTATTTTGTGAGTTTCCGAAAAGGTATGCCTCATTTGCCCCAACGTCATGCGGTTACATGTCTGTCTTGTAAAAGCTGGGTACCTCGATTTCCAGATCTCCAAACGACACGATGCTCAGCTCATTTTTTAGCTTTTTCTACACTTTTTCAAACTTTTCTGATCAAATAGATATAGATTTCCATGAATATGATCTAGAGAAACTCATAGAATAATGCTATGGAGGCAAATTAGGAATATTACAATTTTTCACGTCAGTTAGGGATCAAATTTGGCGGTGCTACAAAGAGCCTCATAGTTGCGTCGGAAAAAAAGATAAAATTGATCGATCCAATTCATTTTAATATTCGAGAAGAAGAAAGTCGAAATCACCGAAGACGATTCTATTCATGATAAGGAACAAACGGGTAATTTTAGATCACTGAAGACAATTCATTCTCTCATAATTCAATGGAATAAACATGAAAAAAAAAAAAATGCACGGCAGAATATGCGGGCACGTTCTTGTGAAACTTGAGTGGAGGCAAGATAGGCACACGTACACCTCATAAATTCGAAGGATTGCAAACTAATTGATTTCTCTTCCGAGCCTTTTATTGGAAATCTGTATCAAAAAGAAGATAACAAAATCAGGCGGTCAAAGTCTATTTTCGTAAACATCAAAAGACTCAATTCCTCATCTCATGATTAATGTATTACAACAAGCCGACGTGCTTATCATACATCAGACTTGGTTTTAAATTTTTAATACTCAAATTGTCAATTTGATCCAAGAAAGCTCACTCATTTGCTTCCTAAGCTGAGAATGTAGAAGTTTCGTTTCATCACAGGTTTATCTCATTCCTGAATATTCAATCGAGAAACTTTCAAGCAACAGTCGAACGATTTCCTGTAAAAAAAAAAAAAAAAAAAAAAAATAGCTACACCCCACAAATGCAAAGTTACAATATCAGCCTACGCGCGTCAAGTCGCAAGCTCAAGAGCGCGTGCAATGATTATTATTCGGCACGAAATCAAAGCAAGCCCCTCCTTTTCACACTTTTCATCGCGTGGCATAAACGAGTTAGCTTGTATATAAATGAACATTGAATTCGCAACACCTAGTTTGCGGATAGAAATTGAGCTGATGTGAGGCCTTTTTTTTAAGTCAAGGCAATTTTTCAGCCTCGTTTAGGTAGTAAAGCTTCGCGCATTGGCAGATATTAGGTATATGGGCGCGCCAACAATTTGACCGAGTGTCTCGTACTGAGTGTTGCCAATAATTTGCTTTCTTAGGAAATTCTACAATGTATATAGGTGACCTGGTCGCTTGCGTGACCCTGCATCGAACACTTGAAACTGTACGGCTGTGACGCCAACTGCAAGCTCAGCCTGATTATGTTGTACACCTGTAGCTATAGGGGAGAGTGGGGCAAAATTGGACGGATTTTGCAGTGGCGCCATCTGACGATAATTGGGGATAGGCGCGCTATGGGACTTTGAAGTTCAATCATTCCATAGATTGTGGAAAAATTTTCAGACCCCTGTGTATCAGCGTTCGTACTTTTTTTTTAAGTTGAAAAAAAAAAATCTGTCCAAATTCGCCCCGGAGCTTGGGGGCATATTTGACAAGTTTTGGGGGCGAATTTGGACAGCCTTTCAAGATTGAGGTATACGGCATTATTCCTTACTTATTGGAGTCGCATTTGCTCATCAAAACACGTGGTAATAACCCAGAACCAAGAGGAAAACCCGACTGAGACTTTTATATCCTCTCAGAGCCTCAACAAGCGGACCATTTTTACATCATTTTTTAACAATATTGGAAGGCACTTTATTGGTGCACTACCGTCTTCAGCAATCGGCAATCTACTCGCAATCTACTCACTTTTATCGAGGAAAACTGAGCGAGTGAAATTTTAGGCAAGGAATAATCGTCGAAACCGCATTTTAGGGTACTCTTATGGTCCTTTGGACCGATTATAGGGGAAGAAAAGAGGAAAGTCCAGAAAAGGGTTTAAATAGGGTAAAATAGGGGAATAGGGTCTCGGCGACGAACCTTGCATCGTAACTTCACTTTCTCACCCATTTTCCATCACCTAACTCACCCTCAACCTCCCGCACTTCGAAAAATTTGCACAAATGCATATGGGTCTCGATACGCGCAATTGTCCTCGAAAAACACAGACAGGCGATCGGTCGACCGATTTTAGATTGGATTTAGCATTGTCCGAATTCGCCCCCACCAATTCGTCTAAAAATGCCCCCAGGTGTTTTCTCGCAAAATTACGATAACTCGGGTTCAAGTGGGCCGATTTTGACCCACGACGGCTCAAAATTTTGGTTTTGTGATGTAGTTTCTGAATCCCAAACGGCGATTAAGCTCGTACAGTTATGCAGAAGCAGCGTGTAATCTTGCATTTAGAAAATAAACCGCGCGAGGCCTTCAAAAAGCACCCCTGCGTCAGCGAAGACTCCAAGTATCGTTTCAGGAGGTCTAACCGCAATAAAAACCATTGTCTGTGATGGTATTGAAAATGATTTTACGCGGTCGAAGCCTAGACTCACCCGCAACCGAGCTATTTCGCTTGTCCTAATTCGCCCCACTCTCCCCTGTATATCAAAGAAAGAATAAGGTTTTCGTCGATTGAGCTAAGTGTGTCCCAACATGTTCCCTTAAGCCGTTTTGCCGATAAATTTTGTCCCACTTCAGTATTTTTCAATGTACTTTATCGCATTTTATAGCTTGTTCCAAGACCATTGAAATGAGCTGAAGTATCAATTTCGACCAATCAGAGCTGAGCTATCACAATTTTCCCAAAAAGTTATTTTTTGCAAGTTTGCGAAAAAGTGTATCCAACATGCCCCCATTAATTTCCCCCATAGCTTTGGTCTACCTTAACATTTTTCGACGTACTTACTTTAGCTCATTTGAAAGCTTGTTTCAAGACCTTCAGAATGAGTTAGAGTACGTCGAATTTTGATTGGCTGGAGCCGAGCTGATGAAAATTGGCGATAAAGTGCATTAAATCGTTGTGATCCATATTTATCGCCGTGCAACCACATTTGGAGCTTTCATTCGTTCCAAAAAACGTATTTCAATCTATTTTGATCTGATAGACACATTCTAAGTGATGAAAAAGCCACACTGCACGCATTTCCGAAGTAACCTCATGGGGGCATGTTGGGTACACTCCGATGCCGGCCTTCTTGTTTGGCAATTCACCCCCGTGTTTTGCACATAAAAAGGCTCCATATCCAAATTTTGCAATTCTGAAGAATGGATTTTAAAGGTCTTGAGACAAGGAATCGAATGCGCTAAGGTGCGTTAAAATTGGCCGAACTAAAAAGATTTGGCACCGGTTTTACTAAACACAATTTTCTCAGTGATCTCTCAGCTCTGCAAGCACGAAAAATGGAAAAACCACTATAAATTTAGAAACGCAGAAATCATTGGGGGTCGCACAAAAAATGTAAAAAAATTTGAGGGAAAGTCAACGGAGTTCATTTCTGAAATCAGCAAATAGGGGTGTATTGGGGCCGGAGGGCATGTTGGGTACACTTACCCTAATTATGATACGCTCACTCGATATGAACGAAAGAAGTAGATGGTTGAATTGGGATGAAACCCAACTTTTTTGGACGTGAATATATTTATTCCGCAATATATGCAGAAGCTGACCTTTTTCGCGAGCCTTTATTTCCATATTTCATCCAATATTCTTTTTATGACTCGTGACTTTATTGTCTCGTAAAATAATCAACATTTACATTTATATTTTTGGGTAATACGCCACAAAGAGCACAAGAAAATACATCGAAAATGACGTTTGAGATTTTTTACTCAGCGTTTTAAGAGTTCGTACAATCAGGCACACATTATTTCAAAGTTTCCACGGAGGTGCTCATATACTCCTGGTTGGCATTTACAGCGAATAAAAATTGATTCCCCTTTTCTGTAGATTTTTTCATACGAGGTGCGAGTGTTTGACTCGGCATATTTTGAAATTTTCAACTATAAATTGATTTGGACAACCTATAGAGCAATTTAATAAAACCAATCATCTATTGAACTCTGTATCTTATGTTTGAATCATCCCAAGAATCAATGAATGTAAGTGAAAAACCTCAATTCATAAAAAATCTTCTTCCAAATGTATCTACATAAGATACATGTCAACACGCATGGCCGATGTACGAAACGATGAACCGATATTTCGGTTTCAAGTACGACTTGTATGCAAGAGTGTGTTCGCACATTTCACATACATACATGAGTATCGCTATTTACAAGAGTCATTATCCGCGACAAAGCTCTTTCTTTCCAGCTCTGCATTTCAGTTGTACATATGCACGCGATGCTTACTCACATGACACAGAAGATTCTGATATGCAACCGAAAGAGCTTTTGATCTCGGTGAAAGCTCTGTATGATGTTTCTATTCTTTTCGCACAGATATATAGGTATTATCGCGGTAACTCACACATTTCGTGCCAAAAAATCCAAAAATTGAAAATTGAGTCTCCGCATCATGCTTCTGCCGACTTTTTTCTTTCGCCTTTACATTATGGAATTACATAATCTGTCATGTACTATATATATGGAGAAATATTTGTAAAGAGAGTTAGGTAGGTCTTTGTGATTAGAGTAGTCCACAAAACCATGGAACTGACACAATACCTATGAATCTAATGATGAATTCGATTGCACGAGAACCCTAAAGAGAAATTTATCTGCGTCTATGTGGTGGATCCAAATATTGCAAACCAGCTCAAAAACACCCGCAGTCTGTTTTGAGCTTACATGGGATTTTATCTGTACACGGAAAACACAAAAAAACCTGTCTTTGGATACTTTTTGCATCTAGCAAAAAATCCGGAAATGGAGAGGCCGAACGGGTGTAAATTCGTATCCAAGTGGTCATTTTGAGTTGGAAATATATGCTTCGTACCACCAGGCAGATAATTTCATTTTTGTGTTTGTCTGTCCTATTGAGTATCCCGGGGAAAAGTTTATGAGTCCACGGGAATGAGATTTCGCTCCTAAGATTGTATGCAACAATAATAAAGCTGACGGGGTAACTCAATTTTCCGCGTGGAATTCATCTATTCCCATCGTACACTAAAATGGAATAGATTGTTTCCGCCCAGATAACTAGATTTTGAGAAAGGTGAAGTAGTGAACATGGGGTCGACAAAGTTATTTACATGACTAATTTTCGGGTGTGAATGTAAATTTATCACTCGGAATTTCGATCCTGGGCTATTTCTTGGGCTGTCGTTTGATTATTGGACATGTTCCTTTGAAAATTTGTCCATAATAAGGTGATTCGGAGTGAATTTGATATGCATATCGTTTATAATCTTGAAAGTTTTTTTCACTTCTACTAAAAATCTCATCGCAATGAGAAAAAATTAAACGGCTCGAGGTTTGATCTAAGGATTTTGGTCATGAAAATTACGAACAATAGGTGGTCCAACATTGTAATATGAGAAAATAATGCGAGGATACTCATCGGAACGATTACTCCGACGCTGGAACTGAGGGTATACGTAATACTGCAAAAATCACAGTACACAGAATTGACATTTACATTCTCAACCGTCGAACATAGTAAAAGTTGAGATGACGCACCACTCCAAAACTCTTATACCAAATGCATCACATTAAAATACCGTCAAATTAGGTAATTTTGGTGCGATTTCGTTACTTTTTATTTTGTTTGGCTCAGCATTCCAGTTTACATAGACAAAACCTACTTCTATTAGTAATCAATCGAAATCTTACAGTCTCAGCTTTTGATGGGCGGGCTATACAAAGTTAAATTTGATGTGTCTAAACCGGAGCTGTTAATAGTTTTGTAAGTACACGGATTACCCTGACCGAGCAACTTTGGTACACTTACGAAATATTTCAATTTTACCCACCACCATGCGAGTGGATCAATTCTGTTAATTCAGGGGTCTTATTATACTCATCTCTTTCGAACAGTTTTCAACCGTATGAACAGCCAGTAGATCAAAGATGAGTCCAAAAGAGCTGACAAACAGAGTTGAACAAAAGTTGCCTTACCGTAATGCTTCTTACGTAGAACAGGGATAACTTTGGTACGTTTTTCCGAGGTTTTTTCATGGTTTTCCCCGGGTTTTCATTCGTTAAAATTTCAAATGCTGTAAGTACCCCATTGTAACAATGGTTTCTTCAATATGGTGACGAATGTGGTCAAAATGTATGGTTATTCATCCGTAGATCGTTCCGGAACACTTCTTGCCAGGTACACTAACTGGACCACTCGCGTATCTCTGCTAAATCAGCCATTTCGGGAAAAGATTAAATAATGGACTACAATCATCCACGAAGGATCTACGGTGGCTCAACACATTGTTTGTGCGTGTGCCAAGAGGGGAGAATAGGTTTCAGAGCGATAGAATCGTTTACCTTCCCGAACGCAGCTCTGAAAGTCATTTTGCAGGGGTGTACCAAAAGTTGCACCCACTGTACCAAAGTTACCCAATTTGACGGTACGTGTAAGGAAATTCAAAGGAAGTGATTCGAATGAAGTGAGCTTGCTTGTCGAAGTAATAAAAGACCAGCATACGTTCTGGGTATAAGTTTGTGCGACAATGCCCATATGTAAATGTGCATTACCCTTATTTCGAATTTCTCCTCAGATCCTCCAAATATACATTGAGTATCGCATGAATACTTCTTAACAGTAGAAAAAAAATCAAGGGTAAAATGTGTCTAACCTTTACAGACGAGTTTACCTGTTTGTACATCAGTGGTAAGTTTGACTCGTATCGATTGGCCCATTTGGAATTTCGCGGACAGTATCACGATATGCCGATTGCAGACAATATATACGGCTGTCAGTAACCAAGTGTGGCTTTTAGCTCATCACTCCGGAATTTGTGCACAGACTCTCAATTTTGCAATGGCATTCGGTGAGTTGACTGATGTGCAAACACAGAAAGACATACATATCTGTAGGCCCGCATTAATGGTTGACCCCGTCAATTATAATTATGCGTGATATGTCCACGCATACTGTTCTGGATTATGATATATGAAGCTGATCCAATCAAGTCTATTCGATTCTGTGGTGGCTCTCTGAATTATAATGTTGCAAACATGCAAGGTTGACAAGTGAAATGCTTGAAATTCTCCTGCAATTTTGTGATTGTCAAATTCATTTACAAGACATTTTCGAACAAGAGCATTTTTTGGTCTGAGACTCAAGAAAATGACGCGCGTAAGTGAATATTTGCTATAGCCATTGTTGAGAATTAAAAAATTCTCAAATGATTAAGAGCAGAAGAATTTTCAAGCTGTCTGAAACTTCACCTCTTGCATTTTTAATTTCCATGAGGAAATTCAATCTGAAATCAGTGTATTGATAACATAGCTTTAGAAATTTCGTCTCCTTGATTTAGATGGCTGAGATTATTCAATATACTTAGATTGCACTATGCACGGTGCTCGGGAAAGGACGATAGGTTGAACAAAATTGTCACCAAAAACTGAACACGTAGTGATTTAGTACTATGCCCGAGGATCGAAATCCCGTTTCAACCGAAATAGAGCAATTCCCTTTTTTGAAATGCGAGCTTGATTCGTATTGCTTTCTATAAAGAGAAAGCTTTGTTTTCACCCCAGCAAAATTTTGATCAAATTTTCCACTAAAACCAATATTTTCTTCAACAAAATTCCGTTTATCTGAAAAAGCCTTAGACTATTCTCTTCCTCTCGTCAAAATCTATCAATTGTAGGTAACACTTTTCCTCCTAATGGCCTTCCAAATCCGTCAGAGACTCATCTTTGCACCCCTTTGTCCGTGTATGTGTGTGTGTGTGTGTGTGTGTGTGTGTGTGTTGTTTTCTATCGGACACGCTTTCTCTTTTACTCTTCACTATATCAATTTTTGGCTTTCTACAAGTTGTAGAGAATCAAATTTCTGAGAGCCCAGTGATTTGGCAGCTTTCAGCTCCCAGTCAAATTGGATCCGTGAGGTTTTTAAAGCAATATTGCTCAAATTTCGACTCTTCATACATAAATATCTTTTTCTCACACGGTCTCACCACGAATAAATTCACCTAAACTATGATTTTTTCTGCAAGATCTATCGATTGGTTAATACCGAAATTTTATAAAATCTTCACAGATCTCAAATTTTCGAAAAAATCAAAATTTCCACCAAAAATTTCATTTTGACCCTTTTTAAGCCCACTGCATCCAAATTCCGTCTCAATCAAACAATAGATATCATCAAACAATAGACAAGCTGCATACTTGTCGAGACAATAACGGCTCCCAAAGCCCATAACTTCAATGAATCTCAATATTTTCCAACGTACTTCAACTTATTTTGTAGCTTATTTAAAGACAGGACCTTCAAAATGAGCTGATGTGAGCTTCAATCTAATACAGTAGACTTGAGCTATTCAGGAGTTAGGAGCTCGAAAAGTCTCAAATCGTTAGAAAAGGAAATCTCGGGTATCGATTCAAAACGAGGTTCCTCGACTCTCGCTTGTTACACTACAAAAAGGAAATCTCGAATTCAGTATGCACAGCGTCCTTAATGTTGCATCTGAAAATCGCTCGATTATGATTTTCAGAATGCAATTTTTGCCGGGTCGATTATATCCAGATGATTTTGATGAATTTCAGAGTCTGCCGTGGGGATCATGATTTTTCGTTACAAATTGGTGTCGAATTTTTAAAGTTGGGATCGCCGCTGGTTAAATTTGAGTCGGATGACACTATTATTATTATCCCGGCTCACACACATTGCCCGAATCAATATTGTTTTGAGTTTAAGGTTAAGCACAACAGATTCTTGTGTTGGGGTTGGGGCATATTGATAAGGAAATGCGAGTGAATGGTTTGAAGAGTTTTCCTGAGCGTGATTCGACATCGTGCACCGATAAAGCCTCGGATAAAGCGAAAAGATACCGACAAAATTTTCCCTTAGACTGTATCGCTGTTTCGTTTTTAAAAAATATCCTTCAAAATTCACTGTACGAGACTATTCCACGAAAGGAAGTAAAAAATCTCAGAGTTTGCCTGCAGCATGTAATGGACTTGCACCTCTTCTTCGTTTTACTATGAGAGCTTCCACCTTACTATGATTGCAAGATTCGCCAAGATCTTTCAGAGCTCGTGCAAAAATCTCTGAAACATGATACTTCATAGTCCAAAAGGCAAACATAAACAGTCTAACCTATTATAAAATTCATAAGTAAACATTGACACAAATATTAAATTCAGTGCGAGCGGATGCTTGATTGAAGATTGATGCTCATTTCAGAAAAAAATTTTCTGACTTCGCAAATGTCGTATCTGAATTTTGTTGCGCCTGAAATCCAGTTGGAATCTAAGCTCAATTCAAGGTTTTCTTTTTGCAGGAAATCAAACTCATTTAAGATTATTTTGAAGATTTTAGAATGAGCTTTAAAATGAGCTCAAGTACGTTGAAAATAATTGGGATACGTTTAAATCTTTGAGAGCTGTTATGGTCTTGACAAGTAAAAATGCCGAAACAGCTCCATTTGATTAAAATATAAAAATACGAATTAAGCTCGCATTTCAAAAAAGGGGATTGCTCCATTTCGGTTGAAACGGGATTTAGATCCTCGGGCATAGTATTGAATCACCAAGTCTTCAGTTTTTAGTGAAAATTTTGTTCAACCTATCGCCCTCTCCCTAGCACCGTGTATGGAACAGTTTGTGGCACAAATTTACATATCGATGTACATTAAACGAGGAAACATCTAATAAAATTAGAAAGCACATATTATCAGATATCACGTGTATATACAGAATTTGTGTCTATAACCCTCGGCTTTACGAACTACTCATATAATTATTACACAATGTTAACGATGGTACATTATTCCTGGAAACACTGGCAAACGGCTGATTTTGCTCTATAACTACAAAGGGCTCTCACCAAAGTACAAAGTTTGAACACGAAGAGCTTCTGAATCAAAGTATAGGCGACTAAAACTTGTTCAAAGCGTAAGCTCATACTGATATAAGCGCCAGTCATATCCCAGTCGGTCCTGTTATATCCGACTTTCTCTGATCTTTGTATATAATAGCTACTGAATCGACCCTTTACGCAATTCATTGCGAATACATAGGTCTGCGTTCCAGGAAACAAACCAACATGTAACCGATAAGTAACTTTGGTAAACACAATTTCTCTGTAGAAAACAAATTTACTTAACTTTTGCTGATTGGTAAAGTTATACCACTTCGTAAACTCAATGCAGATTGGAGAAAGAATAAATAATGCACTGCGCAAATACTACGAATTCATGATCAAATGTTTTTTTTTCCAATATCAGTATATATGTAGATATATTATATTACGTTGACCAACTCTTACTCAGAGAGAAGTTGTTGATCAACGCAAAACTTTGACGGAAGAGTAGTTCATTTCTTTTTTTCTTTTTTTTTTTCATTGGTACACATAAAATCTATGGACAACTTACGCTGACTTGTTTCAGTTTGCCTGACTGGATGTCTGATGCCGCAATAAATTAAATTTCCCGCCAATCGATTGACTTGCGGATATGCCAGAATATTCGTGCAAAGTGAAAAAGTGGCATCGCTACGGATCGTTAACTGAATTATAAGGCAGCGTTTGCTGTTTGAATGCGAAAATTTTTCAGTGCCCAATTAATACTGCCTGCTCGCTGCTTGGGCGAGAAGATGATTCAATAGAATCTGAGAGAGATTTGACAGCAATGCAGCGCACAGTATCTGTTTCGGCATCCCTGAATGAATTTTTGAAATTTAAAATAACCACGTTCGAGAATTATTGACGATCCCTGTTGCTTATAAATGAAAGAGAGAATATAGGAAGAAAATTTTCAAAAAATTTTGATTCTAGTTCGAATCAACGACTTTGTAGTCTCGAAACTTGAAAAACTCATCTTTTCTTCTATGAAATAGGTATAAACGTAAGTATATTTCGAAACGTATGAAAATGTAATAGACTGAATGAGTGAGGGATCCCCACATCAATTAAGAAAAATAATAGCGGAGAATCATTTGAGCTGACAGTAATTTACTGGACAATCACTCGACGGAAATTTATTTCCTGTAATGATATACCGTGAAATAATTTGATGACAAAAAATCAGTAAGACACAGTTACAGAGATACGGAAATTCGATAAGACAATCAGGTTATTGTTCCAGTTCAGATTTTCATCGAGCCTGTCTTACTCTATGATTCAATGTATGTTCTCCTGTCAAAACCGAATCGTTATCTTTTTTCTTCAATCTTGTTCTGAGAAAGTAAGTATGATAAATTGTTCATTCGCTAGCTACGTAAACAGCTCGTAGGGCTTCTATTGATACTTTATAAACAAAATGAGCTCTGATTAACCTGTCAATGGATCTGATGCCACGTATTTCGTCCTTAAAATTCAAGAATGGTTAATTTCCAATTAAACATTTTCGCCAGCCTACAAATTTTTTTGATTTGTATTCTATCAAAGGTCCGAATGCCTGAACCGAGGATACTGACATAGTGCCGCAGGTATATTTTTGGTTTACAGTGGGTACTTTTAACGTTGAAACTAATACTAGCATTGATCCTCAATTTTTTTTTCTTTTTTTCTGTAAAAATATCCATTAAATATGATTCAACAAGAAACATCGGCACAGGTAAACCTTGGTATTTGCGGGGCTTGCCTTCGGGAAGGGCGCGGTGAATTGCAAAATCCGCGAAAATACTATAAAGCGGCAGTTCTCCGACCGACATAAGAGCTACGATTCAAATGTTTTAAAGTTGCTTTGAACTTTTTTACAAGCATTTGTTATTGAAGAACGCTGATTCATTATGGAGGTAGTTGAAAAAAATCATCCTAGATGGATAATTCGTACATGAATAATCAAATTAATTGCAATCTATTTTTATGAGCTCATTTTCGATCTAATACTCAAAACTCTTAGGGGAACTGAGCTGTGAAAATTTGTCAGTTTGAGTACCTTGCAAGGCTTCGCCGTCATTTCTTTGAGCTATATTAACCTTGCCGTTGAAGATTTCAGACAATACTCATTTTTTCACTTTTGCTTGAGGATCTTGATATTTATCGCTCAATTTGTAAATTTTCCATTTCTTCTTTTGAGGGTCGTCTTGGTTGGTGGAGCCATGATGTATTCATACAATGCTATAAAAAGCACGCCTCGTCAATATCTCTTACTCGGCATAATAATGAGATTATTGAACATGTGAGCGCAGAAATCTAGCTCTCTAAAAATCTGGTATCCTATTGAATATTCGAAAAAAACTTGGCTCTGAATACCCAATCAAGAAAGAGCAAAGTAGAGGCCGCGAATATGAAAATAGGTCGCAATTATCCAAACATGAATAAGCAAAGTTTGCGAAAATACCAAATTCGCGACTGGTTTGCCTGGATTCTTAATTTAAATCGTAACAACAAACAAAGGTAGGGATTTTCATGCAAATTCAAGAATTGAGAGTGTATGTTTCGTATCAAAATTATTTCTATTCCAATCAATCGTAGTATCTTCAAGATTGACATAAAATCTTCATTAATTATTCATCAGACAAAAAGTGTCAAAAAATTCAGTCATAGGGTTCTCAAGTCATATTCACCCGAGATATCAATACGATGTAACTCGCACTTAAATCATAAATTTCATCACATTATTTACTTTCGATGTCAATATAAATACATCGTAGTCATGGGCACACAATACATCGCAAAAATAACTTTGCCCTCTTGACCTCCATACACGAGAAGAAAGATGGACTTTCAACAGTTCATCTGTTAGTCATGCATACGCGTTTTTTCTATCCTTCACTTTGCCAAAAAACTTCAACGACTTTGAGGCCTGAATACGTTATGAATTTGTTAATCTAGAGTAATTGGAACGGAAATAGCCGGAGATTATCTATGATAAATGAATTCTTTGAGAATATTTATATAATATAGTCATCGTTCATTCGTTACAAATTCTCACAAAAATCTTGGGGCGAAGTGAAAATCTAGCACTCAATACGAAAACAAGGGAGTATGAACCAAATAGTCGAATGAAAAGTATTTTCATATACCCGAAGAAATTGTTCAATTTGGCTACCTCGGAGCTTGAAAATACAAATTTGCATACTGTTGTTTCGAGAAAAATCTAAATTTTTCTCGGCCTCAGTGAGAAAGGAAGTAATTTCTACTGAAAGGTTCTGATATTTCGTGTAACATGCTTATTTTCATAGGAAACATTTAAATTACACATTCCTTGGAAAAAATCGCCTACAGATTCCAAGATATCCGACAAATCGAAAATTGTAAATTCGTAATGTTTTTTTAATAACTGTGAATGAGAAATAGTTTCGATTCATCTTCAAAGAGGAGCGCGAATATTTATCGACATCATTTCCTCAACCCTTGATTATATTATGGAAATAGCTGCAAAGACGATTATTCTCTAGCGATAAAACCCGAGGCCGCTTCAGGGATTGAGAGCCATTTTGCGCCGTGCATCCCTAGATTTGACGCCCGCGAGCGAACAACAGTGAATAAGCAATGAAGCACGAGAAGAGACGGCTGGTACACATAAAAGGAATACAAAAGATTCAAATGCTCACACAGCTGCAAGCGCTCTTTTTCGTCGATTTTTTCCGCTAACTGGGGAATGTTGCTTTAGCTTTTTTCAATTCCATCTCAACTGAGCACTTTTATGCTTCTTTTGTTTTAAAATGCTCTACTGTTCATTTTCGTCGACTGGATTCGCCTCCATACGAACAAATAAATTGAAGTACTTCTTTCTATGATGAAACAATTCTATGAGCCTTTGAAAGTCTCATTGCACAATTTGCACATCTATTGTCAACATCTTTGATAGAATATGTATAATTCATTCATACTTGTGAATTATTCCCTCAAAATTCACACATGACTAGAAAAAAATTCACCATACAACATACAATAAGTCCAAAAATGAGGCCTGACCATTGTGATAATTGTACTCTTACAATATAGAATCTCCCTCCATAACTAACAATGAGTTGTCCAAAATATGAATTTTTCATCAAATTTTTGGAACAAGGAGTGACAGACCTTCAAGGATGCTTATCTTCCTCTAAAATTCTACCATATTATCTTCATCCCGATTGATTGGATCTCCTTTGAGAAGAGCCACGATCAAACTAGAATGGGGGAGAAGTTGCTGAAGAATGTAATAATGCTAGAGTATCAAGATTCCTAAAAAATGAAAATTGGTACTCACCAATAAAGATAAATGAAAAAGAAGATCAAGTAATATCCGAGATATATCATACAGTCTCTTAAATGTCTTTTCAGTTGGCCTCTATTGTGAATTTCTGTTGGGTCATAAACACCCATATTACCATGAGGTGTGCTAAGAATTTCATACAATAGCCACACTGCCATTGGTAAATTAACAAGGGTCAAAATCCATTGGGCATTTATGAGGAGAAGTATGATTGAAACAACATGAAGCAGCACTTTAGGAATGACCCACTGGAAAAAAGAAGAGCTTATGAGTTTTGGAAGTGTATAAAACTGACCAGAGCGTGTTCATTAAAGAGGAATTTGCATACCCCATTTAATCTATAACAGCACTGTTGTGCATTCAAGTAATCACATTCTAAATCTGATAGAGTGATCACCTATCATTTTTTCAGGTTAAGGTCATAACAATGATCATTTATAAAGTTAACAAAATGAGGTCAAATTTCCCAAGTCTGTGATCCTCATTATTTCCAAACCCATGAATAGGCAGGACCTCGATAGTGTCATTCTAGTTCATGTGATGAATCAAAAAGATTTACTGAGGATATCAATGTCAAATAGAGTTGCACAGTTCAAGTCAATAAATGTTAATTAACTCCTGGTTCCATGTATACACTCGGTGTACATCACATTGTGCCCAAATCTGAAAATGCTTTTTTGTCCCTGGACTGCTACTTGAAATCCTGAGACCTAGGTACCAGTTCTAAGATGTTGAGGATGAGGTTACGATTATCAAGGCACCACTACTGATCTGGTTTCAATTGAAACAATAGCCCAGAGACAAGGTGCTTTTCCAGATTTGGGCACATATGAGGTACACATAGTGTACCAGCTTGTTTTATAACTCTCTATCTCTCAATCATCAGGTTCATCACGTACCAGTGAAAGAAATCACAATACCAGGATAAGTTCCATCAATTATTATAGTCGTGAAACAAATTTGATTGTTATACCTCTTGAAAAATTGAACAAATGAAATTATTGTCATCAGAAGTATTCAAGCTGTTCTTGCTTTCGACAATCATCAGAGTTCATAAGAGTAAATGCTTCCAGTTGACATTCCACTTTGCTGGAAAACTTTTAATTCATCCTAATCAAATAAGAATAGTACATTTTTCATGTTTGTGAATGCAATTCTAGACAATAACCTCACTTCTACAGGGAATAGATATCAAATACGTCCGTTGTAATTACGCCTTTTTTCGTATCACAAGGCAGCTCTATTGGGTTTTTACTACTTTAATTTCGTGATCAATTCCTCGAATCAATCGGATCAATAAAACATCAGAAAGGATACAAAGTAGACAAGAAGAAATAGAAGAGCGCCGACGTCGAGCAATGCCAATGCAAATAGTAGCGCCTCTCCTAAGAAACTCATTTCACTTTCTGAAAAATGCATCCAGTGTATGTTCGAGAAATACCTATCAAACCTTTAATTAGGCACTTTCACACATTGAAATTTGTTTTAATCACTAAAAACTACAAAATAAGGCTGTTCAACCCAGTTCAACCGGACAAGACCGCGAATACGCCGGAGCAGAGCAGACTACAGAGCAGACGCTAGTCACGCCACCAATACATCGAGATGTACGTAAAGTATTATACGTGAATAATATGCAAAATTGAGCTCATCTCTGAAAAAAATTCTTGGCATGATTCTGTATTTCCATTGATAATTAATGTCTCATCAACTCATGGAAAATCAGTGGTGGAATACGAGGATGCAGAGTTTTAGTGATAGATAAAATGATGCCTCACGTATATTCGACGCTAAGTCTCCACGGTTACGTGTCAACAGACCGAGTCAAATAGTAAAATACTGTAGAGTGTAGAGCTGTTTTGTTTTGATTTCGGTCGTTGACAGGGCAGCTTGTCGTCTGCTGATCCGCTGTGCTGATGCTGACTGCTGACTGCTGTGCGGCTCCTGTCAGATCTTCATCCAACACGTGTTTTCTGTAAGTTTTACTCAAAAACCATCCAACATTAAATCAACAAATTTGATTCATCGAAACCTTGTAAAATAGATTCTAAGAAATACTATGCCTGAACATCTCATTGGATGCAATGCCTAGACAGAGATTGTGTCAAATACATACTATGATAATCAGAGAATGAATTGATTATCTTACCCTTTCAGATAAGTCCAGGACTATTAGTACCAAAAACTTAGTTACTGAGTTGATTCAATCATATACACATGCAGCAGCTCTATAAGTGCAAGCAGCAAGATGTAACATTTTCACCATGTGACACACTAGCATGGATTGCAACTTAAATCAATATTTGAATTAGCAGATTGGAAGCCACCTGTCAACAGCATAGCCAGTTGAGTACACTGGTGCAAGGTATGCAAAGTTTTTGATTTCAATTTCTCAGGAAACCTCTTCACCAGATGATGATAGTCTGTTTTCAGATTTAATTCTAGTGAAGGATTTCATCTCTCATAGGTTCCTGAATACAAAGTGTCATATTGTGACAATCCAAAGATGTTTCGAGACACTCCAAAACTTGTTATTGAGGATCCAGCTGCACCAACAACTGCTTTTGCAGCTAATATCCGCATGGAAGATTTGTTTGAGAAATTGAAACTATTGAACTATGATAATGAGTTTGTTCAAGGTTTGAAAATGAAGTACATTAGCAGGTACAATTTTTGTTATTCTCCTTGTGCATGACAAGATGTGGTGTACACTCTTTATTTAATGATTCACTTTTCCAGGCATTATTTTGTAATCCCCACTAATCCTGGGGAACAATTCTACATGTTTACTGCTCTAGCTGCGTGGTTGATTAGGAAAGCTGGTAAAAAGTTTGATCCTCCTCAAGAATCAGATGATCCCAACTCTACAATATCTAATATATTAGAATTCTTGAAAGAGATAGATATTACTGTAGAATTTTCCCCAAGCAAGTTGAAACAAGGAGTTGGTGAACATGCTGTGTATGTTCTTGACAGTCTTGCTGACTATGCAATCAAAGCCTCAAAGTTCAAATGGGAAAAGTAAGTTGGCCACTGTCAGTTCTTTCATCATTGCACAAGTATTGGGCAGTTTGTGAAAAATAGGTCAATTCTATTCCAGAGTTCAAATTCCTCCAGATGAAACAGAAGTTGAACCTGAAATCGAGGAAGAAGATGCAGAGTTGATTTTAGAAAAGGTAGATGAAGAAATGGTGATAGAGTATGATGATGAAGAAGATGACGTTGTGCATGTTGATGATATCACAAAAATGTATAAAGAAAACTCTGTAAGTTAGTGTTGATAAAAGTGTAGATTAGAAGTCTCTAACTGATTTTGAGAATGTTTACCTGATTTTTTGCAGAGTCACAAACAAAAACTGGATAAAATATTGCAATCAACAGTTGATGCAGAGGAATGGAAGTTAGAGCTAGAAAGAGTTTTGCCAGAGCTAAAACTCACGATTGATGCAGGTACTTATGTTATAATCCCCTTTGGTTTCTGTATTTGTTCTTTATTTTGGACGACCTACAGTCGTGCCATTAGTTTCGTTTGATCGTATGTGGTCAAGTTCCTGACTAATTTGCATCCAATTGTAACCAATTAAATATTTTAGATGCTAGAAATTGGAAAGCACATCTCAATAAGATGAAAGAACTGCATTCAAGTATGGATCAAGATTTATCAGGAACAACAGGACAATTAGAAAAATTATCTACAGATATTGCAAGAACTTTGGAAAAAATTAATACTCGAGAAACCGAGTTGAATCGACAGCTTGAACCCCAGTTGCAAGAGTTGAGAGGTCTACAGGTCCAAGAATTCAAATAATACTTAGATTTAGCATTTTTCGTGAAATTTTACGTTCTAAATTCTAAATTGTATTTCAGGAAGAGTTATCAAGAGTGAAAGAAAAATATAGAGATATAAGTGGAGGGGTTACAGAGAGAACTAGAACCCTTAATAAACTCACAGAGGAATTAGAGCTGGTCAAGAAAGAAATGGATGAGAGAGGCTCAAGCATGACTGATGGAAGTGAGTAATAGAATCTTATATTGTCTAAAAGGGTTATTTTCTCTTATGAACAATTGATTAAATACACATTCCGTGAAAATGCACGAAGAAACTTTTATGTGGTGCTCCATATATGAGCGTTTCTCTGGAACTTTTGCACTTTAAAAACTCGTTAGAAAAAACAACGAGTTTTCAAAGAGTTTTAGCAAGAAAATAAAAATATATATATATATTTGAATATCGAATGTAATTTGATTCCTAATGTTATTTGCTTCATACTATTGAATCACCATTTAAACAAAGCTCTCTTCTTGTATTGCTCAAAGAGAACAAACATCTAAACTTATGTCAATTTTTATTATTTCAGCCCCTCTCATAAATATAAAGAAGACTATCTCAAAAATGAAGAGTGAGATTTCGGAAATGAGTATACGCATTGGAGTGTTGGAGTACAGTCTAACATGCTCAAGAGTTCGAGATAGAGTTCAATTACAAGAGGACATGAACAGTTCTGGAAGTGTTGTTTCTGTCTAATCCTTTGCAGTATTTGGTAACTTTGTACTAGTCAATTTTGTACATATATTTTTTGAATAATTCAAGAGTTGATAAGATGACCAGTCGTATAATTTACGCAACCCGACGACGATGGAGCAAATGTATTTCACCACGCTTGAAGATGAGTACTCTCGCAGTATTCACTGATTTTTTTTTTTACATCTTCCTGGATCAATCTTTATTTACTGACTCCGGATCTGAAATATTACTTTGTGTCCGTTCCGGAATCTCGGAAGTAAAAGTCAAAATTCACTGTCATAATACTTCATACAGCACATATTTTTTAAAATATTTTTTTCGTCCGTCACGAATTTTCCTTACGAGATTATGAAAAAAGTCCATTTACAGAACCTATCGCAATAAATGTACGCGGACTATAAAGGGCCAACAAGTCCAATTTAAAATTATCCTATCAGTTCTCATCTCAAATGTGTAATTTGAATCTCTAAGTGATGAAAATTTGTTAGCGCATGTATTTCCAGGAAAACCGCAACGAAGCAAAGGCATTATATATTACAGAGACTGGCTCGAGATCCCCTTCCAGTTAGGTCGAATCCACAAAAAGGAGAGGAAAGATACTATAGCGAGTAAAAGCGCATGAATCGAAACTTTAAAGAGTATAACATCAGTTCGCGAGCGGACCTTTCAGCTTTCGCCGAAGCGATTTTCCCTCGTGATCGTTAATCGATTTCGGAATTCAAATTGGTGAATTTACTTCTCTTTCAACAAGTGTTTCCAAAGTACTGGCCTAGCTATACTTATCAGAAAATGAAAAAGTGTTTAGTGTGTGAAAGAAGTGATTGAAAGGAAATATAGCAGAACGTTATCACTTAAAACTTGATCAAAGTTGTCTTTGATACTAGTTTTTCAAGTGTTTTGTTGGTGAGTGTAATCCGCAAGCTAGTATAGCTGGGAGTGTGGTGTAATTTAATTTGATTGATTGATTCATGATAAATCATTTTCTCACAAGAGATGAGAGATCGGATAAGCAGAATAGATTGTATGTACCCACTAAGTGCAGAGTTGAATCAATCTCACTATTCAAACTTTTCGGTATGCCAAAAGGCGAATCGTGAAAAATTTTAATTGAGAATAATGAAGGTTGATGAGATTTATGAGTGTACATATAGCAATCATGAGAACACAGCACGCGACTGAATCATTGTCTCTTTACCGCTTGTGTATATATTATCGAGAAGCATATATAAATAGTGTATGAATCAACCAAAATCATGCGTATCAGCATTTTGTTTCGTAGAAAAAGTCAGAATTCAAGCAATGATTTTTCATCCCATGTTCAAACCAGGAATTTTTGTTTTCATTCATTCTTTAAAATGATCCTCTTATGAAAAATATTCGTTGCAAAGGGAAATAATATTCATGAATTTTCGATCATAGTTAGCATTTGATCGTTCGTAAACAAGAGTGGCAGTTATAGCGAGCGCATCGCGTGTGTGCGATAATCGACAAATTGAACACATTGATGAGTATATCTTACGTCAATGTGCTATAATAGCAATGTTTGTACTAATTTTTCAAATAGCCCTAATCATCTATTTGTAAAATGCTCATCGTGTCGCTCATTGTTTGAGAACAGTTTCTTTCAACGATTGACATTCAATATTTTTATTCACAGTCACATTGTCGATGTTAAAATCATCCTTTCAACTCGTAATAACAAAATCTGATTTCCTCGTATCATAAAAAAAAAGAAGGATTGTTCAATAATCGCCTTCAGTACCAATGTCCAAAAAACTAAACTGATTGTACAGGTAGTAGTGTGGAAGCCACCAAATAAGTGTTACGTCGCTTACGAAATTGCAAAATTCAAGGCGAGCGACCCGCGCTACGCATCTCATAATCATCAGGTATAAAAAAAACGGATAAGCTTAAACATAGCTATATATATCCACGGAACAGACTTACGGGCTTACGGGCACTTTCCAAAGATGCATAATGGATATATAAGTATATTTATCAGGAGAAGTGTGGTGAGCTCGCGCGCGCAAATCAAGTGCCGTTTTCGTGTTTTGCTTTATGATGCCTAACTTTCACCGAGTGTAACTCTTGAATCTTGCTAAACCGGACCCACTCAAAACCTCGCGCAACAAGATATTTAATTCTCCATAATTAGACTCGATTATGTGATGCGTTCTAACTTTATAAACCCGTTACGTTTAAAAAAGAGTTTGGAGCTAAATAATAGATCGTGTGTGGTTCTATGATACCACCAGATCGTGTGAATCAAATGCGACGAGTGTTTCCTGTATGGAATGAGATAAACACTGAGACAAATGGTTGTATTTATGATCTCATTCATGAGTAATGAGATGCGCGATGACTATTGGTGCGCGAAGTGAGATTTCGAGACTATGTATTGTAATTGTGCAAGTTGCCTTGAGTGATCCTCGTATTTTTCTTAGTGAATTTCATAATCGGATTGTGGTTCATGGTTTTTAGGAAATTTTCCTAGACCCTTTTGATATTTTAAATCTTTTTCATTTTAATTTGATAAGGATTATAAATCCATCTTGGACGTTTCTTAGCCTGTTTACTATTGGGTGTTCGCCTCCAAGGGACGTTATCGATTTCCAATAATTTGAGATAGTTTTCTTGTATCGCATCGGAGAAATCTGAAGAAATTCTGAAAAAAAGCTGTTGCTACAACAAACATGATCGAACACCGGTAAAGTTTCGGAATTGGAATTGTGAAAGCGAGAAGAATAGAATAAAAAATGGGAAAATTTTTGAAAATTCTAATTTTGACAATTTGACTATTTTTCAATCTCAGAAATACATGTTCTGCTGGAGAAACAGCATTTTTGATACTAGGGGTAATTTTGTAGTGGACAAGTTAAGCTGCAGGTAATATGATTTATTATTGAATTTGAGAACTTGCGGAAGAAATTTAGACGGATTTTCATAGATTTTCTACTGTGTCTTTATCACGTCAAAAATAACCGAGCCTTCTGGTCCTCATTCAGTAGCTGGAAATATTTACGACCCCGTGAGATCGGAAAGGTTTCAAAAATTTCTAAAGAGAACTTAGGAATACACCACGCTTTACTTCCTTGCAAAGTTCCAAAAAACGTCAATTGCTTGGGATTTTTGATCGGTACCTTTCTACATAAACATTCTCGTTTATGTAGAATTCTCCTAGAACTGACAGAAATTTTATTTCGAATTATGGAATCAGGTTGTAAGTGAATATGACTGTACAAAGTATAAAAATTAGTCTATAGAATTTTTTCATGAAGGTATCCAGCATCTATATTTTATTCTAACTATTTTATAAATATACTGGCTATTAGGCCCATGACGAAATATATCAAGTTTTTCCTGTGACAAACTTGACAATCTAAAAAAGTTACTTGAGGGAGTGTGTTGTAAAATATAACACAATTTTCGTGATTCAAAAATCGTTAAAGCGTGCAAACCGGCGGTCGAGTCTATGGTCTTTATAGCGCAAACTGTCACCATTCCAGTTTGTGGATGAGCAATTATACATTGTGAACATTTCCTCATAACAATCTGTTTCACATTATTCGCGCCATTTTCTTACTCCATTAAAAATAAATATATGTCAGTCCGTTAAACATGAAATTTTTCGACGAGCTCGATTAATACTGTTTAAACTAAATAAAATAGATCTACGGACTTGAACCAATTGCAAAATCTTTCGGAGTCATACGCTATTTGCATCAATTATAGATATTAAATTTCATGAATCGATTAGTTTTGATGTGACTAATTCCGTGCCTGGAATAAATGACTAGTTTGAAATGACTTGGATTTGAAATGTTTGAAAAATCTGATAAATAATAAATATCCTATGTCCTACAATATAAGGGGAAAACTGATTTGAACTTCGATTGTCGGAATTATTTTCAAGTTATATTAATAAGTCATCTCTGAAAAGACATTTTAAATGGGTCATATCAAATTCCTGAGTCATTTCAAATTAGTGATAATTTAAGATACGGCGAGCTCTTATAAAATTTTTTCTCAATCTATATAATATTCATTAAAGTACGGATATTTCCGCCAAGATCATGCGCGGTCAAAATTCATGAAGTGCTCAGCATAACAACAAAATATCGCTCTAATATTTTTTTGGTCACTCAACAAAGATTGAATCAAGTGTAGTACCTGCGTTTAGCTATTTTAATTAATAAACTTCACATTTTGATGGGAGTATCTTTATCTTTGAACCATCAGCTGAAACATGCTGTGTCGAGGTATGATGCGTATTATCTTCAAATCTAGAGATGGGTGCGTGATATCGTTTTGAATGTTTGGTATTTTTTGGGTCGTATGAATTACATCCTAAATTTATCTCTCGAGTATTTTTCCATTAAGCATATTGTTTCCAGTAATAATTTATTGCAATCGTCATAGACAGTCATGAAATAAGAGTTGTTTTAAATCTATTCTGATTGACCATTAAATAATCGATCCAGACATTTTGATATAAGAGTAAAAAAACTTTTTTTCCGCATCCGAGAGATGGGTTCCCTGTATAGAGCAATTCTCATAACTTAGAATGGAAAAAATAGGCTTGAACTTCCATGTACCGATTTATACTCTTTGAATAAACTGGGCGTAAAGTACGCTTTTACGCATAGTGAATCAAAAAAAATTTTCATTGCTCAAACCAAAAATGACTCAATGAAACGCGGTAATGAAAAAATATCTTCGCACTTAGTTTGCAAGCCCATTTCGAGAATTGGAAGTCATCATATCTGTCCCGTATATTGCCTAAATGGGTTAATAACGCGGCTTAGTACGGAAATAAAATATTTTGAGCTTCTCCCCGCACGAATCAGTAATAGTCATATTAGATCCCATCCATCAGTGCATAATCACTACTTCACGGTGAAATTTTACTAGTAATCAGCATAATTCTTCAATTGGGATTAGATTTTACTGATTCATAGGGGAAAAGGAAGTTTCTCGGGGGGTTTTCACGTCTGTGGTCATGACAAAACCAATTTATCACAATCATAGTATTAGTATCTCAACTCATCACAAAATTCTTTGAGTTATCTGGAAAAGCTCGGATCTGTATACGCAATGAAAATGTTTTGATTCATTTTTATTCATCTCTCAGGATGACGAATCTGAAATGACGTTCGCAGTGACGCGTAGATAGTTTGAGTATGAATAATATCTTCGATTTCCTTGCAGTTCAGCGGTTTCAATGTTTATGATTATAAAAACACTCATCGTCCTTGCAATTTTGAGAAATTATCCATTTCTCCACTCATACACCTTTCTCAGAATTTTTCAACATTCTGAGTCCTATTCTATTAGAATGAGTAATATCCATCAGTTGAGCGCGTCTAAAAAAAATTGAGCTCGTTAACTATCCCACTTCATTGTATGAATTATTATTTTACTGGTGTCGAAATAACTGTTACTGGCCAATACAAAATTTTCTTTCGTAAGTTGTAGCTCCTGGGTCCTGAATGGATGCAAAATTCTTGTACCCATTCGGAGGAAATTTTATTCAAACACAGAAAATTCAACGACAGATTAAGAAAAATCACAAAATATGCCTATTCCAAACGCAAAATTTGATTTCCAAATGTCACCCTCGGCAGCTTCGAAATAATCGATTCCTCCATAATCGGATGAGGAAGTTCATAATATTATCTAGTCATGATTCATCGATTTCCTCGCCGCTCATTTTCATGCGAATCTCGACCTCAATGAGTGCATCATCTCATCTCGCGACGAATTCTTTTTTTGTACTCAAATTTTCTAGGAGAAAGAATGATAACCGCAGACGATAAGAAAATGGCTTTAAAAAAAAAAAAAAAAAAAATAATCCACTCAGATATTCGCATGATTCATGAATCTCCATCTAAAATACAAATAATGAGAAAACTGTTCATCATAATCATCTCAGTCCAGCGGAATTAATAACAAATCAATCATGCCTTTTTTTCTCGAATTGTATTAACCGATAGAAATGGCTCTTATCAATCCGTGATTCGGGAGAACGAGACGTAAGAGAATATCGGTGGGGCTTTACTTAACAAAGATAAAACTTCAGAGGCAGGTGTCGAATAATATGTATAATATATATAGCTTCAGTTATTTTATTTTTCTCTGTCTAAAGCGCTGTGGAGCTCCAGTTAAAATTACAAAAGCCACTTGTTCACTTCTTGTTCATCTCGCGGATGGCACGCGGCCTTGCATTACTTACTATTACTTCATAGTCTTCATACTCGTACCATCATAATATTCTGAGACTATATGTATACGGAGACCAATATAGTGTGCTAGTTGTATTGTATACTAAATCTGAGACATAGAATTGTCGAGATACTATAGGTCGTGCTTGTCAGTTGATACCGAAAAGCCGATTGAGTCGTCCACTACTGGATATATTTTACTATTAGTGTGAAATCGAAAAAGAAAAAAAAAAATTGTGTGAGGTGATAGAAAATGGGTGAAAAGTGCGACCACAGTGGGCCGTATGTCATAAAAGTTAGCGGTACAGTGCAATCTGATGCTTCTGAGAGCTCTCAAAATGTGGCCACTCACGATAGAAGTAATACTCAGCAGAATAATGCCGATAATACGGCTAAACCTACGGCACCACCTTTAAACCAGATGTAAGACATTATTTTGTAACAGTGTAAAGTACTGTGTAATACAATCGTACTATTTATGTTTTCCCAACTTCCGAGTCTACTGGAATTTTACACATTGTGCTAATAATGAAGTAAAGGCAGTCATAGTAGTTAGCGATGAATATCTAGAAGAGCTTGCAGTTTGACACAATGAACCTTTTGTCAATTTTTAGCTATTGAAAAACAATACCTCCATAAACCCTGGTATTTAGAATACATGCGCAATATTGATTTACATTATCAAAAAATGTTTCTAAATCGAAGCTGTATTCCAAATCAAACGTATCGCGATGTAAACAATTTTCGGAAAACTTTCACTCCTACTGCACTTTCCCATCCAGATTTATTGTGAGATTTTTACGAATTGTTTCGAGTACAACTTGCTACCAATTCACTTTGCGAAGCCTTACAGAGGCTCTTAGTGCATGGCCTCCCATTACTTGGGCTTGTATCGAATTATTTGCTCATACACGGGTCTCATAATGAAGGTGATAGTGTATAACATTGTTTCTAAAGTTTCTCGAATTCGAGCTGGCAATATTATTTGTTCTATAGTTACATACTTTTACAATCAAAGGGTGCACTGTTACATCGACAATTGAAAGCATTATACACGAATATCATTCATACTAAACCAAATTTTTTGCATTATTACAGCAAGTTTTTGTCATTGCCATCGTTTAATCTCGAATTGAAAATTAATATTTTAGACTAAAGGTTGTTCCGTTACGGTCCATTTCAAAGAGCCTAAATCGTAATGGGCCTAACAAGGCTGTTTGTGTATGAGTGAAATAATAGATTGAACAGCCTATTCCGATATATATTCCAATAATATATTAGCGACGCAAGAACTTGCCGAATCGAGCCCAATGTAATTTTTCAACAAACATAAGATTCTCAATCATCGAGTCTGCATCTTTTGTGTAAGTAATGGGACTGATTATATTGGCAAAAATAATAGATTTTATCATTTCTATAAACTGCAAACGATCAATTGCGATAAATTTCTCTTCTCGATACGATCTGGATTTTTTATCTCCAGACAATGCTTTTGACCGCGTGTATTGTTGCGTTTCTGAGTTCAAATACCTCTATTTCAGTGATCAAATCAAACGGCTCCTCTCAATGCATGGATTTTTCTTATTGTATCCGATTACATCCGCATTCAGAATTTCAAATATGAGGGTGTTGATATTCATTGAAAAAGCCATTTTCACTTAATGTTTCATAAGTGATTCTATCATATACATACGAGATTCTGAATATTTTATCGATAAGATGAAAGATTCAAGTATGTAAGTTATAATATTCACCCACATGGAATTCATTTGTTAACGGACATTTGTTAGTAACAATCGCTAGTAACAATTATATACCCACCAAACACTGAGTGTTTCCACAACTTTTCCTATGAAATGTATTTGAGCAGTTCTGCGTAAACTTGCTCCCAATGTGTCTCGGCTTATTGCGGCGTCTACGCGTTCTCAATCGATTGTGCAAAACACGTTTCTTGTGTATTTTTTTGTGCTCTTTCTTAACAAAAAGTCATATTAGACCTATCTTGAGGTTTAAGGGTCGAAAATTGCAAATTAGGGGCCAAAATGTCATTTCCGTACCATGTCCGCACCCCAAAATTCGGCGTTCAAGGTCACGGTATGAAGATATACGACTTCTAAACGATTCCTCCACAAAAAGACATCAAATTTGGGTATGTTCTGAACATGTTTTCATAGTTTAGAAGTCGCGACTAGATCGTGTATCCGCTCAACGCTGTGGGTAGATTATGTCCTCGAATTTGCGCCAAAATTACGGTTTTGACAATATGTGGTGCGTGAGAGCGTCTATCAACTTGTAAGCGTTCGCTCATGGGCACATTTTGATCCTCTCGCTTCAAACTATCAAACAGCTGCGGTATAAACACCCATAACTTCACTCCCGAGAAGTGGTGGCGTGCTCTTTTTCGAAAAAATGCCGCGGTAAATAAGAGTGTCATTTCCGTACGCATCTCGCAACAAGGTTAAAATATCGATAATCTGCATTCTCGTCCGACTTTCTGCAAGTATTTGGTGTGCAAAAGACCGTGCTAAGCGGAATAAGCGATTCGTTAACTCCCCGATCCGTATTCACCGATCAAACACGAAATGTCATTTCCGTACCTGTCATTTCCGTAGCGAAATAACGATATCGAGCTGAGTTCTTATGGGATTTAACACGCAAAAATTTTTTTCAACTTCCAATACTTTTCAGTTTTGATCCTCGATCTAGATGATATTAGTGGTGAAAAAATCCACCTTACAAGCCCAGAAGTTCAGTTTTGCCTCTCGTCCATTTTTGAGTCTGTTTCGAGTAAGTTTACGCAGAACTGCTCATTTATTTGCAACCATGCAACTTTCCGAAATTAGTCGGAAATGCCGTGTCTGAAACGTTGGTGCAACATTAGGTACCAGATGCATGTTGCCTTCAACGTTTCCATAACGTTTTTGAATGTTTCAGCCGTTTTTCTAAGGTTGTATGTACAATGGTTTCTAGGATGTTTCCTGTACAACCAATACTTGGAAAATTTTTTGTTTAACAAGTAAATAAATTTTTTCTAAAACTCTCTTTTCCCCAAGATATCGGGTCAATCCCCACGGCTGCGCTCAGTCAGAAACATGTCCACCTAATCTCAGAAAGACAATGAGATTATGGTTGAATGCAACAAGAGACAGTTAACAACAATTTTTAAAAAATTATTCATTCATTTTTTCATATTTAAAATCGTCCACCCGTTCAGAAACGTTCTCGAAACCTTGAGGCAACATGTATCTGGCAGACATTAATTCTAATTGTTGCGACGACGTTTCGGACACGGGATATCCGACTAATTTCGGAACATTGCATGCTTGCAAATACATGCATCTTTCAGGAAACGCTACTGGAATATTCACTTTTTGATGGGTATATTGCCCGAAATACTGAATGTTTTGTAATGGCAATGGCATTGACATTTTGTTCACAAAACAGTCATTACGATGCCATTCTCTTAAATTTTTTGAGCGACTCAGTCATCCAACTCTGATGTTTTGATGAGACTATACGATATGTTCTTCCTCAAAGTACGGTCTTCCCGCGGGCCTATATGCTATATATTCAATTCAAAATTTTAGCAAACGTTCAATTATCTTTCGCAAGACGTGAAAAAACAGTTTTTATCATTATTCATTTGTATCTTGCTGGATCTCTCAAATTGAGAGTCTCAATCAGAAAGTGGAAAGAGCATATATTTTGGAAAATCGAACTGAGTGATGCGCGCGTGCAAAAAGCTTTTAAAGCTCGAGCTGCATGGAGGGGGCAATCATCGGGCCGCGAGAGGGGCGAGAGGGGTAGGCAGAGAGGAGCAGACGACGAGTGGGCTGTCATGTAAATAACCTAAAAAGTGATTGTTTTGAAATGGGCACCGCAGGAGGGCGTTAAGTGCTGATAATCCATTCTGTTATTATTGCAAAATCAAAGCGAAAATCCCTGATTGGTCCAGTTGGTTTAGTTTACAATCGCTGGACTGCAAGATGTTGTAATCACATGATATTGTCCATACACTTCATACTCAGTTTTCATCAGGTATCTTCAGAATTGATCTATACCATCCATTTATCACCAATTTGAAACTCCCATTTAATACTTGATGACGTATTTCACTGTCTTGCAAATTTTGATTAATGTTTCTTCAATTCTATCCCATTCTATTTCTTGTGTCACTAGTCGATGACATAGTGATGTTGCCATCCACTGAAGTCCTTTGAAACACTCGTTAGTTTCAATTGTCAAAAATATGCAGACCTCCTATTATTATATGTAATAATGGCTAATCATCCTTCACGTTTTGCTTACAAGTGTCTGTGTATATACCTTATTCTTTGCAATCGACTATCAAGCTATCGCTGGCCGTGTTCACTAAATCTACAGGGGCCCCACGCTTTACTATAGTAGATGGTGATGACTATTTGTTCTCCAAACTTGACTCACCAGCAACTATGTAACTTACTATAAGCAGTTGATAATTGAGCTAGCTAATCTTCTTTATTAAACCTATGAGAGTCCGCCGAATTCCTTTATTGCAAATGCTGACGTATCTATGCACAGTACTAATAAATGTTGATCTGACTTCTAGATTGCTCAAACCATCGAAAGAAATGGCAAAAGTGAAGAAGAGGATATGCTTCATGATTATCGCAGCCTTAATCTGTGTCGCCACAGGAATTTATGGGATCATTCTCTGGCCTGGATTTTTCCACAGCATATTGACAAATGTATGGCTTACGTTTCCATCGATGTAATTTCAAATTTTCTGAAAATTATCCTAATATTCTGACTTTCCTTTACAGCAACTAGTCCTTTCCCCAACTTCTATGAGTCACTTGATGTGGAGAAAAACACCAGTACCAATGTATCTGAAAATATACTTGTACAATTGGACTAACTCAGAAGATCTTTCCAAATCTAATGTCAAACCACATTTCCAGCAGATGGGACCATATGTATTTAGGTAAGCACTCAAAATAAAATTGTCTAGATAAAATTTTGTGTACATGTTGAATCATATTTTATGCTTCAAGCACCAAAATATCTTTTCTCCATATCCTATCAAGACTTTGCTAAGTAATATGATTTCAAATGTATTCAAACAGGGAAGTGGATACCAAAGTGAATCAAATTTGGGATGAATATCTTACTACCTTAACATACCAACAGAAACGAGAATGGTATTTTGAGCCTGAAATGTCTAATGGTACTTTGAAAGACAAAGTAACAAATCTTAATCCAATCTCTGCAGTAAGTTTACTACTTCCCATTGTTATGCTTGAACTTGATAACTAAACTCTTCTCTATTCAGACCATAGGATACATGGTAAGAAGTAATTCTACCGTGAGAAAATGGATCGCCAATAATCTTTTAAAGTATTCAGAGAAAATAACCATCACAAAAACAGTGAAGCAGTTATTATTTGATGGCTACGATGACATCTTGTTGGATTTGGCTGCAAAAGTCAAATTCGACCTTCCCTTTGAGAAGTTTGCCTGGTTCTATGCTGTAAATATCCACTATGAAGATTTGAATAGTTTTGATATATTCTAAATAATAACTATTCAATCTTTTGATTCAGCGGAACGGCTCCGAGACTTACGACGGACTTTTTAGTATATTCACGGGATCTGATGATTTCAATAGCCTTGGATTCCTCAAGGAGTGGAATCATGATAGCGTTTCTCCAAAATTTTCCAAAACTTGTGGAAGAATCAAAGGCACTGTTGGAGATTTGTGGCCTCCTTTAACATACAATGATACAATTTCAGTATTCTCTCCAGATGTTTGCACGTGAGTGATTTAAAATTATTCGAACAATTGTTTACACTTCGACATTCACAAGTATCAAATCTGTCTGCTTTTCTGTCATAGAACTATATCATTAAAAGAAGATGGAACTAGTGAGTGGTTGGGTGTTACTGGAAAAAGATTTTCATCTGATCCAAGTATGTTTGATAACGGAACAGAAGTGCCGTCAAGGAAATGTTATTGTCAAAGTGTTGAATGCCAACCGAGTGGGACGTTGAACGTTTCAAATTGTAAATTTGGGGCACCCGCTTTTGTCAGTTTGCCTCATTTCTATCTAGCCGATAAAAGTTATAGGCAAAAGATTGATGGCATGAACCCAAATAAAGAAGACCATCAATTCACTCTGCTGATAGAACCGGTAAGTTACATGGCAATATCTTGGAGTTATAGCAAAAATTAGAGAAGTTAATCAATTGAAATGCTCAAGAACAAAAAAAAAGATTTTTACCAATTCCACGAAAATCACAGTTTCATTAGAGTGAAATGTAGTTGTGTGCTTTTCTGAGCTTAACGGTAATTCATTTATTCGACACAACATTTTTACCTGTAACGATTACGGTATACTTGAAGAAGTCTATCGCGGGCGCAAGCATAAGATGAAAAAATTCTCTTTGAGATCGGAAATTTTTTTTTTTTCATGAGTGGCAAAGACGTGCAACATTATAATTCTCCGCTTACAACAGTTTAACATCCTTTGCAAATATTATTGCTATAACTATTTGGGAGATATTGAAGTTTTCGATCGAGTCATACCAGTCAAATTTTCGTAATAGTTGATTTGAAACTATCACTACGAGGTAGAAGAGCTCTGGAATAGTGGTTGACAAACTTATTATCCATTTTTGAAGGATATCAAGAAGTATGATTCACCCCTTGAGTATAGTACACCAACAGATAGCAATTTTGCCCAATGAGACCGACACGATCACGCCTCTCCGCAATAAAATGAAATTGTATCGCTCGATTGATGACGATTATTTTGCTGAATAATTTTTCTTTATCAATTGATGCAGGATACAGGAATACCAATCCAAGTACGAGCTGCTCTGCAAATTAATTTCCTAGTGAGGCCGTATGATGGATTATCGTAAGTTCATTCTTTAGTCCAATGATTATATCCTTATCTACGTTTAGCTATGAAACTTAATTTCTCCCTCAGGTACTTCGATAAGTTTTCAGAAATGTATGTTCCAATGTTATGGTTTACCCAAGACGTTAATCTCACGTCCGACGTCGTGAGTCAAGTGAAACTCTTAAAAATACTACCTACAGCTGGAAATGGATTATTGGGCTTCATCATTGGAATTGGAGTATTTTTAGTTGTACTGTCTGGAATCATGTACTTCCGGCAGAAAGTCAGAGATGAACAAAATGATATTCTCATACCAAAAGATGGTCGTAGAAGAGACGGGGGTATTGATGTTGCTGACATCAACGAAGAATAAATCAGTGTAATACTCACTCGTGCTTAATTGCAATCACGGTGCCAGTCGATGATCAATTTGAAATTTAGTTTTTAAAATTGCTTGAGGTATAGAAAGTGATTTTAATAGTTCAGAGACGATATCCAGTCGAAAACGTAATATGAAATATGTATCGCGTTGATACTCATCAAAGTATTTCAGTGAGACTTCCAGCTGTCCATGAAAGACTCTATATTTTAAGAATCTTTATAGTGAGAGTGCCCTCGATCAATTTATATTTTTAAGCGTTCACAGTGCAAGTTAGATAGAATAAGATGAGCGTTTTATTAATCCAATTATAACGGAGAATATTTTTCGAATTGGAATGCATGATTTTATTAGTAGAGACTTCCATTAGCTGGTATAATTTGACGTAAGTGAACAGTTAGTGATAATCGCATGTCACATATCGCTGCGCTTGTGAATAATTTCGATTAAAGAATACAATATAGCAGCTCAAGTTACACGAAACCATTGGTTTTCCATCGTGTGAGATTCGTGAATGCAAGCGAGCTGCAAATATTATTGTAGCAAAAGTAGAGGTTTTGCTCCAAAAGCATCTGTAAGTGCATTGATGCGTGACTAAACTATTTTATGTAATGTATGGATTCCATACGCATAATGATCAGGCAAGTAAGAAACTTGTGGGATCATGCGATGAAACTACAATTTTTCTCGTAAGAAATAGTAAGAAAAATACTGTGATAATATGAGATAATTGAGTTCACAGCTTTCTCGTTTATGGAGAGTTTTGGTAATCAGAGCCAACGTGCTGATCCGAGACTCCGTTCTGTAAAGTCGATCAACACTCTATAATTTCTGCGCAATATTTTCTTCAAATTGTGAGTTTTGTTTAATAGCGCACAAGTGAATATACACACTTCAATAGGTGATTTCGAAAATTGTATTAATAGATATTGATGGAATGTGTTTTTTTGGCCCATAAAATTCGAAAAAATTTTGGTTTTTCAGATTTTTCCTCATCATTTGACACAGTATTCGGTTAGGTATGGCAAAAACTCTACACTATAAATCATCTTTTGTTATCGTTTGGTTGTTCTGGACTTATTCCTCCCTGCTTAGTAGAAGCAAAGGCCGATCTGGGCTCTGAATTTTGAAATCTACTATTCATAGGAAAAAGCACCTTCTAAGAAGTTGATCTAAGGATCAACTAATTTCAACCAAATATCATTGTTTGTTACGTTCAATATTACGTTGTTAAGTAAGAATTGTAAATACTCTCCATCACCTGTTGATTGCACATTTATTTCGAAAAAAGATTATTGTTATCGCCAAAAAGATTAAGCAGTGTTAAATAGTGTACAGTATAATTTGTTTACGAATATCGTTTAGCGTGAATTGCGTTCTTTGCAAACACTTTTGTTACATTTCTACTTATTAACTGTAATATGACTTCGACATTTGTTGATAGTAAATTGTCAGTAAATGTTATCCTATCGCTACTGTTGAGTATGTGTCGAGTAAATAAAATATAGTTTTGTAACTAGAAATCTTAGTTTCTTCAAAAAATCAACTTATCTATGTACCGACTGAAAACTGAATGTAAACTTGAATCACCTGCAACTCTGCATTTCATATCGCGATCCACAATGCCTTGGGAAACTGATCAAGGCTCCAAAGTTATTGCGCGAGTCACGTTTCCCGTCATTTCGACAAATTCTTACAGTATGAATTGATTACTTTTCAGCTCGTAGCCCTAATAAAAACATGAGACGCCAATCTGTTATTTGGATCATCGATCAGATTATTATGGTTAGGGTGTCATGGGATTGGGGCGAGCTTAATCAACTCAATCAATTATAGTTTCCAAATTTCTTCACCGCTCTATATAGCCCCGGACTTTTCGAATATGGGCCGCAGACCAAGGCCGACAAGCCGTCCCTGAAGAGAGCCCCACCATTTCTTTGGTGGAGAAAATATTCGCATCGAAAATTCTTATTCTTGATCCAATCTCTCGCCTACTCTGGGAAGATATATGAATCACTCATGTAGAAAAAAAAAAAATAGTTTCGTTGCGCGTAAGATGGCTTCATAAATGTTTTACTAGAATCTAGATTCTCTACCGAATGAAAGAAAAATCTTCGATCTACTATTCGACGTCCGTACAAGACATAATGAGTAGACTAGACGAGAATCAGGCTTTTACTCCGGACCTTTCTCGTAAAGCGAACTTGCGTTCCAGATCGAACATTTTTTTTGCTTATCAGATTCTTTAGGAAGTTGACGATGCACAGCTCTCTGATTCTTGGTACCCGTTGACATTCGATGAATTTCTGAGGTATCACATCACACGGTGGTCCTGAACCAAGTCTATCCACCGCTGACGACAGCAAGTGGGATTCTTGTCGGATATCGTTCGAGACATTTGTGGGATCACAACCTACTAAGGATCAAAATTACCACTTGGGCCGTTATTTTTATAAAAGTCGAGAAAACGTGTTTTTTCGATGTTTTCCCCTTTTTCATCCTACAAACTCGAAAGGAACGCATTTTATCGAAAAATATGGAGAGCAACTTTTTGTAGAACTTGAAACCATGAACAAAAAAGGTCTCAATACATTTTCCCACATATAAGACCTCCTGTTCCTGTAATAAACGTATTTTCGTCTGAAACTCGTACTTTATCTGTCATTTTCCCATAACTCAAAGAGAACGCGTTTATCGAAAAATGTGTACAGTAACTTTTGTAGATCTTTGAAAAATAAAGAAAAAAGGTCTCAACACATTTTTCGATACATAAGCTCTTCCGTTTCCGTAACGAACGTTTTTGGCTGAGACACGTATTTTATCTGTCATTTCTCACATTTTTGACTGTATTACTCAAAGGGAATGCATTTTTCGGAAAAATGTTAGGACAATTCTTCCAAATTGTTCATGAATGCATAAAACAAAATGTGTCTCTTTTTCACATAACGCAACCTGTTTGAATTTTATCAGTATTTTATACAGAAATTCAAACTTTCATCAGTTTTAACAATCCGGACCCCATAAATCGGTATGTGTAATGTATGTACACATGTTTCTTGTTCATTTTTTGAAAATCTACAAATAGTTAATGTACATATTTTTTGTTCCCTTCGAGTTATGGGATCGAAACCGTGAAAAATGACAGATAAAATACGCGAGTCTCAGACGAAAATACGTTTGTTACGGAAACGGAAGACCTTGTATCGAAAAATGTCTTGAGACCTTTTTCGTTTATTTCTTAAAGATCTACGAAAAGTTATTCCATACATTTTTCGATAAAATGCGTTCACTTTGAGTTGTGGGGTCAGAACCGTGGAAAATGACAGATAAAATACAAGTTTCAGACGAAAATACGTTTATTACAGGAACAGGAGGTCTTATATGATGAATTCCACGCCAAAGCGACGTATGGAAAGGGGTCATCTCTCAGATTCTTTTTTAACCTTTTTCATTAGATTCTATGACCCAAAATAGGAAATTTGGGCCACCTGTGGGGTCCAAAAAATTTCTCCTCTTCATTGCACGCACATCCGTGAACAGACCGAAAATTCATCGTGTAAAAATCGATGCTCTTTTATTCACGGAAATGAGAATATTTCGAGTTTTTGAATAGCTATCAATTCGCGGGTTAAGGCATCTAGAAGGGCATCAAAAAATCTATCGAAAGCGTTCTCGGAAATTCCTTCCCTGTGATTTGGGGGCCTCCTGGAGGCAAAAAAGTGTTTTACACTAAAACGTTAATTCCTCAAGAAGCCATTTCTTTTATTCTTTGGAAATCAGATATTTGACGTAAAACTTCGCGTTCTTTCGAAAAAAATGGGTTTCAGAGAAGTTTGGGGCGATCCAAGTGACTTATGAACCATTTTTTGAAAATTTGATTTTTTCGGTTTCAGAAAAAGAAGATTTTCTGCGCATGCGCACAAACGTAGACTTTCGGTGCCATCTTCAATGGAAAGCTGACAAAATTCACTATAGAATGACTACCCGCAAAGTTGAAATTCAATGCACTGAAACGGGATCTGCAACAATTAATTATATCGAATCAAAATCACATGAAAATTCAGCCCATGAGCGCCTGCTGAGATGACACATTTACGAGATCTTCTCGGGACTCAATTTTGAGTGCAATATTGCCCTTAAAAAGATCGGACCACATGGTTCCAACGTAAAATTGTCTGAACTTTCAAAATATGCAATGAAAAATCCCGTTTGAGGCGAATCCAAGGTGCTACATTAAACTTTTTGACAGAAAAAACGATTTTTCACGTTCAAAATTGCAAAAAATTGAATGTAGCACCTGGGGTTCGCCTCAAATGGAATTTTTCATCGCATATTTTGAAAGTTCAGACAATTTCACGTTGAAACCATGTGGTCCGAATTTTTTTTAGGGCAATTTCGTACTCAAAAATGAGTCCCGAAAAGATCTCGTAAATGTGTCATCTCAGCAGGCGCCACGAAGGCGTTAACACGTTCGCTGCGGCGGGACCCACCCGTAGGTCCCGGGCGTTCTTCTTTGTGTGCGTCGAGAGTCGAGACCCACGGGTGGGTCCCGCGTTTTATCAGCTTCTAGTGTGCAGCCAACGTTGCAGACATGTCCAATGGCTTATGTAGCAGTTTTTTATCATTGAGTATGATGCTAACAACATATGTACACGCCAGTTTCGGTATAGAGCTTGATTTTGACGAGCTAGATCAGAATTCCCGATTTAATCTCAATTTTCGTTAGAAACACGAAATTGAGGGTAGATGGATGCATAACTCCACTTGTACTCCAAATTTTTCAACGTAAATTAGCTCCTTTTGAATCTTACTCCAGAAGTTACAAGTTGACCTCAAATGCGCATGATTTGAGCGACTCCATGTTGAATTATCACAGGATTACGTGATAAAAGATAACTCCCCGTGTTCGCGTAAACATGCTATGTATCTTCCACCTCATACTCATGAACTAATGTTCTAATAGGCGAGTGATAGTCAAGAGAGTACAGAGTGATTTTTTGACTTGAAAGAAGTCACAAAAGGAGTAAATGTATATGATCGAACACCTTCTTACCACCCGTTACTAGAAAGCCAGAATTATTATTGGAAGCCAACAGTCGAAATCACGATTAGATGAGCCAATGTGTGCATATTGATGTGTGTGTATTAGGAACATGTCAGTAATGGTATCGATCCAAGATCTTAGAGAATAACATGTCCGTGGGCTCGTTGATTCGGATAGAGAGTAAACTTCTTAATAGGCGAAGGATATCTTCAAACCGTAAATAAAACGATACGTCGCGAGTAGGTCGTGTATACTCACGATTTGAGAGAAACCGGAAGACTCCAATTGGTATAGGAGAATTTTACAAGTATATCAAAAAGTTGAAATATGGTCTCCAAAGTTATAGGAACTAACTTCATTATTGTTTGGACTGTTCTAATGAAACTCATTCCAAAGTATATTAAAAATTAGCACGATATACAGTAACATACTATTGCTATAACGTATAATACATAGTTTACCGACACTGGCGCAGTGCACGGATTTCGGTCTCTAAGTGGAATTGTACCAATAAAACGCTCAATTCTTGATTCTACGACTGTTCAACTTGATATATCGATCATCCACATCATTCTTCTATACACTAGAGAAAAAATTTTGGGACTCACCGGTGGGTCCCAAAAAAATTCATGGTAAATATGTAAATATAGATGACGAATATATGACTTTGCACTATGTTTGGCTGTTTCAAATGCAAAAATGCACCTTTGAACGCTCTCGCAATATGGGGCGGAAACGCGATTTTCGCTGGGCTGAATTTTCATGTGGTTTTGATTCGATATAATTAATCGTTGCAGATCGCGTTTCAGTGCATGAATTTCATCTTCGCGGGTAGTCATTTTATAGAGAATTTTGTCAGCTTTCCATTGAAGATGGCGCCGAAAGTCTACGTTTGTGCGCATGCGCAGAAAATCGCCTTTTTCTGAAACCGAAGAAATCGAATTTTCAAAAAATGGCTCATAAGTCACCCGCATCGCCCCAAACGTCTCTGAAACCCATTTTTTCGAAAGAACGCAAAATTTCGCGCCAAATATCTGATATTAAAAAAATAAAAAAATGGCCTCTTGAGGAACTAACGTTTTAGTGAAAAACACTTTTTTGTGTTCAGGAGGCCCCCAAATCACAGGGAAGGAATTTCCGACAACGTTTTCGATGGGTTTTTTGATGCCCTTTCAGATGCCGCAACCCGCGAATCGATAGCTATTCAAAAACTCGAAATATTCCCATTTTTGTGAGAAAAAGAGCATCGATTTTTCCATGATGAATTTTCGGTCTGTTTACGGATGTGCGTGCAATGGAGAGGAGAAATTTTTTTTGGACCCCATAGGTGGTCCGATGTTCCTATTTTGGGCCATAGAATCGAATGAAAAAGGTTAAGAAAGCATCTGAGAGACGACCCCTTTCCGTAGATCGCTTTGGCGTGGAAGCCTTTTTCGTTCACCGTTTCGAGTTCTACAAAAAGTTGCTCTACATATTTTTCGATAAAATGCGTTCCTTTCGAGTTTGTAGGATGAAAAAGGGGAAAACATCGAAAAAACACATATTTTCGACTTTTTTGAAAAACGGCCCAAGTGGAGATTTTGATTCTTAGTAGGTTGTGATCTCACAGATGTCTCGAACCATATCCAACAAGAATCCCACTTGCTGTCGTCAGCGGTGGATAGACTTGGTTCAGGGCCACCGTGATCAGACAGTGTTACAGCTATCGCCAGTTCGTTGAAACATTTGGAATCGACCAAAGCTATAGCTTCAATATTCGTGATATCTCAGAAATTCATCCAATAAATTTGTAAGTCAACAGTTGTCAAGTATGCAATAGGAATAGGACCACGACATCCTGTCAAGACGCTGACATATGTGGACATATCCAAAAACCGATATTTGTAATAATTTTAAACTGGAACACGGTAAAATTTTGATAATATCCTGAAAATGTCTGGCACAGCCAAAAAAAAACTTCCACATTCTATCCCCCCTGAACCGGAGAAAAATGGGGAAAAAATCAATTTTGTAATTTTACCGTTTTTTTGCCATTTTGCAATTAGCTATCCATTAACTCCGTATCAAGAAATTCTTCCGTGGCTGTGAATTGTTATCCAAAATTAACGGATTGAGGTCACATTGTGAATTCGCAAAGCAAAAAATTCCACGATTTGGTCGGAGCATCAGCACCCATCTAAACGTTACAGTGTTAATAGAGGACACCAGAATTCCAGAACAGGGCTTATCTCGCATTACATCCCTCATTTGTTCGTGTGGCTAGAGGCTGTGAGAAAAGTGCGACGCAGCTAAACAAACATCCAAAATACGATAATTACCCTCAACCCCCTCAAATGCGTGATTTGTGCGTAATTCGACCAATGTAAGCTGTAAGTTGCACCTTTCGCGGTTTGATGTTTGGACAGATTATTGTATATCTGGCAATTTCTGCTCGCTCTCATTGATGAATCGACTTTGCCCAACCTGGTTCAAACGAGCTTACATTGATTCGGGCATGAAAGTACTGTCTCAACTGTATTTATTCCCCAACCCTTGTGAACACTGATTTCTTTTGCGTATCAGAATCTGATAATTCTACGTGTAAAAGTCGTTCCGTGAGTCGTTTCTTGCGGGTTTCAGGGAAGTATTGCGACGCAAATTTATATTTTGTGTACAAGAGACACACCTTTAAGAACCATGCAAATTTGATCAAAACGCGGAGTAATCGAGGATGATGGATACCCTTATTGCTGCGTCTCGAGCGTAAGTAGTAACTCGTCGCGGACTCAAAAACAAAATCAAGAATTTTCAAAGGTTGGAGTGATCTCTAGAGTGATTGGGAACTCAAAATAAGTGTGAATGGATTGAGAAGTGTAGCGCTGAGTCTCTCAAAAGTTAAGCTGAAAAGCCGTTTCGTAACGAATTTCAGCCAAACCGCAAGGCTGTCCCACATCTTTACCATAATCAAGAGTAAGTAGTAACATCCGAGCAAGGTCAGACAACGCGGAGTGCGACCAATTTCATTAGGACTTTAAATCCAGTGGTGAAATGAATAAAGTATATACCGTTTCCAAAGACATACAAGCTCGTATTATTAGTATATCAGCAAATTATTCGTCTCAATTATAAAGAAAAATGAATAGCATGAGTCACATAACGATGCCAACTAAAAATACCCCTATTTTAACACGTTCACTGCGACGGTGAAAACCGGTATTCCGTCCCAGAGTGCGAGAGAGTACAAATGCGTAATTTTGCACCTGCAAAAGCATCGTCAAAACTCTTGGAATGTCATCAGATTGACATCTATTTACAAAATCCTCGCGAACTTACGCGAGTCCCACCGGTGGGACCCGAGAAAATTTCTATTGTGCAATGGGGGATGAAGTGAATGATCGAACTCCCAAAATGAGTGATCCTAAGATGTGATCTTGAGCTTTTTATGAGCATTCGTTGATTTCCCGGTACCATTCGGGTAATTCGCGAGCATGGCCTGAATTGGAAGCTTTTGCCTTAGTAAGCACCGCGGATTGCTGTTGTGATCCACGCCAGTATGATTTTCTATCCTCGTGAATCCACGAGACACAGGTTCTTATTCGGGATACTCTTAAACTTTCCTGAATACCAAATGTTCTTCGTACACGGAGAGATGAAACAGATCAAGGAGAGAGGGTGCGTTGCAGTTGCAATTTCAACCATTGAGTCGGTTTGCCTCGTGGTTATTTCGCGACTAAATTTCTGATTACGCGGTTCCATGTCGCTCAAATCACGCGTATGTGGGCTCATTTTGTAGCTTTTGACACAAGCTTCCGAATGAGCCAAAGTACGCTGTATGATATTTAAAATGACTCGATGGATTCACAATTTACTGGCTATTTTTATGTTATTTATCGAAATTTTAGCGAAAACTGAGTTTTTATTGAAAATTATACAAATCAAGTCCGACACTAAAACTGGGTCGAACATATGTTTTTGGCGCCACATATGTATATTGAGTAAAAATCGCAACATAAGCCATCGGATGTGTCTACGTCGTTTAATTAATGCACAGTAGAACCCGAACGAAAACGGGTCCCACCCGTGGGACCCGTCGCCGTGAACGTGTTAAATAGTATTTCTTGACACCGTAATGTAGCGATTTTTCTCATGGAAAATACTCAGACACGACTGTTCTGACCACTTATACATTTTCAAGAATTGTTGGTTTTGATCAAAAGTTTTCGCAAGCAATTAGATTGTTGAATTTGAGGTAAGTGTACCCAACTTGCTCCCATATGCCGATCTCAGAAATGGACACTCGTAAACCTTCCCGAAAATTTGTATCATATTTGTTATGTTAAAATATGAGAAATTGAGTGGTTTGGATTAACCCCGAATCATTTCTGCGTTTCCCGGGAAATTCAAAGTAATTTTTCCATTTTTTACGTTTGCACAGCTAAGAAATCACCGATGAAATTGCGTTCAGTAAAACCAGTGCCAAATCTTTTTAGTCAGACCGACCTTAACGTACATATTTGAACGCATTCAATTCCTTTTTTCAAGGCCTTCAAAATCGGTTTTCAAGAATTGCAAAACTTTGATTTGGAGCGATTTTATGGACAAAACAAGGAGATGCTTTGTGAAACAAGAATGACAACATTGGAGTGTACCCAACATGCCCCCTTATGGTTATCTTGAAAAGGCGTGTCGCGACTTTCTTACCACTCAGAACGTCTTTATCACGTCAAAATAGGTCGGAAATAGTATTTTGCTTTAGTGAAAAGGTACAAACATGGTTTTTTGACTATAAAAATGGATGGAAACGATTTCATGCACTTTATCGATGATTTACATTGTTTTAAATGATAGTGGCAAGTTGGATACACACTTCTGTGAAGTCCTAGAAATTAGTTCTTGCGAGAATCAGCTCGGCTCCATCTCATTAGATTCAAACGTACTTTAGCTCATTTTAAAGGTCTTGAGACGAGCTTCAAAATGAGTTGAAGTGCGTTGAAAAAATTGAGGTAGGCCAAAGTTATTGAGAAGATGGCTTAATGGAGGCAAGTTGGGCACACTTACCTTATATGTCATAAAAAGTCAGTTAGCGACTGCATCTAGTATCTCCAATGGAACTACTTCGGGACTCTACATTCTGTAGTAGAGCTCATACGACGTCAAGCCTATTCTAGAGGGCGCGTAACTATAGGTTTAATATTGTATATTTATCAGATCCCTATCGCCACCACCACGTTCAAGCATACACCTGGCGTCGTTTACCCAATATCGAACGTATTGCAAACATCGCTACATACGTGTTCGCGATATGAGCGATTGCCACTCGCTATAACCACGCGACGCGAGTACTCACACTTGATCATATATATGGAAGACTTCGCCGTAAATTGGGTGCCTATTTTGAGGATAGAAACAGCAAAAACCTACTGGATGTAGCCAAAAAAATGACCAATCTAAGTAGTTGGCATACATAGAATCTGACTTCTGATAGATATTTCCCGATGTATGAGACACCTAGAAACAAATTTTGGAAGAGCACAACTGTTTTTCAGACCGTATCGAAAATATGAGCAATCTTGGAGGAATTTGCCACAGAAAAGACATTTGGCCCAAAAACTGAGCTAAAGAGTACTACTCAATGGAAGAGCAGATTACCTAAACTAAATACATAGCGTTTTTTCGGTGAAATTAAACTAAGGTAGCTGTGCCTAATTTGCCCCCATTCCCTAATTTGCCCCCACTCAAATTCTCAAATGTAGGAACCCGCAGACCTTGTCGCGCATTTTTTCATGTTTGTTGCGTTGAAATATAAGAAAATAAACGTTTTGGGCCGATCCTCAATGACTCGAGCATTTCTTACAACAAAAAAGTCGTTTTTGGTACTTTCGACTTCTGTTTCATTGGTCACTAAAAGCTATGCCAAACGAAATTGACGTGATCAACTCCAACTTACTCTGTTTCATTTTCTTTGCCTTTATCCCAACTTTAGAATGCTCTTTGGAGAATTGCAAAATTCGATTTTTAGCCAATTCTACGCCCATATTACTGGAAAAAGCGTGCAGTGTTCCTAATTTGCCCCCTTAATCTTTTTTTAAACTCGTTCTTCACTCCATTCAAATACATCAATCTCACTCAAGAAATTCGATAGGGAGTAAGAAAGGCTACAAAATGAGCTAAAGTGCGTCTTATTTGGAGGTCTAGGAGCCGAAATGTATATACCGAATCTACGAAAAACCCGTATAATTTCATAGAAATAGGCCTCTTTTCCACGTGAGGGCAAATTAGGAACACACTGTTGAAATCTCGCAAAAAATCTTCTTTTGCAAAAATCAAGATATCTCGGCTCCAATTCGTTGAAATTGAACGTACCTTAGCTCATTTCGAAGGTCTTGTCACAAGCTTCAAAATGAGCTAAAGTACGTTGGAAAATGTAGAGATGAATTAGAACGGCAAGCGAAACAAAAGTCGCGGGGGCAAATTAGGCACACTTACCTTATAAAAACATGTCTTGAGAAAAAATAGCCTCTGACTCACAAGGGTAATTTTGTTATTAAAAAACTCGTAGAAAATCAGGGTCTCGCGGGATGTTCATGGTCATGCATTCCATCGTTAAGCTGGTGGGATTCAGAAGTTAGCAACAATCGGAGTTAGAGTTTGGCTTGGTTAGCTCATGAAATTGCCCTAATATGACGCAATTTTCATGTTTGACTGATCTAAAATCGAAATTTGGCAAACATCTCGGTAAAATTTACCTGGTCAAAAAATGCAGCTTTCGCCGATGACATGTTACCGTAAAGGCAATTTTGCCACTTTTGGTAATCTTGGGCCCACACAAGACTCATATTCCTTTCTAAAACTAAATCGAAATGTCTCTCTCGAAATAGATACACACTAGATGTATGGACTCATCACATTTGACCCTTCAGAATAGATCCATGCTGAGGACATGAAATATGAAGTAAGAGTACACAACATGCCCTCTGTGTTAACATCCCCTCGTATGTCGACCTCAGGAATGGGCACTCCTGGACCTTCCAGCGAAAAAACTCTTACGTGTGTTGAGAATCTATATGAACATACGTGGTTTGTATTGGACTCCACCAAAATGATTTCTGCGTCCCACTGAGGAAGGAAGAATTAAAATGATTTTTTCATTTTTTTTGTTTTCGCACAGCTAAGAAATCACCGAGGATATATCGCGTTTAGTAAAATCGGTGCCAACAGTTTTTGATTCAACCAATCTTAACGTACCTTACCGCATTCGATCCCTTTCTTCAAGGTCTTTGAATGGCTTTGATCTTGAGTTGCAGAGGCTCAATCTAGAGATATTTTATGTGCAAAATAAGGAGATTATTGTCACATACAAAGGTCAACATTGGAGTTTACCCAAAATGCCCCAGTATGGCTATTTCGAACGGGAGTACATTGAGAGCTTTTTGACCACTCAGAACGTGTTCATCACGCCGAAACAAGCCGGGAATGTTGACTGGGATTGACAAAAAAATTTGAATATGGTTGTACGGTGATGGAAACAATTTCATGTGCCTTATCGACGATTCATATTGTTTCAAAGGACAGGATCATGTTGGATACACCCTTTCGCGAAGTTGTTGGTCAAAATTGAACTTACTGTAATTCATTTTGAAGGTTTTGGAACAAACTTCCAAATCAGCAATAAGTTACAAAATGTTCAAGTAGATCAAAACTTTTGGCAAAACGGCTCAAGGGATGGGGGTTGGGTACACTTATCTTGCTACTTAAAGTTGTGGTAAAATCACCCATATATCGATAAACCTCTGTTGTACACATATATGTAATAGCTCATATTGTATGCATAGCCCTGCCAATGTTGCACCAACTTTCCATGCATTTTGTGAGTATACGAAGGCCGAGGTTTGTTTGCCCTCCGACAACCACGCATCACACGTTAGAGTGTCACTGCTACGCGTTGGATTGAATTTTTATTCCTATATGCGCGCAATTGGTGCCGAGCATAGGATAAATATGCGACTGAATTGATCACTTGCTAGTGCCTTTATTCGAGCCTTTATTCTTTTTTTTTTTTTTTTATGAATCGGGGTCGTTGCTCTCGTTGCGTGATTGTTAGGTAAAGCTTAAAGTTCGATCGATGACGATTTCATAGATGAGAGATTTGAATGGTCAACACTCGTAGAAAGGCTATATAGTTTACATGGACGTAGTTATCGAAGAGTTCGTCGGGTTTCTTCTCAACGATTCCCTCATTCGTGAGAAGGAGGGAATGTAATACTTTGAAAATATCCTCGAATGAAGAATGCACTTGCGCTTTTAGCTGTAAATCAAATGATTCTTCCGCATTTCTGTAACCAAAATTATTTTGACCTTCTTAGACTCACTACTGCTCAACGTTATTTTGGTTATAATTTTCGCATAATTTATTTTTGCTCGCAACATATATATACAATTGTACTTTGGAAAAATAATCATCAAAATAAATTCCAGTATAGTAAACGCTAATCTCTCCACATAAGCCACTAAAAATAGATCAAAATCAGTGCATTTCCACGAATCACAGTGAAATTTCACCAAAATTGAAAATTTTGTAATTCATAAGCAGGGAAACAAAACAAAATCTCAATCATAACACTTGGTTACCTTAGAGTGATCAAGAGGTGTCGAATATACTGCACCGAGGAAAGAAATTGGATTTCGATAATCGCGTTTGACCAAGTTTTATTCAAATTTTGTCCCTTTTGATCAATATGTAAATTGAGATTTGCATATTCATAACAAATTTGATCAAAGAGTGTCGTAGATGTAACGGAAGTCGTCTATACCATCACCTATCATTCCCAACTTTTTTTAAAGCCTCACAGAGTTGATGTGTATCTTGCTTTTTTTATCATATTTTATTAAGTACGTTTTTGTCCTCACTCATGTTCAAGTCCTAAACTCTTGTCGAGGTCTTGAAAATATACTTTGATGTATAGATTATTTCCCTCGCACGAGGCTTTTTGACTTCATTGGACTTCGATTCTACATACTCAGAATAAACATGTATTTCATTTTATTCTATTTTTTTATCCTTAAATTCTCAAAGCCTATCAAATTACCAACTTCACGAGACTCATTCAATAACCCATTCCAAATAGGCAAAATCATAATTCAATTTTTCTATGAAACTCTGTTGAATGTTACCAAGTTTAGATTGAGCTATGTCAATTTCACATATATACTCTCAAAACCCAAGATATGATCGTCTCATATAAAGTTTACGAATACGTCTGCTCATATAATATGTGTGTTATAGAATAGTAATATTTGCAATTCGATTGGCTGTCTGCCGGATCAAGAGAAACGACCTGTCACATTCCGCAAAATGTGTAAAATGCAGCGCGCAACGTTTCATCGTGAAATCTACAGATTCATCTTATATAGACGCTGTATTATATCTGGGAAATTCAAACGACAGCTCCAGATTTCAAGTTTATGAACGCTCCAGACGCTCACGTCAACTTCAAACTTTCCAAAGAATTTATCGTCGTATATGTCACAAATAACTCAATACATTGATATCTCAGGCGTGCGCATGGGTAAAATTTTGATACTTATGGGAGGAACAAAAATCCTAAGGTATATAGACACGATCCGATCATTTTGAATACGCAAAAGAAGAATCAGGGGCTCAGTTTATGTGAGGTTAGTGTACCCAACATCCCCCCATACATCGATCCCAGGAAAAGGTACTCGTTGATCTTCCATCAAATTTTTGTGTTAGAATATGAGAAAATAAATGATTTGGGCCGACCTCGCATCGTTTTTGCGTGTCTGAGAAAATTTGTAGTGACTTTCCATGTTTTTATTTTGCATAGCTGAGGATATCGATGAAGAAATTCTGTTTAGTAAAACCGGTGCCAAACATTTTTGGTCAGACCAATCTCAACGTACTTGAATGCATTCGATCTCATACTCTAAGATTTTTCAAGTCCTTTTTTCAAAGTGGCCAAACTCGATTTTGGAAGAATTGCAAAACATGAGGGCCGAAATTGGCTCGAAAATTGGAGTGTACCTATATAATATGGCTATATACTGCTATCCTGAGAGTGTTCGCGTTATGATCTGTTTTACCACTCAGAACGTGTTTGTCACGTCAAAACAAGCTGGAAATAGTGATTTGGATCGATAAAAAGCTTTGTAAGTGGTTTCACGGGGATAAAAACTATTTTATTCACTTCAGTGCCGATTAACATTATTTTAAAGGATGAGGGCAGATTATGTACTCCCTCTGGCGAACTCGCGAAAAGTCGCTTGGGAAAATTGTGATAGCTCAGCTTAAGTGCGGTGAAGAATATGGAAGTGGGTCAAAATTATTGATAAAACGCTTTTTGAAGGGGGGATATTGGGTACACTTACCGTATAATCCAACTATCACATCGAAAAATTGAACCCTTGAATCATCAGTCTAATCGTATAGACAAATTGTGACAGATAATCCGGGTTCGATTGATCGATGCATGTGAACGGTGTGACGAAAAAAAAATCTCATCGACGTCTGACCAAAATTTTACTCGCACATCGTTTCCTACATCGAAGTGCAAAATTCAATGCAGCTGATTTCACATACATATTTATGCATTGGTGTATATTGCGCGCTTCCGGAGTCAAACCATACACAATAGCGAAGCTTGCGCATATATCCTTTTCGAAACAGATCTCGGTATACGATGGCATCACTCTGTTTGAAATCGGAATTGCTAATGGGCCAGTAGCTCGCTTCTGGGAGATATAGCTTTATCTCGGTGTCATCTCTTTCGTTGCCTATACGACTCGTCTATGCTATGCTATGCCCCATTACGCCACCGAGGCTTTCTGTTATACTGTGAGTGTATATATAGGTATAACAGTTCGAGGAAGCTTGAGCTTTGACAAAGTTTACGGGAGTCTGAAAGATCAAGGCTGCTTGGTCAAGTAAGTACATACTCTGTTTGAACGTTAAACTTGGTGAGAACTGGTCTTGATGTTTTGATTCATGGTTGGTGAGTCATGGTTCTTTAGTGCAAAATCAGAAGTGCCAGTTTCAAACCCTCACTGATGAGGGTCGTAAAAGCTTGCAACCTTCTCAGTGCCCTCCCCCCTCTCCGTTTTTCCTTTTTTTTAAAAACGACGGTAAGTTGCAAAAAACTCCGAAATACATCATGTCTATTCATATAGGTGGGAAGTTCAGTGGTGACTTTGGTTTTCACATGGCCATTTCAAGTTCAACTCGATTTTCAAGATGAAAATGCATACTATCAACTCGGAGTCCTGAACTGAAAAATTTTCAACACAAGCGAAGAAAGTCTCATCCCAAGTATTTTGTAAGATAACACGTACCCTTGGAGCAACGTGGGTTACCGTCCATCGGTATTGAGTTCCAAATATCTACCCAGAGTCAACTAAAATCGGAAAATTTTGTGAGATTTTTCTGGTTTTTCGAGAATCCTAGTCCAAAGACGTTTATTTCTTGTTTAAAAAATCTAATTGGCCTCCAGATGACCTTGAAATTGATTGCTAGGACCAAATGTCAGGTCACGATAATATCAATATCAAAAGATATTATTTTATAATAATTAAGGAGCCAGGCAAAATTTGTCCGTCCACATACTGCGTATCGGGTCGCCTATGCGGAAGGGCTGAAGTGTGATGGGTGGGTGGATGGGTCATGGTTGGGTCATGGGTGGGTGGGTTGGTGGGTGAGTGAGGGTTAATGGTCAGGTGGGTGGGTTGGTGGATGGATGGAGTGGAAATCATTAAAGTTCAAGTGATACGTTCCACTAAGTTCCAGTGAAAATTTCACTAAGAAAATCAGTGAAAATTTCACTAGGAAATCAGTGAAAATTTCACTAAAGAATCAGTGAAAATTTTGTTAAAAAATCAGCGGAAATTTCACTAAAAAATCAGCGAAAATTTCACTAAAATTTCAGTGGAAGTTCACTAAAAAAAAAACAGTGAAAATTTCACTAAATTTTCAGTGAAAATTTCACTAAAAATCCAGTGAAAATTCCACTGAAAAATCAGTGAGAATTTCACTAAAAAATCTGTGAAAATTTCACCAAAGAATCAGTGAAAATTTCACTACAATTTTACTAGAATTTCAGTGAAAATCACCTCGTCTTCAGAAAAATTTCCACTGGAATCGCAGTAAAAATCGCTAGAGTTTCAGTGAAACTTTCATTGAAATTCCAGTGAAAATCGCTCAAGGTTCCACTGTCTATTAGATTCGAATAGTTGTTTACTTCAGTATAATTGCATCATTGGATGTAAATAACTATTTCGAAATTAGTGTATTGACTGAGTCAAACGAGATGGGCAATAAGGGTATACATGTTATTCATTGCTGGAGAGAGAAATATCCTTCGTGATTAGTTTTCTATCTAGGTACAAATCATAAGTGGGATAAGAGTCATAAGGCAAATAATCGTAGATTTCGCAACATCCTTCCAACAAATTAAATTAATTAAGCGTCTGTCCGATTGTATCCGTCCGGATGCCTCGTATCGTGGTGACATCGTTGGTGATGTTGGTGGATTAGTGGGTCCTGTGGGTCGGTGGGTCCGTGTTGGTGATGCTGGTGATGACTTTTGACTTATCCGTACGGATTGGGCAGTTGATTTGATGGTCCGATCAGTTGTTCTAAGATCCAATCAGTCAAAACATTCCTTTTGGATCGATGGGCTGTGGCTGGGGTCGAGGCTGGTGCAGGGACTGGGGCTGTGACTAAGGCAGGAGCTTAGGTTTTTGCTGGGGCCGAGGCTGAGGATAAGGCTGGGCCTGTGGCTAGGGATGAGGCAAGGCCTGTGGCTTGGGGCGAGGCTGGGCTAAGGCTGGGGCTGGAACCGGGCCGAAGCTGAGGATGGACTGAGGCTAAGGTTGTGACTGGGACTGAGGCTGGAGCTGTGGCTGGAACTGGGGCTGGGGCTGTGGATAGGGCGTGGCTGAAGCTGTGGCTCGGGCTGGAGCTGGGGCTGAGGCTGAGGCTGAGGCTGGGGCTGAGGCCGAAGCTAAGACTTAGGCTGAGGCTGGAGCTAACGCTGAGTTGGGGCTGGAGCTGGGTCTTGGTCAGAGGTTGGTGCTGAGGCTGAGACTGGGGCTGTGGCTGAGGCTGGGGCTGGGACTGGGGTTAGGGCCGTGGATGGGGCGTGAAATTATTTTTTCAGAATTCACTGTATTATGAAATCTCAACGTTACATTGTTGAACTACAGATGCATTTCAGAGGTCCATACCATATCAGAGACACTTCCAAGCCGGACGAGCGTTAGCGAGGTAGGCAAAAACGCTAGTCTTTGATTATAAAGATATCTTTGCTTAGATAAGCAATTTTTAAACAACTGTTCGACGATATGCTACTTTTTGAGGCCACAGGGGTTACCGTCCGTGGCGGTTTTAACTTCAATTCATTGCCCAATGTTAACTTGGATGGAAAAAATCCTGTTAATTTTTCACAGTCTCCCAGAATCCGAGTTCAAAAACCGTGCTCTTGTTTAAATAATCTGATAAACCTCCTGATTACCTTGAAAATGACCCTGAGAACGACCTCTAAGATGGAATCCAAGGTCACCACCTTATTATTGCTGTAATAAGCGATTTTTAAAGAAATTTCCGACGAGACGCTACTTCTTGTCAGGTGGCAATGACCTTTATTCATCTCACCAGGTAGGATCTCAAATCAGATCAAAAATAGTTTCGTAATCTTCGACATTCTTCCACCAAAATCAAAACCAAGTGTTCTTGTCTAAAATCGTATATGACTTCTGATGACCTTGAAAATGACCTCCAAGGTCATGAATTCTTCCTTTGCTACGAAAAGCCACTTCTATCCCATACATTGTTGGACGGGGCGCTACTTTTTGAGGCCACGCAGCTTACCACCCTCCAGTATTGACCTTCACTCATCTCGCCAACGTTCAGTCGGATCGAAAAGTGTTTCATACAGAAGTCGTATCATTTTTCACGTTGTTTCAGAATCCTCGACACTGAAAGTAGGTGTTTCCAATTGAAATGATCGAATTTACCCCCAGATATCTCGCAAAATGACTTCTAAGGTCAAATCCAAGGTGACGATTTGATGTCTCCCTCAAAATAGAAAGATGTGTGTTTCAGGGTCTTGCGCGATTCTCAACTGTTTCCAAAAAAACAGGGTGGATACTGACTTTTCGGGTACCCTGTATGTGCCACATTAGAGTCAAATGAGTCCCAATTCAAACATCTTATTCATCTTGTGCTTCCTGCAGTGCGTTCAATATTTCGGCTTGAAAGGAAGTGCCACGTTACTGAGGCCTCAATCATGGCCCCATTAATTCCAAAATTTTTAGTACAATAATTTTGCAAAATCCTTGCATTTCTGTCGAACTTGATCTGTATAACTTGGATTCCCATGAGATTTTTTGACGACTTTGAAATGTATCTTAGGGCAAAGTTTGAACACGTGAATGAATTGAACTCTTAGCTCTCGCAACAGTGACATATATTGGGTTTTGAATAAGACAAGAATTCAAGAGGAATTTCGATCGGTTTTTAAGTAAGTGTCCCACGCAAGCAGAACTCGACGAGAAGATGGAAAAATAGAGAATGGTATCAGAGAGAGAAACGTTGAATAAAATGGAAAATCGGTGTTTCAGTTAGGCGACGGACTGGAAGAGTATAAACGTTGCAAATATCGTTTACCAAGCGATACAAAAGTTATGAGATTGTCGTCGTTTCAGTTTCCCATGGAAACTCTTTCAAACGTGTCCAACTCGCGGGGAAACAAGTTTATCTCGGCTCCTAAAGCGATGCTCACATGACAAGTGAATTTGAAAACTCTGCTAACTCATAAAAAGTGACGAGCGGCGAGTTTGTTGTGATGAATTCTACGTGGTGGCGAAGGTGTATTTTCTCTGATGAACAAAACAATTTCGAGTGAAAAACTCTAAATTTGATGAATAATCAAGCTCTTATGAGTCTGGTAAACTTCTTGCGTCGTTATCTCGAGCCACTGGAGTTTTTATCCTTTTGCAGACTCTCATGGAATCACACCCTTCCACAGATGGCAAAAATCATGAGCTCCATGACCCATTTGATTATTCTCAAAAAGTTGATTAAATGTGATCGATGATCATTTCATCATCATTATGGATAATTGAATACACTTGGATAATTGAATACACTGTGCATGAAAGTGTACTCGGCGCACAGCTTGACGACTTCTACTCACAGTTTGTCAGAAAATATAGTTCGGTACTCGGCACGAATAGTAGATTTGTACCGACTTGGGCAATGCGCTGTATTGAATGTATTACCAGGGTACCTCAACTTAAACGGGGGCGGTGGGATTTAATGATATTGGGATGTTTCGAAAGCTCAAGAAATTATCCAATGTTGCATTTATACTCTCATAGCCATATGAGATCCGAACGGCATTGATCCTTCAAATTAGGCTGAAAATTCACGCATACTTATTTCAAGATATCAGAATGATTACTTATGAGTAGCCTGTAGGGGTTGGTACGAGCACAGGATGGTACGAGCACATCCCTATCCTTTAAGCATGTAGGATGGCACGAGCACAGCCTAACATAGTTAACCCATAACCCACAAATCTCCCCGATTCCATAACCCATGATGCTCTCCGATCCCATAACCCATGACCCACCATTCTCTCAAATTCCACAACCCGACTCTCTAACCTATAACCCAAGTCTCTAACCCGACTTTCTAACCCATAACCCAACTGCAAGATAACCCAATATTCTCTCAAATTCTACAACCCATTTCCTATAACCCAATATTCTCTCAAATTCTACCATAACTCATAACCCATCTTTCCAACCCATCACCCAACTCTCGAACCCATCGCTCTCTAACCCAACTCTCAGCCCATCTATCTAACCCAACATTCTAACCCATAACCCAACTCTCTAACCCAACTTGCGAGCCTCATCTGCGCATGCGTAGATTTTTTGTGTTTATCGTGGAGTTAGTGTACTTGTACGAGGACAAAGAGCCCATACTTTCAAAGTCTTATTGGTGGCCCCGAAAAGGGCCGATTGTGATTCTTCTCCGCTTAGCTCGGGAGTGAGCAGGAGTCTGGGACATCCATCCTCCTGACCGATCTTGATGTTGGTACTGGATCAGGTCTTGTTGGGATCCTGACCCATGGTTCTCGAGGAGGTGGTAGCCATGGAGGTGACAGGGTGACCCGAACCTCGACAACCACTGCTGGTTCTCGCTGTCTCGGTTCAATGTCTATGATGGGCATAGATGTCGATTTGGGCTGAGCAAAACGGTGACCCATAGTTCTGCCGCGCTCGTCACCACGTTGTTGATCCATTGCAGTCGAAGTGTCGAATGACTTCATGGAGCCTATCATCATCGCTTTATAGTGAGTCCCCCACTCATCGAGCCGCATTCAACGCATGCGCATGAGTGCATGTTTTATCCTCAGTGGAATATTGTCCAGTCGTCTGAGAAAGAAACCCAGCAATCCAATTCCACGATTTCGATACCTAGCTCTTTCATCCGTGCATGATCGTCTTTACATATTCCACACTCTTTCATTCTATTCACGCAGGCTTTCAACTTGCGTAAGAATGGTCTTACGGATTGCTCCATAACCCATATTTTCAGGTATTTTGGCCGTATCTCAGCGGACAATGCCCCGAGAGGCTCCGCGATGAGTGCATTGAGTTCCTCGTGGGCCCCTCTTTCATTTCCCATTCTGTGCTCCATAACCCATATTTCAAGGTCTTTTGGCCGTATCTCAGCGGATAATGCCCCGAGAGGCTCCGCGATGAGTGCATCGAGTTCCTCGTGGGCCCCTCTTTCATTTCCAATTCTGTGCTCCATAACCCATATTTCAAGGTCTTTTGGCCGTATCTCAGCGGATAATGCCCCGAGAGGCTCCGCGATGAGTGCTTCGAGTTCCTCGTGGGCCCCTCTTTCATTTCCCATTCTGTGCTCCATAACCCATATTTCAAGGTCTTTTGGCCGTATCTCAGCGGATAATGCCCCGAGAGGCTCCGCGATGAGTGCATCGAGTTCCTCGTGGGCCCCTCTTTCATTCCCCATTCTGTGCTCCATAACCCATATTTCAAGGTCTTTTGGCCGTATCTCAGCGGATAATGCCCCGAGAGGCTCCGCGATGAGTGAATCGATTTCCTCGTGAGCCCCTCTTTCATTTCCCATTCATTGCTCCATAACCCATATTTCAAGGTCTTTTGGCCGTATCTCAGTGAATAATGCCCCGGGAGGCCCCGCGATGAGTGTATTAAGTTCCTCGTGGACCCCTCTTCCATTCTACACACTGTGCTCTATAACCCATATTTCAAGGTCTTTTGGCCGTATCTCAGCGGATAATGCCCCGAGAGGCTCCGCGATGAGCGCGTTGAGTTCCTCGTGGACCCCTCTTTCATTCCCCATTCTAAGCTCCATAGCCCATATTTCAGGGTCTTTTGGCCGTATCTCAGTGGATAATGCCCCGAGAGGCTCCGCGACAAGTGCATTGGGTTGCTCGTGGACCCCCCTTCTATTTCCCATACCGTGCTCAATAACCCATATTTCGAGGTCTATTGGGCATATCTCGGTAGATAATGCCCAGAGAGGCTCCGCGATGAGTGCATTACATTCCTCGTGACCCCTCCTCCATTCTACACACTGTGCTCCATAACCCATATTTCAAGGTCTTTTGGCCATATCTCGTTAGATAATGCCCAGAGAGGCTCCGCGATGAGTGCATCGAGTTGCTCGTGGACCCCCTTCAATTTTCCATACTGTGCTCCATAACCCATATTCCAAGTCCTTTTGGCTATATCTTGGTAGATAATACTCAGAGAGGCCCCGCGACAAGTGCATATAACCCATATTTCAAAGTCTATAGGCCATATGCTGAGAGAGGCCCCCGGGATGAGCGCATTGTGTTCCTCGTGAACCCCGCTTACAACTTTTCATGCTGTGCTCCATAACCCAACTCGCTCCATAACTCATAAACCTCCAAAAGAAGGGTTGCTCCATAACCCAACTTGCTCCATAACCCATGTGTCTTCAGAAGAATGTTTTACTCCATAACCCAACTTGCTCTATAACCCACGTGCCTCCAAAAAATGGGTTGCTCCATAACCTGTATTGGTATATCTTTTGGCCGTATCTCAGTGAATAATGCCACGAGAGGTCTCGCAACCGGTGCATTTGCTTCCTCGTAGGCGCCTCTTCAATTTTGAAACTGGTTCACCATCAGTCGGTGATGCAAGTTTCCTCCCTACCAACAGTCGGCAAAGTAGATTCTCTTCCTCTCAAGAGTTGAGCGGAGGTGATGCAGATATCATGACAACTACTCTCTCCAGGCCCCGATCTGCGGGACTCAAGGCCCGTAACTCAACGAATAAAACTAACTCACACGATTGAGCGTCAGCTATCGAATTCACGTCTAGTAGGCAGCCGTCCAGCAGCCAGATACCAGCAGCCAGCAGCCAGATGCCAGCAGCCAGCAGCCAGGTGCAGGTGTCAAGTGGGGCAACTCATCCCGGTGCTCGCATCCTGATGCATGCGCTCCCCTCTAGCGGCCTGTTCTGATCATTCCCACGACGTGCCGGTACTCAGCTATACCGCACGGTATTCGATCGGTATTCGGCTGTACCGCGCGGTATTCGATCGGTATTCGGCTATACCGCGCGGTATTCGATCGGCATTCGGCCATACCGCGCGGTATTCGATCGGTATTCGGCTATACCGCGCGGTATTCCGTCGGTATTCGGCTATACCGCGCGGTATTCGATCGGTATTTGGCTATACCGCGCGGTATTCCGTCGGCATTCGGCTATACCGCACGGTATTCGATCGGTATTCGACCATACCGCGCGGTATTCCGTCGGAGTTCGGCTATACCGCGCGGTATTCCGTCGGTATTCGGCTATACCGCGCGGTATTCGATCGGTATTCGGCTATACCGCGCGGTATTCGATCGGTATTTGGCTATACCGCGCGGTATTCCGTCGGCATTCGGCTATACCGCGCGGTATTCGATCGGTATTCGACTATACCGCGCGGTATTCCGTCGGTATTCGGCTATACCGCGCGGTATTCGATCGGCATTCGGCCATACCGCGCGGTATTCGATCGGTATTCGATCGGTATTCGGCTATACCGCGCGGTATTCCGTCGGCATTCGGCTATACCGCACGGTATTCGATTAGTACTCGATCGGTATCCTGGTTTGAGTCATCACGAATGGTCGGGAACTCTGATATAAAAGGGATGATTCCTAGGGAGGTACTCCAGTCAATCAGAGCACGTCAAACCGCGGACATGGAGGACTATATCAATCAAAGAGATGAACTCGTCGAGCTCATGAAAGCCAAACGAGCTCTCAAACGAAAATATGTGGCGATGCAGCGCCAACAAGCTGAGTTTGAGAAAAACATGAGTGATACATTCAAGCCCATTACTGATCCACTCGAAAAAATCATAGCCCATCAAGAAAATCACCGGGATCCCCAGAAAGAATTCGGACAACTGGACGATTCGGTCAAGGCCTCGTATATAGGCGACGAGACTTTAATGAATCGGAGCGTTCCAGAGAATATCGAGAGTCAAAATTCATCGGTTGCTTCATTCGAGACGGCTGATGATGAACTTAGCGAGCCCGAAGACTACTTATCTACCCATGCGTAGGGATGATCGTAATCTTGATAGGATATATGGAGTCAGACGGAATGGGAATTCCTTGGGAATCGGTAAATCTCGAGTACAGCTAACCAATGACTATATCACAGTAGATAACCAGCGGTTCCCAACCACAACTGGTTTGCTTGAATTGATCTTCAAAAGATCCCCAGATCAAAATGTGATATCTGAGGAAGATATGAGAAACTATCGCAAAATCTTGGATGTCTCACATGTTCACCGTAAAAGATTCGTGCACAATGGAGAACTGCGCAAGAGCAAGAGCCGAAAATTCCAGAACATAATCGCGCCACTATTTGACGTGGATGAACGAGGCGGATCACTGGCGAGTGGGTTGATCACTATATATTGGGATGATCCGAATAAGATAGTCGACAGACTTCGGGGTCTAATTGATGAAAAGTCAGCTGGTAATCGAAATAACGATGATGAGATAAGAGCTATCTTAGAATCTTTGTATATGGCGGGCTACATAAGTACAACTTACTCTTGAATTAGTATTCTTGAGCAAGATTTAGTATAAATACAGATAAGAATAACCAGAGGAACATTACTCATTGAGCAGTTAAGCTGACGACATGGGTGAGAACTTTGAGGAAGCTCTCGAGAGAGCTGCTATGGCGGTGAAGAAGAAACTGCAGCTTCTACGCGAGGAGCCCTCATATCGAGGGGACCTGAGCAAATCGAATCAGGTCCGAGTACCGGGTGGAAATGAGGAGCCTCCACAGGCAGAAGAGATCGATGAATCGATGAAATTCATCAAGAATCGTCTTGGCAAGGATCAACTTGTAGTGAATGGGAGTCATTTTAACCGAGAGAAAGTCCATCGAGACGGTACAGTTCGATGGAAATGCCATGCATACTATAAGACCAAATGTCGAAGTACAGCAGTGACTCGGGGAACGAATCTGGTCAGCGTTGGCGATCACAACCATGCCGGGGAGTTCATTTTACGAACACAACCGTCTACGTATGAGAATGCAGAGAATAGTGGAACTCTTGGCAATGTTGCGCCTCCAGAGAGTCGTGATCAGAACCAGTCGATAATCGTTGAGAATTCCAAGAGTTCGGTGGAATCGTCTCCTCACGAGTCATCGAATAGAGAGGGAGCTGTCGACAGTGTTACTCCTACGGAGGGTCGCAATGAGAGTCATTCAATGTTCGATAGAAGTTCTGACAATCCGGGTCTCACCAGTTCACAGGGTAATGCGGAATCATACCCTAGCTTTGATATTTCGGACCCTAGCAGTATACACGAAGACCTAGAGAGTATATCATGTTCACAGAATGATTCCGGAAGTACCCGAGTATCCTACCCTTTCAGTTCGAGGGACGATTCAGTGTCTGACTCAGATAATCCATGCATTGATAACTGGGAGTCCAAACAAAATGAGTCCAGTGAGCAATGGCTAACTCGCGATCATTGGCAACCCCATTGTTACTCCAGAGGGTCTGCGACAGGTGACGCCACAGACGAAATATACGATAGGGGGACTTCTCCACACATGGATTTCCGAGCTCCAAAGGCCGGAGCGTGGGTCCCTTGCCTAGTCAAAGGTTATTCGGGAAACAGTCAGCAAACTTCGAGGTCCAGGGACAGAGATTCATTGCTCACATTCGCACGTCAATCATTCAGACGATTAGGACTTCCGTCATACGAGACTCTCCCACGGACCATACAATATGTGCAGGGTATCAGGAGGCGTCATTATAATGGGAGATACTACTGGTCCAAACTGGAGCCAGAAATAGGGAGCTGAGCGACTCATGTTTACATGAACCCTTAGACAAGCGTCTCTTGGTTGATGAGGTAAACTTAGTCCAAGGACTCTAACTCTCGACCCGAGTTGCGGGATGACTTGAGGGAGAGAATAGCGATAGAGTACCGCACGGTATAGCCGAATACCGACGGAATACCGCGCGGTATAGTCGAATACCGATCGAATACCGTGCGGTATAGCCGAATGCCGACGGAATACCGCGCGGTATAGCCGAATACCGATCGAATACCGATCGAATACCGCGCGGTATGGCCGAATGCCGATCGAATACCGCGCGGTATAGCCGAATACCGATCGAATACCGCGCGGTATAGCCGAATACCGATCGAATACCGCGCGGTATAGCCGAATACCGACGGAATACCGCGCGGTATAGCCGAATACCGACGGAATACCGCGCGGTATAGCCGAATACCGACGGAATACCGCGCGGTATAGTCGAATACCGATCGAATACCGCGCGGTATAGCCGAATACCGATCGAATACCGCGCGGTACAGCCGAATACCGATCGAATACCGCGCGGTATAGCCGAATACCGATCGAATACCGCGCGGTATAGCCGAATACCGACGGAATACCGCGCGGTATAGCCGAATTCCGACGGAATACCGCGCGGTATGGTCGAATGCCGATCGAATACCGCGCGGTATAGCCGAATACCGATCGAATACCGCGCGGTACAGCCGAATACCGATCGAATACCGTGCGGTATAGCTGAGTACCGGCACGTCGTGGGAATGATCAGAACAGGCCGCTAGAGGGGAGCGCATGCATCAGGATGCGAGCACCGGGATGAGTTGCCCCACTTGACACCTGCACCTGGCTGCTGGCTGCTGGCATCTGGCTGCTGGACGGCTGCCTACTAGACGTGAATTCGATAGCTGACGCTCAATCGTGTGAGTTAGTTTTATTCGTTGAGTTACGGGCCTTGAGTCCCGCAGATCGGGGCCTGGAGAGAGTAGTTGTCATGATATCTGCATCACCTCCGCTCAACTCTTGAGAGGAAGAGAATCTACTTTGCCGACTGTTGGTAGGGAGGAAACTTGCATCACCGACTGATGGTGAACCAGTTTCAAAATTGAAGAGGCGCCTACGAGGAAGCAAATGCACCGGTTGCGAGACCTCTCGTGGCATTATTCACTGAGATACGGCCAAAAGATATACCAATACAGGTTATGGAGCAACCCATTTTTTGGAGGCACGTGGGTTATAGAGCAAGTTGGGTTATGGAGTAAAACATTCTTCTGAAGACACATGGGTTATGGAGCAAGTTGGGTTATGGAGCAACCCTTCTTTTGGAGGTTTATGAGTTATGGAGCGAGTTGGGTTATGGAGCACAGCATGAAAAGTTGTAAGCGGGGTTCACGAGGAACACAATGCGCTCATCCCGGGGGCCTCTCTCAGCATATGGCCTATAGACTTTGAAATATGGGTTATATGCACTTGTCGCGGGGCCCCTCTGAGTATTATCTACCAAGATATAGCCAAAAGGACTTGGAATATGGGTTATGGAGCACAGTATGGAAAATTGAAGGGGGTCCACGAGCAACTCGATGCACTCATCGCGGAGCCTCTCTGGGCATTATCTACCGAGATATGGCCAAAAGACCTTGAAATATGGGTTATGGAGCACAGTGTGTAGAATGGAGGAGGGGTCCACGAGGAATGTAATGCACTCATCGCGGAGCCTCTCTGGGCATTATCTACCGAGATATGCCCAATAGACCTCGAAATATGGGTTATTGAGCACGGTATGGGAAATAGAAGGGGGGTCCACGAGCAACCCAATGCACTTGTCGCGGAGCCTCTCGGGGCATTATCCACTGAGATACGGCCAAAAGACCCTGAAATATGGGTTATGGAGCTTAGAATGGGGAATGAAAGAGGGGTCCACGAGGAACTCAACGCGCTCATCGCGGAGCCTCTCGGGGCATTATCCGCTGAGATACGGCCAAAAGACCTTGAAATATGGGTTATAGAGCACAGTGTGTAGAATGGAAGAGGGGTCCACGAGGAACTTAATACACTCATCGCGGGGCCTCCCGGGGCATTATTCACTGAGATACGGCCAAAAGACCTTGAAATATGGGTTATGGAGCAATGAATGGGAAATGAAAGAGGGGCTCACGAGGAAATCGATTCACTCATCGCGGAGCCGCTCGGGGCATTATCCGCTGAGATACGGCCAAAAGACCTTGAAATATGGGTTATGGAGCACAGAATGGGAAATGAAAGAGGGGCCCACGAGGAACTCGATGCACTCATCGCGGAGCCTCTCGGGGCATTATCCGCTGAGATACGGCCAAAAGACCTTGAAATATGGGTTATGGAGCACAGAATGGGAAATGAAAGAGGGGCCCACGAGGAACTCGAAGCACTCATCGCGGAGCCTCTCGGGGCATTATCCGCTGAGATACGGCCAAAAGACCTTGAAATATGGGTTATGGAGCACAGAATTGGAAATGAAAGAGGGGCCCACGAGGAACTCGATGCACTCATCGCGGAGCCTCTCGGGGCATTATCCGCTGAGATACGGCCAAAAGACCTTGAAATATGGGTTATGGAGCACAGAATGGGAAATGAAAGAGGGGCCCACGAGGAACTCAATGCACTCATCGCGGAGCCTCTCGGGGCATTGTCCGCTGAGATACGGCCAAAATACCTGAAAATATGGGTTATGGAGCAATCCGTAAGACCATTCTTACGCAAGTTGAAAGCCTGCGTGAATAGAATGAAAGAGTGTGGAATATGTAAAGACGATCATGCACGGATGAAAGAGCTAGGTATCGAAATCGTGGAATTGGATTGCTGGGTTTCTTTCTCAGACGACTGGACAATATTCCACTGAGGATAAAACATGCACTCATGCGCATGCGTTGAATGCGGCTCGATGAGTGGGGGACTCACTATAAAGCGATGATGATAGGCTCCATGAAGTCATTCGACACTTTGACTGCAATGGATCAACAACGTGGTGACGAGCGCGGCAGAACTATGGGTCAACGTTTTGCTCAGCCCAAATCGACATCTATGCCCATCATAGACATTGAACCGAGACAGCGAGAACCAGCAGTGGTTGTCGAGGTTCGGGTCACCCTGTCACCTCCATGGCTACCACCTCCTCGAGAACCATGGGTCAGGATCCCAACAAGACCTGATCCAGTACCAACATCAAGATCGGTCAGGAGGATGGATGTCCCAGACTCCTGCTCACTCCCGAGCTAAGCGGAGAAGAATCACAATCGGCCCTTTTCGGGGCCACCAATAAGACTTTGAAAGTATGGGCTCTTTGTCCTCGTACAAGTACACTAACTCCACGATAAACACAAAAAATCTACGCATGCGCAGATGAGGCTCGCAAGTTGGGTTAGAGAGTTGGGTTATGGGTTAGAATGTTGGGTTAGATAGATGGGCTGAGAGTTGGGTTAGAGAGCGATGGGTTCGAGAGTTGGGTGATGGTTTGGAAAGATGGGTTATGAGTTATGGTAGAATTTGAGAGAATATTGGGTTATAGGAAATGGGTTGTAGAATTTGAGAGAATATTGGGTTATCTTGCAGTTGGGTTATGGGTTAGAAAGTCGGGTTAGAGACTTGGGTTATAGGTTAGAGAGTCGGGTTGTGGAATTTGAGAGAATGGTGGGTCATGGGTTATGGAATCGGAGAGCATTATGGGTTATGGAATCGGGGAGATTTGTGGGTTATGGGTTAACTATGTTAGGCTGTGCTCGTGCCATCCTACATGCTTAAAGGATAGGGATGTGCTCGTACCATCCTGTGCTCGTACCAACCCCTACAGGCTACTCTTATGCAAGACAACATCGATTTTACGCAAGGCTGCATAGCGCGGGAGCCATTCTCTGCATAGAAGATATCTTTCTGTGGGGAAGTGAAGTGTTCATATCGGCGAGTGGCTCGTAGAGACGCAGATGAAGTTTCTGGGGGAAGTGGACAAATTTCCATGGGTAGATACCCACATTCTGCCGGATCACATCAGGTCTCGGTGCGATTCGATCTTGTGCTGTGGGTAAATTTTGGAAAATAAAACAAATGCGTGGCCCACTGTGGGGTGATCACCCACACAGATACTGAATCGCGGAAATGTTGATGCTTAACCCCTTAAAACGCAGACCATCTAGAAACGGGTAAAAATGTTGTTCTTTCACTCGAATCACCTCTTTAGAGATCCCGATTAAACACGCAGTTTCCGCGTCGAGCCGTATAAATAATTTTTCAAGTTTCTCAGCTCGATACCTCGGAGCTAGCTGGTCGGGATGAACTTGAGCTCAGCTCATCTTGAAGCTCTTCTTACACACCTCAAAATTCGTTGATGCACTCCTTGTTCCATCTTTACAGCTTTGAGCGGTACCAGCCGCTCAAAGCTGCAGAAAAGGCCATTTTTCACTATTTTACGCAAACTTTCGATCCCTTGCTCATCTTACAGGAATCCATTGATCGGAATGAATGTCATGGCAACTTGAAGTACAATTGAAGAGCTTCAAAATACGTATCCGGAAGTTGTTCTAGGTTGTCCCTGTTCCGAGTAATGACTGTTTTCGTGGAAGAAGATTCGTCATGACAAAGAGGCCCACTAGTCAGGATCGCGTGGAAATGAGACTTAACTTTGCTTTCTCTGAACTTCTTGACCATAATTGATGAACAAAACCAGGTGTAGTCCTTTATACCTCTCTCAGTATAGGGTTCATCATAACTTTCTAATGATGAAGCCATTCCCCGAGAGGAATCTTCGTTCACCAAAACACCCACCACTCAGAACAGAAATAAGCTGAATCAATTTTCTTTCATAGATTTCGAAGCTCTTGAATTGTACTTCGAAATGCCATAATCTTCATTTCGATGGATTGATTCCCGTAGAATCTGCAGGGATTCAAAGATTCACCCAAAATCGTAAAAATGGCCTCTTTCTAGTTGGAACGGCTCAAAGCTGCAGAGATAGAGCAAGAAGTACATTATGACATTTGAAATTGCGTAGAAAAAGTTCCAAAATGAGCTGAGCTAAAGTCCATTCCGATTAACTTGCTCACAGGTACCGAGCTGAGAATGTTAAAAAATTATATTGTAGCTGATTTTAAACTTTTGACTGATAATGTACATTACTGAAAAGCCTATATAGTCAAACCCGACCAGGAATCCGGGAAATTTGAAATACGATTACATGATGAGACAATACGGTACATTATCGAGTCATTTTCACCAATTTGAAAATTTGGCCGAACGATGTTTTAAAAATGCTCTGGAAACTTAAAGACTGTTGATAGACAATAACCATATAGAATGGTTAGGTATGGCCTGAAACAAGATAACGGAACCTTGAGAGTCATGAAATATTGATTCAAATGTTCGAAATGTAACATATTGTTCATGGGTCCTGCAGCACCCATCGGGTTATATAGGGTCAACCTAGATTTTTGAACGAGAAAACTCGCGTGGCTACTGCTGGTGATTTTTTCCATTTGTTCATGAAAAAACACGGAGGAAGTTATTTTTCTGATCCCAAACTGGCGTCCGGAGACTACTCTTCACCAATCCATTATCGATGAATCCATATCGCGGAACGAATTCGATAAAATATCGATTCTATAGGCAGCTCCAGCTCAGCGGTCACCAATCCGGTTACTGAATCGACGAAACATTGCTTAACTCAGATTTTTGGCCGATTTTTTTCTATTTGTTCATGGAAAAATATGAAGAAGCTTATGTTTAGACCAAAAATGTCGTTCGCGCACCACCATTCACCAACCGAATGCGTACCGTATCCATTGTCCATATTCGCTGTGGCAAAATTGGCAACTAATGTTTGATTTTGACACGCAACCAGTGGTTGACCTTTCACCTGGGTTATTTTGGTTGAGATTCTACCAATCCTCGACAGTGTAGTCTTCTCATCATTGCACGGTGAGGCACTTTTGAAAACACACTGAGATTGTAACCCAACATTTTTTAAACATATAGGCGAACCTCGATATTTGCGGGAGTTGCGTTTCGGGGAGGTGCCGTGGATGCGAAATCTGGTGAATACTAAAGCATTGTCCTCAAGGGAAAACGAGGGTTGAGTTTTTTTCACCGACAGGAAGACTGCAACTCTAATCGACTTTACTATTTAAAAGCTCATTTTAAACTTTTACAAGCATTCGTCAATACATGGTGAAGGTTCATGATGGAAGCACCGTCAAATTGGGTAATTTTGTCCCAGAGCTGCGTCCGGCGGGATGAATGACTCTACTGCTTTGAAATCTAATCTCCCCTCTTGATACACACAATAAACAATGTGTCAAGCCACTGTAGATTCCACGTGGATGATTGTAATTGTACAGGCGAACCTCCGTATTCGCGGGGGTTACGTGCCAAGAAAATTGATCGCGAATACGGAATTCCGCGAATACTGAAGCATATTTCTTATGGAAATATTCGGATGGACTATCATTTACCTGTCCGCGGATAACGAAAATCGCGAATACGGAATCCGCGAATACGGCGGTTTGCCTGTATATTGGAGCTTCCCCCGAAAAAGCTGATTTAGCAGCAATACGTGTGTGGTTCAGTTAGTGTGCCTGGCAAGAAATGTTCCGGAACGAACCCAGGCGCGACCCCAAATGGGGGGGATCGGTAGGGGCGATCGCCCCCCCCCCTCTAAAGCCAAAAATTTTGCACATGAGAGAACCGAGATAGGAAAGCGCGCGCGCGACATAGACTTTTGCATTGACCACCCCGCCCCCCCCCCCCAAAGTTGGTCTCTGGGACCGCTCCTGAACGAACCACGAGTGAATAATGGTACATTTCGACCACATATATCACCATATTGAAGAAACCATTGTTACAACGGGGTACTTATAACGTTTGGAATTCTAATGAATGGAGAACAGGGAAAAAACCATGAAAAAACGTACCAAAGTTACCCCACTCTACGTAAGAATCATTACGGCAGGGAAACTTTAGTACACCTTTCTATGACAGCTCTCTTTTGACTTATCTTGAATCTAGTGACGGACCATGAGATTATAAAATGCTTGGAACAGGGGCCTGATTCCGAGCTTGGTGATAACTGTCGCTGTGGTGTGACTCGCTACGATCCTTCTACGTCCACGTTCCTTATACATTGTGGACCACCTCATTCCATGTTCCTTATGCATGGCGAGTGACGTGAATCGCAGCACCGCGACAGTAATCACCGAGCTCGGAATCAGGCTCCAGCCGAGAAGAAGACTTGTGAACGATCATAATTGATTCACCAACATCGTGGGTGGCTAAAGCTGAAATATTTTGTAAGTGTACCAAAGTTACCCGATCGGGGTCTAACTTTGGTACACCTCTTCAACTGTTGGTAGTTCCGGCTAAAATACATCAAATTGGACTGTGTAGCCCACCAATCAAAATCTGAGACTGTAAGCTTTCGATTAAGGTAGTTGTACACTAAAATGCAAAAAATACCAGAATGTCACCAAAGTCGGTGAGGATTTAGTTCAAGTATTAATGAACACCTGTGCAAAATTTCGAAATGATTGACCGTTTTGTTTCAGAGTGGTAGTCATCAAAATTCGTCACTTTTAGCATGGCGCTCATGCGGGATCTTCGACTCCCATATAAACGCAATGTTAAAAGTGGCGGGTTTTTGATGGCTACTACTCCGAAACAGAACGGTCAATCATTCTGAAATTTTGCACAGGTGTTCATTAACACTTGAACTAAATCCTCCCCAACTTTGGTGTTTTTCTGGTATTTAGCGGAATCTCCCTTGACGGATACCTCCTATTAGCGGACACCTATCGATAACGGACAATTTTTTGCGACCAGCAGGAGTATAATCACAGAAATGAACCTCTAATTAGCGAACACCTCAGGATAGCGGACAGTTTCGATGCAACCATAGGTGTCCGTGCGACCGGAGATATCACTGTATTTTCAGCTTTAGTGCACAACTACCTTAATCATTGATTGAGTCGGTTTTGTCAATGTATGCCGAAATGCCGAGCCAAACAAAGTAAAAAGCACCGGGATCGTACCAAAATTATCCAATTCGACGGTACTTGAAAATCATTATCTCAAATGAAGTACTCGTAAGAACTGTCGAATAAGTCCACGTGAATCATCATGAGATATTTTTTCGACACCTAATCGTAAATTTTTAGGGAAAATGAGACTTGCAAGCTTTTACAGCCCATTTCTCGAGCCTCTTGATCCTCGCGATCAAAGATTTCAGACAAACCTGATTTTTCCACGTTTCCTAAGTAATTCCACAATTTTGATCTCCATCTCCAAACTTCTACATTTTCCATTTCTTCTTTAGTTCGTGCAGGCTTCACTCAGTGATCCATGATGAATTCCGAATTCTAATACTGTGAAAAGCACGCCTCGTCAATATCTCTTACTCGACATAACAATGAAACTATAGAACATGAGCGCAAATTCTATTATTCTCTGAAAATCTGGTTTTGGATCGGGTTTTTGGACCGATTCAATTCTGATTAGTTCCGATCACGAATAAGCAAAGCAAATGTCGCAAATACTGACAAAAGTCGCAATTGGCCAACGGCGAATAAGCAGATTTCGCGAGCACCAAACCCGCGAATACAGACGTTTACCTGAATACCATTTAAAACGTTTGAGCAAGTACTCTACGGAATTTGTTACAGGCGACCCTCCGTTTTCGCGGGACTTACGTTCCACGAAAATTTACTGCGAATACAGAAGCATTACTCTTATGGAAATATTGAGATAGGAGATCATTTTCCTGTTCACGAATAAGCCAGAATCGCAACCCGTTCGTTACGAAGCCAAAATTCGTAGTTCCGTCCCTGCGTGTGGCGGGATCCACCGGTGGGTCCCGCCGCTTCTTCTGCGTGTTGAAGCTTTTTATCTTGTAGGATGTTACATTGCGCAGCGAACGTGTTAAATTTTGGTTGTCTGGACTCTGGACCCAAGCCGAGGTACCTATTTTTTACATTTTAGCTTGACTAACAAGCTAACATCAAGATATTGCGGTATACTATATATTTTCATTCGAAAATTATATTGCATGTAATCTGTGTACTACGTATCTTGGTTTGCGTTGGTCGACCTCATGCTGCTTCTCTCATCAAAAGTTCCAGGCCATTAGCTTTCCCGTGGCTTGTGCCCACCCCGCCAGTCCTGCAACAAATTCTACTCAATTTGAGAATCTCGTAATTAAATGGGGCTAATGCAGCCAACTATGCAAGACTTGCTCTGCTATATTCTCGTGATTCTCTATACCTATAGAAATGAAATGAGAATGCACGATGGGAGCGGAAGTATAGTTGCCACAGAATTGGACTGAATTTGAGATTGAAATTCTTTTTCTGAAATCAAGTCTATCGTTAGATATCAAATTCTTAGAATAAAGTGTTCCTGGAATACGAAAATCGGTCTACTCGTCTGAATGTGGAATGTATAGCTGATAACTACAGACCGGATTGTTCTCGGGATTTTCATGCAGTAAAAAGTCCAAAATATCCCATATGATATGCAGTCAAAACTCCTCAAATGTGCGGTATGAATGACCAAAACATGCAGTTATGATTTTCTCAAAAATACATCCAAGAGAACCAGAGTATTTTGACTTATCCTGTTGAAACTTGTTCTCATATAGGAAATTCCAGCTCTTCATTTTTTTTCCATCAGATCCGTAATCTTTTTGCGTGGTTCAGCGCCCTTCTTTTCATAAATTCTATTGATTCTCTTTGCAACCAAATTCAGCTACCGAGTTGATTGTGCAGCGTTTGAATGTTCTCAACCAAATTATCCAATGTTTGTGGGTCAAAACGACAAATGTGAGAGTAAAAATTCCAGTTGTGAATGACTAGCAATGACTCAAAAAGAATAAATAGCAGGAAGGTTTAGGAGGAAATGATCATCAACATGAAATATGCAATAATGCAAAATATGCAATAATATAGAAATTCGGTCTATACTTATAACTCAACACCAACCAAATGTAATATTTTCGCATTTGTAAGTAGAATTGTCTATGTACTATCAGTTGTACTAACATTTCCTCATTCCAAGCCTTCAGAATCTTGATTGCTTACTCAAAAAGTTCTCTTGGCATACGCGATTATGATTGTGTACACAATTCTTTACTTGGTAATGACTCTGACGATACTTTTACCGGCTAAAAATATAATTTAATCAATTTTCCGATGTTTTGGTACTTAAAAAGCTGCAAAAATTGGTATTCGCAGCTTCTTCATGAGGTTCCCCACTTCAGAGCGATTATTTCGACCTTTGTCTCTGCGGTTCAAATCGAAAAAACCAACGGCTCAGAAGCGAGCTACAATTTCATAAAATTGGTGCGGAATGCCCTAATTTCACTGCAAGGGTAGAAAATCTGGTGTTTGCACACAGAGTGCAAAATTCTGGCTAGAGTCGAAGTCGAAAGTCGGAATTATCACTAAAAAATGCAATCATCAATCTACCCGAATTAGTGTCGAACACTATTTTCTCATTGTTTGTGTGGGAAAAGAATCGAAAAGCTGTGCAAAAATGACTCACTTTTGCACAGTTGGTATGTATTGGTATATATGAAAATAGTGAATTTTAATTCGAGGGACGGAATCGAGGCGAGAATGTTGGTTTTCGCACACCAAGTGATATTTTTCGGACAGGGCCGTGGGCCCGGATCGGAATTATCGCGATAACGCAAAAATTACCCTGTCCAAGAGTGTCGAATAATATCTTTCCATCATCTGCGAGGGAAATGAATTTGATGAACCGCGAAAAAATTTCATATTGCGCTACAGAAAATGGAAAAATATTCTCCAGATCGATATTTTTTAGGGGCTCCGAAAAAGTTTTGATCACCTTCTGAGACATTTACTCTGTTTCAGCTTCCGCAAGCTCTGGAAGTCGGGAAGACCGATCCTCGCAAGCGCTGGCGCAGCGACGGTGTTTGCACACTTGGAGAGGACCGCGTGTGATGTTGCGACGCTCTGAGCCCGCCAGTTTGACCGAGTCCGCCGAAGCATACGCACACCTTTTGTATTATAAAACCCTCACCGATCTTACACGACCGCGCGCGCGCACCGAGTAATGCGAGTTTTGCAAAAACAATCGTTACAAGTTGTAATCGGGCAAATTTTCTACGAATCTCCTATCAACTTTGATTACACGACAAGTGTTACCACACAAACTTTTTAAAACTTTTCAAAAGTTTTGAGATTCTACTCTGTTTAGTATGTGAGACAAACAAGAAAGAAAGTGACTTTCGAATAAGACCAAGTCTGCAGTAAATTTGAATGGTAAAAATGTTTATAATGTGAATTGAACTTGTGATATAGTGTTTCACTTTGCTTGGAGGCAAGATGGCAAGAGAATTTTCATTGTGTAACTATCGATGATCTCGATCAAACTCTGTGAATGTATTAACTGTATAAATGTGAAAGTGATGTGAATTATCTAAAAATTGTTCGTGCATTCGATAACTTTGGTGAATCTCGCGGTTTGGGGCGATGAAAAAACCCCATATAGCCGCCAAAATGTCAAAATTGGAGAAAAGATGATGTAAATGAATCGAGGTAAGTTTCGCGCATTATTACTGTAATTTCTAAGGAATCTGTAATAAGTCTGTTTTGAAAATTATTTGAGTAAATTCAGAACCATGAGATTTTCCCTCGAGTGAGTTCTAAACATCAGCATTTTTTTTCATTCAATATATCTCCCTGAATTTTCAACGTCTGCGATAAGATCGCCCACACAATCCATCATACCATATAAACTGACCCATCTTTCTTTCACACGCCATCACACTGTACGTCGAGGTTTCCATCATTGCGTCATGAATACACGAAACTAGCCCCAAATTTTACAGTTCCATAAGTTTTTTTTTTTTTTTTTTTTAAGCTTCAGAGTAAAAATAAAAATGATCGTGAACTCGCCTTTCCTCCTTTTGCGATTTTTTGATACGAGCAATAATAATAATTACAAAAATAATCCCTGCAACTACCTGCAGGTGTACATAAAAGAGAAGTCGACGTTGCGAGTATCGGTTACTGCATATTTATATAGCCTCCGCATAAGCTAACTAAGGCTCGTAAAAATTGATCACGCTTCGTTAAAACTGAAATTGGAAACGCGTAGCATTCAATACCCATGGTATATATGAACAGTTTTGCCTCCCTCCCCTTCGTACCCCCTTTATAATCTATCTCAGATACCGTTCTCACCTATACCATCATCAAGAATCTGTTTGAACTTAATTAATTATAAGGCGATGCGGTCACCGTGCACGCTGAAAGTTATTCGCACTTTTATCAAATTTGCTTGCGATTTGGGTGAAACGACGAGAAGACCCGCGTTTATTATCATCTAACTTGAGTTCGTCTTCTCATCGTTTCGCCCAAATCGCAAGAGAATCGGATAAAAGTGCGAATTACAAAGTACCTATATTGTAGGTTAGGAGGTGCCTGCGCTCAAGTTATTCCCACTTTTCTCCAATTCTCTTGTGATTTTAGCCAAACAATGAGAAGACGAACTCGAGTTGGATGATAATAAGTATTCGTCTTCTCCTCGTTTGGCTAAAATCGCAAGCAAATTTGATAAAAGTGCGAATAACTTTCAGCGTACACGGTGACCGCATCGCCTTATTAAGGGAATTTGGGTGTGTTTTTGTTCAACCGATTGATCGGTATGGAAATATTCGTAGAATTAGCATGTAATTCGATTTTGTTTGAGTGAAAAATTTGAAAGATGATCGTTATAACTATTGCAAGTATCATACCTGGCTACATAATCACCCCAATGATGATTCTATCTATTTCTACATTTAGATATCGTCTAGTACACTGGGCAAACGCGATCTCCAATATTTTTTAATGTTTCTTGGGAAAGGATCAAAATATCGGTAAAAATTCAAGATATACATGAACATCCGATACTCGTATTCGTAAAAGCGTAAAAATATAATTTTTCATAAAAAAAAAGTTTTAATTCCTAAATTCGATCGTTTTTACTATTCGATACTGGTGCTCAATGCTAGAAAATTCAAAAATTTTCGTTGTGGAGCTCACGAATTAGTTCTGCAGTGAGCGGATGGAAGTACCTATCTTTGAAACCTATGAAAGAATCTATCTCTCCGAGTATCACTCTGTCAAATATCTTTTACAGCGTGCATCTTGTTGGAGATGGATTTAATTATGTTTGTACCCTTTTTTTCCTGTGATTTAGTTCACAAGCCATCGAGATTCTACATCTTCAGTCCGACATTATCTCGAAAAGGAATATCTTTTTGGTGCACGAGAGTTTTTTGTAAGTGAAAAGTGGGGAAAGTGTAATCGATTAATTATTCCTCTCGTTTCGCTACAAACTTTGTGTATAATTCACCCGAAAAATAGCTAACTTGCTCCATTGAAGATCGACTAATGGAAGACATTATTTTAAGGGACGGAGATATTTTTCTGCAGCTTACTATACTTATCTCTTAGAAATGCCATGTATCCAAGAAAAAAAATCACTACGACATTCAGAAAAACGATAAGTAATTGTCTCATTCTAGTGACGCCACGCATGGATCTAATTAGCATCTTGACTCTATTGACATATTTTATGAAAGGCTCAATCTATGAGATGAGTAAAGCACTTCGGCATAAATCTACGTAAGAATCCTCTGCCAGATTTTAGCCTCAAATTGCTTATGGTAATAGCCCTTATTGACCAGAGAACATCGATCCCTGGGTTTACAGCACGCGAGTATTGTGTTAAGAAGATCGATCGACGCAGAATAGGAATCCCGTAATAAGATTAGCGAGCTCTTCTCGCAATATTTTAGTATTTGCGTGGTTGTTGCAGTGGAATCAAAAGGATCAAAATGGATGAAATATGTCTTGATTTGCGTGAGATAACAGTATTCTAAAGCTAAAAGGAGTCTCATCTGATTTCGAGAGTGCACTCGACGAGAGTGACTGTAAATTTTTGAGTCCTGCACAAGGGAAGAATGCGAGAAACTATTTCGTTCCATTGTTTCCCGGCCCAACACGTACCAATACAATCTTTCTACGAAACATTTCAATTCTTGACTAAAAGTTTCCCTGATTTTTCGGACAGTGTATGAGAATTCGCGTAGATCTTATGTATTTGTCACTCAAATAAAAATTCTAACTACTTTTTTCATAGAATACACTCTTTACTCCATGATGCTGGACTATTTTTTCTCATAACCTAACATATCAAATCTTGGAGAGCTTTTTTACCTAATATCATGATATTCAACCTAGACTCTCAAGAAAAATCATTTCCCATATTTCTTACCAAGTCCCTGATAAAATGCCCCCCACTTAACCTCACTCTTACCGCATAAAAAATCCAATCCATCAAATTCTGCCTGTGTACAAGGCTCTCCAGTCTCAGAACTTAATACTCGCCATGAATTTATATCAAGTCATCTTTCCTCTCATGAAAAAAAGAAATCAAGAGCATTTTTCTGATATCAGGAAATCCGTTCTCATAATTCATCAACAAAGATCTTCTCGAGCGCAAAAATGAAATATTCTTCTAAACACAGACGTACTAAACGCTTGAAAAGTCACGTTACAACAGTCAAGATTATAAACATTAATCTGATAAAATCAGAGTGACAAGAGCTTTTCAAGCGTGCAAAATTGCGCGACTCCGTTGCACATTTTCTTTTCAACTCGTTATTTTAACCTTCTACCGTGATGAAAGTCTTTTTTCTTATAATTGAATGAAACACTGTACAAAGATGCCTCAGTGTATATGTAGAGAGAAAAGCGGTATAATGAAATATCTCAACGGACAGGTCGACGACAACGACTATACAAAACGGCTGTTTGAGAATGATAAGCCGAAGCTTTTTGTCTTACAAACTTGCCGAGGTTACTAAAAATCTTCTCTAGCGTTCGAAAGGTAGTCTCACGGTTGATACCTCAACTGACATCCTACAGATTCGGAAATTTTACACTTCCGGATGTTGAAGACAAAAACCAAAATAGGGTTAATTGGCTTGATCAGATGATGGAATCTATCAGTTTTCTTTGCAGATTTCATTTTGGACTTAATAAGTGTCCCGTTACGAATGATTGCTTGACTCGAAATCCTTTTGTAAAATTGAGAAATATGTAAGACAGGAATGTACACGTATAGATTCTTTCTCACCACTCAAAAATTTATACTCAATAATCCATTTTGATACGAGGGCGTGAATGGCAGTTTTTTGCACACTGAATGATATTTTCCGTCCGGAGCCGAAGGCGAAGGTTAGAATTATCATCAGAATGTGCTTACCACCCCATTCGAGTGTCAAATGATATTTTTTCATCAGCTGTAAAATCAGAAAATGTGCAGTCAACTCACATTTTTGCACAGAAAATGGAATAATAAATTCAAAAATTTACCCAGGTCGTTGAGGTCATCTAGGGCCCGTTGGACCCCTCACATCATTTTTTTTATAGCCTGTCAGTTTGATGCATATCAATATTTTTTAACGTATCTCGTATGTGATTTCAAAGTTCATGCATAGAATGATCCAAAATACTTGGAGTTGTGATTTTATGAAGAAAGACCATTCACGTACATACGGGTCGAATATCATGCTTAATCCGATCGGTAAACATTAGAGTCAAATTTTTGTAAAATTCATCTAAACCAGCACTCATCCAAACCCAAAATATATGAATAAACTAACGGTTTCGAATATCTCCAAATTGAAGTAATTTTCTTGCAATGCACATCACATTATATGTATTCGTAAAGCAAGCAAAACATTCTACTCAGTGGTCTCAGGTCACCCACGACGCAGTTTCGGATTTGCAAACTCCGCAACGAGTCTCTGCTTACATCAGATACGAGTTCACACTCCAACTACTGATGGTGTTACACGCTATTCGCGACTCTTTAATTTCGTGGTTTTCCGTTGCGCTATAGCTCTACTTTTTTTCGCTTTCCTTTTCGGCAACATCTATAATTTTGTCAACGAAGCACGACGACGACGGCGAACTTTACACTTCCCCGCATTGCATAATGTCAGTAAATATAGATCTAATTTAATGGATATCTATATAGCTGGTATATACGCCCTATAGTTTGGTTTAATTAATTGCGTGACATCTTGGGTTAAACCAACCATGAAAATACATCATTTTGGAATGGAATTAAGATGTAAAGCTCACTGCATAAGCTTTCAGATTCATCATTTTTGAGAGGTGTTAATGTAGCACCAACGTTATTACACTTATCGTTAATTCAGAGTAGGTGATTCTTCATGAAAATAATGGTATCTGATTTGTTCTGCCGTCGCGCGAATAAAAAAATGGAAACAAAAGCGTGAGCAACGAAAAGTTGTCAGTCAGCGTTTTATTTTCAAACAACGTTGCAAAATTTATGAGATTCTTTTATTTCTCCAAGACGCATTTCTCGTATTGCATAAGAAGAATAAGCTCACTTTTTCATCTCGTCGAAAAAAAAAAAACTTGACTGCAATAACAATAAATTTTCGTACTTGAGATGGACCTCTCACGTGGGAATTGGAAAAATTATGATACCACTTGTGTATTCTTAGTCTTTCTCTCTCCCCTCCTCTTGTAGTGTGGGGCAGCGTGTCTTTTCTTTACTAGCAAATGTTGATTTTCTAATCATTATGGCACCATTTAACGCAACCTAATTGATATATTTCTGACAGCTGCCATTCATGTTACTCAAGTTCCTCCTACCCGCCACTGCGCTATTCTCATTCTCTTCCAATTATATCTAAAATTTACTTATAATTACACTTATTTCGAATACTTTCTAAATAGAATGCTTTGGAAGAGTCAATGCATGTAATATACCATATATCTATCTTGCAATGATCCATTACTGATAATCCATTACTGACATCGAAAGTCCTTGGAAATCAGGCATCACATCTTGTAGGTATTTCCAGTTGAAATCTTTCTTCAGTATCTAATTTTGCAAAATTCAAAAAAATTTTCAAAATTGAACGGTAAAGGCTAATTGACCGTGTTCATGACTAATGCATACTTATGTTCGTTCCACCATTTGAAAATATCTTATGAAGTACGTCTTTTAAAACATTCGAAGGGTTATCCAGTAATTCAGAGAAAATAGCTCCATAATACACGGAGGTATCGAAAGGAGCATAGTCGCATGAAGAACCAAGATCAACAGTCTGAACAGACTGAACATATACTTACACTATCAAACACACCAAATTTCAAGAAAATTTGAATGAATGTATTTTGTTATATTCTGACATGAGTAGGTTCCATCATCGTTACAATTGGCTTGATCAAGTTGGATGGAAAAAGTCTGGGTTTAATGAGTGTAATAAAAACTGGCTCGATGAAACTTAGCATAATCTCCAAGCTGTGACAAGGGCAGATAAATGAATTCTTTGCCATCCCTCTAACCAAGAGTGTTCCGAATCGGGACCACTGATTTGATTGAATCTCTGTGAATATTCTTTTTCTAGCACTACAAAATTATATTATATTATAGTTTATATTATAATAATTAAACGCCAGTCCAAATTGTTTTCTTCTGGATTCCCCTATCGGGTTGTCTACGTGGAAGGAGTGAAATATAATGAGTGGCCGTGTGAGTCATGAATGGGTTAATATCCATTATAGAAGTTGGTGGATGGGTGGGTACCTGGTCGGATGGGTGAATGGATGGACGGTCTGGTCTGATCCGGTCCGGTCAAGTTCGGTCTATTCTGGTACCGTATTAGAACCACATTGGAAACGTAGCACGGTGGTCCTGAACCAAGTCTACCCTCCGCTGACGACAGCAAGTAGGATCCTTGTTGGATATGGTTCGGGACATCTGTGGGATCACAACCTACTAAGAATCAAAATCGCCACTTGGGCCGTTTCTTAAAAAAGTTGAAAAAACGTGTTTTTTTCGATGTTTTCCCCTTTTTCAACCTCAAAAATTCGAAAGGGACGCATTTTATTGAAAAATATGTGGAGTAACTTTTTGTAGAACTTGAAACGATGAACAAAAAAGGTCCTCACACATTTTCCCATATAAGACCTCCTGTTCCTGTAATAAACGTATTTTCGTCTGATACTCGTATTTCATCTGTCATTTTCCACGGTCCTGACCCCATAACTCAAAGGGAATGCATTTTATCGAAAAAAGTGTACAGTAATTTCTTGTAGATCTTTGAAAAATGAATCAAAGAGGTCTGAACACATTTTTCGATACAAGGTCGTCCGTTCCCGTAATAAACGTATTTTCGTCCGAGACTCGTATTAGAATCAGGAGGCCTTACATGAAAGAATATGTACATACGTTCCTTGTTTATCCTTTGAAGATCTACGAATATTGAATGTACATATTTTTCGATGAAATGTGTTCCTTTCGAGTTATGTGGTCGAAACCGTGAAAAATGACAGATAAAATACGAGTCTCAGACGAAATACGTTTATTACAGGAACAGGAGGTCTTATATGAAAAATTTATGGAGACCTTTTTTGTTCATCATTTCAAGTTCTACAAAAAGTTGCTCTACATATTTTCCGATAAAATGCGTTCCTTTCGAGTTTTTGATGGTGAAAAAGGGGAAATCATCGAAAAAAACGTTTTTTCGACTTTTTTAACACGTTCGATGCGACGGGTCCCACGGGTGGGACCCGTTTCTGCTCGGGCTCTAGCGTGCACCAAACAACGTAGACACATCCAATGGCTTCTGTAGCGGTTTTTACTCACTATATACGATGCCGAGAACATATGTGCACGTCAGTTTCAGTATCGGACTTGATTTGTTCGAACTACGCCATAAAAACTCAATTATCGTGGAAACGGCGATGAATAACACAAAAATAGCAAGTAAATTGTGAATATATCAAGTCCGTTTGAATATTTCACAACGTATCTTAGCTTATTCGAAAGCTCACGTCAAAAGCTACAAAATGAGCCCAAGTACGCGTAATTTGAGCGAGATAGAGCCAAGTTATTAGACATTTAGACGCAAAATAACCACGGTGCCCTTGAATGCAATTTAAATGAAATATTCCGTTACCAACGGGATTATTTTGGTTTCCGTTTCCGGATATCTTGAAGAATACATTCCTAAAAGAATTAAAATCTTTCGCCGAGCCGTTTTGAAGGAATGTCATTTGGAACATTTTTTGGAACTCTTATTTCCTCAATGATAATAAATGTTCTCCAAACCTAAGATTCCTTGGTCAAATGATGATCTAGATGAAAAATGATGATTTAGGAGGATGATTCGAGTAATTATGACAATGAGAATAGTTACGAGAGATTAAATCTCCAAAACTGCTGATTGTGGGGAGTCCTTTTGGGGGAAAAATTATGAAGCAGAGTCCAGATCTCAAATTGGGATTCCCATCCACATTTTATTCAAAACTACTCAAGTTGGGGCCAATATAGATGCACATTGTACAAGATAAATGAGGAGACATGATAAGAAGTCACTGTGAGCCTGTAATACAGAATGATTCCATCTTTTTCCAAAGACTTATGAATTCTTCAAATGTGGGAGGCATTGTATGAGCACACTGCACGTAGAAGTTTCTCGGGATATTTCTCGTTCGAATCGTTAACTTTATACTTCTCCCAGAGGGAATTGAAGTCGGAGTGAACAGACTCAACTGCTTGCTCACTGTAGAAGCCCAATCCTCTTTTTTTCGATTCGCAGAACTGTTCGACGTGAAAAAATACTGCGTGTACCTTTGGAGTCACACTGATTCCTAAGTTCATATAGCTTTGACGAAACTTGGCGATGAAAAGCTTGTAATCGGGATCCAGAACCTCTCCAAAACACGAGTTTACAACATCCCGGAAGTCAGAGAAGGATGTTTGATATTTTTCCAGTCTTGAATTTGGTTGAACACATAGTAAATCGGAATTCTCCAAAAGTTTTTTACACGAGTTCCCTTTGAAAGCTGGGCTACCATGTGTCATCTCTCGTTCAACGTTGCATTTTTTCATCCAAGCTGTAGATTCACTCTCAAACTCTCGGTACATATGGAAGAATATGGTATTTACCACTCCTAGCATGAAGTGCAGTTGAGGTGGTGGTATTAGTTGCAGGAATGTCTCGTCCGGATCGCTCTTGAATAGTGGTCTGTTCACGCAATTCATGAAATTTTTCGCATCATTCTTCACTGATCCAGCTGCAACCCACTTCTCGTAGTAAGTCAGATTCTTTTGGACCGTTCTGAGTTCACCGCAGGTGTTGAGATCATCTTTATTCACAAAACACCAGATGCATGGGTGGGTGCAGCTCTGCGGCATAATACCGGATATGATGCTAGCTAATTTCAGATCGGTAGCTATAGTTCCTTCAAGCTCTTCGAGATCCAGGGCATTCATTAATGTAGAAACATTGTTATAATTTTCCTGAATCTTAGGAGCTACTGCCAACAGGAATATCTTTTTGACTGCAGAATCTTTGAACTGTTTGAATGCAATACCGTCAGAAAATTTCCGACGTTCTGAGCCGGTAATTTCTGCTGTCGATGTTTCCGACTGAATTGAGAGGCAAATTTTGAAAAATCCTCCTCCACCGTCCAAGCCCTTCTTGATAAGATACTCTCCAGTGCGCCTTTTCTCTTTTATGAACGCTATGAAATCACTTATACCAATACAATGGATCACAACTCTATGCACTTCGGAGATCTCTTTTCCATTAATCTTCAAGAACTCAAACTCTCCGTGGCTGAAAAAATCGTCGAGTAGGTGAGATTTCTCCATAAGCTTAATCGTCGAGCCTGATTCGATAAATTTTCTATCTTGTGTGGCTGTCCGTAAAAATGAGGCGATCCCATGCGTCTGGCGAGAGCTTAGATTCATGCTTATCTGCAGTTTTGAAAGATCCTCTGCAGATACTGAGCGTTTACACGCGGTCTTTTTACTTATGGACCCTTTGCAGGATTTTCTGATGAAATGGAGTGGCTTGCCTCGTGATTGTCGGATGACGAGTGTCTCCTGTGACTCTGGACATTCTTCTACTGCAGTCCTATTTTTTATGAATTTGGACACTACTTGATCTTGTACTCTTTGGGGACAACTTTCCAAATAAGTTGAAAGATTATCAACTTGAGACTGCACATTGCAGATATGAGATACTCCTTTGGATACCGGAGTGAGACATTTGCGGCAGGGGTTTTTCAATGTGCTTGGAGCTGGATTTCCTGTAATATAATTCACGACATGAATGAATTCCACTCGGGAACTTTGTCAAATTCAATGAAACTTGAAGATTTCATACAAAACCGCGTCACATTCCGAATTTATGCAATTTTTTTGGAAATGATGTTAAGCACGTGGAATTTCCGATAAAAACTTCTCACAAGGCCCCTACGCTCGACGAAAAACGTCACGTAATGGATCGGGATTCCCCAGTGCGAGAGTGAAAAGAGAAGCTTTTTTGGTACGAGATACATAAATATTTTACGTTGTTCTACGGAAATTCGAGTACACTATGGTTTAATTTCAATGATGAATGGAAAAATAGTTGATGGTTATTGTAATAATGGGAATTTGAGCCCACTGAAGAGTTATGACATTTTGATATCAGTTTTCTGCAACATTTATGAATCGAGAGAAGATCATTGAGTTTCATGCGTGACTCCGCGCAAAGCAAAATAGCCTAGTACAATTTGTCGTCCAAATATTGAAGAAGCGCGAGCGCAATCTGTGCGTATTTCCACTTTGATAGGTAACCCGATAATCAAGAGATATATTGATGTAGGGTAGCGAGGGTAGAGTTGCGAGACGTCAAAATCATCGTGATGGAAAGGCTGATTACTAGTGCGTGACTCGGGCTGTACGTAAAAAAATTTTCGGAAGCCACAAGTTCACGATGTTGGGACGTCGATATGAGAAACCTATTCGTAAAATCCATGGAATTTTGGAACAATGCCATTTGACAGGGTTTCAAGTACTCACCTGCTGATTTAGATGTAGTTTGTTGCTGTGAATTGAGAGTTTTTCGTGCAACATCACAGATTTCACAATCACACCTCGAATTCTCGGTTGACTCGGAAACTATCATATCCACGACTCTGGGTGAATTCAAAATATTCATCGTCTCTTTGCCAGATTTAACTCGACTCACGTGCACCTTACACGTACCACACAAAGCACTTGGTGAACTTTTGCTTTCTCGATAATGATTGAAAATTGTCTCCAGATCTATTTTCAGTTGATTTTTGATGGGAACCATCATTTTCTTTTTTCGAAAACATAACAGACAGACTTTGGATCTATTCTCCTCGTGAGAAAATGCATGGTCCTTCGTCATCACGATTGTGAAATCCGCATACAGTCAACGTAGCAATGAATACGCATTGATTGGGATAACAATTGAAACTTTTCACCACAAGGTTCAGAGACACATGCGAAGCGCTCACAAGCTGGCGAGATACTAGTTGAGTGACCCATTAGCTAAAGTTCCAGAATTCACTCTTGTTATGAATTTCGCTGGCATACATGTATACTGAGAGTATTGTCTGGAGCGAGTATGTAGACCATATCAACAAATGTCGCCGATTGAGCACGCGAGGAATTTGCCGCAGACGGGGTACGGTGTCGTAAGACGACCGCAAAACAGTATTCCAACTTACCGATCTGTGTCGATTGATGACGTTGAAACGATGATTAGCAATGCTATATTGATTTATGTTGATTGATATTGATCGTAACTTGAGTAGTTTTGATCAAGATGTGGATGGGAATCCCAATTTGAGATCCGGACTCTGCTTCATAATTTTTCCCCCAAAAGGACTCTCCACAATCAGCAGTTTTGGAGATTTAATCTCTCGTAACTATTCTCATTGTCATAATTACTCGAATCATCCTCCTGAATCATCATTTTTCATTTAGATCATCATTTGACCAAGGAATCTTAGGTTTGGAGAACATTTATTATCATTGAGGAAATAAGAGTTCCAAAAAATGTTCCAAATGACATTCCTTCAAAACGGCTCGGCGAAAGATTTTAATTCTTTTAGGAATGTATTCTTTAAGATATCCGGAAACGGAAACCAAAATAATCCCGTTGGTAACGGAATATTTCATTTAAATTGCATTCAAGGGCACCGTGTAACCACGAGGCAAACCGACTCAATGGTTGACATTGCAACTGCACTTCCTCTCTTCTCAATCTATTTTATCTCTCCGCGTACGAGAATTTTTTTGTATCCAGAAAAGTTGAAGAACATCTCGAATAAGCAGCTGTGTCTCGTGGATTCACGAGAATAGAAAATCATAATCGCGTGGATCACAACAGCAATCCGCGGTGCTTACTAAGGCAAAAGCTTCCAATTCAGGCCATGCTCGCGAATTACCCAAATGGTACCGGGAAATCAACGAATGCTCATAAAAAGCTCAAGATCACATCTTAGGATCACTCATTTTGGGAGTTCGATCATTCACTTCATCGCCCATTGCACGATAGAAATTTTCGCGGGTCCCACCGGTAGGACCCGCGAAAGTTCCTAGATTTCTTGTATATACATACTAAACTGATCACAAATCAAAAGGTTTGACTATTATAGGTGCAAAATCACGCGTTTGTACTCTCTCGCACTCTAGGACGGAATGCCGGTTTTCACCGTCGCAGCGAACGTGTTGAAAAACGGCCCAAGTGGCGATTTTGATTCTAAGTAGGTTATGAACCCACAGATGTCCCGAACCATATCCAACAAGAATCCCACTTGCTGTCGTCAGCGGAGGGTAGATTTGGTTCAGGAGGACTACCGTGGTAGTCTAGCAGTGCAGTACTTGTATTGGACTAAGATTACCGTACTAGTACCACACTAGAATTACCGTACTAGTACTGTACTAAAAATGCCGTACTAAACAGTTACCGTACTAGTACCGTACTGAAATTATCATACTAGTGCCGTACTAGAAGTGCCGTGGTAGAATTACTGTACCGGAATTACCGTACTAGTATCGTGCTGGAACTACCGTACAATTGTCGTATATACTATCGCCGCGGTAGGATTACCGCAGTAGTACCGTACTATAAATACTTTAAAAAATACTGTACTAGAATTACTGTATACTAGTAACATACTAAAATTGTCATACTATTACCGTACTACAAGAGCCGTAGCAGAACTATACCGTACCGAGATTACCGTACTAGTATCGGACAAATACTGTACTAGAATTATTGTGCTAATGTCGCACTAGAATCACCGTACTAGTACCCTACTAGAATTACAGTACAAGGACCGTAGAATTATCGTAGTAGTACCGTGTCAATACCGCACTAGAAGTACCTAATACAGTCTACCCTAGTCTCAATAGCTCTAGTTCGGTCTAATACGGTCTAGTTTAGCCTTAATTTGGTCTAGCTTGGTCTAATTCATCAGTCTAATTCAGATCAGCCTAATGCAGTCCAATTCGGTCTAGTTCATTCACATTCGGTGTAATTCAGTCTAGTTCGGTCTAGTTTGGTGTGATACAATCTGGTCTGGCTAAATTGTACTACGTACATGGCCGGGTGGGTTATGGGTGGGATTGACTGATCAATTTACTTATGGACAATATGCCATCTTTCCGAACAAAATCAAATCTTTGCAATTTTGGTAATTAGTACTTTTTTGAGGTTAGGTTTGATATTTTGAGTATCTGAGCTATCAGAATGGCTAATTTAGCACCTATATAGGATATTTATGGATACTCCCATAAAATATGCAATATGAACTCTAGAATCACTAATAATGTGGAAATTCCGAAAATGTGTGGACCCTTCCCTTAATAAGGAATCGCATTCCAATATCATCAATTGCCGATCACCCACCATTTTACAGATATCATTTTTGAGCTGCAAAAGCATCAAGAACATTTCCAAACTGAATGAGCAATGGTGTGAGAGGCAATAACGCTAGTCCATAATTAGAGGCTTGAGTCAAAAAATTGTCATTGCCCACAGGGCCCATTTTGAAAAAAGACAAAACACGTTCGCTACGGAGGCTGAAATCGGTGATCTTTCCCCAGGTGCGGCGGGGCCCACCGGTGGGCCCCGGTCAATGTTTTTTCCCGTAAGCCCAAATTTCTTAGCACTGGGGGAAAGACACGCGGGGCTCACCGGTGGGCCCCACCGCAGCGAATATGATACAATGTGTTTCAAAAGTACTGCATTTATCTGCATAGGATGGAAGAACTTTAAATCTCAGATAGGATGATTTTTTCCCCCTCAATGGTGAGCGGATGAGAATTCTTTAAAAAAGAGCATTCTCCTCAGAACCTGGTTGAGAATAACTAACCTAGTACTAATGCAGTACCAGTTTAAGACTCATGCGGCACTTGCGCGGCAGTTCTACAGGATTTGAGTTGTATTAGCGCTTTAGTATCAATTCGAGACTGATACAGGAGTTCAACGACACTTTTTCGGAATTTGGGTGGTACCACAATAGTACTAGCGCAGCAGTACCAGTTCGAGACTGACATGGCTAGTTCCTAAGACTAGGTAATAAAACTGTACTAGTACTTTTGTGGTACCATTAGAGTCACCGAACTGTTGTGTGAGTGTTAAACCGGTACTACTGCACCAGTTCTGCTGCGATACGACCTAAGTTCCGAAGAAGTGTCCCGAAGGTTCCGTATCAGTCCCGAATTGATACTACCGCGCTCCCACCCAGGTTCCGAAAAAGTGTCGCGAAGATGTCGTATCAGTTTCGAGCTGATACTGCTACGCTAGCACTGTTGTGGTACCATCCAAGTTCCGTAAAAGTATCGTGAAGCTCCCGTATCAGTCTCGAATTGGTACTACAGCGCTAATACAACTTAAATGCTGTAGGACTGTCACGCAAGTGCCGCATGAGTCTCAGACTGGTACTGCATTAGTACTATGTTGGTTATTCTCAACCAGGTTCTGAAGAGAATGCTTTTTCTCAGAGACTTCTCATCTTAACAAATTCCGCTCACCATTGAGGGGAAAAAACCATCCGATCTAAAATTTGAAGTACTTTACCCCTTTTGAAACACCCTGTACACATACTTCACATGTTTATTACATTATCATTATCCACAAGATTATATGTTGTGGTTCGGGAGTGATTGGGTATTAGAATCTATTATATTAGATATAATATCGTTTAGTACTAATAGAGGACTATTTCCAGAGTTTTAGTCAAATTCGTGATCTGAATGTAAAACACTTTCCTTATAAGCATAAGTTTTCCTTTTTTGATCCATTTTAAGCTTTCATGAAATGTACTACACCACACCAGTCGCGCAAACGTATGTTTTTGCACTGTTTACACAATGTAAATTCCTTATTATTGGTCGAATCGTATGACCAAATTCAAAAGTGACTCACTATCTCTAATTGGTTACTGGGCATCGGTAATGTTCGTTTTACTGTACGATCCGAATAATTAGAATTGAAATATTTTAGAGTTTATCAAACCAATCATAGAAATCTAGCAGATCATGTGTCACAGAGAATCTGGAAAAGGAACAAGCATATACGTAGGCTATTCTGTATCAAAGACATTTTTTATGTCCTCTGAATTAAAAAGAGTGAAATAAAATCACCTTTGCAGGAAAAATATTCAAATCTCTCCCAAGTTTACCGGCGGTTCTATTTATCTACACTGTAAAAAATTTTTGCGAAAAACTTCAACAAATTGGTTGAATGAAAAATTCAACCAGTGTGGTTGAAAATTCAACCAATTTTTTACAGTGTACTGAATGCGTTATACGAGCGCCTGGCTGTTTTCATTAATTTTCATAACCTCCCCCCCCCCCTGATTTTTCACAACGACATCTAAATAGAAAGTGGAAGCCCTGAATGTTCTTCATCATCTAAGATTTGTTACTCTGATCAAAAATTCAGCTGCAATGGTGATAATCGTAAGAATCGTGATACAGTTAAACTATAAAGTCTGCCCGAATGTACGAGACTCACCACCACTTCATGTCAAAAGCATCATAAGAGCATGAAAAAGATAGAAAAAAAGAAACAGTTTGGACGAAGATGAATGAGTTTGAAATATCGTCAATCTGGGCAAACTAGAGAAGCGACGACGACGTCATCTACAGATTTTCCTCTTGGTCTCTTCGTGAATTTCATCCTCGACCCCGGAAAGCAGCAGCATCGCCGGCTCCTGCAGCACATCTCGAGCTTTCGACTCCATATCCTCTTACTCGATGTGACGTGAAATAATCTTCCAAAGTCTCTTCTGATATCTCTTCATTTCCGCGGGTCAATCGAGTCTAGTTGAAGCCGAGCTAATATGACACGAGTCTTGTCTTTTACCCATCATCATCTCACGAAGTATGAGAGGACATCCACGCAGGAGCTGAGCATGCATGCGACAACCAATTTATTTTTTTCTATCTCTTTCACCACTACTACCACTACCCCCCTTCCCCCTTCCCTTCTTTTCTACCTCATATAAACGTTCAAGTAGGACAAATTTTTTTTTTCAAGTTCATCTTTCTGTCCGTCGTATACTTTGTCACAGTACTTGAATCTCAGAAAGACGCGCTACTCTCGTTACCCTTTTTCATTTCACTTCACCTTTTTCGCAACTTTGACGCTTTTCCTGATATGCTGCTAGTCTGTAGTGCCACTGTAATGCCGGACTACGGAACGACCAAAGCTATGCTCCTCGTTATTATGATCTGAGCTGGAGTTTCTCTATGTAAGAAATTTTTCCCTCAAGTAGCTTGAGGACATTCCATATGACTTTAGGCTATGTGAGATTTATACTTGCAGGTTACTATATTCAGCTTTTTTCATACGCTTTTTTCTTATTGAGCGCGGACATTCCTATTCTCGCTTTTGTAGAACCATCTGTGTGGGAGACATACGAATGATAGCTTTGATCTGTGACCATTAATCAAGTCTGTGGAGTAGAAAAACTGTAGAGAAGCGTAATTCCAAGCTGATGGAAGTCTTTTGATATCAGATGAGCTGAAACTGCGATCCTTGCTTTTGATCCGAATTCATTTTGTCGATGCGTGAGTTAAGATAATGAACTTTGTGAATTTTGACTTAATATAATTCTGAGAAAATGTAGAACCTCTTCATCGGGATGTGACGCAAAATTTATTAAATGAAACTTTCAAACTTTGTTCATTGATTTCAGGAAGTTATGAGACGATTTTAGATCTTTAATATCTGTTGAAAGTGTTTATTCTTGTTCGTTTTCCTCATCGGAGATCTGGTTAGATATTCTTTCGTCTATTTTATGCTCAGACAAAAATTTAAAGAGTTCAAAACTCCAAGTTTGAGATTGCGGAAGTATAAATATTCGATAACATTTGGAATCCCGCGATTCGGAGGAATAGTAATTTGGAATGACCCCAAAGGTGGAAATAAAGTATTTATTCGAATCTAAAATGGCAAAATTTGCAGGTATTTTTTCAAAATGTGGATTTTCCGATATTATTATGTCCGAACTTTTATTGTTCTAAAGTTGTAGTTTTTCAAGCATTTCAAATTATTTTTCACACAAAGTTTGGCTCGATTTTGGCATTCCGGATCCCAACCCTTCGGCATACCTAATTTTTTTTGGGAAACTCTTGAGAAAGACTGTAATGAGTTTTATTCATAATTTATTTGGTCATATATCCTGGTGTATTGTCTTCGGAATGAAGACAGGCACTTTTTACGTTCGTAAGTTAACGGTTGCCGTAGCGCGCCAAACTTTGTAACATCGACCATTAGTTCGGCATTCCACAAACTAACCGATTTTCGTACAGCTTCATTCACTGCGTTTATCGGTCAGGGTGCATCATTATTATCAAGATTCCATAGGTCCGAGAGAGAATATTGAGTACACAATAATGCGCGGTTGGCGCAAAATGAAAAATGAACTATTTTACCCGTGATCAATAAAGTAACGAATTTGAATTCTACAACATTGGCGTAATTTTTAAATTTTCTAGATATTGTAAGCAATTAAAATGTCTAATCTCGTTGTTGGGTTCATAGTTCAAAAAAATGCAATCGTCTTCCAGAGGAGCTTTAAGGTGAAGCTTCATCTTCCATGAAATGATCTATTCCTGCGATCAATATAGTAAAGCTAATGATACTCTTATGCTAAATTCCTCATTATTAAAGATTTAATTTAAAAAATTGGGAATTCCCAAGCAGATCGGCAATACAAAATAGACACGAGCAAACATAAATGAGCAAATTCCAGAATTATTTTGATCACGTGCAAGCAAAATGGGTAAATTGAATAGTATTCAAAAACAGTAAAAGACACTTGATCAAACGCTCCAATATCTACATATTCTCTGATGGGTATATAATAGCAATCTAATCTAAGTGGGAACAAATTATGTACGTGTTTACATACGTACATTAGCGTGTACTTTATTACACTCAATAGATCTTGTTTTGCTTTAAAACGTTCGCGTATAGTCGTTGTCGTCGTCGACGTCTGACCCATTCACGCCCCAAAATTCGTTATCTCGATACTTGCCCGTGTATGCCCATTGCATGAATTTATCTGGTTCCTATTTCAGTGATGTATAGTCGACGGTTCTCACAGGACTGATGAAAGTACGCGTTCGGATATGATATTGGCCCACAGTGCGGCGCGGGAGGACGGCGCCGTGTTTGTTGCTCGATCGTCGATTCTGGTTCCGGTTTTGCTTATCAAAATTGTCTGTCTAGTACGTAAAGTATATCAAAAATAGCGGATGGCGTCAGACAAGGACTGAGATTCGATAGTTTGATACGGATTTATCTGGTAGGTTAAAAAATAGAAGAATTCATCCAATATGAAGATTTCACGTTCTTATACTTCCTTATTGAAATAATACAAATTTTGAGGCTGACACTAAAGAGTTATGATGAATTTTTGCATAAATTGCTTGTCTATTTATGGCTGAGTTCAATGATCTAGATAGGATTGAGACTTTACTGATTACCGATAAACCATATTTTATCTCAACATTTCACCGAGAGATCATCAGATTGTGTTAGTCCTTCCTGTTTAGTCGTGAAAGTTCTGTCTCCAGAGTCAAGTCTCATGTAAATGATTCCATCTGAAAAGACACGCGAAAAAAGTCCAAGTCTCGGACTACTTTTTCGTAGCTTTTGTTTAATTTCATGATCCACAATTTGAACTTTCCACCCACCGTTTAATTCCATCAGATGATACAATTCGTGCTCGTTCTTTTTTGTGTAAAGGAAAGCAACGTAGTTTGCGCAATTTGAAAAATTTTCGAAAATATCTATCGATAATAGCCTTGGAAAATTTTGTTAAGCCATTCAAGGCCCGGATCAGTCAAATTTGGGTGAATATGGTAAGCCTGATAACCTCAAGAGGCTACTCCTCTGATTTCTTCTGAGATAGGGTCACTCATGAAAAAATACATGATAATTCCGAAAGATTGGTTCAAAGTCATGCTGTATAGCTGATTAATGTTAACCGTCAGGGAATGACTATTAAGAAAATTGTTTCTATTGTAAAATTGTTCAACTGTTCAAAAAACGGGTTTTAACCGTGTTTTATAAATACATATTTTGCCCGTCTAACCACCCACTCATCAACCTGTCCACCCACCCGACTGACCTGCGAATATTTTGAAATTTAAATCCCGAGCCCTACTTATTGTCTCTATCCTAACTGCCCCTGTGGGCATGGTATAGAGGGATACCATCTGTTAGCGCGTTGGTTTAGAACATGTCCATTCTCAAGTGCGGGACTACTCGAGAGTGGCACAGCTTCTTTGTCAACTATCGAATATTGGAATCATCCACCAGTAAATGGCCGGACTCATCCCTCGCTATAAGGAGGGGGTGGGGGTTGATCAGTCTTGTTTGGACTTTGCACGATCCTACGGGGCTCTTTGAGTTCCAGAATAGTCGGAGAAGACTCACCCAGTGCTCGTGATCGCTAGATTGAATTTTTCGGAATCCACACGCACAGAATTTTTCGATAAAAACTACGGACACAGTTCGGGTAATCTTGGGACGTCCGACATTTCAGCCTATACTTATTGCGGAAGAGTGTCGAGAAAAATTACCTATACTGTCTAGGAAATTTTATTGCAGGTCAAAAATTATATCGAATTTGGTGAAAAAGTGCAGTGAATTCGGGTAAATTTTGCGGGCACTTGTAGGGTAATTTTTACCGTACCAGTATAAAGTCTAAAGAGCTGGGTGCGCCTGCGCGCGCCGCGAGCTCAGCTCGCCAGGGGTCTTATTCCGAGATCGCGATGTTAGTTATTAGTAATGGTATGTAACGTGTATGTAACGTAGTTCCCTTGAAAACCGCTGTGCATAAGCGAGGGGGCGCTTTGGTACTGGTAACTAGCGCCGCCTCGCTTATGCACAACGGTTTTCAAGGAAACTACGCGTGACATACCATGACATGACCATGACATGACCAAAACGCGAGCTCGGAATAAGACCCCAGCTCGGCATCTCATCTAACCTCACAAAAACTTCGGTATACAAGTACATTATTTGACTCGTTCTGATGAAAACGCCTGAATTTTGATTCGAGGTCGAAGCATACAAACTGATAAAACCATTTGAGACTCACTGAATCATCTTCAATCTTACTCCTGGTGATATTAATATTGATCAGAGCAACATCACTGTAAGTGGCATGGGAGAAAGCATCTTCTTGGTACAGGGAAAAATGACCCTACATGCCGGTAAAAATTGGCGCTCCTAGGTAGCGCGCCGCACGATTGTCGGCATGTAGGGTCATTTTTCCTGTACCAGTCTCGTAATTTTCATCGAAAAATTCTGTGCGTGCACGTTCCTGGGGGCGATGACTGAGGGGCCGGAGGATTGTCAAACCCCAGAGCCGGACTTAAATCGGTTCAATCCTCCTTGCGGTCACACACTCGCTGGGTCATTGATCTATCCACCTACCGAATCTCCCGCGCTCCTAGAGTCACATATCATACCTTGCCAACCAGCCCAGCTCAGCCCAGCTTAGACCAGACCGTCCCAGACCGTTCCCGGTCTGGTCAAGGATGAAACGGTTATCACAGATCATACCAGAGCATTCCAGATGGTTCCAGACCGTACCAGGCTATCCTAGATCACCCGAGACCGTCCAAGGATATTCCAGACCGTAACAGGACGTCACACCTTGTGCTAATAACTGGTTTCATATCGGGACAGACCACACCAGCACGTTTCCAGATCGGACAGGACTATCCCAGACCGTTTCAAATCGTACCAGGATATCCCAGACCGTGAATGGGGGTCCCAGATCGTACTAGGCTATATCATATCGTGACACACCAGTACCTTCCAGATTGGCCCAGACCGCCCCAGACTTCACCAGACCGTCCTAGACCATTCCAGACCGGACCAGCCCACCCATCCACCTGACTATCTAACTACCCACTCTTCAACCCATCCACCCACCGACTCATTTATGACCTATACGGCCGCCCATAATAATACTTCACCCCGTTCACGTAGGGAACCAGATACGCGAAATCAGGACGGAAATTTTTTGGCTGGGAGTTCAATCAGTGTAATAATTACAGGACGCGTATTCGAGACATCACCGTTTCTCATGTATTGTGCCGTTTCCAAATGAAATCACTCATCTGTATAGATTGCACCAATGATGTCTGAACGTAAATAGTGAATTCCTGAGACATTATAGCTATGCTCACCCATGACTAGGGGAGAGTGGGGCGAATTAGGACAAGCTAGATAGCTCGGTTGTGGGCGAGTCTAGGCTTCCGCCGCATAAAAACATTTTCAATACCATCACAGACAATGGTTTTTATCCCGGTTAGACCTCCTGAAACGATACTGGGAGTCTTCGCTGACGCAGGGGTGCTTTTTGAAGGCCTCGCGCGGTTTATTTTCCAAATGCAAGATTACACGCTGCTTCTGAACAGATGGGTCGTCTTAATCGCCATCTGGTTGTCAAAAACTACGTCAGTAAACGAAGATTTTGAGCCGTCGTGGATTGAAATCGACCCACTTGAACCCAAGTTATCGCAATTTTGCGAAAAAAACGCTTGGGGGCATTTTAGGACGAATTGGTGGGGGCGAATTTGAACAATGCTAAATCCCATCTAAAATCGGTCGACCGATCGCGTGCCCGTGTTTTTTACGAGGATAACTGCCCGTATCGAGACGCGTATGCGTTTGGGCAAATTTTTCGAAGCGCGGGTTGTTGAGGGTGAGTTAGGTGATTGAAAATGGGTGAGAAAATGAAGTTACGATGTCCAATGGCCGTCTCAGGATTCAGTTTAGAGGTCAGAAGTCGCTTTCAACGTGTTCGAAGATAATGCTCGATTTTCGCATTTTCACTCTCGCTTTCGCTGATATTGGGTTGATTGTCGCACTTTATCATATGAATCGTTGACTTAGAGCAAGTATGGGTATCTCCAATATGAAGAGAAGTCGACTCTTAGAAGCCGCGAGACGATTACTGATTGCTGAAGACGGTAGTACACCAATGAAGCGCCTATTTCATTAATGCCGAAGAATGACACAAAAATGGTCCGCTTGTTGAGACTCTGGGAGGATGTAAAGGTCACAAGTGGGGTTCCCTCTTGATTTGGGGTTATTACCACGTGTTTTGGTGGGTAGATGCGACTCTAATAGTTGAGGAATATTTTAGTATACCTCAATTTGGGAAGGCTGTCCTAATTTGCCCCCAAAACTGTCCTAAAGTACCGCCAAACGCGGGGCGAATCAGGACAGATTTTTTTTCTCAAACTTCCAAAAAAATTATGAAAGCCGTGACCTGGGGGTCTGAAAATTTTTTTACAATATATTCAATAGTCGAACTTTCAAGTTCCGTAGCGCGCCCATCGCCAAGTATCGCCAGGTAGCCCCACTGCAAAACCTGTTCTAATTTGCCCCACTCTCCCCTATACAAATATACGATAATATAATATATATCTTTGATATGTATATACGTATCAAAGGTGAATTCGGTATCAATCTCCTTCTCTACGTACGATCAGACGGAAAAACTATTAAGTATCCGTGACCCATATCTACAATAGAGTGAATAGATAGTGATCCGAGAATAGTATCTCGAAAAATACAATAGTCAACAAATAGGGAGAAGAAGCATGAAACTGACAAAGAATCACCGATAATATAGCAAGCTCAAGGCTCCTGTATCTTTATCTCCTTCTCTTCTACAAATCAGGAAATTCAATCAATCTTATACCTACCCCATCTACCGTTACTTTATATATATATATATATATATATATATATCAGTGACGACAAGACGGACGTCTGATCGGATAATCTCAGGAACTCAGAAGATCAGGATTCGGATATTCGCAATCTCAGTCTTAATGACTGTATTTCAGACAAGAGGAAAGGGGCACCTGCAAGCTCAAACTCATACTATACATATATTAGGCACAGAGTAACATTGGATTCAGGAAATTATCGGACACGAGCTTGCAGGGTATATAGATATAACCTATATACAGTCTAAGGGTAGTCGAAATGTTTGCCACGTGCATAGCTTTGGTCTGTTTCTCTACTATAGTAGCTACAGTGTACATACAAGAGCTCAAGAGTAAGAGTGAGATAGAGAGCTTGCAAGCTCTGACGACCAACGTTATGTTGTTGTGGCTGTCATTAGCGCTATTCTCGCATCGTAAGTTCACACGCCTAGTAATAAAGGTGAGCTTGCAAGCTCTGTTTCTGTTATATACCGTTGGTGCAACTGACTTATACTGTGACACATCACATAAACACAAATATAGAGACTACTATCGGTTTAAAAATGATTGACACCTAGAGAATTTCTGCTATCCTGGCTCCAAAAAGAATCGCTAATTTTTTTAACTGTGATAACGTCAAAGCACATCTACCCGCGGCCAAGATAAAATTTTTTTGAAGTCGATCGGATGACAACTGCGGCTGTAGCTGTTATCAGAATGTAAAAAAACGCGGGTATAAGGCCAATTTCAAAGGTAGCTCGACTTTGGGATGCTACAGCTCTGCCAAAAAAAATTCAGGGGCGCTGCAAAAAATGTAGGTGATAGATATCTGGTTCCCCAATAGCGTCCAACAACAATCAGCCAAAAAAATTAATAACTTTTGGAGATAATCCAGTCTTTGTTATCTCTGGATCTATTGAGGTTGAAGACTTGATTCAAAAACAGAAAAATCATAAAAAAATTATGGATGTCAAATACCAAAACGCAATATGAGATTTTCAACAAACAAACGCGTGGCAAGGTCGCAAAGTTGAAAAAAATTAAAGTTTGCGCCTATTGTGAGGCTTTTATTGTCCTTTACAGCCGGGGCCCGTAAAATCGTCGATGGGCGAGACTACCTGACCGCGGACCATAAACGTCGTAAAGTTGCGGTCTCGAAGTCAATTAGGGTACCATCAGTCTGCTTCGGCTGCAATAATGAAGCTGAATTTTCAACAAAGAGAGCAAAAAAATTATTTCGAACGCGATTTGGGCCTTGCGTTACTATTACAAATATCGCCGATTCATCGATGAAGGATTGTCAATGATGAGTCGAACAGTATATCAATGACGCGTGAGTGCAGGTGTCGTTCTCTCTCTCAGAGTTTCGCGATATCTGCATGTAAGTATTCTTTGGCGGATCCTTTAAATGATTGATATAATACAATCAATACTTCATCCACATGATTCCGATGTAAAACAGTTGGATATCATCCGTATTGATAAGATGACAAATCGACAGTTGAATGATTTTACCATCATCTTGTTCGACCGATCATTTATAGCATCATAGAAATGAATGTATATCGTGTTATTGCGCGTTTCGCACAATCAATAATTATCAGCCAACGATTGAACAAGATAATCGATTAATCATACAATTATCGATTGTTATCTTATCAATGCGGATGATATCCAACTGATGCACAACGAAATGATGAGGACAATGGATCGGTCTTACGTTATCAATCATTTGAAGGATCCGCCAAAGGATACTTACATGCAGATATCGCGAAACTCTGAGAGAGAGAGACACCTGCACTCACGCGTCATTGATATACTGTTCGACTCATCATTGACAATCCTTCATCGATGAATCGGCGATATTTGTAATAGTAACGCAAGGCCCAAATCGCGTTCGAAATAATTTTATTGCTCTCTTTGTTGAAAATTCAGCTTCATTATTGCAGCCGAAGCAGACTGATGGTACCCTAATTGACTTCGAGACCGCAACTTTACGACGTTTATGGTCCGCGGTCAGGTAGTCTCGCCCATCGACGATTTTACGGGCCCCGGCTGTAAAGGACAATAAAAGCCTCACAATAGGCGCAAACTTTAATTTTTTTCAACTTTGCGACCTTGCCACGCGTTTGTTTGTTGAAAATCTCATATTGCGTTTTGGTATTTGACATCCATAATTTTTTTATGATTTTTCTGTTTTTGAATCAAGTCTTCAACCTCAATAGATCCAGAGATAACAAAGACTGGATTATCTCCAAAAATTATTAATTTTTTTGGCTGATTGTTGTTGGACGCTATTGGGGAACCAAATATCTATCACCTACATTTTTTGCAGCGCCCCAGAATTTTTTTTGACAGAGATGTAGCATCCCAAAGTCGAGCTACCTCTGAAATTGGCCTTATACCCGCGTTTTTTAACATTCTGATAACAGCTACAGCCGCAGTTGTCATCCGATCGACTTCAAAAAAATTTTATCATGGCCGCGACTAGAAGTGCTTCGACGTTATCCCAGTTAAAAAAATTAGCGATTTTTTTTGGAGCCAGGATAGCAGAAATTCTCTAGGTGTCAATCATTTTTAAACCGATAGTAGTTAGATTCTATTATTATGTCTGCAAGCTCGTTTTCTTTTCTGAATGAATTTTTATTACGCTCGTCATATATTTACAGGGCCACCAAAAAAGTGGCTAACATTCTTTGATTTTTTTTTCCAACACCTCATATTGAGTGTAGAGTGGGTGTACTCGGTATTAATAAAAGCTTTTCTAATAGTTCAAGTTTCGAGAGCTCTGAGCGATATTGGATGAATTCGATATGCTGCCTCAGGTGTTTGAATGACGATCTTAAAGCTGTGAACTCTTATCGGGTGCTCGTTATCGAGAGGCTGTACAACGGCGTAAGCGAATTTATAGATATAGTGGTATGTACTCGGTAAGGTAGCATACCGAGTGCACTAGTGCTATTTTGTACACCGTATTCTGGTACACAGAGGAATACATATCAATTTTTTGTGAACCCTTAAAGCGCGGTAGTTTGTGCAAGTTGGGTGTATGTAAAGCTTCCTTTGCCTTATACGGTTGTTATTTATCTTGTATCAAAAATAGTCCGGGAGCTGGATAGGCTCCCGTATGCACCGGGAGCACCGATCACGAACCAAACGTTTTCTAACGTAATTTTCCTCATAGAATCCGAATCCGTCGGAATTTTTACGATAGGAAGTGGAGATCACCTTTAAAAACGCAATTTTTAACCTCAAAACTGTTTTTTGCGCGGGCAAGGGGACCAATCTTCCAAATTAATTTAATGGCATCCGGAACATGGAAGTGTAAGTAAAAACACGCTCTAACATCATATTCAGATATTTCGCATCCGATATACAAGGTGTCGAAGCCCCTGCGGCGTTGTTCAGTGTAATCGATGTGCCGGAAACGGATAAATCGCTAAATAATTTAGCTATTGGGTATTTATATAATCAGGTCATTGATGCCACTTCGTTTTCCCACCTCTGGGCCCTACGGACCCGATGTACAGGGTGTCGAATAGTTGCAATGCCCATCTCGGTCGTATTTAAATAACTCCAACTCACGTAATGGAGTATTGGACAGTGAAATTGATAACTCTCAATCCAATTTGACCCTCTGACTAGAAATTCAGAGATCCTTCCTCGATTTATCGGAGCATAGGAATTTCATAGAACTCACTAATAGTTTTCATAACAAAATGTAAATTTACAAAACGATTATGTGATGCGTGGTCTCTGGTTTATTACTATTCAGAATACGGAATAACGTTCAGTGCTTGTATTTCCAAAGCTCAAAAAACTGAATGTGCATTATGTACGCACCATCCATATCCTTCCCTGAAAAATATCGTTGTATGAATCTGTTTCATGATATCTCCAATAAAGTTCATGGATAAAATGATACAGCTGTGGGTATGATATCGATGGAAACGTCAGACGAATGCATTTACCATCATCTACAACAATATGGCTGACTGTGATCCTGGTTGCACTCCTACTCTGAGTCTCGTGCTTTTGAACTCAATTTGCTTTCAAACTAAAACAATCCATAGTAATATGACCGTTGAAAAATAAGCCATTGAAGACTTTCAAAAAAGAAAAAACTCCTAAACTCCAATCTATAGATCGGAGTATTCATTCAGTTTCTCAGTGAGACTCAAAATCAATTTGCACTGCAATTTTCCTTCGGGCTTAGCGTGTTACTTAAAAAATCGGCGGCTATTAGGGGTCAAATCCATTCTCACACATGTGTTTATACATTTAGAGACAGTGTGTCTTCTAACGACCCAATGGTCACGGCTAGATTATATGAGGAATTCTAGGTTCGAGGGCGCATTAATAATGTTCATGAACTATACAGTTTTCTTTCAGAGCTACCTAAGTACAGGCGCAATCTGATGATTCATCAACTAGAGATGACATATCACATGCAGATTGTACATTTCGGTTTCCCGACGAGATCGCGTTGTAAATTAATTCTTTTTGTTATGAAAACTAGTGAGTTCTATGAAATTTCCATGCTCCAAATCGAGGAAGGATCTCTGAATTTCTAGTCAGAGGATCAAATCGGATTGAGAGTTATCAATTTCACTGTCCAATACTCGATTACGTGAGTTTGAGTAATTTAAATACGATGGAGATGGGCATGACAACTCTTCGACACCCTGTATATTGGGTCCGTAGGGCCCAGAAATGGGAAAAGTAAGTTGCATCAATGACCTGATTATATTAATACCCAATAGCTAAATTATTTAGCAATTTATCCGTTTCCGGCCCATCGATTACACTGAACGATCCCGCAGGGGCTTCGACACCTTGTATATCGGATGCGAAATATCTGAATATGATGTTAGAGCGTGTTTTTACTTACACTTCCATGTTCCGGAGGTCATCCAAGTATTTTGGAAGATTGGCCCCAGTGCACACGCGAAAAAGCAGTTTTGAGGTTAAAAATCTCCACCTCCTATCGTAAAAATATCGACGGATTCGGATTCTACGAGAAAAATCACGTTAGAAAACGTTTGGTTCATGATCGGTGCTCTCGGTGCATACGGGAGCCTATCCAGCTCCCGGACTAAAATATCACGCCTCGCGGTAGCGAGGCAGCGAAAGTATATAGCATTGCGCATCGCTGCCTCACTACCCTTTATCTATACAGCTGAATGGCTGGTTTCCCAACCTCAAAAAATTTCGAACATATTTATCTCCCCTCTGTCTCCCTCCAGTATACCCATGCTTACTCCTCAGGACCTCTATTTACCCCTTCAACAATATCCAAAAGCAATCCCGACGTTACCTCTAAAAGTTTAATAAATATACTGGTGCTCCCAATGCATTGACTTCAATTCTCATTGAGCAACTTTCAATCTAGGGAACCACTTCCGCCTAGAGATAGACCGAGAAATTTATGATAGACAGTTAAAGTTGTTCAACAAAATATTCTCTCTTGATTTATTCTCTGACGCCTGTACTAGTGATGTCTGAGGCTATAGTAATTGGGCAGTATATCGAATTCTGGAAATTCGATCAATAGATGTTGGCTATTGAGAGCTTTTTACAGATAAGATACGAAAATCTTTGCTTTGATAAAAAAATTTTTTTGAGCAAAGTATGAAATCATGAGCGATCTCATAGTATGAAAAATCAGCATTTTGTTCTAAAATGAAACTAAGTTTTCATTTAAAAAACATACGGCAAAAACAAAAATAACACTGAGCGTATTGGAGAAGTCAATGAGAGACGTCCCATAGAGAACATTTTGAACAATCGACTTCTCATTGACCTCACGCGCGTATCCGTGTTCTTATGCCGTATTCTGTCAAAACCAGGTCTGATTAGATCTATGAAAGAGTCCATTTCTAAAAATGTATGTGGAACATATTTCTCCTGCAAAATCGTGTTTACTTCACGTTCCCAAGATGAATTCTTGCTACCACAACGAATTCTTGGCCTTTCTCTGGATCCACAATTTTTCGGACGAAGTAGTACGGCCAGTGTCGGCGCATGCGACTCATTTCGCGGGTACACAGCCTATTACTTTCGCCGACCCTCAAAGTTTCATCTGGAGCACATTGTTAGAGTTTTTTTTCGGAAAACTTCAACCAACTGATTGAATGAGAAATTCAACCAGTCGGTCGAAAAAAACTGGTTGAATCTTCAATCAAAATTCCAACCACCTGGTTGAATAAAAAATGCAACCAGCTGGTTAAATGGGAAATTCAAGTTGGTTGAATTATTCATTCAACCAATTGGTTGAAGTTTTCCGAAACAAATTTTTACAGTGCACATTCAAGATAACATTCCTCATCCACACTACTACATGATCGCACGAAGAATCTGGAAACCAAAGAATGACAAGCAAATCTCGAAGAATAACAAACGCATCTAATAACTGGAAGATTATTTCCAAATTCTTCTTGAATAAATCTTATCACCAAAAACCGAAACACCGGGGTTTTCTCTTCTCTTAGAAAATCAAGGAAAGAACTGGGGATTATACTCACACTGCTGCTCATCGAGAAAATCCTCCTTTCGGGAAAATCAAGCTGTAATCGCCAAACGGAGGAATTATAGCGATAGGTCCCGAAAATGATCACCCTGGCGTACGGAGTTCCATGGGATTATGATACTTTTGACAAGAGAAATATCTTCTTCCCCATAGGAATTGTTACCAAATTTCAACGAATTTTTAAGCATTATAGGGCACTTTTTGGTAGACTACCTTATGCTTAATACAATCCATCAAGATTCATCTCAAAAGACCCATTGGAAGCAAGGTTGTGGTGTTTTTTCACCAATTCCAGAATGCCAGTTACGTCTTATAAACTTGAATTTTCGGTTCCCAACTGAAAATCTGCATAGTTCCAGTGTCAAATCGATGTAGGCTTAGCAATAAAAACGTGTCTTCTCATTTTTTGTCTCTAGAGATATATACTTCATTTCACGGGGAATCTTTGTCCCTACGTCGAGCCCTACATCATTGGACGGTCATAACTGGAATAAGTCTTACAGACATTCATTTGTAAATGAATTTGCAGGGGCAAAATTGCAGTGTCTGCTCATTGAATTGCAAAAATGCACATTCCAATTGATTTTTTGATCAGTTTTTTCCTTTTTCCCCTATAGCCACATCAAAATTGTAGTGAATCACAACAAACCCCCTAACTTCGGTTATGTTGAATATCAGACGATTATTAGTCTTACTTGAAGAATTCCTTCTTACAGTGAAGGATCTGAAAAATAGTTTCTACCAAAACTGAGTACAAGCTTAAGTCACCTCTTGTTCTCGTATGTACAATATCCTCTATCAAAATCACTTTTCATTCACTCCTGATTCATTGTTAGTTCCAATTCTTCGAAGCCAAAACCCTGATAACTATGACTTTTCCACAATTTATTCCAATGTCCTATCAAGTTTTTACTCTTTTCAGATTCTCAGCAGCTGCCAATTTACATCTCACTCGTAGAGCAAAGAAAATCTGACATAGTGATGGTGCGCCAGCCTACAAAGCTTCAAATGGCGCATAAAAAGTTTCCACGTGAGTACATACAGACCATATACTCAACGTAATCGATAGAGTTGACGACCATCGTGTGAAATAGTACATTTTGATACGAGGGCGGAATAGTATATTAAGCAACAAGGGTGCCAACAGATATTTGCGCACGAGTCCCCGCAACGAGTGTGCAAATGGTCCGTTTGCACACGGTTTCATCGTTTGCGCCGTGCGCAAATGAGTTATTTGCGCACTACAGTGCATTTGCACACGAGTGCGGGGACGAGAGCGCAAATGTCGGCACCCGAGTTGCTTACGATATTTTTTGTTATTGCTGTGAGCAAAAATGTAACTCGCCCAAAACCCTAGAAAAAAGTCGCGGATTTTTTTGCTCTGGGGTGAAGGAATTCTCTTAATTTCTGTCCTCTTTAGTTATATTGAGTATTACGAGAAATTGATCCGTAGATCCATTAAATCGTATACTTCATGTATTATTTTGAACGGGACAGAGCTTATCGTCATCACGTTGAAACACCCATATTTTGAATATAATTATGGTTTCACAATGTCTAGTATTATCCAAAGTAAATTGAATATCCACAATATGTCGGTTAATCACTCCTTTGACCGGAGATGATGTTAGGGCGTGGAGAAGGGCGCAGTGCGGGGTCCAGGGGCGGCAGCCCCTGGTGGGGGTGCAGGGGGCGAAGCCCCCGCCGGGGGGTTCGGGGGGCGGAGACCCCCGACTGAAAAAAAATTTTGAAAAATATATAAGAAAAAAGTCTTGAAAAAGACTGAAGCAGTTTTTACTTTACTTGCTTGTACTACTTGCATTTAGGCATGATTTTCAACATATCCAGATTCTTGTTATTTTTCTACATATTTACAGCCATAAATCTACAAATCTCACTCTAGTCAAATATATCTATTGAGTATAGGATGATCAACCATCAATCCAAATTTGGTAAGCAAACTGTGCGTAAACGTCCCATTTGCACACTGTTTCATCGTTTACGCAGTGCGCAAATGGATATTTGCGCACTACCGTGTGCAAATGAGTCATTTGCGCACTGTGCAAATGAGAATCCGTGCCCAAATGGGCCATTTGCACACGCACACTTGCGTCTAAACGGCCATTTTTGCGCACAGAATAACAAAAATGTTGGTTTCCGCACGACGAGTGATATTTTCCGGCCCGAGTCAAAGGCGAGGGTCGGAATTATCACGAGAATGTGGAAACCACCCCGTCCGAGTGTCGAATACTATTTTTACATCTTCTGTGTGGGAAACAAAATGAAATAACCCGTGCGGAAAAGTAATTTCCCGCACAAAAGATGGAGAAATATTTATTAATCCTCGCTTACGAGATGTATGATACTCGATGCGTACGGTGTACTTCAATGAAATTTGATTGGGATTTTCCGTTGCCACATAAATTATTTTGAATTTTGTCTTTAAATGAGTAAAACATCATATCGCCAGGAGAAATCTCTCGGGGATTCAATTTGAAGAAATATTAAAGCTGACCAGAGAGAATGACCCAAAATACGATGAGGATCTGTCACTAAGGGTGCTTCCACAAATATGCATACGCAGTGCACACTGCGCATATGCTTATGTACAGCTCATCAAATTTGAGTCAAACCCAGACGGAACTCGTCGAGTTCTGCTTTGGATCAGCCGGTAAGGGAGCAAAGACCCAAACTGACTCAAATGAGAAATTCTCTAAAGCGAGCCCTTCAATCTTTGATCAAGTTCAATGAGCTGCATCACATGTGTAGTGCATACGTGCAGTGTGCAGTACATATGCATGCATATACATCATTTGTGGATACACCCTAATGAGTCACGATATAAGTTGTAAACAGATAGTTACCTAAATCTTATGAATCTTACAACTGCTACAGACTTAATATACGTTATTCGATAATCTGACAAGTAAAGCAATAAAGATCGACTTGCACCAAGTTAGAGTGAATGAAAAGGAATCCTCGATGCAAAGATTGAACCTGTAAGACAACGAATCTTACAACTTTGTAAATTATCCAATGTCTATCCGCTCGAACGAAAATTCGCTGAGGCACGCGCAAAAGATTGAGTAGAGAGCGAGAGGGGCATTCTTATTAGTCTGTGCAATTAGAGTGCTAAGGCATCTCTGAGAAATGGCAGTCAGTACTATTAGAGCAAGCTCTCAGCTACGGAGCTACAATTCTATATACATATAATATAAGGTATATCTTGGATTCATATCGCGCAAAAGTTTAACGCGCTCAAGCTCGTATACATTGTAATTTGCATCGTACACTGTAAAAAATTTTTATGAAATTTAACATGCTCAGCATGTGTAATCGGCGGACATCATGCTGAGCAGATGAAATTTAGTAGCGGGCTTATAATTTCCTCTCGCGATGGCAACCTATGAAACAATAACAAAACACAAGGTTATGTTGATGGGTTAATGCATCAACGAGTTCTTACACCTAGAAATAATGCTTCCGTTAAATAGATTCATCTCTACAATCATTCTGGATCTTTAATTGGGTGTTGAAACAGCTCAAAGGAACATCTATCTCGTGATTTCGGCGAGTCCTTCTCAAATATCACGCATACTGCGCAGGTGCAATTTTCATCAGCCTGGCATGGGAAATTTGTTATGCTCAGCATGATGTCCGCCAGTTACACATGCTGAGCAGAGTAAAATTACAAGACTCTTGTAAATTTCCTAACTTTTTGGTAAATTTACTGAGCTCATCATTGTGAATCTGTCATCCCATGGAATAATTTTATTTCAGAGATTTTTTACAGTGTAGCCTCACAGCTCATCAAGCCATACCTTTTGCTTACTGATAAGCATTATTCTCATCCCTTATTCTCAAAGTAGATTCAGTAGTTTCTACGATATAATTATATTCAACTCACGTATTTGAGGTTTATAGTAGATGTACGTTTTTGAAATTTGTTAGAGATTTTATGAAAGAAAAAAAAATCAATATCGCGATCTTTACCCAATTCTTATTCTGTTGAACTTTCAAACGGTCCAAAAGACTTCAACGGATTTTTCTCAAGGTTCAAACTCGGATTGAGTCAGAATGTGAAATACGAGATGTGTAGTGGCATTTTTTGATCCAGAGGACGTAAAACTTTAGTTTTGGCATAATCGACTGTATTGACATCAAAGTACTCGTGCGGGGTGGGAGGGGGACGATTTAGTGCGAAGAAAAATTTTGTTGGTGCTCTTTGGACTCTTTGTGGTCCTGGGCCACTCTTGTCAACAATTTCTATGCATTATCCACTTTTGATAAGAGATTCTCCATAAGTGGAAATGAATATAAATATCTTTTTCGACATGCTGTGCGGAAAAGTGCCGTTTCCGCACTGATTTTCCACTTTCTCGCACAACTTGTTGAAAAGCACAGTTCGGATACACGGGTGTAGAACCTATTTTTCATTACTCTAACCTAAAAATGCCGCGTTTATAGGGTTTCAGAGTTCGGTCTCGTAATGAAAAAATATATGCGAGAACCCTAAAATCCTACTTAAACGCGACATTTTCAGGTTAGAGTATTGAAAAGAAATAGTACATTTCGATACAAGGGCGTAAAACGTTTTATTCGCGTCCGAGTGATGGGTTTCCGCCCCGAGCCGCAGGCGAGGGTCGGAATCATCACGAGGATGCGAATAATAGGTTTTACGGCCGTGTATCGAACTATACTTTTCGATAAACTGTGAGTAAAAGTCGACAAACTGTGCGCAAAGTGCACTTTTACGCACAGTGTATCGAAAAAATGTTTTTTCACCCTTGTATCGAAATTCACTATTTCGCATCCTCGTGATAATTCCGACCCTCGCCTGCGGCTCGGGCCAGGAACCCATCACTCGGAAACGAAAGAAAGAATTTACACCGTTATATCGAAATGTACCATTGACCGACGCTCAAGGGGATGATTAATATATCTATACATGTCCAAAATTTGATTCGGTATCCGTATTGTTATTAAAACTGTCTAAGGAACTCCGTGTGATTCATTATACGACATTACTAGGTGTCTTCATGTCAACGGATCAAAAATTACCTCTCATTCATTTCAAGCTGCCATAGAAAGAGTAATTTGATGAAAAAATATATATTTTAGTTTGCTCTCCATTTAGAAAGTCACTAGTCAGGTATTAATTTCAATCTCATTATCCTGTTTTCATATAATAATGAATCTTGCGAGGAGCCTTATTCGAGAATGAAAATGATGATGGAAATTATAATCATCTGTAAGAGGTCAGATACGAGGTCAGAGATCAAAATTAGATTACATGCTCATCCTAATGAGTCTTGTATCATCAATGTGTGCACAATTCCACAAACTTAGATGATTTCATGATGTATGCTGAACAGGTCTGAACTTTTTTTGTATTGACTCAATTTTTTTGCAAAAGCATGGAAATGAAAGATAGCCTCGATTTCGAATGGGCGAATTTCTTTTATGTTCTTAATACACTTGAAAATGAACCGACACTACGACATACTGTACAGACAGAAACCGTAATCTATTATGAGTGCAAGTGAGGCGAAAAACCTTCATATAAGACAGTTTAGGATATTGGAGACTGAACTACTTGCGATACTCGAAAATACTCCGATGCCGAAGATAGATTCTTCCGACCTAGGCATTCTACACAAATTATAATTCTCATCAATCATCTGTGACATGTGTTGCAATCTTCCATATATTAAAAATTCTTTTACTAACCACTCATCATTATTCTTGCAGGTCCCTTTCTCAATTTCACACCGAATGACCAACATCGCCAGAAAAATCTATACCTGTGAACCTTATCAACATCAAACACCATCATCAACAAAACAACTTAAAAACGACAATATGTTATTACCTCGGTTGCTATTACTGCTAGGCTCAGCGAGTTTAGCAGTAACCACTCTAAGTGATTGCGCCGAACATCAGCCTCTACAAAATTCACTCCAGCTAATATCTTACGAAGAAGAAAATTGGGATTGTGAAGAATTGATGAATCGACATGTTGATTATAATCCAAATTGCACAAATGATTTATGTCTACCTGAAGATATCTATGTCGATTGCATGTACAAAGAAATTTGGCCAAAATTTCATGAGTGGATTATTATTGGAATGCACGTGATTGTATTTATAGTGGGACTTGTTGGAAATGCATTGGTTTGCATTGCCGTGTATAGAAATCATCAAATGAGGACAGTAACTAATTATTTTATTGTCAATTTGGCTGTGGCTGATCTACTGGTTATAGTTATATGTTTGCCACCTACTATTGTTTGGGATATTACTCAGACTTGGTTTCTTGGACCACTGCCCTGCAAGATCGTACTCTACTTTCAGGTAAGATGAAAATTTTTAGAACATGGTATTCATGATATTGTGAAGTAAGTCACTTTAAAATATGTGGGAAAAGATTTTCCTCGGGTGGTAAGATTTTTTTTTTTTTTTAATTTTTTGATGGAAACGGTGCGAATCATTCGAAATCAAGTTCGAAGTTGATAAAAGGGTCCTATTCCATTTACTTTCCATCTCATATTCGAGAATCATATTGCAGATACTTGAGAATAGGGTGGGGGGGGAGGAAGGGGAAAAGCCGTGTTTAGAACTCGTAATGGGTGGTTTTCGAATTCTCGTGATCATCTCGATCTTTTCCTTCAGCTCTGGCCGAAAAATATCACTCTGACAATGAGCAGAATATCGACATTGCCGCTTTCCTATCAAAATCTACCATTATGAATTTTACAGCCTCATTATCTTGATGAATGAATGTTTAGATTCCGGCTAGACAAAGACTATCAATCATATGTTCTTCTGGTGTCAGAAATGCATCGTTCGCTCGTTTTAACGAATACTGTATTATAATTAGTGGAGTTCATTCGATTAATTATAGAACATGAGTGGTATAGGAAAAGAAACAAACAGGTACACTCCCCAGCGGTCTGAACTGTCCAAGCTCGACATTGCGCTATATCTCACTCGCACTCATTGATAAAGGTGGGAAAAAAGTGAGACGGAAAGATCGTGAAGTGAGCTGTGCTGGTCAGTTCAGACCGCTGGGGAGTGTACATCCGATATGAAAAGGTGAAAATTATCCATATTATTGGATTTCAAACTGCTTGATGCCGGATTATTTACAGTGCTCAAGTTTTTAGATACACAGGAAATTTTTTGAAATGCTCTCGAGAATACTTACATTGATTCCATAGGTTTATGAGTGTTTAAACGCTTACCAAGCCGTCTAGTGACCAAAAAAGTCAACCATAATCTGGAATTTCAATCGTCAACTATGTAGCTAGGCATTTCGTGTTCTTGTTTGTGCTTGTTTATTCATCGATTGACGCGAGTACTCAAAATTAGATTGGAGCTCACTACCGTATTTGCCGCATGCTATTGAATATGACAATCTGCAAATTGACGGCAAAATTTGGGAGATTTTTCAAAAATACAAAGTTTTCTAGATAAAGCATTGCCTTTCAGATACTTTTGATTTGACCGAGTTCGGAATACATTTCATCTCTCGTTAAATCAATCCCCTCTTTTGCAATCCTTGAAGATTTTCATAATCAGCATCTGTATGTTAGACCTTTTGTAGCTGGCTTCTTCTCATGCTATCCATAAACTCCATATATTGAACTCAAAAAAAATGACGTCTGATATTGTGCCTGACCCGGCCTGACCTCCATCCATCACTTCATTGTATCTGATGTGAGATTTAAGAATCCAAAAAATCGCAGGTATCCCATCAGGAAGAAAACGCCTCTTTTATTGATTTATCTACTTTACTTCGACGTGTGAAGAAATATTGCACTTTGCTCTTCGTGTGAGGACATTTTTCTTTCCTACCGAAATTCATTTTTAGACGTAATCTTCTCAGCTACTTTACAAACGTTCATTCAGTCAACTCATGGAAAAAAGCCACCAAAATGACAAGAAAATCGTCTAGATGTTTCGAGCATAATCACGACTAATTGTAAATTCATGTGAAAACTCGAAAAATCTTCAAAAACTTCTATCCTTAACGATATCCCACACAATACACATTGAACTACTGCATCAACTAAATTGAAAGAGTGCAATTGTAATATGTAGACTCCATTCACTTGCATCACTAACATGATTATCGCTCGTTGACTTTTTTCTTCATGGTCCAGACAGATATTTCTTTTCTGATTTTGGATAAATTGCTGAGAGAGAACAGAGTTCGTGTGTTTCAAATATTCCCGCTCTCTGAGATTAGTCCTTGACTTGACCGCTACGTGTCGCCCACAAAAATTTACCTGCAACACGAATGGGTTGGCTCGATGAACACTCTCTCAGAATTTTACATCATTATTTAAAAAGGGTACTCGCTACTTCAATAGCGCGTCGGGGGGCTAAAGTTTCCCTGGCGGGGTATGGCCATCAAGACATACCCAGTACATAATTTTTGTAACCAGGAGGCTGTTGGCTGCCATTTGCACCGACGCCTCCTCCCATGTGAAACAATGGAAGATGTGACTAATGGATGTTGTGATAGTAAAATATACTTTACATACTACCTATAGGCACCTGAATGTAAGTCCTTACAAAGATCAATTCACTCTGCGAAACGTTATTTTGATAAATGAATAAATCAAGTATGGAATTGCCAAATTCTTTCTGAAGAGGGCACATACGCGACAACAAATGGGCACTGTCTTTTGTTCTCCAATAAAAAAATTTCTTTTGACGACTGATGATAGTGAAAGTTGTAAAAATCGCAGGAGTAGAATTGTCGATGATGGTAGATGTCGAGTTTCATGTAAATTTCAATGAAATATTGATCCATAACTCAATGATGTTCATCGATCGGGCAAATGCAAATTTAATGATGCATTAGCTGTTAATAGGGTTAGCAATTCTCGCGCTGCTGTCTCATCCAAAAGTGCACAAAAAGCACGTGAGCGTAACATCTGTTAAAATTTGTTTTTGCGAAATTTTCCGGTCATATACAACATTCCATCAATCCTACGAAATCTGATGAAGCTCTAAAGTTTCAATTGTTCTGAACAGCATTTTTGAAATATGGATTTGCTGTGGTAAAATCCATCGAATTTTTTCAAAATAATATTTTCGTTTGTTCAAAATGTCATCAAATCAGCAAACTTCCAAAACGACTCTCAACAAAGAAAAAACCTTCCACATAAGTCCATTAACGTCTAATAAAAATAATCATATACAATAAATCCTTTTGAATAACAACCTTTCGAATAAGACCATACCGCAAAAAGATGATAAAACTCAGTTTATTACTCATGATCTACATTAGAGTGCGTAAAATTAACGATCGGATGACTCTCTTTACGCAATTGTAGAATCACCCTGATTCGAATTAACAAACGTTCGATGTGAAATTGGTATTTAACTGCTCGTCGCTCGAGCGACTCCTATACTGCCGCAAGCTTTAACTATTATACCAAAGCTTTTTGCGCGTGACCAGCGTGAGCTTGCGGACTTCTGTACATGCATACGTACATATTGGGGAAGGATTAAATTGCAATCAATGAATGTTTTACCGCTGGAATTTTGTGTGGGCGAATGCAACTTAATGTCGTTATTTGAAATTTATGAGCTTTCGTGCTTGAGCTTGCAGATTGTACAAAAAGTTAGAATGAAACTCTTGAGCTTGCAGTAAAATTGAGTAGTTGAGGTATACTTTTACTTATTGAATTCGAGTAGTAGCTTTTCGCATTCTTGTTTGGAAAAAATCATGGATCATAATCCTTGTTGAAAGACGAGTAAGTAAGATTGATGCACGTGTCGGAGGACGGTCTCGATCTACCTATACCATGTGACCTTGAAATCTTCTCCATATCGTCACATTTCGTCCGGAGATTGACCCCGTGCAAAAACGTGATTAATTACGGTATGCAGGTATGGATATTTACGCAATAATTACGGCTGGGAGAAAATCGCATCAGGTGAATATACATACCTAAGCTGGATAAGGATAATACATATATCGATATACACGTTCATGAAGTTGTTGACTCAATCGTCGTTTGAAACATCATAACATACTTATGTCACGTGTGCTAAACTCGTGCGATTTGATGTTTCTCGATATGGGTGTTATAGAATGAAAACCGACGGCGATGACCTCTACGTGTACATCCACAAGAATTTGAACGTACAACTGCTTTTGTTTCTGATTTCTAACCACCCGTGAATTGCAAATTTGTTTCTGTTCGCGAATTGAGATTTTTATGCTAAACCTTTGATTTAGCTTACTAGACGGTAGGATATCACGTGTAACATTAGCTTCATGATCGATTCAATAAAGCAGCATTGATTTTCGATTTCAAATGGATAACGGAACTTTGATGACTCTGTTTCTAATTTTGGTAGGTTGTGCAAGCTTTCCCAACGTGATTTGTCTTGTCGCAAGCTTAAATTCATTTCTGGCCTGGTAGAACTATCGAGGTTCAGTATTTGGTTATTCACAATGTAGAAAATTAACGTTTACAGTTCTTCAAAATTTCACGATAACGTCATTTTGTGCTGGAAAGTTAAAATTTTGTATCAAAGTGCTGCTGTACCCACTTCGCCTAAAATGTATGTGCGTTTCATTAGATACTGATGAGCTTTGACCAAAAATATCATTTAATCTTTCTTCTGCAGGGGCCGTATTCTAAATTTTGCGGTAAAATTTTGTGGCAAAATTTACCGCAAAATTTGCCGGCATCGGTGGCGCTGTGTCGGTAACCTGTAAAATTTGCCGCTATTGCTGCAGTTTGGCAGCGCGATTTGCCGTATTTTTTCACGGCAAATCGCGCCGAAAAACTGCAGTAAAAGCGGCAAATTTTACAGGTTACCGACACAGCGCCACCAATGCCGGCAAATTTTGCCGCAAAATTTTACCGCAAAATTTAGAATACGGGCCCAGTGACAAAGCTTTTTTGTGATTGTAGAATGTTGCAATACCCTGTACAGTATGATTGCCAGTTCCTTTGAATTGATGAATGAATAGTCTGACTTGGTTCGAGTATTGAAATTTACTCACTCAAATTACGCATATCTTCCTATTTTCAGCTCGAATAGGAATAAAAATTGATTCCAAAAGAAATTCGGAAATACGAATAGTTTGAGTTCAACGGGGATAGCTAAGAGGAGGGAAATTTTCTCAGGTAGAACGAAATACATACATATATGATACAAGGCCACCCTAACTTATGGTTTGTTTGAATACTGAGCAAAGTGGCCGCTATGATCTCGTAAGGTATTCTATTTCATGAATCAAGTAATTAGGAGTCAAGGGGTAAATATTTGAATGTATAAATCAAGATTCTGCCTTCAAGGATAGAAAAAAGGTAAGGCAGTGGAGATATGGAACTTGAACAAACATGTTACCATGTTATGTCCGCTAGAAAAAAGTAGAATTCCAGTGTCTCCGGCATTACCTTACCAAACAACCATAATATAGAGCCGAATAACGTTTGATTTCTAGAAGTAAAGTAAATGTTCCCAACATGCCCCCCGCCCCTTGAGCTATTTCCCCTGTCGTTTTGTTTCACGTCAATATTTTTCAACGTATACTTCATTGCATTTTGAGGCTTGTTCCAAGGACTCCAAGATGAGCTCAAGTAACTTGAATTCTGATCAACCAGGGTTGAGTTATCACGATTTTCCCAGAAAGTGATTTCTACGAGTTCGTGAAAGGGTGTACCCAACTTGCCCCCCCCCATGGAGCGATTTTCTCAACAAATTTGGGCTACTTCAACATTTTTTAATGTATTTCAGCTCATTTTAAAGCTTGGCCAAGACTTTCATAAGTCGAGCTGTGTTAATTTTCCCAATAGAAAGATATAAATCAGCGATAAAGTGCATAAAATCGTTGATATCGGCGTGTAGCCACATTTGGAGCTTTCCGCCGATTCCAAATAGGTACTATTTTCGACAGATTTCGACGTGATACTCACGTGTGGGTGGTAAAAAAAAAGCCGTACTGCACTCCCTTTTGATACAACCTCATATGGGCGACATGTTGGATCACCTTCATGTTTTGCGATCGATCTCTGTATTTTGCTCATAAAATTGCATCAAACCCAAGTCTTGCAACTTCAAAATTTGGATTTTGAAGGTTTTGAATGGAGGAATCGAATGCGTTGTAGTACGTTGAAATTCATTGAACCGAAAATTTTTGACATCGGTGATACTAAGCGAATTTTCGTTGACGATCTCCAAATTGTGCTTCAAAGACGAAAAATGCAAAAACTCACTCCATATTCTCTACGAAACACAGGAATTATCCAGTTCCGGTTCAAGTGATTGATTCAACTCATATCTCAACGTAACAAACCCAAAAAAAATTACGCGAAGGTCCACGAGCGCCCGGTTCTGAGATCCATACATCGGGGCATGTTGAGTACAGGAGGTATTTTGGGTACACTTAAGTACCTTATGAGAAGAATCTTTGAGGCGGCCCATTGAAACTTTGAATATGGTTAGTACTTGGATATGGGTGACCATACTCATCTAGGCCTGCCAAATTTGACTTGTGGGCTCTTTCGATTGATTAGTTGACATTTCCACCTCAACTATGTGTGCGCCAGGCTCGGATCGTTATATTTTTGATGTTCATGTTTGCGAAAAATGTCAAGAGAAACGAAACTCTCCGTAGCAGGTTTTCTTCAGCATTCAGGAGTTTTTCCTCACTTTACATGGGCATGATTCGAAATCAAATACGAAAAAAATCGGATTATGGTGAGTGGCTGAATCTCGAACACGCCACGATACAAATACTGAACGTTGAATCCACGAGATCCGCCCCAGTTGATGTTGTTCATAATGGATTGGAACGAATGTCGATCACACGGGAAAAAAGGGGCAGATTTGTTGGAAAAATGTGCCCTTCACATAATTTTCCATTGATTCCCAGATCCATGAGAAATTTTCAGCCGCATAGTCTTTATTCATTGTCTTCTCCGAACTCAAATTCTTTCCATCGTCCGCTCAAATTCAATGGCTCCCCCGACCGTCTTTCAGCCACCCATGACAAGTTACATCGTACTCAACCATATATTCTTGATACGAAACTCTCTTAAAAACCACTTATCCGAGGCCCTATTTCTCACAAAATCTGAAAAATATCAACGCATTCCCGGATAATGTCAATATTTCACGTTTTTCCCGTTCCAAAAACTTTGAAGTTTTGATCACATCAACATTTTCGGTTTGCAAAACGAGATATGCATTGAACGATAAATCCTAGAAATCGTGAAACTGACGAGTAAATATTCATTCCAGTACTCGAAAGGCCAATATACCGATGTTCGATCACCCCAATTTGAATTTGAAAGCATATTTGGTTTTGTTGCATCGTCTTTACCAGAACATCCGTAGAAAAAAAATATCTCGCTGAATTTCTGAGTAAAATTGAGAGAATACGAATGCGCATTTCATTATTATCTGTTGAGCAATTTCAGAAACATGATCTTTATCTCATTCGAAGAATTGAATTTTTAACTTGGTGTGGATGATCGATATGCGAGCTTAATCTTTCCTTTGAATTTTGTATCCTATTCATTCTGTTACACAACGTAAAAGATCTACATCTTCCTACGCTAGATTGTTGAAATACAAATCCCATTTCAGAAACAATCTTGCATGACAGAGTTATCCTCGAGAATATTCTCCCCAATCTGAATAATTGAGCGAGATTTCACTTTTATGATAACTTTTACGGAAAAATTGAGATGAATTTTCGGCTGCTGCAATACTCAGCCAGTCCTGCAAATAGATTCATTGCAATAATTAGTTTATGATCTTGTATTTCACGGCGAACGTGACTCGAAACACGTATTTTACATTCAGGTATATTTAATCGACGTTTTACACGTTTGAATGTTTCTATGCATCCAATTTCGTGCTCGATGTAATTTTGAACTCATTCTAGAGATGATGGCTTATTTATATAAAGAGCGTTGATCTCAAAATCCAAGGAAATGAGCTTGCAGTCATGATTTTTCCTTCGAAAGAAAAAAAAAGATACCATCTTACCTTACAGTGATGGATACTCGATCTAAAAATGCTGCGTTTGCAAATAACTGCGACGAGACGCGATAACCTTGAGATGTCTGCATGAAAGCATTTTGTACAAGGGAGAGAATGAGAAAAAAATGAGGATGAACAGGAAAACAAGAGATGGACGCAAAAATATTTTTCGATCTCTGAAATAAATCATTCAAAATCATTTTCTTGGCAAAGAAAGGTGATTTTTCTGGTTGATTTATTTTGAGATAGTGATGAAGAAATTTGCCTTCTCGTGTCAAGTAGGTATATAATAATATTCTGCAAACTCTCGGATGCAAATTCAGACAAGATTGGTTTAGAGAAGGGTTTGATAGCTAAACTACTACTAGTAAGACAAACAATTAGATGCAGAATCTTGCGATATATCGATCTATGTACGAATGTGTTGATAATGGAATCTAATTTGGAATTCGAATTGCAAATCGAACTAGACTAAATCGATATGTAAATGATAGGTATACGATATACTCAAATATTTACTTATTTTATTTCTGAAATACGAGAATGAGAAAATTATTGTGGATGACTTGTAAGAAAATAGTTCACGAGTATTATCATATCAAATTATAGCGTCGTGGAAAGTCGTGACATTGAAAAGTCACAGATATGAGGTGCGCGCATATTTATTTTTTCGCATAACGTGACATTTTTTGATGGATTACACGGAGTTAGTCACAGAGCATTCCATACTAAACGATCCTTCGATGTTTTTTTTCTCTTTTTTTTTTTACAAATTATTACACAGATAGTCGGTTACTTTTCAGTTTGTCTCATGTCATTACTGCAGCAGGTAAAATTCGAAATATTGTGTAATGGTTTAAAGATGAAATTCACAGTTGATAATCGGGAGCGGGCGAGAAATGTTACGCGATTTGTATCAGAAACACAGTTTTTAAGCATTATGCTCGAGAAAGATAACAATATGAATTACTCGAGAGTTCGATGAACCGAGCCTGATTTTGTTGCACTGGCAAATTTTGTATGAGATTTTGAACCATCAGCATTATTAATCGATTTTTTGAGTGTGCGATGCAGATCTTCTACAACACGTGAATTCGGAATCGATCTAAAAAAAATCTGCAAGGGATCAAAAGTTTACAATTTTGGATCATGAAAATATTCAGTGATAATGGAAAAACGAATAATCAAAGACATAATATACTTCCAGATATAATTTCTTATCCTACCACGAGTATTAAGTGAACTTATTTCCCGCTCCCATATATTAAATATAAGATTTTTCACGAGTCTATAAATCCACCCAAACACGTTTAAAATAAAAAAATCGGTTAACCTCATTTTGATCACAAAGTATCTAATTTAATACTCTAATAGTATAACTCACGAAAACTGCCTTATTATCAATCTTGAAGGAAAGGTGCAAGAATTGCTGATTCCGACGTCTGTACAGAGTAACTGTATGTGCAGTAAGACAAGGCTAATATCAGAATCGGATGTTATCGCGAAATGTAGCGCATCCGACGTCCTGTCAGCACAAAATCCGATGCATGCAACACTATATATACAAGACGAAGGTAGCAGGGTTGCATTCTCGACAATCTTACTCCCTTATCTTGAACTAATTTCTATCCTTGCCTGTCTGATACAAAACATAGATACGTCGCTCTGCTTTTTCTATGAAACCTTAATCGAAATTTATATGTAATTTTAGTTATCTGATGCTGCCTGAGTTTACAGTGAGAATAGCTTGCGAATCAAAAATTAGGGAATCGAAAAAATTTTTTTTGTTGAGAATTCAGATGTATTATTATTTTGTACTTGGATTCAACCATGGCAATTGCCTCAAGGTTCAGTTAGCGTACTTGAAGAGTCAATGTCACGACAAAAATTGAAACATTGGACAGTGTTTTCATAAATTTTCAAATTAACCTTTGGGATCCGATTTTGCTGAATAATTTGTATTGGGACAAACAAAATATTATTCCAGTTGATAATAAAATAGTAGATTTCGCACCGAGTTTATGAGGTTGTAGCTCGCTTCTGAGAAATTGATTTTCGGCTTGAGCCGCAAGCGAAGGTTGAAATAATCGCTCGGAAGCGGGGAACCTCATGAACGAGTTGCGAATACTATTTTTTGCAATTTTGTAAGCACCTAAATATCGGAAAATTGCAAAAAATACTTCATGCAATTTTCTGATGTTTGAGTGCTTACAAAATTGCATAAAATATAGCATTTGCGCCCCGGTTATGAGGTTTCCCGCTTCGGAGCGATTATTTCGAAAACAAATTGCTCAGAAGCGAACTACAACCTCATAATCTCGGTGCGAAATCAACTATTTTTGACGGTGTACGAAAAAGTGTCTTTTACGCACTGGTTTCCCACTTTCTCGCACAGTTAATTGAAAAACACAGTTCGATACACGGGTGTAAAACCTATTTTTCGCATCCTCGTGTTGATTCCGAGCTTCGCCTACGGCTCGGGCCTGAAACCCATCACTCGTAACGAAAATAAGTTTTTCCACCCTTGTATCGAAATGTACTATTCTGTAATAAAGATAAATCAAGCTAAGAAAAAGTAAGGTTCGATCTAGAGTTGTTACTGATTTAAACTTGAATAGTGATTCCACAGTCCGTTTTAAATCTTTCGAGGACTTGTTTCACTACTCAGTTTTTTTTTTTCACCGACCTTTCTCTTGATTGCACGTACACACAAAATATGGATGTATATACATGAGACCAAAACAGACAAAAACATCTCATAAGTTCATTTGCGTTAAAAATACAAAGGCCCGCAGAATAGATGAATTCAAAAAAATATTAAAACCATTGTACGGACTCATCTCGCTGATATCTCATTATCCTCTGAGGTCAAATTGACGAAATTAATTGATATTTATCTGATTTAATTTGGAATAAATCAAAGCACCCTCGGATATGCATTGCAATTACAAAAGACCACCCTCAAATCTTATATTTCAGAATCTTCATTGAAAAATAATACAAGATGATCATTATCATTATGATCTTAGTACAAGTGAAATAGATCTACCTGTGTAATAATACGCAAACACTTGCGCCAGTAAAGGATATTATATTACCACAAGGGCTTCCTCAATCTTGCCCTATATGAGAAACTCTCATGATAATAATCACCTGCAACGATACGCATGGGGTTGATATTCAAGAGGATGTCGGATATCGATATTCTGCAATTTCCAAATGTCTTCATGAGTTTTTGACCTATCAAGTTTAAATCAAAATTAATTAAAAATTTCGTAGTGTCGCACTATTCTCTAGAGGAACGCTATCACAAAAGCCCATCAAAATTTTTGAAAACTCAGACATAAATATCGACACGATGGGGGTGGGGGGTACCCCAATATTTCCTCTGATCAAGATCCAATCATCTGTAAACAGCTCACAAATTTTTTATCCTTTCGTCATGGAAAAATCGTTTACCAGAAGGTATTCTTATTTTTAAATTCAGGAGGTATCGATTTAACAGATTCGGACACTGACTCAAGAGATGCTTGACACTTACATTTTTGTCCGAGAACACCCCAAAGAGCTACAATTCACAAATAAAAAAAAAAAATAAATAAAACATCGTCTGGCTGTAATATTGGAACGATCTCAGACGAGCGAAAAGTGGCTCTCGATGTTCTGACATCCGTTAGCTCTCCAGGGAGTCTGCATCGACGTACATACACATATATAAAAGATCACATCATGCACTTGAGCTTACTTTTTTTATACGTAAGTGTTACGGTTTGAAATCTGAAACTGTGAAAGCGAAGGGTAAATAAACTTATCGATTACAGTGGTAGTCTGGAATTTACTTTTAAACCTGTATAGATTCAGTAGAATCATACATTTACTTTTCAAACATTTTTCCTGGATTGAATAGAAGTGTCGAATATAAATTTAACGTCTCTTCAATAGGAAAAAATGATACATCAGTTTAAATTTTTGAAAAAGGGCTATCGATTCCGTATATTTAGAACATTTATTATCCTTACAGCGTACAATACTATAAAATGGATATCGAATAAAACAGTCTATATGATACGGATATTGAATACCGAACTATTTTACTCAATTCCAATAATTTTGGAAATAGATAATGTTCCACACTCGATATTTTCGAACAGCCCTCAATTTTTTCACACTTCCCTTAGAGATTTTTCTTTGATAGGACTCCTGACAATAATTTGTATACCTTCCGGTGCAATTGCACATCGAGAGTAAAACTTGAACTTTTCTCATTCTCACAGGTAGACATTATGTGGAAAACGAGTCACAGAGTATCAACCAGAGAGATAAAAACTGCAGAGTAGGTTATGCAAATTTTTAGCGTCTCATGAATGAGAAGATCAAGCAAACCTTGGCTAGAGAGATGGATATATCCTGATGGGACAATTTGAAAGAAACAAGAATGGGTATTCTACTCACTGCCATTATAATCTTCTCAAACGGCTAGTGTCTCCTAAGGGTATAATAGAAGTGAGTCTAGCGATGCGAGCAAAATTTATATATACAAGAGAGAGTGTATCATCGATTCCATTCTTATACATCAAGGGATATATATTATCTATGTTAGCTCATAAGAGCTTTATAGGTGTATATGCAGTGTACCCTCATCTCGCACAGTAATCAATTTTCGTTGATAGTTTCTCATCGTCGATGAAGTTATTACCACCTAAATTCATATAATTTGAAAGTAGATTTCTTTGAGTTTTAATCATCCATATTAGGTTTCTCAAATGAAACTGAAAAATGTGGTCTCGAGCCCAAGTAGAATTTTTCGTTTTATTCACAACCTTGAGCTTATTTTTTAGTGAATCTCAACTAAGATCCTCTGATGAGTTAAAAAATGTCTGTTTGTCTAAAACTTATGATCGTTGAAAATTCAAATTTTCTGATTAATGGAGATCAGGTTCATTATTATTAGAATTTTCAATCGATACCAGTAAATGTGTTCTTTGTCCGGAGGAATCAGTGAGAAAGTGATGTCCATCAGTTTATTTTCACTGATTTACAGCGGAGATGATGCTTGAGATTCAATGATTGAGATCACTTTCATGATGATTTGTCATGCGTAGAGAAAGGGTCTCAATCAGAAATCTCGATAAGATTTTCTCCGTATGCGATAAAAAACTTGAGTAATACAAAATACGAAGCCATGCCATCATGTCTTTAATGATTATATGTGGGCATTATTGCGGAAACTTACACGCTTTGAATCACATAATCCAAAAGATGAAAATTGAGTCACCGCGTGCCTACACTGACTTGCTTCATTTGTTTCTACGTGTAGAATAATGATCTGTGATAAAACGTACAGTGAAGTATAGTTTCATTTCTTTGTGTGTAACGTCCTATTGATTCCACTGGACCACAATTTTGGAAGAAAGTTCTTTCCTCCGAGAAGGGGTAGCCATAGTTCGAATGAAAATCCGAAAATACCATTAGTTTTGATCGAGCATTCCCAATACTTCAGATACTCCAATGAGAATAATTTCTTCAAGGCTCACTAAATCTTCGATCTTGGGATAGGGACGAGGGTATGATTTTACCTTGAGATATGCGTTTTAGAAAAATTGGATTAACACGTTCGCTGCGGAGCCGGTTTTTCGTGATTTTATTTCTCTCATGAACTGGACACCCGTATCCTGGTGAAAATGCTTGGATCGGAGCTAACTTTTTCTGTCTCGTTGGTTGAGCCCTAGACAGAGTAAATCACCTTGGAAAGTTCTTACTGGGTATATATTTTTCGAGTCATTACGGGCTAGATGAGATCGGAAAATGAAAAATCACGGGACCCACCCGTGGGTCCCGCCGCAGCGAACGTCTTCATTGATCCCCGTGAGGCACATAACACTAAACAGGTCATTGCCATCCGATGAATCGTGGAGTGACACTGTCATGATCGTGCACTTAGAGTGACATTCGCAATGGATTACTCGAAGTGAAACCCGTGATCCAGTACTCGATAATACACTCGTGATCAAGTGCTTGAGATGACACTCGTTATTTAGTCCTCGAACACTCTCGTGATCAAGTACTCAAGGTAAACTCTTGATTCAGTCCTCGAGGTGATACTCTTGATTCAGTTCTCGAGTTGACACTCGTGATTCACTTCTCGAGGTTATACTCTTGATCCAATACTCGAGGTGGCTCTCGTGATCAAGTACTCGTCGTGATCCAGTACTCAAGGTAAACTCTTGATTCAGTTCTCGAGATGATACTCTTGATCCAATATTCGAGGTGACTCTCGTGATCAAGTACTCGTGGTGATCCAGTACTCGAAACAACACTCGTGATCCAGTACTCGAGATGACACTCGTGAACCAATACTCGAGGTGACACTCGTGATCCAGTACCGAAGGTGACAGTCGCGATCCAGTCCCAGAGGTGAGTTTTCGAGGTGACACTCGTAATTCAGTACTTAAGGTGACACTCGTAATTCAGTGCTCGAAGTGACACTCTTGATCCAATACTCGAGGTGACTCTCGTAACCAAGTACTCGTGGTAATCCAGTCCTCAAGGTAACACTCGTGATCCAATACTCGAGGTGGCTCTCGTGATCAAGTACTTCCCGATCAGAAAAATCTTATGGGTACCCTGACCAAACATCAGTTCCTGATCAGTATTTGGTAGGGGGACCCCTAAGATCATCGTAAGTTTATGCTTGGGTTTGTGGACATAATTTGATCAGTTTATGATCAGGGTACCCCTGCGTCAGGCAAACGGGAGCCAACCCGTAGCAAATACTCAAGTTCTGTTTTGAAAGATTTTTGATGTTCTGCTCCTACACAATAAGTTCTGCAGCACGACGTAATTTGCGGGATTGTGTGATTGCGAGTGATCGAAATATATTATTTCGATGAATAAGAAAAAGGACAGCATAAGAGGGCAGACGAGTGATGATGTTAGCCCGAGGGCGAAAAAAAATAACGCGATATGAATTGCTGAATTTGGTTAGACTCGCGAGGTTAGACTGATGTGATCACGGTGTTCCGTCATCTTTGACAGGGATATTGTGTATAAGTAAATGAATTGATGGGTCTTCATTTGTAAAAGAACTACTCTTAATTTTGTAACTCTTTTTGCGTCTCGTTGAGCCAATGTTGTAAGTGCGAGTATTTGACTCTGTCCGCCATCAAGCGAACGACAGCACTGATGATATTCTTCGCGCTCTGCAGCGATGTAGACAAAAAACGTGTAATAGCTCATGGGCAATATTTTCGATAACTCAATGCAAACAATCGGAGTATGACGGAACCCCCTCAAATGCACATGACTTTTAATTCACCATATTGATTCGTCGAACCGTGTTGAATCGTGCATTCTTAACAGCTGTCGGCAGCCTCTAACCTCTATCTCGCTTATGCTAATCACACATATATTTAAACATTTTTGTTGCGTTCTGAATAAATAGAGGAGATCGCGCTGATCGCATCTGATATGAATTATAATAAATTAGTTGGGCTTCAAAACGTAATGTCAGCGTGTAAACATTTCAATTCCAAATCAGGGTATCTTCCGGGTTATGGTATCGTGACCCATAAGTAGGGGTATTCTGATCATGAACTGATCAAATCATGTCCACAAATGCCCGAAACTCTGATCAGTGCAGAAGCGGCTGATCCGGGTACCATGGTCAGGAACTGATCAGACCCCTACTTGGGTTTCTGATCGGGTTGTGGTGATCCAGTACTCGAGATGACACTTATGATCCAGTACCCGAGGTGATCACGAGTGTCATCTCGAGTACAAGATCGGGATTGGCACCTCAGGAACTAAATAATGAGAGTCACCTTGAATACTGGATTGCGCCGAGTACTGATTCACGAAAGTCACCTCGAGCACTGGATCGCGTGTGTCACTTCGAGTATTGTATTACGAATGTCACCTTGAATACTCGATTACGACAGTGTCACTCATCACGTTTCATATTACGGCACTGGTAATTGACAAGTGTACGATGATCAATCTTCCTATACCGCATATTTGAACATCTCTTCTTCCCGAATCCAAGGTAATAATTCCAGTAAATCCCCGGGAAAAAATATTCTTCTGTGGGAATATCTCAAGAAAGAGGTGCAATGGCTCAAGATCTAATCCAAGCACCTATAAGGATTAGGTAGGAAAAAATTGTGGATCCCAGTGTACTGTTCTAGGATTATGCGTGGATCTGCAATTATTGCAGTCCGCGGGACTGACATTTCGACCCTCCATCTCTAAAAATAAAAAAGACGACTTGACGGATGAACCTACAATGCTGAGTACTAACAATATCCAAGTAGAATACGTGTAGAAAAATTCGAGTAGAGTGATTGGGAGCTCTCTTGCCAAAATGAAAGGCCATCACGCTTCCCGTGTACAATTTTCGCGATAATACCCATACATCTCAATTCCACAAACTATCAACATAAAGATGTACAAATTCTTCAATATCCAAAGCTTGCAAGCTCTGAATTGAAGAATTTTGTCGGCAAATTCGAATTTCTCCTTTCAGAAATTCCTCTTCTCAGCCTCGCACATAAATGTGCTTAAATCGGTCATATGGAAACTTATGATTCAATTTTCAGCCACCGGACAACATACATTCGAGCTCTCGCAAATGTCGATTACGAGTTTATGTCTGTCGCAGTCTCCTACTATAGAGAGATTCAAGCTCCTATACTGAGAGTATAGTACATCAAAAGGCACATCAGAGAGTCAGTCAAGGTTCGAATGTCGAGTTGAGCAACTCGGGAAGTACAATACTCACTATATACATATATACCATACATAGCAAGTTTGAATTCGATAGTATGAGGTGCATGCACTCATGCACTGATTGTAGCGCTTATTGCGAAACTATTATTGAAGTGAAGCTAGTGCTTGCAGTCAGTGACTCATTATAGATAGTTCACGTTTATACCAAATTACAATGAATAATTATGGATCGTTACGGTCACTTCCATCACCTGGTCGTTTACTCGATCTATACCGAACCATCGGGTACAAGTTCGTCATCTATGGTACTGACTCCAGGTGTGTCTACATATACATATTGTAGAATATCAGGATGGTAGTTCTAATGGCAGCGCGAGTCCCGATATTCGCTCAATTATACATCGGCAAACGGTAATCGAATGAAAGAGAGCATCCGGTGATGGCGTACCGTCCGGGCCTTTGATTTCGACCTCTTGCTTGGTATGTCCTCACAACGACCGATGTGCTCTTCTAATATGGCTGCCGATTTCGACGTGTACCACGCATTATCGGAAGATTTTTTTTTCACATTAATTGCTACCCACCTATCAAAGTTCAAAGTCAAATGTCAAAGAGTCGACTGTAAACTGCTAAATATTTCTTCTCCCGCTTTATAAGTTATCAAGTTTTTCTGCTGATACAAAAAATAATTTTTCAAGAGTTTGCAAAAGGATGCACATACCCTCATCCTTTTCAACAATTTAATCGGCGACGAAGTGCATAAAATCGTTTATATCCCCGTCTCTCTTGATGTTTCAGAGTAAACCCCTCTTTGTAGCAGTTTTCGGAGTGAAAATTCTTCGCGTGCCCGAGTCTTTCCGAGTTGCAACAGAAGAGAGGGCACACTCACGAAAATTAAGACAGGTGCAACCACATTACAGCTTTTTCTTGGCTCAAACCACTATTTGCGGCATATTTTGACGTAATAAATATGCTCTGAGTAAAAAAATGTCATACTGAAAACTCCTTCGAGATAACGAAATGGGGACATCTTGAATATGTAAGTATTGGACTTTATTCCACCTGGGGGCAGAACCCCGTCTGGTGTTTCAGAAAAATACAGAGAAATACAAAATTACTTAAAACTGAGTTGCAAATACACCAGAACATAGGATAACTCAAAAACACAAAATAACAAAAAAAATAACTACAAGATAACAGAAGGTAGGCAACAATGATAGGATTTCGAGTTGATGATGGACGCTAGGGCTAGAAGTAAACTAATATAATATACTTAAAAAGCAGCTACATAGCATTAACTTTATGCGGAGAGCAAGTTTAAGTCAAAAGGTTGCAGCAACAAGCCTTCATTTATGATTCACTTATTCCAATAATTTACATCGCATTTGAGGAATTCGAGACGAAAGAATTTTTTCGGCACACTGGCATCGAAAGCCTATGGTTTCCGCCCCGATCCCGGGGCAGAAAATGCCGCAATGCCGCCCAGGCTAGAAAACGAGTGAGCATGCGCAGTAGCCCTCGGGCTGCGCCCTCGGGCCACTACATTGCATGCTCCGACGTTTTCTAACCTGTACGGCGGAGCGGCATTTTGCCCCGACATCGCGTCGGAAAGCATAGAATTTCGATACAAGTGTCACCGAAAAATAGTGTACGCACCTCGGGCCAAAAATAACCCATCGCGGCCGCGGGTATGCCGCCCTCGCCTGCCGGCTCGTGCGGCAACCTACCCGGGCCGCGATGGGTCACTTTCGGCCCTTGTCGCGTAATGTACTATTTCATCGCATCAACTCAATATACTTCAAACTCAGTGATGTTAAAAGAGTTAATGAGCTTGGAAGCCTTGATCAGAGATGAATTTTCCCAAGCTGTTGATTTTGTTTTAACCAATACCAGCAATTCTTTGGGATTCCTGTCTAATCTCCTTATAACTACATCGAAGCCAAGTCTTAGGAACTTATCAGCTAAATAATTCGGAATACCAGTAGTAATAGTTTTATACGCTAAATTACATGTAGAATATTTGCGTCTTCTATGTACAGACATCCATCCAAGCTGCAAACGATAAGTAGTAATGATCATTTCTTCGCAAATCTCCCATAACAAAGCGCACACATCCATTCAAGGCAACTCGGAGTTTAGCATTTCTAGTAGCATCAACACTGTCATAAACTAGTTAGGAGTAGTCAAAGTGGGGAAAGATCAAAGTCTGGACCAGTTCGCGTCTGAGTTCACGAGAAAGGGAATTTCTAAAGAACTTCAAAGAGTTCAGACTAGAGTAGACTTTAGAGAGCACAAGTTTCGTATGTGATCCCCACGTTAGATTCTGTTCCAGCACGATTCCTAAATTTCTAACCTCAGAAACATACTTCAATTCGACTCCATTGACTTTTATCTTTGGAATGTTCAAAATCAATACGACCGATCAGCTCTTGTGATCCAAGAACAATGATTTTAGACTTCTTTTCATTCAATGCGGATTGATTAGATCCAGCCCAAGTTGCCATTGTCTGCGCGTCTTCACTTATTTTACTATTGAGAGCACTCAGTAATTCGTCCAAAGAGCAGTGTCAATATATCTGAGAACCATCCGCAAATAGAATACAGCTTGATAGGTCGTTGATAAAAATTGCAAAAAGGAGGGAGTCTATGGATAATGCCCTGAGGGACACCAAAAGCTGCTTGCAAGAAATCAGATATTTTACCTCCAGAATCTAGTACAGTTCGAAGCCTTCTAGCTAGGTAGGAATAAAACCAAGAAACAACTATGACGGATACTTTGAAACTTCGAAGTTTTTTTTACTAGTTCATGAGGAATGGAATCGAAGGCCTTAGAGAAGTCAAAAAGGACCAGCAGAGTGATTTTGCAATCTTCCATTGCACGCCTAACATCGTCTGTTAGTCGCAGCAGAGCTGTTTGGGTGCTATGACCCGGTTAAAATCCAGCTTGTCGCTCATAAAGTAGAGAATCAGACTCAAGATAGTCCGACAGTTGTGCGTGAACTAAGCGCTCAAGTATTTTTGAAAGTTCAGGAAGTTGCGCTATTTCCTTGTGTCAGATGGGGAGGATGGGGTTTACAGTCGAGTAGAGGAAAGTGGAGGGTTTTTTTTTCCAGTATGATAGGAAAGTAGCGAATTGGAGGCTATAATTACAAAGATCAGTTAATGGGATGATGATGTGTGATGACGCCAGCTTTAACATCTCAGCAGATACTCTATCAATACCAGACCCTTTGGAAGAAGCTCTCTTAACAATTTTTCCGAACTCATCCAGACTAACTCGGTGGAAATCAAAGCACTGCTCAGCTGGACTATTGAAAATTCTTGACAGAGAAGCCTCGGACAAGGTTCAGCTTTATGGACGGCTGAGGCATAGTATTGATTTAATTGATCTATATTGAAGAAATTGAGTGAAGATGGAGTCACTTGTTTAGTTATCTGTCAGTTTCTTCAATGCTTGCCATTTAGCGTTGAGATTGTTGGCATTAGAATGGAGAGATTTCTGGATATATTCATAGTGACAAACGAGAGATCTCAATTTTCTAAAAAGCTGGTGGTCATCAATATTACCCGAGCGTTTCGCAACTGTATAAGCTGCATTACGTTCTTTCATTTGACTCAAAATTGTAGGAGTCACCCACGATTTATTCTTGGAAGTGTTAGTATGAGTAAACTTCAATGTTGGCCTTCGTGTTCGACAACCAATATCCGTATTTTGCACATGAAATAGCTCCACATCAAAGTTTTGTAATTTCTTGAGGAGAGTTTTAAAGGTCTTGAAAGAAGGAATCGAATGCGCTGAAGTACAATAAGATTAGTAAAATTAGAACGATTTTGCACCGGTTTTACTGAATGCGATTTCGTTGGTGATTCCTTAGTTGTGCAGTAAGCGCGAAAAACAAATATCTTTTTAAAGTTTTTGGGACATGCAGGAATCATTCGGCTCCAGTTCAAATAACTTATCTTCTCATATTTTCACATAATGAATGCAAAAAAGTTAGCGGAAAGATACATATATCGAGGCATATTGGGCACACTCACCTTATTTTCAAATTTTTTTCATTTCTTTTCCCGCCACTATTCACGATTCAAAATCTTGATTCTAACCCACTAAATAAACTGCACAGAATACTTGACCTCAAAATCGCCTGTTAAATATCAAATTTCTCGTCACATTGGCAGAGTATCTACTTTGCTATGTTTCCCATCAAGCTTTCATCTCATGAACAATACAATACCTTAATCGATTGAGAATTCTGTGTCCATGTACTCGATATTGAAGCAGTACGCGGAAACGCAACCAATGTTGTATATGAGTAGTTCCACGCGAAAGCGACCCACGAAAAAGGGTCATGTCTCAGATCCTTTTGTTAACATTCTTATTCGATTCTATGGTACAAAATATGAACTTCTCACTACCTCTGGGGTCCCAAAAAAATTTTTTGATCCCATGGCGAGAATTTTCGAAAATTAAGTAAAATACATTTTCCTAAAATTCTAGCAGCTTTTTTGCACTAAAATGCGAATAAGTCGAGTTTGCTCCCAGATAAAGATATGCGGCTTGCGGCATTCGAAAGGTCTTTCAAAAACCTATCAAAATCGCTATTGAAAAGTTGATCTTGAGGTTATGGGCAGCCTGTACGAGCAAAAGTGTAAAAATCACTAAACAGTGAGTTTCTCAGTTGCCTATTTTTTTCAATTTCTGAAAATCACATATTTGATGTAAAACTTTGTGTTCTTCCAGAAAAAAGTGGTCCCGATTTCCTTTTCCGACGTCTAAGGCGTGTTTCTTCAAATTTTCGCAAACCTACTTTTTAGGCAGTTTGGAATCGTCTGTTTACTGCGCATGCGCAGGAATTTGGACTGTTAGAACCAATTCCATTGGGAAGCCAAGAAAATTTCCTTCAAAATGACCACTTAGCAAAGTCAATTTCATCAATTTGGCTCGGAGCTACAACGTTTGAAAGACCACCGAATCTCGATAACCAACAAGAGGTGGACGGAGACACCGCGACAATAGTAGGAAAATCCGGGCACGATCTCTGGCCCGATGTATCGTTTGCCTATTGATGCACTCGAGCTGAAGCTTCATCTTTTGTAGGCTGTAACTCCGAGCCAAATTGACGAAATCGACTTTGCCAAGTGGTCATTTTGAAGGAAATTTTCTTGGCTTCCCAATGGAATTGGTTCTAACAGTCCAAATTCCTGCGCATGCGCAGTAAACAGACGATTCCAAACTGCCTAAAAAATAGGTTTGCGAAAATTTGAAGAAACAGGCCTTAGACGTCGGAAAAGGGAATCGGGACCACTTTTTTCTGGAAGAACACAAAATTTTACATCAAATATGTGATTTTCAAAAATTGAAAAAAATAGGCAACTGAGAAACTCACTGTTTAGTGATTTTTACACTTTTGCTCGTACAGGCTGCCCATAACCCCAAAAACAACTTTCCAATAGCGATTTTGATAGGTTTTTGAAAGACCTTTCGAATGCCGCAAGCCGCATATCTTTATCTGGGAGCAAACTCGACTTATTCGCTTTTTAGTGCAAAAAAGCTGCTAGAATTTTAAGAAAATGTATTTTACTTAATTTTCGAAAATTCTCGCCATGGGACCAAAAAATTTTCTTGGGGCCCCATAGGTAGTGAAAAGTTCATATTTTGTACCATAGAATCGAATAAGAATGTTAACAAAAGGATCTGAGACATGACCCTTTTTCGTGGGTCGCTTTCGCGTGGAACTACTCATATAGAGTTGAATTCAGAAGCTCTATCGTGTCTGGAATACCAAAAGCTCAAAAAAAAATTCGCAAGCTCGGCATAGATGCGATGTGGCACGAGCATCAAATTACGATCTTGAGAATGAACTGATGCTCTATAGTGTCAAAGATCCTGTATCGAGGTGATGCTGAAATTCAAGTAAAACCGCATCCGATCTTGCAAGCTCGAGCATCAGAGCTGCTTTCCCACGACAACCGCAAGTTCTCTTGCAAGCTTCGCCTTGAGAGATCTTTCTTGTACATAGGAACACCTCTGTACATACATATTCAAGATTGCATGGAGTTTGAATGTGTATGAATCGTTCTAAGGCTATATCAGGCATATCGAGTATAATGTGTTCAGACTCGAATATGAAACATTGACATGCGACTTACAAGGAGAGGTCATGGTCTGTGGGTCGTGAATTCGGCTGAAACTCTGGGAATCGTCTCCTTTTGGCACCAAAAGATGATATCCAAAACCGCTATCTTGAATGCTGAAACGTTTCAGAGCTATGGTCAATCACATTAGCATTGTTAGTATACCTGTATATATCAACTTTCAACATGGGCCTATATGGGCAACGCTAATGTCATAGGCTGTAGCTCCAAACCGCTTACTTGAATGCTTTCAGCATTCAAGTAAGCGGTTTCGGATATCATCTTTTGGTGCCAAAATGAGACGATTCCCAGAGTTCCAACCGAATTCACGACCCACAGACCATGACCTCTCCTTGTAAGGCTGCCACAACTTGCATTGTGGCAGCCCTACATGAAGATCCGGCTAACAAAGTAGCTCCATGTGTCCATCAGTCGAGCTTTGTATTCATGTACGCAAGATCTCTTGACGATTGCGTATATTGTATTGGAGGTAAATACCAGTTAGTTTGGGAAAAACCGTGGCTCTCGATGTACTTTCCGATATAGAATCCCGGTCTATCATCACAGCATACCCTATTATCACGTTCTTTAATAGATATACGTGCAATAGGACCTCCTGCCTACGTCTCAAGTGTGGGAAGATTGGGAGAATACGTCAGATCATGTTTTCATAAGAGATTTTGCAACGCGAATGCGTAGGACAAACAGATAAATTAGAAATCATGGATGCTGAAATCATGACACGAGACCTTGACGGTTTATCTATTTACGTATTTTGATCCTCAATTGACACACTCCTCTAGCCGGAATCGTGAGTGACATGGTGGGGACAAATTGACCCCACGTGAAAATATGATGTTTCTCGAGCGCCTTCCATAATTCAAGTAAAAATTATTTTTAGTATTTGTTAACTCGTTAATCACGCAGGGGTCACGTGGACCCCAAAAAGTTTTGAACATTCAAACTCGGACACCAAATAATTGTGATCATGCCTGTGGTGCCACCAGCCATCAATTCGGATGTACCACTATACGTCCGTTCCTTGTCAAAAGACGAGTCATAATTTTCTGCATTGGGTCTGACTGACCCTATGTGTGGTCAACGTTACGTTTTGGAGGTATGCGGTCAACAGGTTAAGAATCTCGCCAAAGAATGTGTTGAATATTGAGTACGCAGATCTCCAATGGTGACAGAAATTTTGAACAATCATGTGGTGGGGGGATTTTTTGATCAAAATTCTCAATTTCGGCATCGAAATAAGCTCAGCTTGAACTTGAGCAGTTGCTGATGACAGACTAAGCACTAACCCGTGGTCGCCGTTACATCTGCACCACCCGATAGCGGGGGGTCTCAAACTGAAAGTAGATGTCGCTCAGTGGTTACATTTTTTCAATTTTGACACCTCAAAAGATATTAAATAGTGATCTGGGGTCATAATGACCCAACGTGATAGTTGAGGGTAGTATGAATGTTCTACTTTCCCAATTTTTACCAAATTTCATCAACTTTCCCCGTCGATGCACACTACATTATTGAGTTTAGTATTTACTTACTTTTAGATCGATAAAAATGTGCAATAATCGATTCAAATTCAGGGCAATATTCGATGCTATTGAATCCAGTAAGTATGAACAAAAGAGTCCAAATCGATGCGTGACATTTGCGCTCTTTTAGACGCGTCTGTTTAACATACATACATGAGGGCTTCCCTCGATATTGAAATAGTTTCCGAAAGTGGGAAAAAACTTTCTACGCTTCTACGGCCAATATTCTATACCTTAAATCTGATATTTATCGCGTCAAACAGGGCGTATTATGAGAATAAAAAAATTTGGAAGACAGAGTTAATAGTGAGCTTTCACGCCTTTGTTAAACCTAAGTATATTCGGACAATCGAATGCGATAAAAAGTCAACGATCGTCGAGGCAATGACGACAACAGGTGCTTCGCAATCGTATATAAGGCTACTTTGATCAACAAAGCTTCCACAACCAATATGTATTGTACATACATTCAAGATCTCGACATCACAAGTGTATATGGGAGAAGCGATTGCTGTTGCAACACGATGCTGTATCGATAATCGATGCACATTGGCTATATATGTACAATGCGTAGCAGCCAAACTGGTGTGACTTTTTGTTTCGCCCATTTTAGTCGTTGGCGTTCGATTTTTCCAACGAATTTTCTCCTCATTGACTTTCTCCATTCGGCGTTCTTCTCACACCTATATTTATTTTATATTCGAACCGGCGTGAAATTCACCCGGGGTGTGGAGTTTTGTTTGACGCGAGAAAAAGTTTGGACTTTTCACTTTGCTTATTATTTCGCATCGATTTCAAATAATTTGATAACAGTCCATGCACGTAGATACCGCAAAATTCAGGATATATAGGTATAGCTTGTTGAAAAATACATAACAGAATCTCTGTGTAACTCCAATTCTGGCGTAGAAAATCAGTTATGAGCCGTGATGGCTTGGCGGTATGATTTTTTGTATGTAAATCTTGACAATGATTGGATTCGATATTATTCCGCTTGAAAGAGACTCGTATTTTGGAAATATTCCCAACCTTTTGCAAAATCGGATCAAAAGTCATATGAAAATTTCCAAAAGTGTGTATCCAATATACGATAGAGTTGCCGAGTTTGTAAATACGCATATGAGAGTGTGTTTACATCGGCAATATGAAAAAAATGTGAATATTCATGAAAGCATACAGGCTCAATTTGCCTTCAAAAATTTGAAATTTTCGAAAATAGTAGATTTTTAGCCCACACGCAACCGATGAAATTTCCAATACTTACCTACAGCAATTATGGATCAATATTCTACCAATTAAGACAGAGTGGAAGATTTTGGTATGCAAACTCATTCACGAGCTGCGATTGAAATGATTAAGCAATAAATTCCAATCACATTCAGGATCATCAAAGGTAGATATAATTGCACGTTCTATACTCCAAGTCACTCGGACCTCGACTCGGACTGTGTCCCAAGTCACACAGAGATCAACGTACCAGTTTTAAATTCAATTGTAATAGCTATTATAGAGGAAAAAGTCGTCCTAAATCACTTCTCCTTCAAACGAATATGGAATGACTTTCATTCAACAGTTTCTGATCTGCTCAATCTCATCCTTTGTTTCATTAGATCAGTCGACCAATTACAGTCGGCTCTCAGAATTCCGTAAGCATTCCCCATTCGTGCGTGTAATCACTTTTTTCTACTCTCTTTCTTCTGAAAGAGTTGAAAAAACAAATGAAATAGCGAAATGAGCACATCAAAGGACTTGAGTAGTGAATGATAAAATTGAAAAGACAATTGAGGCAGTTGGAGATTGACCATTCGCAAATTGCTCAAATGTAATCCAAGTATAACATGTTAACGTGACCATACCACTTTTAATGAAGAACTTGGGATGAATCAAGTTCATTTAGCTATCATTCCCAATTTTCTTACATGAATCTCATTCACACTCCGAACGTCAATCTTTTGATAATATGACTAATTTTACTATACATGAGTGATTCCGCCGAAAGTGTGATTTTCCGTGTTCCAATAAGTTTCTCCAAGTTTGTGAGCGTTGGAATGTGCACTGTAGCAATTCTCTGGGGTGTGTTCTATTGGGTACGCGATATGTTAAAAATTTTGTGGGGCGATTCTAACGCCCCCGTATTTTGTAGATTTTCGTAAAGGGTCGAAATGTCAATTCCGTCCCCTGTAAACAGACCACTTTCGATTCTTAAGGTATCTGTGCCTAATTTGCCCCCATTCCCTAATTTGCCCTCATTCAAGTTCTCACATGTACGAACCCGCAGACCTTGCCCCGCATTTTTTTCATGTTTGTTACGTTAAAATATGAAAAAATAAATGTTTTGGGCCGATCCTAGATGACCCGCGCCTTTCTTAGAACAGAAGAACTGATTTCGCTACTTCCGACTTCTTTTTTGTTATTCACTAAAAGTTATGCCAAACAAAATTGATGGAATCAATTTTAACGTGCCTTAACTCATTTTCTTTGTCTTTGTCCCAACTTTAGAATGCTTTTTGCAGAATTGCAAAATTCGATTTTTAGCCGATTCTACGCCCATATCACTAGAAAAAGTGCAGTGTTCCTAATTTGCCCCTATAGTCTTTTTCCAAACTCATTCCTCGGTCCATTAAGATGCACCAATTTACCTCAATAAGTTTTAAAGGCATTAAAAAAAGCTACAAAATGAGCTAAAGTACGTCTCATTTGGAGGTCTGGGAGCCGAGATATCCCGCTTTCACGAAAAACCCGTATAATCCCATGAAAATAGGCCTCTTTTCCCTGTGGGGGCAAATTAGGAACACACTGACAAAAACTCGCAAAAAATCTTCTTTCGCGAAAATCAAGATATCTCGGCTCTAATTTGTTCAAATTGAACGTACCTTAGCTCATTTTCAAGGTCTTAAAACAAGCTACAAAATGAGCTAAACTACGTTGAAAAATATAGAGATGAGTTGAAATGGCGAGTAAAACAAAAGTAGTGGGGGCAAATTAGGCACACTTACCTTACATTCACTGCAACGCAGATGCAGAGTCAAAAACTCTCATGTGTAGCTATTATGCAGTTTAATTTGTAATACTTCAAATAACATAATTGGCCACTTCGAGACTCAAAATTGAGCCCTCAACTCGCACGAAGCTATCCGACATTCTGAAGACGGGTTTGCACCAAAACTGCTTGCACAGCACTAATTAGCTCAGCAGAGTCCCCGACCATCTATTGAGCCTGACTGACCAATGAGGTCATCTAGAAACCCAAATATACCTGATCCATGCGTGACATCAGCCGAAAATTCAAATTCCCATCCGGGCTCACCATATAAACGTGATCATCCAGAATGGCATGCAAAATTTTCTGTCCTCTTTATTCCCATGTTGTGCTCCTCCCCAGCTCTCTATAACATCTCCTCTAAGTATTTGGGTGAATTAGATGAAATCTATGCGAAAAAGAGTCTACGATTAGTTGTCGAGCCGTGGGAATATTTTTTGAGGCGAAACGTCAATTCCGTCCCTGTCAATTCTGCCCCCTCGGCGACCCCTCAAAATCCACATATCTTAGTCTGACTTCACTTTTGAGATAAGTAGCTCTAGATACTTCCTTTTTGTATCCAAGCAAGTGTAAATAAACTGTTACGAGACACCAGAAAACGTCTGTGACTGAGATAATTTTTTGACCCGAATCACTCCCTGCAACGATTTTGGCCCCAAAAAATTACACTTTCGATTACGACCAGACTCGCTAGCTTGTGAGCTTGTGGCGAGCCAATATGAAAATTTGGAGCAACGGAGAAGAATGAAGAAATGACCATGATGAAACCATTGTTTGACGTTTGGTTATTCAGATAGTGAGGGTTAAAAATCTACCATAGGCATAAACAGAGTACTTCACGGTTTTCGTGAAGAACCGTATTCGAGAGGGTATATTAGAGAAATACCACATGCTTTGATCAACAAAGTCGAGCCAGCTTGCAAGCTCACGTTTGAAAAAAGCCACAAAACAGCCTGATTCAGCATGGTACACCTCTTGAACCATTTCTTTTTCTCACTTTAGTCAGTTCACTCTGTTTAAGTATTTATTCTTTTCTCTTGTAGCAGTGCCCATTTCATTTTGTTTCCGGATGCAAAGCGAGCACTACTGGTAGCTTTTGTGTGTACTTTATTATTTATCAATTCAGTCCACGTGACGCAATTTTACTTGGTTTTACTCATCAATGAGATAAATCTCCTCTCATTTCATGTATTCGTCTTTTTTTTAATTCCGAGCTTAGCACAGAGATATGGAGCATACATAAAATCGACCAAATTTCCAATAAAGAATAAAAAATTCAAGCTACATAATTCATTTGTTTCTTTCAACTGCGTTAAAGTATTCAACTAGTTGGATTACCCAATCTTTCAAAATCTCTATTGTTACATTGGGCCAAAGAAGTAGGAAAAAATGGTGACGATGATAAAAAAACGAAGGAATGAATAGAAGAGAATGCAAAATTCGAGAGTGGTTTGCAATCTAAGAAATTTCAGATCACTAAATTCTATAGAAAAGACAGACAACGCGCTATGACACGATATCACCCGACACAATGTGAAATTAATTCCGGCAAAATCATTAACCATCGATGAACTTGGTTTATCTGCATAGAAAACAGTCATGGATAGTGGAAATGAATCCGAGCCAACGATGGTTGAGTTTGCAGGAAAAAATTTGTTGTCGGGTCGTGAAATTCGTGTAGTAGCGCGTTGTCTGTCATCACTTTAAAGATATGCGAGATAGGCATCTGGCAAAAGTTAGCAAGATATTCACAATGTCAGAGTGATCATGAACGGTTCCATTCTAAGACTACATCCAAGATTAAAAATTTTGTTGAGTATGAGCGCAGATGATCGATATGATGATTTTCATGAATATCTGCAAGTCATTGCAGTCCGGGGACAGGTACACGTGGCTAATTCAGGGCAACAGTTGCACATCTCACGACATATTTTAGACATCTGATACACTGTATCATATTATATGTATGAGTAGATCCGCGAAAACTTGCTCCCAATGTGTTTCGGTCTGTAATGGCATGCATCTGCGTGTTCTCAATCAATTCTGCTAAAACACGTTTCTAATTTTTTTTTTTTTTCGATTGACTGTGCGTGAAGCACTGTCTCACGCACAGTAATTTTCGTTCACTTTAAGCCCAGTCGATCAAAAAACGTATTTCGATCCTCGGGCGTAAAGTTTCTTTGCTTTACTCGTGATAATTTCGAAAACAAAACTAAACTTTTCACCCTTAAATCAGAAAATATTATTGTGCTCTTTTGAAGCAAAGAGCCACATTAAACCAAGCTTGAGGTATGAGGTTTCATAAAGGTCAATTTAAGGATCAAGAAATGTGAACTCCGTGGCAATGTCTGCACCCCTAACCTCGGGATTCAAGAGCTCGGTACCAAAATATACGGGCTCTGAAAGAATCCCCCACAAAAAGGCATCAAATTTGAGCATATTTTCAGGTGTTTTCATAGTTTGAAAGTCACTACCCAGGTCATTTACCCGTCCAACGCTGTGTGTACATTATGTCTCCGAATTGGGACCAAAATTACGATTTCGACAAGATATAGAGGTGCGTGAGGAGCGTGATCTATCGATTTGCATGTAAGCCTTCGCACATGGGCACATTTTGATCTTCTCACTATCAGATGGCTACAGCAACAATTTCGTTCGCTTCAATTCCAAAAAGTGGTGGAGTGCTGTTTTTTGAAGAACGGCGTAGTAAATAAAAAAGTCGATTCCATGACCATTCCGGAACACCGCCAAAACATTGATAATCTAACTCTTCGTTCGACTTTCTGGAAGTTTTTGGTATACAATACTTGGCTAAGCGATTCGTTAACCCCCTGAACCGTATTCACTGATCAAACATGGAATGTAAATTCCATGGCTGTCAATTCCGTGGTCATATGGGATTTAACACGTAAAAATTTTTTTTTGATCTCCCATATTTTTAAGGTTTGATCCTCAATATAAGTGAGATCAGAAAATAAAAAAATTTACCTTACGGATCTAGAAGTTTTTTTCTGTCTTTTGTCCACTCTTGGCTCTCTCTGAAGCAAGTTTCTACGGATCTACTCATATAGATTGCACACGTGCCATGCAAGTCAATCCCGAAATTCGGACTGACCGCTGCTTAATCAAGACGAGTACAAACATAGACGATGAGTTAGACCGAGTCTACTCGTATATTCACACATGATTATCTCTACACATGCACATCAAATGTATCCATCTCACACACACACACACACGAGTGCAAGAGATAATGTATATGTATTTATTACCTCTAAATAGCTTGTGCGTCGTTGTACATATAGGGTTCTCAAACAGTCAGCTCAAAGATCAAGATATTGCGTGTTGTACATACACACATGTAAGGTAGGTAACCCTTGCAGAGTGCCTCTCTCAATCTTACATTCATTTCGATTTTTGTCTAATAGAGTGGTATATCGCAGCTGTGCATAAAAATCGATATCTCTGATTCAAAATTGTGAGGATTGCCGTTGGCGAAAAAAAAAACTAGCATTAGTATCAGGCGTGCGTCAGTCATTCCATTATCGAAATCGGGATCCTTAATACATTTTGAAATTTTTCATGGTCAATATTAGTAAGTAGAAAATCCATCTATAAAAAAATCATGAGAGCGCAAAAAGTTGGTATTTTCTATACTCATACGTAATAATATGTACCTCGTATGTGCCAAGATAGTCAGATTGGCCATATGAGTAATTCACAAGACTATGTAAAGAACGACAATCTTTATTGTTCTATCTCGAATGTGAAATTTATCGCATGTCGGGCATGACGTACGCTTGTACTACTCGCTCATACGCGACTCATGCAATCCTGAATCGAATCTTAATTCGAAAATCCCGTTGCGCAGATATGAATCCATCAAATACAGTGTCCACGTAAGAATGAGCAACGTGTTCAATACGTTGAAATTGCTATATGTGCAGGTACATCCGATCGTGTCAGGAATCCCAAATTAACTCTGTGAAGATGCAGAAAATCGCCTCTTGATACGCATTGTACGTATGAAAGGTGGTCACGGTGTAAGTGCTCTGCTTGACACAACTTTTTTTCTACTTAAATAGGGACAGAAGAGTAGCTTCTTTTAAATTTCAACCCGAGATCTTGTAAAGACCGCCAAAGTCTTCTCATCTATCGAAACAATTAATATCATTTTGAAATAATACCCGCGATGCTCTCAAAAATTCTAAATACCCATAGAGGAATTGGAGCAGTTTGAACCGACGGGAAACCCATGGTTTCATCGACATTGGCTGCCGATGTGAGCTTGGCCTGAGTTGAGCCAGACCTTATGACCAACGTCGAAATGATAACAACAAACCAGTTCTGAGGTAGATTGTTTGGCCCAAGCATGGCTAACGATACCGGGCCAGCGATAAATTTATGTGTTATTATCGGTCAAGCAAACACAAATTTCTCCTGCTAACCCTTGACTAACTCATCTTCATACAACAAACACCAGATGAGGGAAATTTGCGGCGAATAGTGATGTTGATTCGTTCAGTATAAATATTCACGCCTCCTTCGGTTCACAACTCCGAATAAATGTTACATTGCAAAACCTGAAGAGTCTACGGAGGAATCTTACAATAAGTAAAAAAAAGAATTTTCAAGAAACGCTTTTATTCACGGCGCGAAGAAACGTTGTAGAATTTGCGGGAGAATTCGGCAGAGTGTGAGAGAGATAGAATTTAGTTGAGGGGCCGTCCATAAACTACGTAGGTGGCCAAGGGGGAGGGAGAAGGGGGGGTCAAAAATTTAATTTAAAAAAACTACGTTTGGTTACGGAGGAAGAAGGGGGGGGGAGTCATCGGCTTTACTATGTAGCTTAATATTTTTAATGAGTAATTTTGTAGATTTTTCGTCCTTGATGTTTAATATGTGAGATGGTTATTTGGTCTCATCGATCTTGAAGGACGGATCCATCCTTCAAGATCGATGAGACCAAATAACCATCTCATCTATTAATATTTTTAAATTGCGTGCGTGAAAATGGCTCTCGGTACATAATTTCAATATTGTTATCGGTCAGATAAATTTTGATTGGATGTAATAATCTATGACTCCACGTAGCCGATGGTTGTACATGTGAAGTTCGATGTGAAGCATGTACGTCAGATGTTCATTCGTTTACGTCATTGTTTACATTTCCTGAGTGCTCGTGTGTGAGTATCGTTGGGAGTTCCGAACTGGTGAATCGTTTTTATACTTCAGCGTGGTTCACTTGTATATCTTTTATCAAGTATTACCTATGTTTTCCAAATTTATTCCCTAAAATCTTCTGACTTCGAATTCAAATGTCCTTCCATAAGGCAGATAAGCCCTCTAATACTTCTGACAAGACGAATCATGCCCGTAATCAGGGAGAAGGTGAATGATGTGAATTATAATCACATAGGATATTTTAAAGCAGTCGTGCTACTCCAACTCAAGATATTTTGATATCTTGATATGATGTGAAAATGTTTATGAAAATGTGGAGATGTGATTGATATGATATGAAAAATAAAATAGTTTCCAGGATCTTTGGTTTTTTTGATGGGATAGAACTCTTATTATTTTTAGAAAAGCTACGTAGTTTTTTGGGGGGGGGGGGTCAGATTGACCAAAAAGCTACGATTGGCTAGGGGGGTGGAGGGATCAAAAATAATTCAAATCGGTCTACGTAGTTTATGGACGGCCCCTCTGAGCAGTGAAAATTGCTTGAAAAAAATTGCACTATACACGACAATAGCAAAGACGCGTGTGCTGGGCAGCTCGCATAAGCCCTACTATATGGCGCCACTATGTCGCGAGTCACTCAGATTTCGGAAACTGTATTGTGAGAATTGAATGCAGCAGACACTTTGGCAGACGAGCGAGCTGTGTTAATTCCCCCAAATGTTCACTAGACGGGCCATGGTCGAGTGTGTAATAAAAGCGTTAAAAAAAAATAACGGGACATTATTATAATTCACAGAACTTCATGAGTCTGACAGTAACTTGAATGTAATAGTAATTGGTGAACTCGTTTCAATCAGGACAAATCAAAATTATCATGAAAATTCAAGTAGCAAATAAGTTCGAAGTAGAATAGCAAATTGTAGTTCCATCACAAGAGCATTTTGATTCTCCAACATTCATAACACTCCAAGCACAATTCACGAGGTTAAAATCTTGATATTTCATTCTCCACGATTGCATCCTGTATAAATTCTCGATAACGGCTCACACGAAGGGCTAGATTAACTGGGCTACTGTTCAACCAATTGTGCTTCACTTGAGGGCAACGTTTACTCAGTATACCAACAAGTCGTCCATACTGATCGAAAACTGGGCCACCAAAATCACCCTGAAAATAAATTAATGTCATCAAGATCAATGATAAACCACATGAGAAACTTTTCCACTGCATCTCCTCCTTATCTCTATATCAAATCGGGGACTTAAAAGAAAAGGATGAGGAAAGAAGAAAACGATAAGGAAATGCAACATTTCAAGCAAACGTAAGGATAAAGTGACCAATTAAACTGATAAAGTTAGTTCGACGTACGACTGATGCGACTGCAGAATTAGGCTGTCCAGCGAGGCAAAGGAATTCTTCTTCCAAATGGAAAGGTATCAAAGACTCTCCTTGTGGTTGCTGACCGTTAACCATGCTTTCGCAGATGCTTTTACTGAGTATCGTCACTTTGGCCTTGTGCACCACATTAGGGCTAATATTGCCTCTCGTTGCACCCCAGCCTGTCATCACCACCTCCAAGCCAGGCGACTGTGTGTCCTCTGTATATGCCATCGTAACTGGAGCAATACCCATATCAGTCGCGTGTACCTGACATAAGAACCTGATCAGTCAAACTATTCCGTACCTTTGACACGAGTCGACGAGTATTAAAGTTTGAGTGTCTTAAGATATATAATCGATAGACATAGCCTATTTGATTTGACCTATTCTAATTTTACGCATTGATTCATCAGCGAACAATTTTTTTGTCAGAAGACATCATATCTGTTGTGGATTTATTGTCGTGACACTCGCGAGAAGCGGAGCAAAGAAACGACTGTATCACATTACCAGTCGTTCGTCTGTGACGTTTCAAAAGTGTTTGCTTGTTAATTTGAGTGTTGTGACCGTGGCATGAATTTTTTCCATATGGTGGTGACAGCTTCTATACTGAATGACGTCATGTGTGACACTCTCACTGACTCAAGCGTAACGTTCTACGCCCAAGTGACGATCAACGCTCCTTTGTGAATTACGAATCCATAAGATGGATACAAAAGAACTGCACTGCAATGGCTGTGATGGCCAGTGACCGTTTGAGATCTTTCGACTCACTTGCTCTAAATGGGTTACGGTACAAGTGCGAGTGAGACGACAGCTCTTGAATAGTGACTGACCCTCGAAGCCATTGCAGTTTAGCTTGATTCCGAGTATGCCAAATATCTGCTACGTGAATCACGTCACTAGTGAAGCTATCACTGATTTGAGCGAGGATTTGAGCGTGACGCAGTCGGGCTTCGTGACAATCTACCTTCGCTTGTTGATGCAAGAAATATATAGAATATATCAGTATTTGCTATACAAGTGACGTCACTTTTGACGCTATCACTGATATGTGCGTAACGATCTCGGGTGAAGTGACCACCGACATTCGCTGGTTGATTTGAAGAATCCAGTATAAATATCGATTTCTGCTATAAAAATGACGTCACTGGTGACGCTGTCACTGATTCGTGCGGGACGCACTCGGGCTTCGTGACAACTGATGTTTGTTTGTTGATGCAAGAAATGTGTAGAATATACCAACATTTGCTAAATAAGTGACGTCACTAGTAACGCTGTCACTAATTCCTGGGTAACGTTCTAAGGCGAAGTGACTTTCAACTTTCGCTTGTTGATTTAAGGTGGCTCGAGCGCATGGTGACGTATCAAAACGGGGGCCCCGTGCTAAAGGTTTAGGCCTCTCATCTCTTCGATACGCACTGACCGCAACACATGCACGTTCCGAGCTCATCGACATCAAAAGCGCGCCCTCGCGTACGCGCACCATGGTCGAGCGTCTGCTTCGCTGATGGTTTCTCGAAGATGCATTGTTTGTCACATGAATAACTATTTATTTTGGTCGGCTTGACATATATTTCCCAACGTCAATATGTTCTTCGAGGTTTTATATGAGTCTATGAATTATTTGGGATTTCTTGACATCATCGTTAGAGAGTACTGAATTTTCTGAGGTGTACCATAAGAGCACGTTTATAAGGAAGAAAATTTCAACATTTTTTTTCATTAGAAAATGGACGGCAACCCTACATTTTCTCAACAGCTATGTATTTGTTGACTTCTAAAGTATATTTGAGAATTTTTTCAGCTTGCTTAACAACATCGTTGTATATCCGCTCGAGCCACCTTAAAGAATCCATTGGATGTACCGATATATGAGAATGACGTCACCGGTGACGCTGTCACTGATTTGTGTGTGATATTCTAAAAATGTGTGGCGATTGACGTTTGCCTGTTGATTCAAGGAATTGAATATACCAAAACTTGCTATACAAGTGACGTCACTAGTGACGCTGTCACTGTTTCGTGCATAACGATCTTAAGCTCATCAAGTCACGATCTATGCTTGTTGATTTCATTGATTCAAAGAATCCATTGAATGTACCACCATCTGATATACGAGTGATGTCACTAGTGACTTTTTTGACCCAATCTCAAGTAACGATCGATGCTTGCATGTTAATTTAGGGAATTGAAAATACCCTCAACTGCTGCACGAGTGACTTCTTAGGTGACGCTCTCACCGATCGATGCATGACGGCCTATGACTAATGAACGCTGAGTAGCTAATATCTCAGACCCGTCATCATCGGTTACAGATCTAGTAAACTTGTTTTAGCAAAGACCAGTAACGCCGCGCCGTGGATGACGTTTCGAAGTCATTGACCATAAAACCTTATGAGACATTGGTTACACTAGGACAATTCTGAGTAGCGCCGCAGGGGTGGGTGGCATGCGCTATTCGAATAGTAAAACTGATCATTAATTAGTCAGACGAAGTCATCCCAGAGCATCATCAGTGACGCTTCAAAAGTTCAACCTTGCTGTTTTTACACCAAGCCAATCGAAATATGTCACGCATTTCCTCGAATAATGGTCACCGAAGACTGAAGAGCTTTTTGTGAGTGATGCCCTTCAATAATGGATGGGAACAGAATTTGTTTTGCATGAAACGTTGACTCACCTCAATGACAGCAATATCATTGCAAAGCCTTTCGGTTAGGGGCAATTCACGTATCCGAGCCCATCTACTGTAAGTGAACATAGATTTGGCCTTAAAACTTCTTGAGCTAGCTGAGCGAGCTGAGGGAGGGGTAACAATATGCATCGAAGCTGCGAGTTCATTCACCAAGTCCCAGCTCTGCTGAATGTCCCAACCTTTTGGCAGGCATTGAGCAGCTGTCAAAACATGCCTTGGGGATACTACTACTCCCGTGCAGCGTTTTATACGAGTTGCATCCGTCACCATCACGATGTGCGGATATTCGTTAAAGTGATCCACTGGATACACATCCTTGCCAAAAATTGGCTCCGCTTTGCAGCTGCCCCATACTGTGGATATGAATAATAAAATTTAGTTGCTCGATTGGTAAGAGTTGAGATTCAAACTTAAGGTCGAGAAAGATGATTGATTTAAGATCATTTCTCTTCCAATTCTACTTAGTATAATTTAGACATACTGCATCCTTATTTTCGGATACGGATTTTTATTTGCATTACTATGATGGAGATTGGTGAAGATCATAACCAACGTACAGCAGAGCATGACGGCAAACTGCATTATAAACTGATACGGTATCGTGGCCATTTTAATTCTTACGGAAAAAGTGATCACGAAAGCCAAGACTAATTCACTCTTCGATAAAATTCTTGGTGATACTGCAGTGAAAATTCGTAGAGTATCGATCAGGAACTGGTTCGACTCTCAAAATAATGTTCATAATTGAAATTCGTATGAATACAATACAGCTACCTATGAATTAGACATAAAGAGAAATTTCAGCGATGTCTCTATCAGTGTTAATTTTATCTATTGGATAATCAAACATTTAAATAGATTCTCCTCGTGGTGGAGCGATAAGCCTGAGTACAATAGTAGTGAATTACCATACGTTCGTATTAGTCCTATTATTGTGGCTTTTGAAAATACACGCGAATTTTCTGCTGATGTTCGTACAGTTGATAAAACTCAAAGTTATCGTAAGAAAGGAAAAAATCAAGATTGTGAAACTACAAACTATGACAATGAAATTCACGAAGAAATCAAACTACTCTGAATAGAATAGGGCAATCATGATCACCAACATCGATGATGAATAACGAAAGGCTATGAAGAAATCTGTCGGAAATGTATAAAACTGGAAAAATCAGTTCTAGATTTCAATTCAAATTATTATAGAGGGAAAATTGATCGTGAATTTCATCCTTCAAGTTCATTGTGAAATTCAAGATTGATAAAATTGTCAATTTATTGATAGATTTGTTATTCATGCTACGCTCGTAATATCTACATCAATGCGAAATCTGAATAGTCAATTCAAATTTGAAAAATCATGTATCTTTTGAAAATGAGTCTACAGAATACATAAATATACTAGAACTTGCACATCTGGCATTCGAGTTCAGACACTCACTGAATAAATGAAAAAAATAAATCAAGCTAGAATTGGTCCATTAGCAGACCGACATGAATGAACCCGCTTGAATATCCAAACATTTTGCAGAAGGATGCGAAGACATTTTTGCCCGTCCTTCCGCGTGTCCTTGACAAAAAAGTCTAACAGTAAGGTGGCACAATATAGGAAAAGTATCCAAATAAAGGATAAAAGAGCGTCACGTCGGCATGTAATAATCGCAAACCTTGTACTTATAGAGTATATCCCAGGAAACACGTTTCAACCCTCATCTATTTTCGACTCTCCAACTCACGCACGCGGAAATACCATACACCCACGTCCCATAACTCTCGAGCAGGTCTTATGGATATATTCGTTCTTTATGGAGCACGGTGCTCTTGAAATACGTTTGACGATATTCGGCTGAGGCTGCTTTTTCACGGCGGCAATTCGCCGCTGCGACGTCGCGAGATTTCTGCAATTTTCATGCGCGTGAAATTCAAAATCTCGCTTATCGAGGTAACCTTAGATGGAAATTGAGTGACTCCAAAAAAACTCACTGTCTGAGAATTGTTCTGTGTTATGTTTTTGAAGCTACTGAACACGAACATGAACTCCATTTTCTTCCAACATCGGAAGAAATGCGTGAAAATTGACTTTGAAGCCAGAACGTCTCATTTTCGGTTTGTAATGTGATTTTCAGACGTTTTCTTACCCCTAGATAAAAATAGAGTTTGAATTCGTGTTCAGCACATTCAAAATGATGAGGAAAGGCAATTTTCAACCAGTAGGTTTTTTGGAGTCTGTAACGTGAGATTTGACTCGACGTCCAACTAATTTATTTTTCGCCGAAGATCCAAATTCCCCTGCCAAATTGAGGGAACGAATGCCTGGAATCTTACCTGCGCTTCTACCGGGCTGCTGGGAAAGAGGGAGGGAACGAATATTGATTCTCATGAAATAATAACGACCAGGAAGTTCATTTCGAACTATACTGATATATATTGTTACAGCCCTCAGAACCGCGACCAATAAATTACAACCGAAGAGGTATAGAAAGTTCGCATCAAGCGTCTATAAAATGTCCAATTATTCACTATGCCTCGTGGGCCACTGGAGCCATGTTGGCTTCCGTAAACCCTTTTTCACTAATATGATCAGAGTTCCACACGCGCACTCAATTTCCCAATTTTGATGGCTCACCGGGTCGCGCGGATTCCTGGAGAGTCACCCTAGCAGATCTCGAGCCCAATCAAGGGCGAGATGTCTCAGTCTATGTCTTTGTCGACGGGAAAAAAATGGTGGATCGGGGACAGAGAGAGAGAGAGAGAGTATTTCAAAGAACAAGGCAGTCGCACTCACCGTCAATCACTAACCAACTTTCCCCGTCTATTCCGTCCATGCTATTTTCCTTGTATTTCCTGGATCTCCTTGTAATATTAATGGGATTCGTCGGGAAAAAAATGGAATATAAGATGGTTCCTGGAAATCGCGAAGACTAACTGATCCGCACTGCCCCGAGTCACTTCCAAGAATGGCCGACTTCCCTCGTCTTCTTCTTCCTCGATCACCCGACGCGATCACAGAGCCCTCGTTAATCAAACTAATTTCCGGGAAATTAACCCGCGAGATACGAAAGACACTGAATCATGATGCTGGAATTTCATATAAATCCCGCGCCGACATTCCACTCGAGAGCCCCGCATTTTACCTACGTTACTGAATCGTGCCTCCACCCGTGTGACATGCGCACTACCCGTAATAATCACGTATCTCACAGCAACTCCACCATCACGTCAGGCCACGTGCATTTAATATTACCAATTGTCTCTGTCTCTCTCACTCGCATGATCTCCCTCACATAACCGGCTCCGTCTCTCTCATTCCACTGCAACTCTGCCTACACGAGCGTGCCGTGCGCAAAACCCTATCCCTCTCTCTCTCACTCTCCCGACGCTACGCATCCTCTGTCTCTCTCTCTGCCCACTTCCCGCGCGAGCCCGCCTCGTTGCCGCGTGATCTTCTGCTCCCGATTCCAACGTCCAGTAAGTGCTGCCACGCCGCGCCCACTCTTGGCGTAACCTGCTATACCGACTCTCCTCCCTCTTCCTGACTCTGATATTCTGCTGACTCCCGCTGCTGCTCCGCTCGCGGCATCCACCTCGGCAAAAATATTACTCTGCATTATTACATGTTCTAGGTGCGATGGCCCGGCGCAGCAGCGGACGGTGGCGACGGTGATATCGGCGACTCCGTCGCATATCCCCCCACCAAGCCGGGCTACTCCCGACGGGAGTGGACCGCCTTCTCAACTCTCCACTGTCACCACCGATCCGCTTCTGCCTCGGACCCTTAATCCAAGTCTCCTGAATGCCAACAATCCCCATGCCCTTTAATTCAGCAATTAATTATGTACATCCACACATATCATCCATTATTTCTTACGTCCTACGATTTCATGCATTCCCCTTCACCATTACTACTACTACTACTACTATTACTACTATTACTACTAATAATAATATAGATCCTTACTACATGGTCGCCATGTCGAGGCATGCCGATCACGTCTTCGTCTTGACTGGTTCCGAACTTCAGCTCCCTTAAGCTCTCCCCATCCCATTTCCCTGATTATTATTTCCAAAATTGCATACACGACAGTTACGCACTGTTACTCCCTTAGCCCCACAACCTTGACAAGCGATCCCCTGTTGATTGCATTCATTCGCCACGTGCCCGGCCTGATTACAAACATAGCACTGTCGCTCTGGACATTCCCTCGAATAATGACCCGCAGCTCCACAATTATAACACGTGTTCCCGGCCTGATTCTGTACTCCATTTTGCCCCGGCACCCCATTCCCTGGTTGCTGCCTGTTTTGGAACCCATTCCTCCGCGGTTGACCTCCCGAAAATCTCTGACGCAGGCCGTTAAAGTCCATTGGCCACATCCAAGGCATCTGCGAACACATCAACGGACATATTCCAGGCCAATGACATTGTGCTGCCGGCTCAACGGGATTCGTCTGCGTCATCGTCTGATGGGGGTTCGCTTGAGTAGCGCGCTGAGTTTGTGTTCCTTGAGGTATAGACGGAGCTGACTGAGTACCAGTCCGCTGCAACGCCGCAGCCTCGGCTTCTCCCTCTGTCTCTTGGTTGTGACTAACCTTCGTCTTATTCCTATCCTGAGAACACTTCTCGAGTCCGTCTCCGTCTGGTTTCCTTTTCTCCTCCGAACCTCTTTCCATTGCTGCCGCCTGCAACAGTTTTTGGGATGATTTATCTCCACCGTACGCTGCACTCTTCACCCGAGCTTTCTCTCTCGGAGGAGGCGCTATGTACCGCTCGTCCAACTCTCTTTCTTTCTCCCATTTTCGCCCATAATGCTCTATATCACTTAATCGGGTAATTGTCTTACCAGAAATGTATTGTCGCAACTCTGGCAATAGATTCCTTCTGACTTTGTTCATCACCCATCTACGGCTTGGGGCTTCTCTGAAAAGATCCACTATCTGCTTCACACATGTGAGGTATTGTGATATCTTCTCCCCCTTTGCCTGAGTTCTTTGTCTCAACTCGTCCATCAAATCTTCTTCATCCCATTCTCCGACATACTGGTACCTGAAGGCTCTCGCAAACTTCCTCCAGCTTGTCATTTCGCTTTTCCTTGTTCTAAACCATATTCGAGCTTTTCCAGATAGTACTGCTGGAATAGCTCCCATCATCTCTCGATTTGACATGTTCAACTGATCCTTGCAATCCTCCAAGCTGGAAAGAAATTCTTCTGGGCACTCCTCTTTCACCCCTGAGAAACTCAGTTTCCAACTCTGCAGGAGTTTTATGCATTTCAACGTGTTCCCAGAACTCTGCTTTTTGTATGATTTCTTCTTCTTTGATCTCCTATCTTGATCTTGCTCGCTTGTACTACTTTCGGCCGAGCTGCTTTCGCTGCTACTCGTTGAACTACTGGTGCTCTCGCTACTACTCTTCTCGATCTCCCGCCCCCGTCTCCGTCTCCGTCTCCGCCTGCGCTCACTGCTCGAGCCATCAGATTGCTCCGATGACGAGCTGTCGCGCTTCTTTCTTCCACCTTGTCCCTTGTCCCCGTCACCAGCTATACTATTTGTCGGTTGCTTCATCTGCCCCCCTGAATTCACCCCGGATTTCCCAACAGTGTTTAGCTGGGCGGCACCCTCATCGTTCATTGACAGCCGCTTTTTCACCCTTTGCCGCTCCGCAGTTTTCTTGTTCCTGTGACCCGTCTCCCCGATAGGTTTTTCTCGTGCTCTCCTCGAGCCCGCATCGACTCTCGTTTTACTCGACTGTCGAATCTTTTTAGAGGACCGATGACTCGTTCTCGAACTCGTAGTACTCGTCTCCGTCTCCGAACTAGTTTGCACCGCTTTGTCCTGGGTTCTACTAGTCTCATTTCTCCACTTCTCTACCACTGCATCACTGTTCGACCCGGACGCGCTATCATCAGCATCATCGTCCTCGTGGATCGTGGTTAATCCTGGTCTCGCGTTTGCTTGTGACTGTGGCATTGCGAATCCCCCGGCGTTTTCGTCTACAGTAGCCACCATGGTTGCCCATATGGCCATGTTCTGCTTCATCACTCTCATCATCTCCCATGACACTGGTACGTAACCTTGGGGTAAATAATACCCCATTTCTCCAGATGTCACTGGCCTTGACTGTGAATTCGACACCGATGCGGGGGTCCTAGTCTGCACTCCACTCACTCCTGAATCCATGACGAGAGAGGAGGGCTGTAGGCCCCCACTGGGTCCCGGTGTACTCGTGTTTTTATTCTGGTTGTTCCCACTCTGGTCAGCACCCTTCTGACCGTCTCCGTCGGCTATACCTGTGGTCCCCCCAGTGCGTGTCCCGTCATTCTCCTGACTCGAGGAATCTTCCTCTGATGATTTCCCCATCGTTTTATCTAACTCTTCTGGCAGTTCGTTCTCAAATGATATCAGATCTGCCACACTGTTCGTTCTTCTTTCACGCGGTACGCTTTCTAGAGGTTTTTCATCCGTCATAGGATCCCACCTGACCTGCACTCCTGGTTCTATTCGTCGAATCTCAAAACGAATCAGCCTACTCCTGCACTCTGCGTTACTCCCTGCTGGATTACACCCTAACCTATCTAATTCATCTGCCAATTGCTCTGGTGGCAATGCGACTATTAGCCTAGCTATTTTCCTACGTGCCCGGTCTCCATTAACCAGGTCTACTAAATGTTGCTCTTCTTCTGTTAATCGCCCCCTTCTATGCCTAAACTTGAGACCCATAACCCCATGAGCGGAGGATCTCTCGGACTCTCGGTGTATGTATAGCCACCATCGGCTCATACAGTTCACTGAGATCCGACCTCGACGCTGTCTTAGTCCACGTCACCGTCCCACCTAATCTCAAAATCCACACTACCCAACAAAATCCCTCGATTCTAACCTCCCCGTTAGCCACGAACTAATCCTTATCCCACCCGACAACACCAGAGGTACAGTGTCAAAATCACTAGATGGATGTTTGGATTTATTCAGTAAACCAGGGTCAGGTCGATGGGACGGAAGGATCTCAAATCGGGAGGATAGCTCTTGAGTTCGGTGCCACAGCTTCTCCAGCACTGCGCCGACACGTGAACCATGAGGATTGAATCCTATAATGTCACTTACACCACCCTTTTCCTACTCAGGCATGCATAAGTTACAAAAGACCATAAAACAACGAGAAAAAAAAATTCCGGGCGAAAAAAAAATTGCCTTAACTTCCACCACCCGTCTACACCAACTACTTCATTCACTCTTATCATGACCGAATTAAAAAAAACAAATGAAACAAAAAAAAACAGATTTCCTTCGAGTCGCCTTAGCTCCACTACCCCACGCTGAAAAATCAACATTTGCCCAGTGCTATCATAGCTCCACTACAAAACAAATCCATCGAAATGCCTCAAAATTATTTCACAACACTAAATACTCATTCCACTCATCCAAATTCATCAATCTCCATTCAACGAGGTCATTTGGGGCATATCAGGATTATTGGAGTCCGCTATTAAGGTCCGGACCCGGTGAGCAACGTGTACCGTATCAGTAGCCTGAAATGCGAGTGTATTATCTCGCCCCTATACTCATATCACCCCCAGCGCCGGCTTCGTCTATGTCTGCGGCTCCGTCTGAGTCTCTGATCCCCCCTCACCACCTCGTTCCCGCTCAGCACTCCCGCGCCAGCAAGATTCCGCACTCATTGGATCCTGGCAGGATCGCCATTTGTAACGTGAGATTTGACTCGACGTCCAACTAATTTATTTTTCGCCGAAGATCCAAATTCCCCTGCCAAATTGAGGGAACGAATGCCTGGAATCTTACCTGCGCTTCTACCGGGCTGCTGGGAAAGAGGGAGGGAACGAATATTGATTCTCATGAAATAATAACGACCAGGAAGTTCATTTCGAACTATACTGATATATATTGTTACAGCCCTCAGAACCGCGACCAATAAATTACAACCGAAGAGGTATAGAAAGTTCGCATCAAGCGTCTATAAAATGTCCAATTATTCACTATGCCTCGTGGGCCACTGGAGCCATGTTGGCTTCCGTAAACCCTTTTTCACTAATATGATCAGAGTTCCACACGCGCACTCAATTTCCCAATTTTGATGGCTCACCGGGTCGCGCGGATTCCTGGAGAGTCACCCTAGCAGATCTCGAGCCCAATCAAGGGCGAGATGTCTCAGTCTATGTCTTTGTCGACGGGAAAAAAATGGTGGATCGGGGACAGAGAGAGAGAGAGAGAGTATTTCAAAGAACAAGGCAGTCGCACTCACCGTCAATCACTAACCAACTTTCCCCGTCTATTCCGTCCATGCTATTTTCCTTGTATTTCCTGGATCTCCTTGTAATATTAATGGGATTCGTCGGGAAAAAAATGGAATATAAGATGGTTCCTGGAAATCGCGAAGACTAACTGATCCGCACTGCCCCGAGTCACTTCCAAGAATGGCCGACTTCCCTCGTCTTCTTCTTCCTCGATCACCCGACGCGATCACAGAGCCCTCGTTAATCAAACTAATTTCCGGGAAATTAACCCGCGAGATACGAAAGACACTGAATCATGATGCTGGAATTTCATATAAATCCCGCGCCGACATTCCACTCGAGAGCCCCGCATTTTACCTACGTTACTGAATCGTGCCTCCACCCGTGTGACATGCGCACTACCCGTAATAATCACGTATCTCACAGCAACTCCACCATCACGTCAGGCCACGTGCATTTAATATTACCAATTGTCTCTGTCTCTCTCACTCGCATGATCTCCCTCACATAACCGGCTCCGTCTCTCTCATTCCACTGCAACTCTGCCTACACGAGCGTGCCGTGCGCAAAACCCTATCCCTCTCTCTCTCACTCTCCCGACGCTACGCATCCTCTGTCTCTCTCTCTGCCCACTTCCCGCGCGAGCCCGCCTCGTTGCCGCGTGATCTTCTGCTCCCGATTCCAACGTCCAGTAAGTGCTGCCACGCCGCGCCCACTCTTGGCGTAACCTGCTATACCGACTCTCCTCCCTCTTCCTGACTCTGATATTCTGCTGACTCCCGCTGCTGCTCCGCTCGCGGCATCCACCTCGGCAAAAATATTACTCTGCATTATTACATGTTCTAGGTGCGATGGCCCGGCGCAGCAGCGGACGGTGGCGACGGTGATATCGGCGACTCCGTCGCAAGTCACTCAATAAGTTCCATCTTAGCTTACCTCGATAAGCAAGATTTTGAATTTCGCGCGTATGAAAATTGCAGCAATCTCGCGGCGTTGCAGCGACGAATTGCTGTCGTGAAAAGCAGCCTAACCACCAACGGGATTGTTGTGGAAATTGTTCCTATTAGGGCCCTTAACTCTCATTTCTGATAAAAATCAAAATCAGCGCTTGGGACGTTTTCTACAAAAGTCTTGTTATTTATCCTCTTTCCAATCTTTCCCCTCCAATAACTTGAAAAATACTTACTTTACCGAAAAATGTGTACGAGCATTTCTCGTAGATCTTGAAAAACTGCATGAAACAAGTTCACATACTTGAGTCCATAAAATGCAAAATCTTCGAGATATTCTAGAACTTTCATTTCGTGATCACAATTTTTTCGAAAAATCTCAATTCTGTGGCTCTAAACGAGCTCATTTCATTGGAAATTGTGTATAATATTCATCGTAGTGTATGGGTGGGCATCAGAAACGGTCTGAATTGAGATATTTCGAAAAATTTGTGATTACAAACTGAAAATTCTAGAATTTTCGAACGAAGCGCGTTTCATGGATTCAAGTACATAAACATTTTTCTCGCAGTTTTCTAAGATCTACTAAAGATGCCTCTACACGTTTTTCGTTAAAGTGAGTCCTCTAGCCTTGAGTTATTGGAGGGGGAAGATTGGAAAGAGGATGAAAAACACGTTTTTCGGACTTTTATATAAATAAACTGCTCAAGTGCCGATTTTAATTCTTATCAGAAAATATGGTCCAAGGGCCCTGGAAACATACCTCACAACAATCCCGTTGGTGGTCGTCAGCAGAATATAAACGTATTTCAAGAGCACGGCGTGGAGACTAGGCTAACGATAAAAATACGAGCATCGGTATCAGAAAAAAGAGTCGTGTCAGGAAATGTCATAGACTTTTTCACTGAACTATGTCCAAAAGCTCGAGCCTTATCTGATGATACTTGTACCTTTTGTTGGTAGTGATGGTCCAGTTGAAACATCGAAATTCCTGATGACTGCGATTTTGTACATCGATACAACGCTTGCATTGATGGATTTATTTTCGACTGATGTCGGTTCGGTGGTCTGTGTACTCGAATGTCGAATTATCTTTGTTGTACATGATCCTCGAACTTTTGGTATGTACATACATGACATATACATCGGTAGAGAATTCGATGTATGCAAAATCTAGGCCAATCGAAGAGATGTTGCAGAAATAGATGAAAAAAATTCACCGAAAACGTTGTTGGAATCGACAAAAAAATTTCGTTCACGCTAAAATACGATTGTAGAGAAATCGTTGATAGGGGGAGGTGGTGCGTTGATTGATGCATGCATGTGTTCAATTTTGTTCTGAGTTATTTGATACACGATTCAAATCTTTTTCGGGGTTTCACTTTTTTTAAATGATTTGCTACCAGTTACAGATCATTCAATTTTTTGAGAAACAAGACTCTTCTGGTAGCGCGATAAAAGATAGAAAAGTTAGGGAAGACCAATTCATTCTTATCTAAAAAATAATCTAAAAAATAATAAGCGAGTCTGGCGAAAATTGGGCGGTGAAATTACTAGGAGCTTCACAATCAATTAGAACAGGAATTGCGACAGAAGCGCAATGAAATTCGGTAACCCTAAACACTTCGAATAAGATGAGAAGTTCTGGCTCATTTACTTGCGGTGTTGCTAGAAGTAAAAAGAGCAGAGAGAGATGAATGTCTCTTTTGTTCGTTCAATGATAGCTTACATTAGGGAACATTAATTACGGTGATAATAGTGCGAGATTAAAATTATAAGATTACAATTTGAAGCTTTCAAATTACGGGGTAGCTTTAACAGCACAAGACTATCTTACATTAGAAAGGTGATAATTGATCGATAGTCCAAGATTTATTAGCAATGTCTGATTCGAGATAAATTGCATGGTCATTTCTTGAAGCGGTTTTTTTATCATCTCCAATATTATGATAATACATAAAAGACAAGGTCAACTAGCTTCCTCTGGGCAAGATTGAGTTTGTTATCCTTTAGAATTTTCAAAAAATGATGGCCCAAGTGATAGCTGCCAAGGTGAAAAAAGTTGTCAAATTTTATAAATTGCCAACTGAAAAATGACGATAACCGGCTCCGATTCAAAATTTATATCAATCTGTCAAAGATTCTGATTGAAATGTGTCATACGCGTGCACAAAAACTATGGCTTCTTTGTAGGAGTCATCGTTGAATGCGGGTATGTAATTCGTTCCAGGCATCAGTTTGGAAGGGAAGTAGTTCTTTAGTTTCATGAATACTTATTAATTTCTGCACGAATCTATAGCATCGGAAAAATTTCCAGGACATCTATTACAAGCTCAGCAGTCCATTGTTACATTTCACTTTACGATACAATGTTGATGTTTCAAACCAAAACCAACCAATCAAATCCATTCGATTTATCGTAATGTTTCCCATGATACGAATTCCCGGTAGACTAATACAGAAATTTCCCTAAGTGTATCACAAAGCTCTAAGAAAAATTCTTGGTTTCGCATATCTCGAGCTAGACACTCTTGGATTCCTCTATCTTTTATGTGTCGAGGTATCCCCATGAATTTTGAAAGCTAAAAGTGTAGCCCAGGTTGTGATGAAATATGTTAATGCACGCTTGGTTCTCTGCGTCTTTACACTCGTATCTTTAAGGGTGGCTCAAGCGTGAAAATTTTACATCCGCTTATTTCAACTCTCCAACTCAGTAGACATTTGTCCTCTTTGCACGTATAGTGCTGCTCGTAGTGCTGTCTTTTCTTACAATCCGACATGATTCAAGAGGATAGAATCTGATTCATAAATTATCAAGGGTTGAGAAGATTAGAGATGGTCACAGCATGATTTATTACATTTTGGCTGATGCATTTCAACGATTATATTTCAACCGATGATGTTTGAAGAGAGATTGTTTCTAGAACATTCATAATGTTTCAGACCATGGGATATCTTGTTCTGATAAAAAATTGAAATCATTCTCATGTCCAATATTTTACAAACTATCAAATTCATAGTCTTGGATAACACAAACCAACAAAAGAAGTCCATTGATCATAAAAGGTGGAAATTCATTACTGACGTCTTTTGAGCTGCTCAAGACGAATCTGGAATCAGATAATAACACCTTTCCATGGGCTCTTTCGAGTTATAGACATATTCATGGGTTACAAAAGTACGCGAGTATGTATAAGTATTTGCGGTTTCGAGGCAATTTGAGTCCCTTTACAGCAAATTAAGGGTAGGATAATTCTTGCTATCAAATTTTTGGTCGAAAACATTTTTTTTTTTTTTTTTTTTTTTTTTTTGACGTACTTTCTGCGAATTTTCAGCCAGAGATAAGAGGCAGAGCGAAAATCACTGAGAAACCACTAAAATTATAAAGCATCTATACGTTGATAGTGAGAGCGATATGAGTGATTTTTCGCTCGCGTTATATTACAGCTTACCGTATATAGCATCACTGAAAATTCTCAAAAAATATGGTTTTAGACGTAAAATTTGATGGCAAAACCGCTCTTGATTTTACTGTAGAAGGTTTTAATTCATTGCCTCTTAATCACAGAAACCCATATTCGGGTACTTTTGTACCCAATAGTTATGGTCATAACTCGAAATCGAAAAGGAAAACATGCTGTTCTGAGTTCGGATGCCCACCCTTCTTTGTGGGACTATGTTATTCAAAAATTGATCTTGAAATCTCATTTTTTGTCTGCTTTGTAAATCATTTACACAGTCATGCTTCAAAATGGCTCATAAAAAAGTATAAATACAAATTTTAATGCAATTTAGACCACTGAATCCGAATCCGTTCTCCAGATTAATCTGATGTGTAATTCTGGAAACAATTTCAGATTCAGCAAATTAAACTGCATTGAATGTACGGGTCAGGCCTACAGGACTGGAGATTTATGAACATACATCGAGACCTTTCATTTTGAACAACTCTCTAACAGGGATACCTGATGCCGGACGATTTTCGGGCGACCGGACAAGTTTCTATCTTCTCCCATATATTCCGTCAACCTCTCTATAAGAGGAACACTCTTTAGCGACGGACACGGACGCTGGAATATCAATGATTTTGAGTTCTGCACGTGTACAAGCACCTGTCTAACCTAGCAGGGAATCGATCGAATTCTCTTTTATGATGATGTAACTTCCTGGAAATTGGTTCCACTGTACATAAATTTCTGCTATCATGGACATCTTTTACGATTTTTGAAGATCGACTTCGACTACCACAATGTCGAGAGACTGGATGACAACGACCAGGGTAATTTACAAGAACGTGATTATACAGATATGATTCTTTTTCATGATCAAGCTTTGAAAAGTCTGCGTCAAAGCCCGAGTTTTTTCTCAAAGAGGGTGACGTGGAATCAACAAATAATCTAATGGTTTTTGATCATGAGCAGCGAGAAGAAAATTTCACAAGTTGAGTGTACAGAGCCGACGGTTATTGAAGACTCTTTCGTTTGTGAGGATCAAAAATCATGTCTACTGTATTATCATTTTCCTCGCGTGGGTTTTCATTTGATAACTTTAGATTCATGACTATCATATTCGTATTCATTGAAAACTGACATTACTCGATCATTCTTTTATTTTCATCATTTCATTGAATGATTGCGTTTTCATTATTGATGAATTTTATCAGTACACAAAGTGCTGGATTCCCCGCTACATTCGTTATGATTTTCGCACTCAGGCTGCCTTTCCATGGGACAAATATTTTGCCGGAATCAGCCCGCGAGATTTGAAAACCCCTAACCTAACAATGAGTGCGAGAGAGATGGCACGACTTTGGTGTCTCTCTCTTACACATTGAGAGGATACCCGCGCCATCTGCCATGGAAAGGCAGCCTCAGCCTCGAGGCTTATTTCCAGTCCTGTAGACCTGACCCACGCATTTAATGCAGTTTAATTTGCTGAATCTGAATCCGTTTCCAGAATTACACATTAGATCAATCTGGAAAACGGGTTCGGATTCAGTGGTCTAAATTGCAGTAAAATTTGTATGTACTTTTTTTTATGAGTCATTTTGAAGCACGACTGTGTAAAAGATTTACAAAGCAGACAAAAAAAATGATATTTCAAGATCAATTTTCGAAACACACAGGCCCACAAAGAAGTGTGGGCATCCGAGCTCAGAACAGCACGTTTTGCTCGAGGCTTGGGGAGCTCCCTAAGCGGGACACTTCTCTAGGGCGGACACTTTTTCAGCGACCACAGCTGTCTGCGTTAGAGAAGTTTTACAGTGCTTAACCCGAAATCGTGGATTGAGATTGAAACTTGAAAATATTATGCACAGAATTAATTTCTATCTAGCATAACAAAATCCATAGACTGCTTGGTTTACATTTCCAATCAAAGCCGAATTCCCCCAAAAATCGAGAGAATGTCTATAAAATTTGAATCAGAGTACGTCGTTCTTGCTCGTAACTAATCATGGTTCACGAGATGAACACTCATCTTTGAAATAACAACGCAATTCAATCTTTTCATCATGGCAACAAAATTCTTTCATCAAAGTCCTTAACAATGATATCCCAAGATCAAAAATGGTAAAATACGAAATAAATTCATGTCTAGTTGCTCAAATCACTCATAATTTTTTTACTGGCCCAGTTGAATTAGATGGAGTGTGGACACTGTCTTGGTCCCGATAAGCGATCAAGCCTCAGGAGACAGGATATAAGTTATAGTGGTTAAAGGGAAGTAGGGGGTCTCAGTTTGCTTCTCGCCATCACAAGGATCCATTGTAAGTGGGGCGTATAATGCTACAATATCCCACCAGCAGCGGTGACATAATGTAAAATCATAGCATGCCAAGATACCAGAGACCTATATTCAAGGTTGTAGTAGTATATAGTGAGTAGAGATGGTATAGTATGGGAAGCCAAGGGCTTTATGAACTAACGTGGAGCCCTATACTGGGCAAACGATAAGGGCTAATTAATCTGGATATGCAGGATGGTGCATTGCACGATTAATCAGATTTGAAACCGCTTATGATCCTCTAACTCGCCAATTATAGTAAGATCTTATTTGAGAATTGATGTATGCATCAAGACATTGAAACTTCGAGTTTGATTGTAGCTAAAATCACCTTCAGTAGATCACTCGTAACATGAAAAATTGGTCATCTAATATGTCCGGTGGGCGATATTTCATTGAATGAGAATTTTTCTTTCATGAATTCGCAATATATGGGTGATTCTGAGATAACTTATGCATTTGATGTCCTGGCCTCGCATTCATATTAAATGACCAAATCTAGTGTATTATATTGAAAAGAAGATGTCCCAATAGTTCCGGGAGCGGATATAAGTTTAATGTGGACCTGAGCTTACCAAAAGTGGTCAAAATGTCCTTACCGTGTATGTCCTAAACTGGAGTTGCACATTTTAATCGAGTACTTTACCGAGATATTCGTTCAATCTCGGTTCCGTACCACTCAAACATCGAAGTTGGGTTATGAAAAGGTGATATTATGTACAAATCGAGTATCAAGTCTCGCTTCAAAATAGTCAAAACACAGCCGACATTCTGTCCTGGAATTTTGCAAATTTTTCGAATGCTTCTCGAAAATTCGACTCCGGGTCAGCGAATCGCTTCAAACGGCTCTATAACGGTGGTAATTGATTCTTAATACCCCAAAAAACGAAATCCTACCACCAGCGGAATGATTAATTACGTGAACATCTTTCCCACGCGATGATTTCCGGACAATTTTTCCGTTGCAAAATAAGAATTTTCCTTACCGTGCTCACCGGCTCTCGAACACTATGCAACGTCAAGGTCCAGAAATTTTTTTACAGTCTACTCTCACCGTAAAAATAGGCCATGTATTCGGAAAAAACGATCCGTTTCGATTTACGCCTTTGAGATCACTTTCTATGCCAAAATGTCCTTACCGTGACAAAAATATATCAAAAATTGCTCATATCTTTCACACAGATTGACTAACGGTCATGCCAGTCTGGGAATTGTTTTTGGATGCCAGATTAATTGAAAAACACCTATGAGCAGTCAGATTGCGGCTATATTTCAACTAGTCAATTTTTTGTCCAAATCCCGACCCCCGCCGTTTCTGCCCTCGAAATACCTGAGTTATCTCATAATCACCCATATACCGATGATTTACTAGCAAAATTTTACTTAAAAAATTCGAGATGGAAGTAGATTTACAGAACTTTGAGGACTTTACTCGCGGGAATTGCCAATTGGCAAGGTGTAGAAGTATATTCGAGGAGAGGGGAAAAAATTGATCAGGCCACATGAATAATTACGAATCATATCAAATACTTGGATAAGCTTTTGCGATTTATCTTCATCGGCACAGTTTTTCTGATATATGACATAGCTAGATATTAAATGTTCTCCGATATTGAACTATGTAAGTACCTTTAATAACCCCTCCTATAATTTAAGGTAAAGTGTGAGGAAATTCTGATGTGATTGAAAGAAATGAGATGTGAATACAGAAAATTTTTGGACTCCACAGTGATGTTGATTTAGCAGAGCCGGCTCTTCAAGGGAACTGGAGGAATCTGTCTAGATACTTACCGACAACTTTATTTGAAATTTCGATTACGATGTGACTTAGGGAGCGTACACACACTACGTGTCCGATGGGGGGGGGGGGAGGTCCGAGGCATTCATCATAAAAAATCACGTTGGAGGATGCTAGAGGGGTCTGATCAATCACTACGTGCCCGAAACATTTGAACAAATTCGACCTTTCTAATCGCAAGAGAGAGACTGCATCGTTATCCAAAGCTCTATATGGGAAAGTCATAGATGTATCACCGGGTGTTTTACTGGGCGCTACCTCGATGCTTCTTGCGAATGTTATTTCACCATTCAGGTAGTACATTGTGCATGTCAACGGTGATTTTTCTCGTGATCTAAGTATTACCCATGATTTTCATTGCTATCCTATGCAAATCACACGGAATATTTTAATCCATACTATGTGTGAGGAATATTGATAATTATTAATAATGAGTGAAATTGTTCAATCAAAGCTGTTGATGCATCAAAAAACCCGAAAAAATTCACCAAATTTATTTCCATTAGATGAATTACACCGGCACACAAAATAAAAAAAAGTATCTGTCCTTTTGACCAGACCTACTGTTCTTCATGTATTTTGGCACGCTGAATCCGAATCCGAGGTCGGTTTGGCCCGACTACTTCTTGTTTTCGAGAAAATCGTGCTATTCTGCGCTATTTCCACGATTTTCATCGAATTTTTCACGATTTTCTCGAAAACAAGAGGTAGTCGGGCCAAACCGACCTCGGATTTGGATTCAGCGTGCCAAAATACATGAAGGAAAGTGGGTCTGGTCAAAAGTACAGATACTATTTTTTATTTTGTGTGCCGGTGTTATATATTTTTTAAATTCTCTGATAGGTCAATTGCTTAAAAATCTCAAAAATTGGTAAATTTAGACAAACGAGCGTTGCGTGTCTGGAAAATTTTTGGTCGGAGCATCCAGGTATTTGTAGTTTTAGGTGCCCCCTCGCTTTTAGGAATAATTCCCTTTTCGACAGTATTACCAATCATCGCACTGCTTTTATTTGTTAGCGACCTCTAAAGTGACGAAGTATTATTCATTAATTTTTGTCTAGAAAGAATACTTTCTCTTCAAGGAAGCTAAAGGAAGGTCAGTTGTACGTTTACGACGGAGTTCAGGGAGGAGGAATCAGTCGCTGATCACGACTGATCACGAGGGGAGGGGGATAAAAAAAGATCGGTTTTGGGTCACTTTGTATGTGCACGCTCCTTGCTTAGTGATCGAGATTTTGATCGTTTTTACACATAAGAAGAGTTCCTGATGCTCAAAACCACTTGCGAGAAGGTTATCCAGCACGCTATTCCCATATGATTTATCTCAGTTTAAGTGCCGACAAGAACAATTCAAAGTACACAGAGCCCGTTGAATATAAAGTTGAATCTCGTATGATTTGATCATAAAGTAATTACACCGATGGAAGTAATATTTTTGTCTCCATAAAAGTTCTGCTGCGCGCAAATAATAGCAATTTTTAGACTGCAGTAGATAAAGACGAGTTTGGTCAGACACGTGAGGCACGCGTCTCGTTACTGTAATGTTTTCACAATATACCCCGCACATGAAAAGACCGAGAACCAGGTTTGACTTCCTGAATCATAGATACTTCTTGAAAGTATTGAATTTTTGTATCATTTCCATCAAATCAATGTAATCAGTGGAGACAGAAACATCAGCAAGTAATTTTGAAAGATAAATCATAAAATGCCCAATCGTGCATTGAATATGTCTTTACCCTCAAAGGAATCCGTGGCTTCTATCGTTGGATGTATCAAACGTTCTGTGACAGACAGCTGACAGGACTGAGTCAATTGCAGTTTCATTTGTGATATTCGAATCATTCCTCTAATTACAAGGTAATTAATCTAATATTACAGTTATTCCAACTATCAAATGTCACAGTTTATGAGATACGAATTTGATATTAGAGTAATGCACTTTTAGAATGAATGATGTTACACGTAATGAAATTCCACTGAATCAACACAATCATGAGATTCAGATTATTCATGTACTTCCGCATTTCTGCGAATAAGCAGATGATTGCACCGCAAATTTGACGATATTTCGTGAGAATTACTATTGCGCCGAGTTACGTCAAAGAGCTTTTGGCATATATTCGTATTTACTCTCGTGTCAATTTGAAGTGAAATAATCGTAGGACTACTAATATGATTAAAAAGCTTCACACTGAGCAACTAAATTTGTATAATAATGAGCCAAAGCCAGCCCATCTGCGCACATCTGATCACAGAACGAATTGTATCAGATTTCTAACACGGAATAAAAAGTCCAGCTTCAAACGAATCAATTCTTATTGGTAAATTTTTCCTCACTGTCTGAGTCATTAGCCCGCTCACTAAGAGCCTCTACATATGCTACATATGTAGACATACCCGAAAACCAATTTTTTTGATAACTTTACTTGGACACATCATAAAATTCTGAAAAATTTTTTCAAATATCTATGACGATGCCATCAATGTATTCCGACACCAACGATGTCTCTATAATATTTCTATACTTTATAAAAAATGGAAAAAAATGGAAATTTTTTAAATTGTAATTTTGCCATTTTTCGTAATTTTCTAACTAGTTATTGAATTTTTTCGTGTCAGAAAATTTTTCTGAAACTTGGAAGTGGGGTCCAAAGTGAGCAGGTTTATTCGTATTTGCCAATAACTTGCGAATAGGATAATCATGATCTGCGATTCATTGTGCGATATGCAATAAAATTACCCTCTCGGCACTCACCCCATAGGTGAGAAGGAAGAGTAGTATAGCTCCCATAGTAAGTCACCAGTTCACCACCAATGTTAAAAAGCACATGCGCAAGCACACGGCCACAACACCATTCAACTTCAGCATCGCCGTCACTGTGCACTTTGCTGTAGTGGCGCAAATCGGGCATTAGCCCACTCACGAAGCTCTTCCTATACCCTCTCTTTGCCTTCCTCTTTCCTCGCACAATTATTTATCGCTTTCTCGCTCACGGAGACAGTAATTTTCACCACGTATAGTACCCCCGGGATACCCATTTATACATTTATACATATATGTATATCCATGAAAATATATATGAAGTGGTATATGTTAGGTTATATACCAAAGGAACCCCAATTCCACAGCTATCTGACACTTTTTCCCATTTTTCCCGTGGGGCTCTTTATCTCCAGGCGGACAAAAGCATTTTTTGATCGTGTATAGTCTACATGTAGTCTAGTAAATGTAGAAATCATAATACAAGAAAGATGATGTCACGTTCTGAGGAATCAGATTTTGATATTGAGAGGTACGAGAATGTGGTCTATTATCAGCAAGTTTTCGGATATCGTTAGGGGTATATTTATAGGATAGCACGAGTTCGATAGCTCGTTTGATATTTCATGGGATGATCAAAGATCGACTTTGGGATCGATTTGTGGTGAGATACGAAACCGAATACGTGCCGGTCTTCTGTAATCGAAGTTCTTGAGGGAGAAGTGGTTTGATCACGTAGTTGTCTCCTTTGAAACAGTAACAGAGATGCAAAGTTCACCGGATACTAGTTCAGTGCAAATGAACTTTATAGAAATTGCTCTTCGCGGTCATGTTTTTAATTAGTGAGAACGAGCAATCGGTTTGAGAAATTATCAGGAAGATATGGGGCAAAAGATCAAGTTTTTCAATCACTTGAAAGCTTCTTCCGAGGAAAATTTAAGTCAAAATAACTGCAAGAAGGTTCGTCTGATGAGCTTCTTCAAAGAATGTAAAACAATTTCCCGTAAGAGTATTGGACTGTATTGGTCGGAAAAATATAGTTCGCTTCAATCTTCTTCCTCTAATCTATTAATACATTATTTATCATAATGTTAAAGGTGTACGTGTATCCGTCGGATAGAGTGGGACAAAAAATGGAAATTTTTGAAATATGTTACCCCTGAGCTTACATTTTTTGCCTATTAACACGTAGATGATACAAAAATTGTTTTGGGACTTTTATAAAGTAATTTAAGAGTGAAGCAAAAGCCCTGAAGTTCTCCAAAAAATGGAGTAAAGATGTCATTTTCGCGATATTTTTACAAGTAAATGAACACGTTCGCTGCGGCGGACCCCACCGGTGGGCCCTGCCGCACCTGGGGAAAGATCATCGATTTCGGCCTCCGCATAGCGAACGTATTAAATACCAGACTCTATAAGTGCCATATGCTTATCAAAAAATGTTCTCTTACGTATTTTGACCTGCTGAAAATGATCTCGGTAGTTTTCGAAAGCCAGGATAGGTGAAAAATTAGCAATGAGCAAATGATGGCGGGCGATTTTTGCCCTATCTCATGTATGGAGCTGCCAACCTCATGCACGGGTTTAATCTCACCTGTCATCATCTGCCCATAGCTAACTTTTAATGCATCCTAGCCTTTTGAAACCACCGGAATCGATTCTTGCAGGTAAAAACGTGAGGACAAACATAGCACGAAGTGGTTTTTGGTCGACTGAATCGAATTTTATAGAAAGTTATCAAGTTTACAGGAATATGGCATTTTCCGAAAATTGTCTTTTTCCCACTCTAATTGGTATTTCGCAATTTACAAAGATCCATTACTTCTGAGGCTTCAGGGTACCTGGTATCTGTTCATACGATCAAAAATACATTTAAAAAACAATGTTTGATGAGTGTTTGGCAATACGGCGGGGATAAAGCTTTGCACGCTGTAACTTTGCCTGGAAAATTAACAGTTCGGGCGCTCGGACAGCTGTTCCTCGCTTCGCTCGGGAAATAAGCCCTCCGCGCCCAGAACGAGCCTGCAAGCGCAGGCAATCATGATTTAACATCATGAGAACTCTGAAACCGCATTTAGATATTTGGACTCGAAATTTAAGGTTAGAATGATGGGAATGACATTTTTACTCTATTTTCAAAAATACTTAAAAGTTTTCACGCGACCCTGAAATCTCTTTTTAAAAATCCCAAAAAAGTTTTCCTCTATCCACGTGTAAAATGAAAGAAACATGTCACCCCGGGGGTAACGATTTCCATCAGTTTCCATTTTTCGGCCCACCCTACCCATGTAAAACATATTAAGTGTTCCATGAACATATAGGATTAGGGAATCCGTGGATTCCATGGTTATATACGATCATACATGCATTGAATCGGTTTCAAAAGTTGTTATTTTTTGTCTGGAAAGACGTGATATACCAATTTACTGATGTAACATTAATACTTCACGGTATTGATCGAACAGTACTCAGAAAAATCTTCCAAGGAAGTCATTCTTAGGTTTTGAACATTTGAAGTATTCAAGAGGAAAATTCCACATTAAATATCATTTTCCGTCAAAAATGTCACTTTTTTGGAACTCAGGACCCGACTCCTGGAAAGATTTGTTTCCAGTAGTATTAAGATTATTATCGTGACATTTTGATGTTAAAACAGTTTTGATGTTAGGTTTGAATCAGTATCAGTATCACAGCTTTCCGGAAAAAGAAAAAATGTTTGAAGCGGTTTTACGTATGATCCTACAATGATCATGCGGCATCCTCGGATTCATGATGATATATTATGTTCATGGAATCGTATCTTTTACTTGGGTACTGTCGGATGCAATCAAGACAAGAATGTGAGACTGAATATTCAGAATGTTAGAAACGCCAAGTCAGGCATCCTTGTGTCTGCCTTATTGCATTAATTGATTTATCTTGAACGGTAATTGGTCTGTAATAAGGTCTTGTCATCATAATCACTCGAAATGAAACACATGAATTATTCCGTAACTATGTTCAAGTAAACATGACGAGAGTGAGTAGAATAACTCGCCAAATGCTATCAAAATATTAGCTTAGAGAAAAGGTGTTCAATCAATCTGCAACAACATTATCATGAACACAAAGCCTTCTCCGGTTCTTCTGTTGAATCTCAATGTAGACGAAAGAATAACTTTCCGGAAGCTTTGTCTGGTGAACAAGCAGTTTTTCCAAGCGATTTGCATCAATTATCGTTCGATTCACGCAAAGTACATGGAAATTGAAATTGCAGCGGCGCAAAGCTCCAAGGTGGATTTTGCTGTCACGGAAAGTTTTTTATGCTTCCCCAAACTTATGCGCATCCGGACATTGAAGAAGAAAGTTCTTTTCATGAGTAAAACATGCGATGCATTAAATTTGTATAAAATCAAGCCATTCAGAATGATGCTTGCTTAGTGAAAAAATTCACTCACCTTGGGCGTAATCCTCCACAATGTTCTCATAGCCCAAGAATAAGTATCTCTTAGTAATGATCGAAATTTTTCCAGACTGTTTCAGTGACCGTCAGTGTGATGACTCTGACATTCATTTCGATTGACAGATGGTATGCGATCTGCTTCCCTCTCAGATTCAAGTCGACGACAAACCGAGCAAAGACAGCTATCATCATTATCTGGGTGATAGCCTTACTCTTTGGTAAGTTTTTTGAGAACTAAATCGTTGCCTCTGACAAAGAAAAACACGTCCCCATTTATATAAATCCATAGAGAGAATGATGGGAAATGTTTTTCTTCTTCGGGGCGATGACATAATCACAAATAACTGAAGAGTCCGTTTATTCAATTTTGATTCTCTGTGTTGATTGGTTGAACTACCTTGCATCGAATCATAGTTGGTTCTATTCGCAATCAAATATCTTACTTGAATGCGAACAATTTGATTAAAAACTCAAAAGAATTGTGAAAAATTAAAAAATTTACAATCAGTCTTTGAAATGTTGCGTGTAGTATGACTGAAACATTTCACTTGAGACGCCTGCATTCTGGTGCAAAAAGATTTGATCAACAAAGTGATGTTTTGAATTAGATTCTATATTGTTTTCCTAACTTCCAAAAAATTCGGACAATTTATTTTAACTGCACTCTCGGCGATACAATCCATTCGTACCACTATAATGACCAAAGTTAATAATTTGAAAATTATTTCATTGCAGATATTCCAGACTTGCTGATCATGCATACTTACCCCAGGCACAACTCTGACACAATATTGTTCACTCAGTGCGGTCCCAAGGGCTTAAGCAAAAGGATACTCAACGTTTTGTGGATGGTCAAATTTGTCCTACTATATGTTGCACCACTCGTATTCATGAGCTTCGCTTATTACCGAATAGTTCGTGTACTTTGGAGAAACGAAATTCCTGGCCACAATTGTAAGTTTTGTCCTCTATGGTCTATTTGATACTTCACTCAGTAACAATAACGGAGTGAGGTATATTATACATATTTTGATTCGGAGTCGTGAGTACTTTATAATAGGTACTACTAATGTATATTTGCAGTTATAGTGCAAAATTTACATGGAATGTAGTAAGAGAGTTGCGAGACGAAACTTCATCTCTTTTGCTTTCACCAATAGAAAGGGTTGTATTCGCGACAAGAGATTTTTCTCTGATCTTTTCATCCCAATCCATTTTTCATTGTAAAAATCTTCACTTACAGGGATTCGGTTTCCACCATTTTGTTCCTCTCGCCGAGATATTTTGATTATAGGTCACACTTTGTACTCCGCGATCATCCCTCCCATGCTACAGATTCATCTTTATCTGTCGTTGGCGTGTGTGTGTGTGTGTCTTTTTTTCGTGCGCCCATAGGCTGAAATTCATATGAGTAGTAGATGATCAACCAAAATGCGCTGGAAAAATTCACAGATCAATCTATCAAACACTTTTCGATTTATGAGTCTTAAAAAAAATGTCAAATTTTTCAAAAATTGATCCTTCTATACACAAATATTTTCGTCTTTAATTTTTATACCAAACTTCTGGTACCCTGAACAAGCCCTTTTCGGCTATTGTCCGTCTTCGTTAACGTTCATTCATCATTATGAAAATGAACTATTATCATCGTTTAAATTCTGCATCATTCACATAAAAACTCGTAATATTATTTTCTAATTCATTTAACGGAATTCCATGTCAACCGATCGATTCATCATAACAAAATGAACGTTCTGTTTAGCTTCCTGAAATTTTGCTTAGGGAGTCTTTTTGGGAGGTATTTGAAAATAATCAATACAAATTTTTGAAAAATTTACATTTCCAATTTTCTGAGACGCATAAATCGAAAACGATCTAATAGAATCTGTACATCGTTTCAGCACATCTGTCGATGATCATCTATCATCCAAATGCAAGTCCGTGTCTCTCAGTTCAATGAATGGTCATACTTTGGAATGAGAAAGCATTCTGCTAATCTCTTTTAGCGGCGTACTTTTTTTCACGACCCATTCAAGAGGTTTTTGCAAATCCAATAAATGTAATGACCGCTGATCGTCTAAAGCTAGAATTGACTATACAAAATTAACCCGAGACCCAATTTTTGCAGTTCAAAATCTTTTGAGGAACCATCAAAAAGATCAAATCAGTGCTTATGAGGCAATTTATAACGTTGCAGTATCAACTCGTATCATCAACACAAACGAGTTGAGCTCGCAGGCGAACTTTGGAAATCCAGAGGGTCAACTCAAGTCTCGAAGAAAAGCAGCCAAAATGCTGGTCGCTGTCGTACTCATGTTCGCCATTTGCTGCCTGCCAGTGCATCTCTTCAACATTGTGTGGTAAGAATAAGCTGTTTACCTATTGCAATTTTCACACATCTTTGTTTTTACTACTCAATTGAACTTTGACACAATGTCATTACCAAAGTAAACAAGTCATTGTACAGTGTTTGAAAACAAAATTTTTCTTGAGAAAAATTTCACTTTAGATCAATTTTCACTGATTTTGATCGAACCGTCAAATGCACAAGGCTGAATTTTTCCTAAAAACTGGGAAATGGACTGTATTTTTCTAGAACACCACATGAAAATTCAAGCTGAATCAGGTAGAGTCCATACAAGTCGATGCAGTGGGAATTTAGAGATGTTTCGAGCAGATTTTTCCCACAGAAAACGTCTCACTCGAAATCGAACCATCCGTAAAACTTCTCATTAGAGTCCTCTATGCTGTTTCTAATCTCAAAGCCGTAACTGGTTAATTTTAGTGTGATTCCAAGCTTACGTTATTATATTTGTCATTCCGTTGATATTTATAAATTTTTGTTTTTGAGTTCGAGTGAAATACTTCCTATCACGAGACATACTATTTGAACATCACAGAGTTCTGCCCCCCCCCCCCTTCATCGTTTTGCGCGGATTCCGGCATGAGTTTTCATTCAATGTTTCACAGAGATACAAACCATCCATCGGCTTTGGAAGAAAAATTAGCACACTCAAAAGTTCGATAAAAAACGAAGAGATTTCCGTTCAAACAATTCCAATTTTTCAAAAATTGAGTTGAAGACAAATTTTTCTGGAAGATCAGGTTTTAGGCCACTGTGCATCGATCGTGACAAATGCAAAAATTTATATCAAATTGATTGCATATCACCAACTCCCCTCGATACAATAAGGATGCTATAGTTGTGAACAACTTCCATGTAGGCAATTTCCGATGGGGCAAGTCTTTGTCATAGATGGTGATACTTTAATTCGATTCTTGCAACGGGCCGAGATCTTTCAGAAGATAGAAGAACGAATAAATAATGTATCCCATTATGTGAGCGACTTTACATCTTTCAATCTATCTTCTAGGGCCTTCATCAAATTTGAAAACTCTACAGCATTGAAGGCCATGAGCTGCCTCGTGCACTGGCTTTTCTACGCTAACAGTGCCATCAACCCGTTGATCTACAATTTCATGAGCGGTAAATATATGACTAGCGTTGTTGCCTCCTCTCTCGCAACCACTCGTTCAACTTGTAAATATTCTTAATATGTCAGAGACCCCGAGATGCTTCCGTAGTTCAAATAAATATGATATTTCTAAAATGATAGGTAATGGTCAATTGATGGTATTAAAAAGAGGTTTCTTATAGAGTTCGTAGAGATGACATTTTGTCGGACTTATGCCACTAACAGTTATAAGTACCAACCAGCTCGATTGGCCACCCACAAATCAACCTATCAATCCCACCCGCTCAACCATATCAACCTACCCACCCCACCCACCTACCGAATCTCCTGCGTGCCATCCCATATAACCTACACACAGGCATTTATTAAATTTTAGCTATAGCCGAGCACGAAACAGACCATCTCATACCATCCTAGATCGTCCCAGACCATCTCAGACCATTTCAGACTGTTCCAGATCATCCAGAATCGTTTCAAACCATACCAGAACATCTCAGATCGTACAAGACCGTTCTAGGCAGTTATGGACCATCTCAGATCATTCTCAAACCATCTCAGGCTGTTCAAGATCATCCCAGACCGTACCAAACCGTTCCAGAACGTTTCAGACTGTCTCGGGTCGTTCCAACCCATCTCAGAACGTTCCAGACCATCCCATATCGTTCCAGACATTACCAGAACGACTCGAATCGTACCAGACCGTTCTACAAAAAGTTACAGACCGTCTCAGATCGTTCCGAAGCGTTCCATGCCGTTCAAGACTATCTCAAATCGTTCCAAATTGTACTATCAGAACATCTCAAACCACCCTAGTTACCCCAGATGGTTTCAGATTGGACCGGACCGTTCCAGACTATTCCGGACCGGACCAAACCATCCATCTACCCGCCCACCTACCCACCCACTCACCAACCTAACCAATCATCGACCCATCCATGACCCATATGGCCACCCATCATACCTCACCCCTCCCACGTCGGCAAACTGAAACGCGTGATCCGGACAGACAAAGTTCGTCTGGGCATTCAATTATTATGATTTGGACTATTTTCTCAGGGTTCCCAAATTTTTCAGATTATCTTCATAAAAATCTGGAATACTAAATATACGATAATCTATCCGTTCAAACATCACTGCAGCAGAAAGAGATCAGGTTCCTTTGAACAGAGCTTGTGTTGCAGTCATTTAGTCATGTACAAGAAAATTTTCAGTTTTCCAAAAAGATAATCATTGTGAATATTTCCGAGTAGATTTGCATAAGTGCCAGTGGGGAAGAGGGCTCCATCATTTCAAATTCCTAAAACTGTATAACAGTTTTAAAATGTGAAAGACAAGAAAGAACGAAAGTACGACTAACGTACACACTCAATTGACTCCATTATACCCGTCTTATCTATACTGAAACTGGAAAGCCAACCGTCTATAATAATTATCGCAATGACAATTGGTCATGGCAGTTATATCGCATAAGTAGTACCTATTGCTTACACAACAGATTCGGAATTTTCTAGAATTTAATGTGCAAGGATCCTTACAAATTGATTATCGAATTATTCCGACTCGGAATTTGATGGGGCAGGAATGATGAGTTTATGGTACGTTAAACAATTACCGCTAGTGAATTGAGCACCCTCTTATTCAACCAGTTATACCCGCCAGATGAGGATAACAACAGAGCTCATTGAATCGACGTTCCCGCGCTGCTCCGCAAATAATTAGATTTTTCCACAAAGACTGAGTATGAAAGCAGGGATTATTAAACCTCGCTCAAAGTTCAAACTCATCATTTTTAGCGTTCGTTTCATGCAAGCTTGTCCCTTATCCTCTAACATACCTCACATCGATTTAATTTTCCAACCCAGAAGCATCCTTTTTCAGCAAATTCAAAATCGAGCTAGTTATTCTCAATCCTTACATATCCAACGCATACAATCTCTATCTCTGAGGATATCGAAGATAGCCAATTTCCCATTTACCCGAGTAGCTTAAAGCATTCTGCATTTCAATCAGCGTTAATATATTCAATTCCCGCAGCTGTGCACGGATATATACCGTCTACGACGACGACAAGAATCGATAGATCTATATGCTCTCTATCCATTTTCTACCGAAAGGTATCATAAAATCAAACGAATCTCGTATGCCTTTTATATACCATCTAACGAGAAAAAATTGCAACGGTCAAAGTTACTCGATTGATATCATCAGAGCCGCACTATCTAGTATGGAAGGAATTCAAAACGTCAAAGCCGATCTGTGTAACTTTTATAAAACTTCTGAGAGGCGTGGAAAAAAACGAGTTCAGAGAAAATGAACGGACGAGTATCTAGTTCGTTTGAAATTGTAATCTTGTTAAAAATCAGAATTCAATTCAGCCTCATGTTCACGCTTCCAACTGAGCAAGTGCACTTTGCTTATTAACTTCGATTCTCGGATGAGCCTGAATTATTTTCACGATATTTGGGGGCGGGGGAGGGGGGGTGGTGGAAAGTACGCTTGTTTGAAATGGAAAGCTTTTGGAACTCTGCTCATTCTGTATGTGGTCATGATTTTTCAGACAATTTTAGGATGCGAGTTGAATACTGACGGGTCTATTTCGATAGGTCCGAAATTTGCATAGGGTTTGTTGATTAAAAAGTGGTGGAGTTTGTATGATGTCAGTCGATAGTTTGAAGAAACAATTTTCAAATGTGGAAAGAATTTACTTTGGGCATTGTTTTAGCCTTTGTAAAGTGTATGTGATATTCTGAATGAAAGGAAATGTAAAAATGTAGGTTCACGTTTCGCTCTGCACAGAAATATTTGTGATAAAATATCATGTTTATCAAAAGAATTACCCAACGCGTGAATATCAAATATCTCTTTGTTTAGCTTGGGTATGCTGGTTGATGATTGCACAAAATAGTCGAGTTTGAAATGGGAAACTCAATCTGAAATTCTTTGAAATACAGAATTCAACAAATGGAACGAATTGATGAAGCGCAGTGACGTTGGGTTGTAAGGGTCTTACTCGTACGATATGATGAGATACGTCTGTACACGATGTGTGGTGAATATTCTCAAAAAATATAATTCATCTATAGTGACCTTCGCAGTTCTACTCAGCTCCTGAAACATTTCTTTCAATATAATCTTTCCGCAATTTTTCAGGGTTTAAATGCCTAAAACATTACAAAAAGTAACTTTCGCGCCTCGCTCACGAATTTCCTCGCTTCCGAGCGATTTCGACCCTCGTCTGCGGCTCTGACCAAAAACTAACCACTCCAGAAATGAGCTCACGGTGCGCTTCTAGAACAAAGAAGTTTGGCAAAAATGCCGAACAAATCTGAAAAAGTCATCTTTCTTGTTGAGACTCCGCGAAACAAGATCCAATTTTCAGGTAAATCGTCTCAGATTGTCTCATCAAGTGATTTTCAAATCAAGAATTCATCATACATTGCTTAGAGAGGGATTCGGTGACTCCCCGTTTTCTTCGCATCAGATGATTTGCTTAGATTAATCGCAGAACTCAAGGAACTTGCAATACCACAGAGAAAGCATAAGTTTCTCGCAAGGAATCATGCACTTTTTGCTATTTTTTAGAATTTTTTCCAGTATCATTAAAATAGCCTGAGGTTCTCGATCAATTCAACTAAGACATCTTGTAGGTAGATATTCAAAAAATCTATAAAGAACTATTCTTGACATGTTTTTGCTATGACTATGACCTATGACCACTTTGATTTCTGAGTAATAGGCATCTTGCATTTTTTTTGACCCCCCAAAAAAAAGGTTTGGCAAATTTGAGCAAATCGAGATGAGTAAGGTGCAATTGGAAAGAAATTCCCAAAAATTGTTTACAACTTGCGCAAATTATTTGAAAGTCAGACGATTGTGTCACACGGTGCAAGTCATCCTACTGTCAAACAATATGCGCAAGAGAAAGAAAATTTTTGGGATCTTTTCTTCAATTGCACAATACTTGTCTCGATTTGCTCGAATTTGCCAAACCTTTTTCTGGAGGGATCAAAGAAATTGCAAGACGCCATACAATAGCGGCAGTCGACGATTTTGTCGGAGTGACGTCACACAGTGCAAGTCATCAGACTTTCAAACAATTTGCGCGAGATGAAAACAATTTTTGGGGATTTTTTTTCCAATTGCACCCTACCTATCTCGATTTGCTCGAATTTGCCAAACCTTTTTTTTGGGGGGTCAAAAAAAATGCAAGATGCCTATTGGGAGAAAGCCTTGCGGAAGCGAAGAAAACGGAGAATCATCGAATTCCTACATAAGCAATGTATGGTAGATGCTTGATTTGACAATCACTCAATGAGACAATTTGATACGAACCAAGGGAAAAAGATTCCCAGTGCCCCAAAACAGCCTGACGAGCGAGGTGCATACACTATTTTTTGGTATCAGGGCGACTAAACGCCAATTTTCTGATTCGAGCTGGCAAGAAAAATGGACGTTTAGTCGCACTATGCCAAAAAACCTATTTATACCACTCGACGCGGAAACTGCGTGTTTCCACGTCGAGTCGTATAAACCGGCATATGCTATTTTGCAATTTTGTAGGAACTTAAATACGCTGGGGAAATTGCAAGAAGCTATTTATAGCCCAAGACCAGACAATAGTTTTCGACACGCTGTGCGGAAAAGTGTCTCTTTCGTACTGATTTTAAACTTTCTCGCACAGTTTCTCGAAAAACACAGTTCGATACGTGAGTGTAAGACCTATTTTTCCACCTTTGTGTCGAAATGTACTATTTTGCAAATCGTTTTTCTATAACGATATCTCCTTACTTTCATTGACATCAAAGGAGGAGAAGGTAACATGCAATTTTTTGCATTCTGATGCTTGAAAATGAGAGACTGGCAGGACTGGAGAAGGGTGCTTACAAGGCTATTTCTTGTACTTCGGATAGGTATAACCCCATTTTAGAGCGAGACCCTTTCTCAATCGCGATAAAAAAGTCATCAATCAATTTAGAAATATGATGAGAAAACTTTAAAAAATAGATTGAGCAAGCGTGTTGCATTCTCACTATAAAACCTCTCAAATGATTGATAAGTTACATTGAGATAAATTCAGCAAGAATCAGTATTTAAAGAAATCTTTTCGTGTACTAATTCACCTATAACTCACTAATATACGATTGTCTGTTCCCATTTCTGTCATCGACGATGAAATATGCATCTCCATCATCAACGTGGGTCTCATCTAATCTATGAAATACCTCTGCGATCCAAATTCAATCGTGGCTCCACCATACACACCAATTGGCGTCATATGGAAATAACAGGAAAATTTCGTCGAGAGTTCAAAAGGACGTTTTGCTGCCCACGAGTCCCAGGCTCCACGCAACTTCATAATCTAGGTCACAACGTTGGTCACTATCGTTTAGCAGGTAATAATAACTAAATAATTCAAGTAGACAATTACTTTCACATCCATAAAAATTAAAATAATGAAAAATATATACTTGATTTTTCATAAAAACGCAGCATCGGCTGGCAGATCATCTCGCTCTCCGCCATCAGCTCGTCCTACCAGTAGTCGTTTCATCCTTATTCGGCAGAGCAGCATAAACAAAAGTAGCGTCTGAGCCGAGGCTCCGGGTGCACCCGATGTATTAGATGCACCTGATGTTGAGTCCGAGTTCGAAGCTGCGTGTGATGCATCTCCATCGCAAGAATCTGATATGCTGTAAAAGTATAAATTAACCAACAGCGCGCTGCCAGCCGCAATTTGATTGTCCTTTATATCCGTCGAGATGACCGATCTCATGTCGGACCGCTTCGCACAGGTTCTTGCAGCAGATTCACCGAGTTAGTAATTTCTGGTAATTCTTGTTTCAATTTATAATCCTATTTATGATTATTCCAATTTATTTTCAATTTCGTGATCAAAGCACAGGATGATAACACGTATAACTAGGTGCGTTTGTTTCAAAGTCGGCTTGTCACGTAGACCTTCGTGCTGTTCCAACACAAATGAATAATTCATCATTACTCAATTCATTTCTTCAATTTGCGTGAATCTATGAGTGAGAGATAATCAAAACTTCCATGACGAATTTTTACGACATGATTTTATAGCAACTCGAATTTCCAATTATATAAATTTTCTTATTTTACTCAGAGATTTACGGTCTAGAGAGCCCAATTTACATAACATTATCATTATCGCGTGTAATGCATAGTACAATGGAGTCCGAATAAGACGAAATGACTGACGAGACGAATCTACTTTTTTTGGTCCCATTTCCCGATAAAACATGTTTACTGATCCGCTTTCACCGAAATTTATCCAATACGAGGGGAATTTTCTAAGTGCTTGAGTTTTGTCTCAAACACACTTCAGCACTATACTCGATACACTTCTCACTTTCTGATATTGTTAATAAATTCTTTCCATCCGTCATATCATACCATGAATTGCACAAAATGATTTCATTGTCTCAATTTGTCTCGTACAGATCAACATCCAAAATAAAGTACCGTGGCTCCCGAGGGACAGATTCTTCAGTCAGAGCTGCAATCTCGCTAGTCAATGACCTGAAGAAACGCGGAGAATGTTGAAAGAAAGTGACCAACCACCATGGACGTGTACGAGAGTGGAGTGGCATCGGATTTTCAAGTTGACAGCTGCTGTTGATGAGTAAATCCTTCCAAAAATGTGTTCAATATTGTGATCAAACACGGATGACAAACAGTTAAATGAGCTGTTGATAACTTTAAACGACTCTATAATGTCAGCTTTTGAATGATACTGTAATTTAAGAATACGCATCGAACCATGTCCGAAATCTATATACTGTGACAACATGAAAATAATGAGATCCGATCGGGTCATTTACTGTATATGTTAGATATAAGAAATGATCATATATATCGGTGAGAAACATAGTTTCAGTTTCAGTGTAAGTGTTATCTAAACCTCAAATGTTCTTTAAGAAAAACGACTCTCAATCTGTGGGTTGTAAATACATATGAAACAGACGAAAGTGAATTTTGGAACCATTTCATGTATTGAATTTATTTACAATGTACAGTATGGATTTATTTAGTTTGACATATTTGAATTATAGAAAAACCTTCAGTATAAGAACCTGCATGTGTATGAGGAAAAACTTTTTTCGCATAAAGCAGAGCGAGGAAAATGCATTTCTTCGTAAACGAAAATAGTTCCGTGACATCATAGCCAAAAAATTTAGTTGCATTACCAGATGCATTTGATCAATTCATCAATTTTCGATGTTGTGATTGAACAATTATTTATACAATATAATATTATCTTTTATCATTACGATCTTATATTTTAAAAAGATCCAAATATGCATCACTAGCATTTCTAGTGAATCCATTATTATAAGCAAGATTTGCGTCAGCAAATAAGGACCCACTACATACAGTACTTTGACACGCACCAATTCAGCACATTGCCACTGTGAGAGTAACGAGGAAAATTACAATGATGGTCACTAAGATTTTGATAAGTTAAAGGCTATTCAAAATTTTCTCCACTATGTATCGATTTTTACTCACAATCAGTCAAGCAAATCTTTTCTACTGACATTTCAAAGTGAGACTCATATGAGGCATTTGATTTTGAAGCCATATCCTAGTAAAACAATTTAAATTACCCAGCATCTGCTTGAGTAGTTCACTTCATTGCTTAATTATTCCCTCATACATAAAAAATTTCATCAACTTAACTCTCATTCAAGAGTATGCAGAAATGGGTATCTAACATAAAGCGTTTATGTATATAGCTCCTCCGCTCTATTTGTACCAAATATTCAAAAATGAGTAACTAAAATTTACTCTGATGAGTGTAAAAAGTATTATAATTGTTATGCACAGATGATCTTCTACAAATAAAAATATAAGAAGGCAACTTTCATTCTTTCCTTCTAATGAACTTGTTTCAAAACGTATTTACAAGTCCCATTGGTAAACTGTCTTTCCAACAGGTTTAATTTTTAAAAAATTGAAATGAAAATATTAGCTCGTGTTGCCTACGCGGCAACACTAATGTCATAATTGCGACAAGCGAAAACTTTTTCTGATGAGATTTCACCTCAGCATAAATCATGAACCACGAGAAATGAAGCAGTTATTATGCAATTCAGCCGGCTATACGAAAATGGTAAGTATTATAAAAGAATAATTATTTTATAGATACCCTAAGATGTTGGCTTCTAATAATCTGTACTCAAATAGCTGCTCCTTCAATTGCTGCACACTCTTCAACTTTGCAGTCTTTTTCACTATCACTTTTTTCTATTTCAGTTTTAGCCAATACGTCTATCATCATTTCACTCACTTTCACAGACAAATCTGCCGAGATCATTTCTACTGCTAAATCTGACGATTTCGTATCTTTCGTTTGTTCACTAGCAGGCGTTAATATTTCACCAGGGATTATTTCTTCAATTTTTTTCGAGTCGGTTACTTCAAGCTTGAGCTCACTGTTTTCTTTAACCACATCTGTGTCTGCAAATTTGTTGGGAATAGGTTCTTCAATTGCCTGTCGAACATCTTTCACTTCTATATCATTCTTTTCTTTGACAAAGTCACACAATTTATCATCAAGTTTTGGATCTATCTTTTCCTCTACAGCATCGTGGAACTCTTCTTTTTCATCGTCTTTACAATCTGTCGTGGATTCTATTGGGATGTGAGCTGTTGTATCACTTTCATTTAGTTGTGACGGTTCAGTTTCTGATTTTTGATGGGTTGGTTTATTTTCGCTCTCATCTTTCGACTCTTGGGATTCTTGCGGTTTATCGGGTACCTCAATTTGCTGCTCTACTCGACTCAACTCCTGTCCCAATTGGTTCTGGTCAGATTTCTCAGGCTCTTGACTTTTTACAACATGTGAACTTTGCACTGGTGAATCATCTACTTGTTCCTGTTGCTGCTGAGGCTCACTAAGCTCTTTACGTGTCTCTGATACTTCTTCAACTTGCAGTTCTTGTTTCGGTTCTTCTATTCGGTTCTCTATGTCATCAACTTGTTGATACTGCTGTTGATGCTCAGCAATTTGGAGCTGTTGCTGTTCTTGCTGTTCTACAGTTTGCAAATGTTGCAGAGCTTGTTCTCTCTGTTGACGCTCTCTTTCTTGCAGCATCATCAACTCTTGTTGCTGCTCTTGAATCAACTGCTGTTGATGTTGTTGCAATTGCTGTTGTACAAGCTGTTCTTGCTGCTGTTGATGCTGTTGCAATTGTTGTTGTACAAGCTGTTCTTGCTGTTGCAGTTGTTGTTGTACAAGCTGTTCTTGCTGTTGCAGCTGCTGTTGAACGAGTTGTTCTTGCTGCTGTTGATGGTGAAGTATTTGCTCTTGCTGTTGTAGTAACTCTTGCGATTGTGACAATGGATGAGATTGTCGACTGCGCGCTCGAGTATTAGGAGTTAGATGACCATCCGGGGGCGGTAATATTGGTATAGCAGCTTTAGGACGTCTAAGAGGTGCTGCTTGTTGTTGCTGCTGTACTGGACTATAATATGTGCAACCCTGAGGTTGATAAAGTCCGACTTCTTGAGGAGGAGGTACTGTCTAAAAGATGAATTAAAAGACACATTACAAACTTATCGGGCGTGACTTGATGGTATTCATATGTATTTCTGTATTCGGGTATTGTGATCAAGTCGAGGGATATTCATTTGGAATCACTTTTGGAGAAAACGAATGACGAAAGTGTGAAGAACTATTACAATCTTTACAAATTCGTGGAAATTCTCATGTTATTAGAAGCAGCTTGAGTTCATATGACACAAAAATTGTAGTATGAATTGTATTGCAATATATTGAGATTGATGAGCGATATGGTATTCTCAAAATCCGGATGTAAATGTCAAAATTCTCAAGATGACGAAAAAACAACACAAAATAATTTCATTTTCACTTCTGCCATCTTTTTTTCTGATTGACGGATATCAGCGTGGACGAGTAGTCAAAGATGCACTACACGTTATTAATACTAAACATCCTCAGCCAGTCGGATTTGGCACCAAACATTTTGTCCTGCATTTTGTCTAAAACCAACTTCTGGCCTCCAGAATGATAGTATAATGATTAAAACACCGAGTACTAGTTTAAAAAGGGCAAAGAAACATCAAAATTAGAAAATGGAAAAATTTTCGATTTTCATTTTTTTCTCCGAAACAGGAATTTTTCAGGGGACGATCCGTGTGCCAATATGATTACACAAAAAATACACAAAAAATTGACTGAAATTTTTCAGAACGGAATCCCGGAAACCGTGTTCGTCCAGTATTCTGAATATCTACAGTAAGCGGTTTAAAGGGAAAAAATTAAGATTCACTAACCGGCACTGGTGCAGGATTGTAGCTTTGGTAATTTGGTGAAAAAATGGGCCCATTTGGACCAGCCACATAATTTATGATATTGGGTGGCGGCTGTTGGGGTGGAATGAATTGCGGTGGTGGAACCAAAAAGGGCGGTGGAGCATAGCTTGCTGGCTGTGGTGCACCTGGCGGAGGTGGTAAAGGCATTACTGGCTGACCAGGAGCAGGCACTGGTGGAGCTTGCGATTCATATGGACCAGGTGGGTATCCTGAAAGAAAGAGAACCAGAGTGTGAAGAAAATACACCAAATATGAGGGATTGAGCCATGCAAACACAATAACGTGCAAAACTCATAGACAGCAGAAACGCCTGCAAACATGCTGGATGCATCAAATCAGATATCATAATTCTTTTCTGTTTTTTGAGAGTAAAGTCTCAAGAGAAGGAAGACCACTTGGTCAGTTAAAATTTGATGGGAACTCACAAGCAGCTGAGACACGTCGATTAATCGATTTTTTAATTTTACCAAAAACACTCTTTTTATATGATTGATATGCTGGTACCAAGAAACCAATTGGCAAAAAAAGATATCGCTTCATTCCATTACCTAGTGATGTTATTTCAGGTCAAAATATAATATAAAAGCATAATTCGCTCGAGTTGTATGGGTACGTACTGTTACGCATCAATTCGGCATAATAAGGAAATGATACTTTTATCTGGGATCAATCATCACCAAAAATGAATTTTTTAAACGAGGGATGAGCAATTCCCATGCAACATGACTACAATCGCAAGCATAAGCTGGAATCAACTGCCCGCGCAGCTGCGTGTAAAATAAAGTATGCACTCAAGTTCAGATGGGTAACACTACAAGGTGAACCTTGCAGCTCTCGGGCTACAATCACCATGCCTTGCAAAATTTGATTGCACGAAAAATGGTGACAACTATAAGGGAACATGAAAATTCAATACGAAATGCATTAGATCCACGAGACCTGGAGACAACAAACACTCGTAAATGCAGCGCGATATAAAATTTTGAGCTGCGTTCACCGAACAATAAAAAAATAAAAGTCTACTAAGCTATATCATCATGCTGAGCTAGCATCTTGTGACTTAAATTTTTATGACAGTTCATGAGAAACTCATTGCCGAAAACGTTTTCAAACGAGCAAGGCACTGCTATTTGCCTAATTACATGCTTCAAACTTGGACAACACAAAAAATTTTGCTATCGGCACCTTAGCCAGTTCTTACCTGGAGACTCTAAGACTGCTCTTGAGCTTCCAGCTAAATGAATTGTGTGAATATAGAAGATTGTGTTATTACGACGACCATAGTTATGTTCAATTCAAATGTCAAAACGATCTCAGTGTTGGATTTCAGGGAATGTTTGAATTTTTTATTGGTCAAAAACATGACTTCAAAAATCTGATTTCACAATGATATTCACTCTGAGAGTGAACTTCGAGATGGCATTGCACATGTCAAGATAAAATCAGATTTTTCAACTCAATGTTTGAGAATATGATTGATTGGAATTTTTGTTCTTAAGAAATTTTTTCAAGTTTTGTTTTATTTCTGTACTGATTTGGATTTTCCTGAGAAAATTCCATTTGAATTTGGAACAGTGGAAGGAATTTCACAAACTGTGGCTCATAGAATTATGAGTTCTTACAGCAGGATAATTTAGTGGCACTAGAAAATTTCATTTGGTGTACCGAAAAACGTTGTAAGTGCAATTGCCAAAATACTACTCAGAATGCAATGTAACTATCAATCAAGGACTGTGGAAATCTGATATTATAAAAAAAGTTCATCAGAAGCTCGATGATGGACGGTGGAAAAGAAGCCATACATTGATCAACTTAATTATATCAAGGCAGGTTTCGTGTGACAAAATTAATCTTACCTTGAGGAGGAGGAGGATAGTATGTGTGTTGCGGAGCCGGTTGATAATTTGGCTGCGCTGGAGTAGGAGGACCTTCAGTGATGGGAGGTCTTTGACGCAAACTCGAGTAGCGTTTTGGTCGATTGCTTGTTATATCTTGTTGCGTGGATTGAGATGCCTGTGGAGAAGGCTGTGCTTGACCGGGTTGCGCGTGTGGTTGAGCCTGGGAATGAGTTGGCTGCATTCTTGGAGGAACTGCATTTGATGATTGCTGACTAGATGGTTGTTGATAGAAATGCTCTGTAAATTTATAACACACAAAGTCAATACTAGCTGTTGACATGAGTCATATGTTTTTTATATAGCAATCATGCCTTTTGACACTTACTATTTTGCCTAGATGCATGATGATAAGGTGGACTATCGGAGGATGCATTTGCATGCTTCATGTCATCAACAGTTTGTTCTGGCTCTACATTACTTCTCCTACCCTCTAAATTTGTTGGTCCAGGTCTCTGTTGAGTTCTAGGTTTTGATTCAATTATCCTGGTTCCAACTGTATTGTTGTTAGTGCTGGCCCTAAAACCACGTCCTCTTCCTTTACTTGGTATGACACCCACAGATTCTTGCAGATGCGATGGCTTTTTATTATCCCGGGAAACATTCCTTACGAGAACAATTTTCTCGCTATCATTAACAGATGGGGAACTAGTTTCATTTACATTGTGTATAATAGGCGAGTTTTTAGGTTTGTTCCATACTGAACTATTTCGATCGTTTGGAGATTGATTCTCGTTCCTGGAATGAGTGTTTGAAAATTTATATTTTACTGATGGAGGGAATTCTCTAAGTCAAAAAAATGAACCATCTATGATAAGATGGTACTCACACTTGGCTATTAGGAACCGGCTTTGAGCGAGTCCTTTGGCTCTCAGTTTGCTGTAGTGCAGGGAAATTTTGTGTTTTATTAGGTGGTACTTTGTTTTTATTGCTGTACCATGCAGATGTGATCACTGGTTGGTCTGATTTTTTATCTACATCCTATAGAAAAAATTATGGAAAGGTTATGAGTAAATGTCATCAGAAGGTTACCTATTTTCTATTCAGATGCCAATACTCTAAAAGATATGAGTGGATTCACATAAACATTCACTCACACTGTCTTTTGTCAGAGATGGGAATTCTTCATCAGCTCGACCACCCTTCTTGAAATTGGGTTTATGAGGAGGTACACTGCCTGGTATTTTTCCATAAGCATCTTCATCTTCCCAATTGCGAGTGTATTTGTTAGGGCCTCGGCTGTTGGAAAAAGAAGATGCTTGAGGTTAATTTATTGTAGCAAGCATGGGGAAATTCTTGAAATGAGCAGATCAATGTCCAGGTCTTAAGAAAGCTATGGTCACAATTACTGGACCAGAAGAGATTCTAACTTTCAAAAGCAATAGTGAAATTGGTATACTCTTGTTCTCTTCCATCATTGTAACAAGTCTCTCACCTCTTTGTTCCATCATTCACAAAAACACAAATACAGTTTTCATGAATTCTGAACGAGAGAAAATCTTTTATCATGCCTCTCATGATTGATTTATTTTAATCTTTGATTCACTCTCTTGATAGTACCTCAGAATGAATGCAGACTAAAAACTACAGCTATATGACATTAAAAACTGTTTTTAAGCATTTTTAAGCACCATTTCATTCACACGTAAGGATTTCAACATAAATAATGTCATAACTTTCAATCATTGAGGGTCAAGTAGAGTCTCACCATAGTGATTGGCAACCAAAGTAGATTTTATGTACTTTTGTGACGGATAGAAGCTGAGAACTTTTTAAAAATCCAACCCCATCATGTTTCGTAGGATGGCAGTTTGAGTTGAACAAAATTGCATGGATGGATAAATCAAGAAACAATCATACCCATATCTTCTTCTTCTCCGGGCTCTAGGTGGTCCCTCTTCATTTCTTATGTCATATCCATATACAGCAATCAATTCTGCATGGCTTTTTGGAGCTTGTTCTGCATCATTATACCTATCATGATTCCACTTATCCTCTTTATCTTTCCAGACTTTCTTCTCTTTCTGTGGATCCCTTTCAGGTTTCTCCTCCGGAGTTTCATCATTGAGTTCTTCTGCAGTTCTATCATCGTGCTCATAAAATGTCCCTCTCTTAGGAATGTACTGAGGATTTCTTCGATCTTCATCATCATCCAATTTCTTTTGCGGCTTTTCCTCCTCTTGGCCATCTCCACTTTCTCTTTGATTTTTGTCTTGTGAGTTGGAATCTGATTCACTACCGGCTGTATCATACTCTGAATCATGTTGTGTCTCTGTGGGTTCACTGCTCTGTAAGTTGAAGATTAATCTTTTAACTTTGTGGACTAACATCAGACAAAATTAGTTGCATCCAGCATCTGTATGGAGCATGTGAATCAATTGCTGGAGCAACAAGGATGTATTATTTGATCTTCATTCATTAAACTAGAAAATTCTTGAGTCATTTTGAACTTTGTGCAGGAGTCATGCAGCTATATCGAATTGCAGAAAGTTACAAACAAGGGGATAGAGTATCAATCTGGTTGAAACAAAGTATATATGGTCAAGGAGCATGTGAGGTTTAGTATTAGAAATGCCAAGTGACTTGAAATTGATAAGTATCTTTCTGTGCCAATGCAATTCTATCCGTGGAATTTGATAAGAATTTGTCGATCACCAAGTATATAGTTGCGCAAATATCAGAACTGGGCGGACAATACTTAGTCGGCAAAACATCGTGAAATGATGCAACGCGAAAGGGCGGCCATGTATCAGCGGTCAAAGCTCTTTCATTCGGGCCAAGGGTAATATAGACATGCCGAACAAAGCTTTGAAGAGGGCGAGGCTCGCTAATGAAATATACGCAAATAAAGAAATTGAAAATACGTAAGCGAAAAGTATCAGGAATCTATACCTGCGTCTCTTTCGTGGTGTTGAGCTCGTCGAAAGAGTCGGACATGTCATCCGAGGCACCGGACCTCCTTCGACGGCGACTGTCCATTTTACAAACAAGATATTATACTGATATTGTAGCAGCCGTTGCAGATGACCCCCGGGAGGCTGACAAATCGAAGAAACACCTAATTCTGGGCACGCTGCAATAACGGAGCAATTTTTTACTTGGGAGCAAGATTGCCCGGAGCTCTTGGAGCGGAAAACTTCGCAAACTACTGCAGCAAAACTGTACGAAGTGTGAACGATGAACTGCAGTCCCCCAACCTAACCTGTAAATGCGGTTCTCATCTCATCATGTGCAAAAAATCTGCGCAAAGACCACGCGCGAATTTTTTAACTTTTTTTGTGCAGATTATGAATCGGGTTCAAAAATCTTCTAAAACCCTGGGTGCACTCTCGATTTTTGCTCGTTCTGTGACCAGATTATTATTAATACTTTGATGCAAATTCTACGAACGAAAGATGATTTCAAGGAGCTCGTCCAGTGTCTAGATCAGATATTGAAGCATTTTGAGTCTAGAATTTTTGAGATTTTGAGGTAAAGAGTATAGCTTAGTCGATCGGATTATTGATCGAACAGCTGGGAATTATCATTCAACCGGGGAAGTTTGACGTGTTATGTTATGTTCCTCAACACTGGTCAACACGTTGCCCTCTTACCCTGACAGTTCATTGGTCGTCAGTATTCCCGAGTTACTAACGATGTTCACCATTGGTCGAATTGTGCTCCACTAGTAAAGAAGCACGTCTGCAACTTCCATCAAAGCTCGAAACTGTCATGAAAAAGTGATAACCGATACGTAAACACGATCATATTATAGTCAGCGGCGATAGTAAAACCTGTGAAAATTTATCGAGTTTTTGTGTAAATTCTTGCTGAGTATGATTATCTATTGAACCAACAAAATATGTGAAAATTAACCCTTTCATCGAGACTCGAAAATGTCTACCTGGCTGTGCACCTGCCTATCGTCTCTTTTCCTCGCTGATTTCTTCGTTTATGGATTGGGTTACGATTTGAGGGCTTTTGATGATACTATTCTTTATAGCATTAATTGGCCTGGGAAGACCGGAGCCGATTTACTCGTGAGTGTAACCTATTTTATCCTTCATTCAGATATTGATTATGAGGTTATAACCCTTAGAGCATTAAACTTGTTCTACACAGAAGTAGATTGAAAGACTAATGCAGTAGTATTTGTAATCATTCTCTCCTGATTCCATCTACTGAAGTATATTACCTCTTGATTGCTTCGATGCATCAGGTCCTTAATGAATCAATAACTTTACTCTAACACAGACAACAGCAAATTTAATCCATTGTATGACTTATCCAGGATTCTGAAACAAATGCAGAGCCGTACACAATAGTATCACCCAATAACGAAAAATATCAGTGCTTCATACCTGCCCTAGTGGAACCAGAGAATGAACAAGAGGAAGAATACAATGGACCCAGTCCCATTGATTTCTTGTCTCTCTTATTCAAGCAAAACACGTGTTCTTACAGGGTATGTCATCTTGTTTCCTCTCTCTGAGAATCTGAGATATACTTTTGGCCACTATGCCCAATGTGGTCAAAAGTATATCTCAGATGTGATGAATGTAATGTAATCAGAAGTTCTTTTATTATTTGTTCAACTGTTCAACTGTAATTGATCGTACGTTTATCTGTGAATCAATCAATGTCATAATATTTTCTATCACATTCCAGTTAGAATCATATTGGGCTTATGAGCTCTGCCATGGAACATACATCAGACAGTACCATGAAGAGCGAGATGGAAAAAAATCTAGAGTGCAAGAATTTTACCTGGGAAAATTTGATGCACTCCAGAAGATGGAGCTGTCAAAGAAATACCATCTTCTTGCTGAGAACCCAAATAGAAAAGCTGAAATCCCAATGAAGAAAATTGATGGAGTTAATATGCCTTATGTAGAAATGGAGATGACTGATGGAACCATGTGTGATTTGAATGATAAACCTAGAACAACCAAAATCATCTATGTCTGCTATCAACATGGCAAGCAAGAAATACATTCAATCAAAGAAACAGCAACTTGTGAATATGAAGCGGTTGTTCTCACACCACTACTGTGTAATCATCCTGACTACAAACCTCAAGACACTGGAGAAAACAAGATCAATTGCAGACCATTAGATGATGCTCCCAAAAAACCAAGGTCTTTGACTTCTTTGGAAGCAGAAAGTTTCAAATTGAGACAGCAAAAAGTTTCGGTAATGTATTGAAATAATAGTCAATATGAATGTTCCTCCCTACGATGCCAATTTAGCTTCTAATATGAAGACTTTTTCTAAATTATCTTGATATCTTTCCACTCCAATATTAATAATGCTTGTGTACTATTTTTAAGTCAGAACTAATTACAATAGAAAAGAATGTCTTCAAATGATTCCCTTGAAACTTTTCATTTATGAATACTTGTGAAAGAATGCCTGCTGATTACTTTTTGTTCAGGATGAGAAGCCACAAAAAGTCTATGCAATTTTCCATGTTAAGGACGATCAGGTTAGAAAATTTTTTGCATCTCCAATTGGGTGTACCAATCTTTCAAAATTCTTCTCATTTGGGAATGGACGCTTTCATCTCAGCTGCTTTCATCTAGTCTACTTCTTCATCTGATTTGGATATCCATTTTACTTAAACAATCTCTATGGAAATGGTCACTTTGTACTAACATCTACTCATTCGTGAAATTCATCAACATCTGATCTTTACTAACATGTATATCCAATTTTAGCTCTCTATTGACATGCAGACAAACCAAACTCAGAACATTGCAAATCCATTTCACATTATTCAGAAAATCAAGTTGATAAATCCAAAGCTGCTTGAGCAGTCAATCTTGTGTCTTTAAAACATTCTCATCAAATCACACATATCAGTCAATTTTGTATACAATGCTGTTGATCTTTCTTTACGGGATTAATGATGATTTGTCCATAATCTTCAATACCCAAGTCAACACTGAAAAAATCGAAAATCAATTCACACTGCTCTGATTAGGATTTGTCCATATTTCACCAAATCAAATGTACAAGACTGATGTGAAATGTGTACATCTTTGCTAAGACTTTGAAGATGAATGTCGATGTATATTCAATGTAATCAGATCTCTGCTGTCGCACTGCAAGAAATGATATATCTTCGCCCTCATAAATGGAACATACATCTCGTTTATTTCATACTCTATGCTTACTATTTAAATCATAACTGATGAATACATGTATTACAAACGTAATATCCTTGTGCAAGTGAACATTTGAATTTTTAATGATAATAGGATGGACAACCAGAACTACGAGTAGAAATTCGTCCCATTGACACGGATGGGAAGCATTATAAACTGGAAGATGCTTTAAATCCCCTTGTGGATCAAGAAAATAATTATATTAGAAGCAGTTCGGGAGAAAATTTCTTGAGTGGGCAACATTGTTTAAGTGGAGTGAGTTCATGTCTTCTCTTACTTAATCAGTACTTTGACCAATCATATCATTGCAATGTTGTAAAAGAGTGAACAAGCTCTTTGATACATCATTCCCAAGTAGATCTTCATCGTGATCAATTTTTTACAAATAGGGAACAGGCTGGTGGAAATATGAATTTTGCTATGGCCGATCTGTGACTCAATATCATGTTGAAAGCAGTGGATTAAAAACGGTTGTCAGTCTTGGAACTTTCAATTTGGAGAAGCACGTGGAATGGATAAAGGCTGATCCTCAGAGAAAACCAAAACCAGTTGGCAAGAGAACGCAGTTGACTCATTTTTATAGTCAAGGTACAATCTGTGATAAAAGTGGCAAGCCTCGTCAGACTGAGGTTTGTATGGTTTTCTCCATAAAAAATAAAGTTATTTAATCTTGAAGGATAAATCTCGTCATTAATGATTATTTTATTCTTTCCTTCCTCAGGTGAGATTGAAGTGTACCCAAAATCCTACTGGGAGCAAGTCGAGCGTATCTCTCTTTTTGCAAGAACCAAGAATGTGTGAATATGTTTTGGGAGTAGACTCTCCACTAATTTGTGACATTTTGGATCAAGCAGATGATGAATATGGAATAATTGATCATCGGGTCTTTTTGAATTTGGAAAAATATAAGACTGCTCCACATACTGCTTCAGAGGAAGACAATGGGATGATTGCTAATAGAGATGAATTATAAAAGTGAATCTGATTTCTAGAAGAAGTCATAGATGTAAATGTTGAGTGATTATGTGTTATTGTGGCTCTTGTAAATAACAGGTGAGTGCTTAGTTAGTGTTGACTCTACCATTAGCTTGTAGTTTTCATCATGAAATATCAAATTCTGTACAGATTCATTGTTGAATTATACTTTCAATTTTTACAACTCGTGAACAATTATTGTTGACTCTATAAAATACCCCGTGAATTTTCAAGTTGATTTTTAAATGAAAGTCGAGATTTTGAACGACGGTATAATTTTTTTTATTGCACAACCACATTGCTTAATCCAAAGTTTTGATCAGAACTAAACGACTAATAAGATGCTATCTATAATCTAAATCCAAAATTCATCATGCGATATTTAATCCGATTCCGACACTAATATTTTGTTTACTATGATCTAAAATACCACTGAGAATTAGCGATGCTTCTGGTATGGGATATAATCTTTTTTCAAAAACTGCTCCAACTCTGCAGTCTGTATCTACAAAACCCTTTACCATCATATCGGCCGTCGGTGCATCAAGCTGAAATAGTATTCTGGCTTTTGAATGATGCAAATGATAATTTGTACTGAATTCGACGCCCATTTGTAAATTTCGGCTCTGCCTGTGATGATAACACACACGTATACCAGCGTGGCCTACTGTTGAAGAAAAAGTCCGAAAACCTGTACTGTATCTGAAAGCACATGCGACGTTTGTTTCCTTTCCACTTGGTAGTTTTGAACTTTTTTGACACGCTATTTCAGCTCCCAGGGTCATTCTTGAAGAAATCGCTTGTAAAAACTGTAGTATGAATATACCTTCTTGTTTAAGAACCGATGGATTCACTAACGATGTTGACAACGTAAAATCATCCGATCTGTATTCAAGGGTCGTCGTAAGATCTCTGTATTTATTGTTTTGAATTTTAGTAGACACTTTAATTCTGTATCTACAACCAAGTGTGTGAACAAATTTTGCTGTTACATCACCATTTGGTCGGATATCTCCTTCGAGTATCGGATATCTTTCTCGAGGACCAACTTTTTTTGGTCCAATGTACGATGCTCCAAATTTATAGCCTCTTTGATTTTCTAAAGAAGTCATCACGAGTGAATGAGTCACGTTGAAATGTTTACTCAACGTTTTCTTGGCTATTATTCTTGCACCATCAAAATTTCGTGGTTCTAAAGTATCAAAATTCTTGTGAAATTCTGTAAATATTCCTGGATTTCCTGGTTTATAACCTTGTGGACAGGGTACACATCCTGGAGGATAATCTCTGTACTCAACAGATGTGTTTTTCGATGTTGAGAAGAATGATCCCATTTTTAGTCGATCAACCGTGACAAACACATTTTGTTACTATTATAGGTTTGAATCAACACTTCTTAAAGATGTCATTGTGTGTAACAAGTTTTGATTTTAGATTTTTATCGCGCTATTTGTTGAGAACTTGACACTTACATCTTGAAAAAATACGATGAATTCTTGCACTATTTTGAATTCTACTTTGGTTATTATTATCATCTCGTGGTTATGGTGCACTATCACAGTTGAACGATCTGAATTTTGCCGCGCGAGTGGAGATTACGAGTGAAGACTCCAAGCTTGATGTTGCTAAATCGATTATCTTGATTGATCCATCTGTTTATACGAACTGATTCTATTGGATTCTCTTTCCATTCCAATTTTTTGTCAAACTTAAGAAAAATCAGTATATAAGTACATGTAGCTGTATGAAGCCACACAAAGATCATTACATCAAATGATCACGCTCCAATCTAATAAATTGAGTGAGACGTTTCGATTTCCCGAATTTCAAATGGCTATATGATTAAAAAACAAAATAACTCCACAAAATGTGAAATATCGGTACCACTCGTCAATCTAGTTATTAAATCCCCAGTTTTTTATTTACATTTGAGTATCCGTTAAAATCGTTTAGGTTCGTTGACTTGTTACCAAAAGATAAATTATTGCAAACTGAATTGATATAATGGATTTCGAAGAAGTTAACTCAGTTTCAAACATGTCAATAATAATATATATTTCTTAAATTATCACAATATAGTCTCCTATTTTAACATAAACTCTGAAATATACCGACAAGTATTGATTACGAACCTATAACAGCAGTAACAATAAATAAATCGTTGAATTTCTTTTCATCATTATTGATGTTTTTTCTCATCAACTTTGGTTTGCGATTCGCTGTTGATCTCTGAGGCAACTTGCGTAAATAATGATTCCCAACTCCAAACTTCGTCAGGCTCGTGTACCAAACGTTCTGGATATAGCTTTTCCGTTAACAAGCTCAGATCTACACCGTCTAAATTTGAAAATAATTGACTTTCTCTAAGATTTGTGTTCAATTCTTCGTAAGCAGCAGCTGTTGCTCGATGTATTCTGGCTCTGTAAATTAAAATTTCGTAATTTTAGACACGAATGTTGAGAAAATGAATGTAGAGTGAGACAAGGATGTGAAAAATTATGAAGTGAGACTCTATCGAATACTCACACTGGTACGTTGGAAATATCCAATGCTCGCGTGTCCTCGATTATTTCGTCCAAATCAGGTATCACTGGGATATCTAGAAAATATATTTGAAAGATTAATCATTATGACTAAAACTTTTTTCAAATTGCTTCAAAGATTGTTTGTCGGTAAAATTCTGTAGAAGGTAAAAATTCTTTGAATATGAATTAGACTAAAAACAGAGCAATCATCAGAGACTGAGAGTTTTAGAATATTAAGACTATGGATAGCTTCACCGAGGCATTTCATCTCAAAATATCCATACTGTGAATTCTAATGACTTTACTATAATGATTAAGGTGCCTCTAATTCTTCAAAATTTTTCCAAGTGATGACTTATTTCAATTCTTATCCTAAAATACTTTGCGGCTCTCACCATCTTCTCTCGAATCCGAGCGATTGTTTGAATACCCATTGCTGAAAATGAAAGAATGAGTTTCTTTCCAAGAAAATTTGAATAAAATTTTTTTCATTAATTTTCACTTACTCATACGATGCTGGGTTTACTCGTCTGAAAAGAATTGATGTATAGTTAGTCCAACTGCCACGATTCTACGTCTACTGATACATGATAAAGAAATAGTTGCATTTGATTTTGCCTAATGATTATTTGCTAGTGAATCATCACGATTATTGAATAATTATCATACACTTCAACAACATAACTGATTCATATTTGTGGTCCTCATTTGAGCAAGAAGACTTTTTCAAGAAATTCATCGCTATGGGTGCAAGTGAAGATTCTCAATCTCAGATCGAAACTCTACTAATCTCTAAACGTTGATTCTGATAATCTATCACTCTATATAATAAGCTCGGGTACCCATAAGCTCATTAACAAAGCACATTTAGTCTATTGAAAAAATTATCCAAGTGCAATCATTTCTTTCTTTTTTAGTTTGTTTTGAAAAATTACCATCTTGGATCAAAACATTCAAATTTGCCGAATTCAAACGATTTAAATACTGTGACAAAATTATTCAATACGTAACACAACGGTCGAATATTAAATTGTATTATTATTGGTTTCGGAACTTACTTAATGCTCTTGGCTTCGTCACCCCACCCTGTTTTTCTGGGTCGAGGTGGTGCCGAAGGAGCTGGTCCTTTTGCCGATTTTGCCCTCAATGGCCTTTTGCTTGCTGAATTTAACACATCCGAAGCCGAAGTGACCGATTCCAATTGCTCGTCATCAGATCTTTCTTCCTGGATGCTCGATTGTCCGGCTCGACGTCCCAGTCTCGGGATCAACTGGGATTTTGATACACTCATTTTTAATTTTTGTGTATTTATTTTTTTCAATTCTTTTCATATATTATTGTAGAATAAAAATAACTCAATGCTCATTGTTAACCAAATTCATAGATTTTTTCATGAAACGGCGTTTGCTTTGTTCATTTTGGTGTCAAATGCTTTCTAACTGAATTTTTAAGATAGCGTGGACTCGTTCAAATATTTTAGGTGTATGCATCCGTGATGTTGCTTATAACAATTACACTTTGAATACTTTCAGAAATGAAATTGAGTATCAAATTCTAATCAAGGGTCGTAGGGGATTATCTAAAGAATTTTTTGGTAAGAAGCCACGGAAATCGATATTGCGGCTCACTATTAATAAAATTTTGAAATCTGCATTGGTTTTGGATCGAACTATCTTGACTCGAGTTTAGAACTTGTGTTGCCAATTTTGATGGTGAAACTTTTTGCTCCTCGCGTCAAATTAGTACACGTCGAATTTTTATCCATCAAAAACTTCTGACACAAACCCTGACACAAGGACTGAATGTATAAGACTTTAGACAAACCAGGATAGTTAACAGATGTAGAAGGATGTCTTGGTCTTGAGCTAAAATTCACAATAATAGCCTTTGAAAAATTTTTGATCCATCAATAGCAAATTTTTAGAACAGAATTATTTTCAAGAGGCATGTATCATACGAGAGATATAATAATGAGACAGTTGAATGATGATTCCTTGTAAATAGTGTATGTAGTCGCGTACCCTGAAAATGCCGTACTCCTGCTTGACGGAGCTCATTTTGCTCCCACAATGTTGTAGAGCTACATACGAAACTATTTTTGAAAATCTTGAACACTGTGTTTTTACTGGTGCAAGCTCACGGTTATTCGCGCGAGATTACAAAATATTTAAATGCTTTCTCAAAATTTCTACTTTAATCAAAAATCTGCAAAAATTCAATCCGTACTACGATTGTCTCACTTTATCTCTATCATTGTTGTCACTCAGATATTAGATACACAAAATAATAGATCACAAGTGCAAATATATAGAGTAGAGTTTGCGCGTCGCGAGCGTTGCCCCGGTAATACTGATGCCCCATGGCACAAAGTTTAATACAGGCAGGAGGACATAGGAGACAGAACCTGTTCTTTACCATGTTGCATATATAGGTAAGTAAGTGCCTTTGAAGTACAGGTGCACAAAATGCAGGTGCCAGGAAGAGGAGTTAGGATAACGGAACAGCTCGTGCATGTGTGCCCTTCTTTTGATATCTATACGTCTCTCTTTCTTACCTTCTTCGTTGAGACTTCGTTCTCATCCATGATCCCCGACAGTTTGCTGTTTGCAAGCTGGTTGCTATGACTACGATATACCTTACAATAGACATAACATACTCAACACTTATCGGTTTGATATAGCACTATATCGGATACTGTGTATGCCTCATTTTCTATTTCGGAGAGTTGCAATACCCTAATTTCAAAATCTGTCCTTATAAAATCCTTGGGGTCTGGAAATTGACATTTATGGGTATTTTCTCGGGATAAAAATAATGTCAGGGTCGATTTGAAAAACTAATTATTGACATTTTCATTCTATGGATCGCACCTCCTTCTAAAATTTACTTACAAGGGGAGTCCGGAGTCTCCGGGTCCTGAAATCTCACCAAAATTTTTTCACAGTTCCGTACCACCTAGAATATGAAGAATCTAAAGCAACTCTGTCAAATGGGCCTTCTCTTCTGAGCTACAGCCATAAACGTCAACATTGCTAGTATATCTATATATATCACTTTTTAACATGGGCCTATGTGGGCAATGCTAATGTCATAGACTGTAGCTCTGAACGGGAGTCCCATTTGACGGAGTTGCTTTGCGTTCTTCATATTCTAGGTGGTACGAAACTGGAAAAAAATTTTGGTGAGATTTCAGGACCCGGAGACTCCGGACTCCCCTTGTTAGTTAAACTCATACTAAATTTTGTTAAAATTCATAGAAACTACTCCCCCTTTCCCACAAAATTTCAGACCAATTTGTCAAATTCCGTGAGATTAGTTCCATTTTTTCGAAACTCTGAATTTCGCGTTGAAACGCTTCAGAATTCAGAGAATATTGATTTTTTTCTAAAATTACATGTCAACTCATGATCAGATCTAAAAAATGCACCGAGATAGTGACAAAAATCGCAAAAGTCAAGAAAAAATTTCATTAAAAAATTATACTATCACATATAATATCCGATTTTGCAAAAGAATTCCGCCTTTTGTAATTTTGTTTTTACGAATTCGATGAATACACTTGGTTTGAACAAAAAAGTATTCTCATGATTTTTTGGGAAAATCTGTAATTTTTGAGCTTAAAATTTTGAAGCGAAAAACTGGAATTAGTCGTACATAACTTGACGAACTGGTCTGAAATTTTTCAATTCAGTGCAGTCCAGTTTATTGAAAATTGTTCACAGGTAAAGATCCATTGCAATTGTAGGGGTGAGAACCCATGCATAGTGTTACATTGGTCTGAAATTGCTTTCGCTAGTAGTCCCCGTGATCTTGAACAAAGTATGTATGGATTTACTAATCTGTTGATAGGGGGGGGGGGGGGTTGAACCAGAGGATAATAGTCGTGGAAAACATTTTTTGTAAAAAAACTCACTTCGCCATTGTTCTTTATCTCGAGAAAATGCAATCAAATATGAATCCTTAGCCACCCACGAGTTTTTGGGTAGGACTTCCAAATTAGGGTTGCATGCCTCGCCTAAGACTTGGAATTTATCCACGACTGGAATCTATTCAGACTTTCCGAAAGTTGGAACTGGGACTGTTTCACCAACACCCGCCAACAACCATGGAAGTTAGGAAAATCGCGAAAATTGAAATGGAAATCGTTCACGTGCTGCAATTCATTTTTATGATCGTCTGTGCTGGTTATCGATTTTCACCTGCTCACAGAAGATCCCAAAATATAGTATGCTTATACTGAGGCGCAACAGTTTGTCGCCATCTCGTGACTATTGGGTCGCTATTTAGACCCTCGCCTGCGGCTAGGACTTGAAAAGGTCACTGAAAGTGCGAAAACCATCATTCGCAATAGCACGGGAGTCCTCAGATCACATGCGTGGTTTTCAACCTCGGCCCCAACTCGGATGGCAATCTCCATGTGATCTGTGATCTGAGAAAACTTCCCGTGCTACAGCCTAGATTAGTAATATACTGAGAACGTCGTCTAATTCCTCAACGATGTCCGAACCCGTCAACAGAGTCTAAGTTCTTTTGAGACAGGAAGATGATTTTATAGAGCAAAACCGACTACGAGATAGTGTTTAGATGGTCATTTTGAGTCAGAAAAGTACGTTTGGCTCTTGGTGCTCTCATTCTAGTCCATCATCTCATTTGTAAGCCAGAAAGAGTAAAATCACACTCATCACGATTGCGTGTACCCAAATAGCCAAAATATAATGTTTATTTTGACTCGGTAATATTGAACCTGCAGGCCATTCCTGGCTCAAGGCTCATCTCCGGAAGTTCTTACACATACTGGGGGTACTTTGGGGAGTACTTTCACACAGATTGGTGCACATCAGTCCAGATGGGAGCAATGTAACCATGGTCAAAGATGCCGTTTCTGCCAAAACGACAAAATGCGGCATTTTGGAACGCTTGTAATGCATAGTAAAATATACGGAATCTCAACTACAATCAAATGAAAGTTTGTCGTATTATCGATAACAATAATATAATGAGAGTCGCTTGTATACAACCAATCATTTTGTGTCAACTTTTCATATTTCTGCGGTCTCAAAATCTCAGATTTTCGTAATAGTGGAAAATGAGCTCAACCGAACTTCCGCTTAGGATAGAATAGTCGTTCTACTATCAATACCACAATTAAGGTCATGAACTGACCTAAAATCTCACACATCATTAATGAAAAAAGATGGCGAAGATTATGGACCCTGATTATTGGCTGAGAATAAAATTGAATATTGTATGATTTGATAATATAAAAGCAAAGCCGATCATAGTTTTTGTGCATGAATCTAGCCTCACTCCTTAGATATCGTTCTAGTGATATCCATCATCCGATCCGGAACAGCTTTTGAGAAGTGGATCAGACACAAGCACATTGAGTGATTTGTATAATTTCTCTTTTTAATCCTCTTCGTGTCCTGTAAAGAAAAGTTCGTATCAAATTAATGTCATAAAATTTTTGATCATCAAAACAAAACTATTTAAAATCTATTTCAAGATGCTAGGTAATGAATCCAATCTAGTCATTTTACAAGAAAGCTATAAAAAAATCCATAGACGAATGTAGCGCCTACCTGAATTCGTGAACTTTGAACTTGGCAGGGGTGCAATTGAAATTTTGCGAATGGAGTCCGGCTAAACACTTCATGGGATTTCTTATGTCACGCAATAGACATTTTTCCGTTCCATTTCCTGAACAAGATCCAACGCACTGTCCAACATTGACATGCTGTAACCAAAGGAAACCAACATTTTTCTCCGCATATGTAAGGTAAACTACCCTTCAATCCCTACACAACTAAGCAATAATATGAAAAGTCTAAAAAAAAGTCGATATTTGACTAGCATTGTGCAATTCTTCGAGCAGAACAAGTAAAAGTTTGATTGAATTTTGATATTAATAACGATCCCAAGTCTACACTTATTTTTACACATTTTGTAGATCCTTACCCGTATTACTGGTCTTACATCTGCTATTCTCATGGGCCCTTTTATTTCCACACCACTGAAATCAAGAATAGTTTCGACCCGATCCATTCTATGACAACTCCCGGCGCAAGCACATTTTTGAATCACTTGATAGACTTCATTTCCTGAAACAGTATACAGGTCTGGAATTTACGAACAGGAATAGCAACATCCAGTTTTTCTTCTTAGCTGTAATTTTGATATCCATCCTTGATGAGTGAAACATTTATCAGGAGTGAGATTTAGTCTCGAATTCGATATAAATATTTCATGCAATAATATACATTTTCTAAAAGATATTTGCATCAGTGGAATATTTCACTGCACACGTTTTCTTTACTGTCACTGATGGTAATTAGAATTTTCATTTCATTCAGAGAATATGATTCGATTCAATGCAAGCGCACATGTAGATCATTGAGAAATGAAAGAAAATTCTTGAATAAACACGCCAGTACTTTACCATTTGGGCCGTGCACACTGATTGATGAATTCTTTGAGGGTCTGCAACCAAATTCTGTGAAGATTAATTTAGGTATTAGTTTTGTAATCCTTCGGTATTTTTGCAGACAATGAAAATGATGATCAAATTGCCAACGAATCCAAAGTGTACTTTAGAATCTCAAATTGTCATTATTATCTTCGATGAGTTTCAGAGATCGACCAACAGCAGATATCTTAGAAATGATAGTTTCGGATACATAAACTTGACTTTGCAACGCGAATTCTCTCAGTCAGTCTCTCAAAAATGTTAGAAAAAATGAAGCATAAACATGAAACTTACTTTTACAAGATCCAACGCAAGCACCAATGTCTATTTCATGTTGAAATGGTGTTCCCACGTAAATTGCCTGCAAATACGTATTCCGTCGACAAAAGTAGCTAGTCGAGCAATCGCAAGTTTCAACAACTTCGACTGTCTGGATGCCTTCTATTGTTGAAATTCTCTCCAGACGGGCTGTTTTGGAACGGCAATGCGTATTTGGCATACATTTCTAGAAAATGATACGTTTTATCATAATCAAACATAATACTTGACTTTCTGAAAGAATTTCTAGATTTAATATTTTTAGATGTATTTGAATTCAGAAAAAATCAATAACTTCATTTTCAAGCATTGTTTCCCGATTTTCGAGAACCGATTCGATTGAGTTTCAAGTGAAAATTTGAATGACTGTTGGGGGGAAAAATGTGATCATGATGAGAGGATTTACGTATCAAATGATTTTCGATGAACCAATTCAAAATATTTTCACCATCAGCTGTGTTTACTTTGACCAGCAAAGATTCTTACTACACTAATGCTTTTGTTCAGATTTTAACGATAATCATGCGAGACACTAGATATGAGTAATTCGTATATAAGTTAACAAAAAAAAAATGCTAAATTGTGATTGAGCGATTCCAATGAATTTTTTTATTTTTAATTCCAATGAATTCATACCTGAACAGCAGGCCTACTCGCATCGCCTGGATCATCGACGAAATGGTGAGGACAAAAATTTTTACAGTACCCAACATCAACTTGGATCACTTGACCAGATATCCCTGATAGAATGAAAAGACGTCAATATTTCGAGAATTTGTTAACATTTATTAATAAGTATAGTTCATCAAAAAAATTTATTTTTGGAAAATAAATTGATTCAGCATGAAGCCATATACCCCGAAATGATTACTGTAACATTCATAGGTAAAACTATGATTTCGTCGCTTTATACATTGATTAAGCGTGATTTGCTTTGATAAAAAATCTCTGCTAAAAGTTAGTATTCTAGCTTTGACCTATTACAACTAGTATATTAATTACATTTCAAAGCTTTCAAAGATTTTGCTAATAGTTTGTTCACTTTGAAGGCTAAAGAACCTCCGTTTCAGAATCTACTTTCGACATTCCAGGTGACTTTTTGATGCCAAGAATATCAACAATACTGGTGTCAAAATAACAAAAATTTACGAAGTTATTAAACCGGTCGATTGACGACTTCTCTCACCGCATGAATGAAAAATCGTTGCAAATTTTATTAAAGGTTTGCACTTATTCCCGTACAATATGTGCTTCTTCGGTCAGGGTGTTCTACTTAGAAAAAATGTTTTATCGTTGTCAAATATTTGATAAATGTCAAATTCAATTGATTAGAATGTGATTAATCGACAAACAATTTTCTCATTAGCTAGGCTCATTACGATTGGAATACAACCCATTTGGCGCTGTCAATTGACCGACATGGAACGTACTGATTATGGGTACAGGAATAATACCTAAATCAACTGTATATTGCTGCTCTCAAGTATCAGATCTAATCACGTATGTAAGCTTTTCCTCAATCATTGTCAATGATAGCCACTCACCGTGTCCGACGTTAATGATTCTTGGATGCCGAGCACAGCAGAGATGTCTCTTCACATCTGAACTGGACGAGGAAACGTCTTGATTTATCGATGTCTTGTTATCACCGTCAACTATTCGTCGCCAATAAATCATTGAAATCTATATTTTTTCCAATCAATTATAGCAAATTGCATGAAAAACCAGTACACACATTCACAAACCTTCTTGCCAATTTCCCAGTAATATAACATACAGGCTCATAAATCTAATCCAGTACACTAAAATTGAGGTCATATTTTTCAGATGATAATTACGACACTTCAAACGTTTTGGGAACCAATTCAATTTCACACAATTTTAATCTCGTTCAGCCATCCTAATAATGATTGGCTTTGTATCAATTCCTTATGAAATTTTTCGAAGAAAATTCACCGTCATATGGTTGTTGAGCACTGATGTCGAATTGAACCTAATAAAAGTGTGGAATTTCTCCGAGCCACCTGCGAAATTAATTTAATCAGGGATAATCGATCGAATTAACTGAGCAATTAAATCTATGATTTTGAGCATAGTTTGGGACAAATTTACACATAACTGTTGAGACAAAGCAAGAAAAAAGTGTATGAAATAACTTCTAGAAGTCAACTGAAGCACACCACTGCAGAAGCTGTAGCTCGTTTTGCGATGAAAGCAAAACACGGTCCCCTGGTCTCCATCATCTCTCAGTAAGTACAAGAGAGACCCTCTCAATATTCGTTCAATCCCCTCTGATCTGTTCATCAACTATAGTACTTCAAGTAAAAGGGGCACAAACAAGTGCGCTCGGATATAATACAATACCTAATTTGTATGAATTATACTTGATGGTAATATGTCTCTCATATCAATACCATGTTGCAGTCGAATTATTCACTGATCTGTACGATATACTTTAATTTGCGAGTATTTGGGTAACTTCCAAAACCGGATGACATAAAAGGTGTCCGTTGGGATGAATTAATTAGGTAGTGCATGCAATACCTGAACTTGGAAATTTTTCTGGTGTCCACCAATACATATCATTGAGGCCTCGGGAGTCGCTCAAAACAATCATAAAAATCATATAGTGCAAAAATTTAGCAGAAATGCAAAACAAATTTATTTCGTATTATGTGTAATGATCCAGAAAACCCATGGGAAATGATCTGAGGATTTGCCTGCTCGCGGATCTCCCACAAAACTTTCATAACTCTTTTATTAAATCAATATGGCTGAATCCGGTTTTCTTGGACTATTATCTGATCATCAATTATGTAATATATATTATGGTACCCTGTTCGTCCATCCCTGTGTTGAGGATAAACAAATGATTCTAGCGCGATTATCGCAGATTAAAAAAAGTCTTTGTTCATACTCGATCTAAGAATTATATGAATTAATTAATTAATGACACTCACTCTGACCGGTGTTTTTTGATTTTAAAATTTGCTAATCTCTCAATAGCTCGCTTGTAACGTTTCAAGCGCAGTAAATTGATATTTTGACTATTTATTTATCCGCAAAAAAGGGTATTATAGTATTCGCATAGTTGAACTGAGCAATGGACGCTTTCATGTAATTTTAGGAGATTAGTAAACACCGTAGGGATTATTGAGAATTCAAACTTTAATCCGATTGAATACAGGAATTCGTTTTGGAATAATTTTAATTTTACAGTGCTATAAAATCGAGTTACCGGATGTATTAATTAAAGGCCACTGTCCGAAATGTTTATTTGAATTGGACGCCATTGGACGCGCGCTCAACTTATAAACGCGCGTGTTGGTCTGCTGGATTGTCGGATTTGAACGTCAACACTCAACACGTGTTTTTGTGTTATTATTGCATTGAGTTCAATTTAGTTGAAGAGCAATTGTCTGGGAGTCTTACAGCTCTCCACTGCTCGTTAGGTAGGTATGTATTGTAAAAGAACTTTATGTTAGTATTTCTTTGATTTCAACATCTTAGCCGACAATACCTACGACTGGGATAGGTTAGGGCAAAATTCTACAGCTCAATATAATAGTATGCCTATTCTCAAAAACAGGCATTAGAATGATTCTCGATCAATTCAACAATTATCATGATCACGATAATAAATTCCCATACTCCACTTCTAGTGATTATGTCCACCAAGGCTAGGAAGAGTCTGTGCCCATGGGTGACATGCGACAAGTGTCACGCCACTTTAGCCCAGAAAGATACTCCAGCTCATGCCAAAAATTGCCCTCCTCTAGAATATGCTGATCATGCATACATCAAAGATGGTATTCTAAACACTACCGTAGATGTTTACAAATCCACAGGTTGGTCAATGGTCAATGGTGAACCTAGTGCACGCTAAAGTTAGATATTTGCTAATTGTCAATTTTGTTCTTCTCAGAGGTACCTAAAAATGTGAGCACTCAAGAGTTTCATAACATGGCATTTATGTCAGAGTCAGCCTTACAACTCTGTCAAATTCCAATTGGTGATCCAGTGGTGATTCGTAATAAAGAAACTGTAGTTGTCAAAACAGCTTGGCCTATGACTGAAAAGAGTCTAACAACTGTTTATCTCACAAAAAATGGTAAATATTGGATGAATGTGAGATAGTAATTTAATTAGTGGTTCTGACTATTTCATTCCTCTCTTCACTGATTGATTTTCAAAAAATTCCAGCAGTCGAATTGAATAAATTGGAAGGACCAGTACAAGTGGAAAAGCTGAGATGTAGTCCTGTGATTGCAACTGAATTTATTGTAGAACCTGTTGGCAAACATTCTACAGAAAAGCTGAGTACAGAATTATATGTGCTTATAAAGAATTACAATCATGGGAGAATCTTCACAATTGGAAACAGAGTAGGCATTCCTTACTATGGAAAGAAACTCATATTTAAGATCATGGATGTCAAAACTGATGTAAAACTGGAGGATCAATTATCTTCGATGGTTATATCTAATAATGCCAAAGTGGAAAAAACCATGTTCATATCACTCTATTCGTCGAAATGGACCGTTTTGTTGAGTGCTGAACAAAAGGAAGAGACAAAAAAACAGAAACGCCACCGGTTAGAGTGTATAGGCGGGTACTCAAATCTCATCGAAGATTTGAAAGATGTGTTCAATATTGGCCTTGGGAAGTATGGCGATTTGGACAATTTTCACATCAGCAAAGGAATTTTGTTGTATGGTCCATCAGGAGTTGGTAAATCCATGATCTCTGAAGCTCTGTTATCAGAAGTGGAAGCTCACGTGATAAATATCAATTCGGCTGACATTTACAGTAAAAGTTTCCGAGATACGGAGACAGTCCTTAATAATTTATTCCAAGAGGCATTCAAGAAAGCTCCCTCAATAATCTTAATTGAAGATATCGACTCACTCTGTCCAAAGAAGAATACCTCTATCACAGATCATGAGAAGAGAGTTCTAGCCACTCTAATTACACTTTTTGATAGTTTACAAGATGACAATAAGAGAGTGATGATACTTGCCCTGACTTCAAAATTAGATGCGGTAGATTCTTCTCTAAGGCGACCAGGAAGAATAGATAGAGAGTTTGAAATGCCCGTCCCAACTCGTCAGATTCGAAGAGAAATTTTACTCAAGATTATTGAAAAAATGCCACACGCCTTGAATGACCAAGATATTGATCAGATCTCATATGAAACTCATGGATTTGTGGGCGCAGATTTACACGGTTTATGTTCTCAAGCAGCAATGAATGCAATCAAAACTAGATCTAACTCAGGACTTGCTTATGATTCCAACAAGATTCTAGTTACAAGACAGGATTTCAATCATGCATTGAACCTTGTTAATCCTTCAGCAATGAAAGAAGTTTTAGTTGATGTTCCAAACGTCCAATGGACTGACATAGGTGGTCAGAAAGATTTGAAATTGAAACTTGTGCAAGCAGTTGAGTGGCCTTTGAAACATCCTGAAGTTTTCACAAGACTCGGAATCGTACCTCCCAAAGGCGTTTTGATGTTTGGCCCACCTGGTTGTTCCAAAACAATGATTGCCAAAGCTGTCGCAACAGAGAGCAAATTGAATTTTCTGAATATCAAGGTAGAGATTAGCAATCAAAAAGTTCTCATTCAATCCATGAAATCCATTGATTTATATATGCCCTTATGCTCCTAGGGACCGGAACTATTCTCCAAATGGGTTGGAGAATCAGAAAAAGCAGTTAGAGAGCTATTCAGAAAAGCTCGTCAAGTAGCACCATCAATCATTTTTATAGATGAAATGGATGCCATTGGTGTAGAGAGAAGCACATCATCGAGTAGCGCAGGTAGCAGTGTTCAAGAAAGAGTCTTAGCTCAACTACTCACAGAATTAGATGGAGTCACAGCCCTGGGAAATGTAACTCTCATAGGTGCGACAAATCGACCGGACAGAATCGATAAGGTATTGCTAGGAATCCTCTTTACTCTAATGTTTTCTCAAAATTATAAAATTTTTCCTCTCAATTTTAGGCTCTACTGCGTCCTGGTCGCTTTGATAGATTGATTTATGTTCCTTTGCCAGATGCAGAGACTAGATTAGATATTTTTAATATCAAATTGCGTAAAATGCCGATCAGTAAGGATGTCGATTTGAAGGACCTGGTCGATTTGACTGAGGGCTATTCAGGTGCAGAAATACAAGCTATTTGTCATGAAGCTGGTATGAGAGCTTTGGAAGAAAATCTAGATGCTGCTCAAGTTACAAAAGAGCACTTCAGAGTCGCTCTGTCTATAGTTGTTCCAAGAACTCATAAGGATGTGATCAAAGTATATGAAGACTTTGTGCAAAAATCTTAGTAGAAAATGAACGTGAATCATCTGTAAATATCCGGGAAGTCGTTTAGTGTACATACGATATCAGTTATAAAACGTCTGCATCACTGCGACATCAGTGGTGTTGTGCAATCTATTCTTAATGAAGTGTGTTTTATTAATGATAAACTGATTTCTTGATAAACAATTGAATGCAGCGACCGCATCGAACTGAATTTGCCTCAATGTTTTGATATAAAATCTACCCAGTATAAAGAGATTTGAACTTGGAAAAATTCTCTGTGGACTAAAGAGTTTCAGAATTAAAATTTCTTGAGAAATCAACAAACCAACCAAACCAAAAAATGTCGGTCCTGGTTAAAGATCCTCAGCGAGATGATAAAGTTTGTGAGTTGACCCTCATAAATAAACTATGGTAAGTATCTGAATCTACACACGTGAATTTCATCAAAAAAATACTTCTTGTACATTTGGACTTTTCTTTGCAGCTGTGGGGGTCGAATCAATCACAGTCCAACAGTGTATTTCAACTGTGAGCACTGTTGTTCAAGAGTTCTACCACTCAGAATACCCAGTGCTTCTACGGAAAATTCTAGAATAGCAAATACAAAATTTTACTACGTCCATGAAAAAAGTCGATCAAATCATTAATAACATGTGAACATCGGAAACTTACTTCAAGGCGTACATTCGCCTGTTTCGACTAAACACAACCATATTTCGGTCCAAATTAACCATGAACTAATAATTCATTCGGCCTAAATTCAAAATTTAAAATTATAAGTAAAAACATCATCATCCAAAGCAAGTAAAACTCTCTAGTTAACAAAAAAGAAAAAAAAATCGAAAAATCATGTCAGTCTACATAAAGTGTGACAAACCCAAATCCAAGAAAAGGTAATATTTTTATGTACTGTGTATCATTTGATCTATTAAATTTAAAGATGATGTGTGTAAAATATGAACTTGACTCTTAGGTCACAGTGCCCAAAAGTTTGTTGCCCACCAATATGTGTACCATGCCCATCTCCTTGTTCACCATGTCCAAAGCCTTGCCCGCCTCCATGTCCAAGACCTTGCACCGTTTCTTGCCCTTCAAAAATGTGAGTAGTGTACACAATCAAACTTTGAATTTCTCTAGAGTAAGCGATGAGCTTCATCAAAACGCATTTTGAACCATTGCAGAACTGTAACGTGCAAACCAGCTTTGGTGCCATGTAAAATGATTCAGGGAGGATTTGTTTGGAATGGAGTTGCTCCAGTTTGTTTTGTAGAGCCTTGTTCTACTGTGTGCTGCACCACATACTGTCCATCTTGTGACTGACATTAAACTCATTTCTTGATACGAGTTCAGCAAAATGAAAAAATATTCCACAAGAGTAACTCCTTCTCAGAGTACTACTTATACATACTAATGTAATGTAACTTAAGATGAAAAACATTAAATCATGGATGATTTTGTACTTGTGGGTTTTTCTTGATTTGATATCATTCGATTATTCTGATTCTACCATGAAGAACTTTCTTTGACTCAAGGCTCATTTAAATATAACATTCGAATCATCAATCACACATTGTGGCTTTTCTTGACTGGGAGATCTTAATTCGTGAAATTCGTTTAATCTAAAACACAGTAATAAGTTTTTCATTCTAATTTTCGGTGTGTACTACAACCACGTTTGTATTATATATATATATGTACGACCGTGGGTGGGTATACAACCGATCCCCCCTCCTCCGAGTCCACGTGGTGGGTGAATGAATGAAAATATAGCAGTTACTATAGCAAATTACGAAGTAGTGGCTGCAGCACTGCAGCAGTAACTGTAGTATCTGCATACACGTGGCCGCGAGCGTCGTTGTGTTATTGTTATGACAATACAATCGAAGAGTATCTTTGAAAAAGTAAAATTATCTAATGATGGAGGCTTTGTGGAATCAATTGAAATTACACCGTCCACCATACAGATCATGGGATATTTCTTTAAAAGAATACGGTAAAGGATAATTTGTTCAATATTCTTTTCTAACCTATGGTATCTGCAACATGCAAAATCATAAATCGTAAATATCTTCAATCTACAGATTCAAGAGAATTCATTTCGACTATTGACAATATACTAGCTGATCTGAAAACCTTTGACATCCTTCACATTGAGGCTGCCTTGTTAAGTCGACTAATCTATCGCATGAAGAGTAAATTCAGAAGTGACAAAGGCTTCAAAAATATGGAGAAAGTTAACAGAGCGCTATTGAATTATCTAAACATGTCCTTAGAGAGGGAATTTGAGAGCTTGAAAGATTTTATTGAGATCAATAATGGAATCATTAGTTTGCCTCCTAAGCAGTCCTTAGAGTACGTGCTGGTGAGAATGCAAGGCTTTGCAAAACTCATGTGTCGCGTTGAGTCCAGTGCAATAGAAGCTGCAACTATACTTAAAACTAGACTCCATACAGGACAATCCTGGCCAGTTGCTTTGTTAGCTTATGGAATAATCAGCAGAATATGGTAATATATCCTGTTGTCTCCACCAGGTAGTTGAGCTTTCATATCAGATCAAATTATTCCGTTCATTCTTCCAGGGTTCTTTCTCGGCACATAACAAGAAAAGCTTGTGCATGGTACAGTAATATACATGCTTTTACAGAAACTTTTGAGAGTGTGGGAATACCGTGGTTACCTGAAAATTATCATTTACCAACTAATCTATCGTCCTGGTTAAATGTTCCATGGATTAATGAAACCCTAGAAAAGTACTTACTCATTTTATTTTCAACTCCACTTTGCATTCATGGCTCACTAAATTTTGCTTGCTTCCTTTTAGTATCCCAATTAGGACAAATTGGGAGAAATCCATCTTTGACTTCATCGAAACCAATTCCAATGATGAAATCAAAATTCAAAGTATGGAAGAAAAGACCTTACAGACTGTTCAAAAGGAGAAGAGTGTGTATGAAGAGGATTTTGACCTGGGAAGTGAGTCATTAGCCAATACCATTTTTCAAATTCAGAGTATCACTGATAAAATTGACGCACATGGAAATCTTCTGTTCAAAAGTGACTATCAGCATTCTGTTTACAATAGAATCTTACAAGATACAGAATTTTCTAGAATCTTAAAACATAATCAGTGGCTCATTGCAATATTATCTATCTCCTTCTCACCAATAGTAAGTCTAAATGGTCAAGTTGAGACAAATATACATGATTAGAGTAATCAATTCTGCCCTCTTTAAAAATTGTAACGCAAAAAATGTTTCTACCGTATTTCAGAGCCAGTAGCTCGGAACACGTTTCAAGAAACGCTACAAGCTCAAAGTAAAGAAGCAAAGGCTGGAGTCGAAAAATGCCGTCAACCGAAGAAGAAGACGAAAAGGGACATTCTTGAGGTATTTGATATCAAATCAGAAAAAGATCTAGTCAAAGTTTTAGTAGCAGAGTCTCATCCTACATTAGATAAACTTCAGTGGAGTGTAATAGTGAAACGCTTGAGGAAACTTATAATGAAGTTGACTGAAAATAATACTCGGGACTTGAGTGATAAATCTTTTAAAAAAATCAATCGGTGCCTGAAAAAGTGGACAAATCTGGATAATAGCGAATAAGTGTACTCAAATTGACATCATCATAATTATGGGGTCCAAGTTGAAAAACACTGCAGATGTATTTACCGTACGTCGTTTTCTCTTGAATTTTACGGAAAAAAGTATTAGTTTTCTGGGCACACTACAATTAGTACTATTTCTATGCTGAGACTAGATATTGACATTATCGAATGGTTTTTGTACGTCCATTCTATTACATTAGACTTGTAAGTTGTTCATATATAGTACACAGACGATAATAAACTTTATTCACATTGAAAGTAAACTTTGAAAATACAATAGTAATTGATAGTTCTGGGATGCAATTAGTATTAAAGATGCGTGTATGCCTCTGTGACATAAAGAAAACAGTTGTTTTAGGGAATTATGAATAAGAAAAGAACATCATACAACATGGTGTCCACCAAATCTCTTTCGAAAAATTCCCTGAGTATTCTAGGTTTTCCAGTGCTCTCGAGGTAGAATTTCCAGATTCAAAATTAGAATGATACAAATACAAATCAGTCATTTTCGATGTCTCTTCTGTGCTCGTCAATCTGATAAGGTGTACAAACCCTCTTTCGGCATTTTTTGCCTAAGAAGATGATGTCAACGTCGTGTCAATGAAAATGCTTAGAGCTAGGGATGAACGTTGCCGAGCAACTTTTTGGTCACAAGCAATAGAAGGATCGAAACAGCTATAAAATACCAGCGACCAAGCGGTGCCGAAACGGATCGTGATGCACACTCGTTCGAGAGTAATTCCACGTTGATTCAACTAGGTTTTCTCTCACCATTTTTTGATCCATCGATATTTTTCCCGTTCTAAAATGTTAAAAAACATGGTTCTAACAGTTTCGAGTGCCTAAAGATTATTTTTGCATTACCCTGGTCTATCTGAGTGATCCTGCTATAAATTCAAAATTTGATAAATTGACTCGGCAATTCGCGCACAGCTTTGGACTGCTTCCACCCATCGCGATTCTGCTCACGGAATTCAAAAGAGGGTTCAAAAACTTATCAATTTAAATTACGGTGTTGGTGTCGCTTTTTCAACATGCTCAGAAAAATTCTTCTTCGAACGTGTTTTCGGTTGCTATTGTTGTAATCTACCCGTGAAAAATTTTGGAGCATCATTTCTAAGTTATGGCTTCCCTACAATTTTTTTCGTGCATTAAAAAGTCAAAAAAGTAGAGAATAATTTTTTATAAAGCTGGAGTTTCTTGCAGGGCTTTGAATTTGACTTCATCGTGTTTGTCGAGTAATTTTACATAGAATATACTCAGATAAAATAGGGTGATGCAAACAAATTTTGTTGGACCTAAAAACTTTAGGATCCGTATTCTTTCGACACTATGGAACGGAAAAAGAACACGGAAGAATATTAAAATGGTCGGAGGAAACCTTGCGGAATCGACATGGAATTAGTGATTTAAAGGATTGCTTCACTCGAATCGAAAAATTGACGACCGTTGCAAAGCTATAAATGAATAGCAAGTCAACTGACTCATTTGTAAAAATATCCAGGTTCTACGCGAGGATTTCCTGGGATTTCCCTGATTTCCCTGATTTCCAGGTTCGGTGGACACCATGTACAATCATTACATTGATAGCATTTTTAGATCACAAATTATGCAATTTCCTATTTTTTCATTACTCCGGTATTAAAATACAGAAATTTTGATCCATGATAAGAGAATGTTCTAAGAAGAAATTCTGCTGGCTAGAATTCCAGAGTAATTTTACAATTATATGTTAATGAAAAATAGTTAAAAATTATTGCTTTGCAGATAAAGTTGAATGAATAGTACGTAAGAGTGCCGTAGATCATCCAAATGTCGATTTTTTTGAGTAATAAAACAGCGAATAACTTGTTGCAAACACATTCATTTTATGTACATAGAGTTTTACAAAAGATTGTACATATCAGAGAGACAACAATTATAATAGTCTTACGAAACCGAATCAATATTTACAATACTTCCTCACAATTCTATGACTTACTAGAGTCTAATTGAATAAAATCACAAATCCTTGTAAAATTATAAGAGTGAAAAAAAATCTATAAACACAAAGAGAGCTGGTGTAGGTCTTCATATTCGTATATAAATTCCTCAAAATATGAAAAAAGGACTGGACGAATCATTCATTTTTTTACATAAATCTACTCTTAACAAGTCGTCCAATAAGATGAAGCGCCCTAAACGTCTTATTTGGTTTTAGACGTTGCCTCAATAGGTAGTAGGTCAGTGCTCGGAATGCAACTAGAGTTATGGCAAGACCTGCGATGTCCATCCAAAAGTTGACATCCAGCATATCTGGAAAAAAGTGAAAATGGATTTTCTTAATAATTTCGCAATAACCTCATTTGAATAATAGAATAGAAGAATTTCTTACTCATTTCTTTAAGGAGTTTTTTGGGATATCTATAATGGCAGTATGACTTGGGACAAGGCAATTTTCCACGTTCATCGCCATACGTAGCGACGATAAGACCTTCTAGACCGTATCGTAAGTAACTGCCGTACATGATTATCGTGCGATAAAGTGGCAAAGGTCTCGCATCGCCCATACCCTGAACCGCGAATAACATTAACGGTACCGTCAATGCTGGACCCACAAACATACCATTCTGTAAAAAAAAAAATCCAATAGTTTTTCGTAATTATTATTTTCCATCTCATTCATTTTTAGAAGTACACTTCTTTGGCAAGAGAAAACTTTCATGACTTTCTCGATTATAAGTTCGATGGTAGAATTGTCAAAGTTTAAAGTTATTATGAGCATATCATATCGAGGAACAGTTTATATCATTTTTGTTCATCCAATGAATGAAATTAGAATCTTGAGAAAAAGTCTACGATAGAATTCGAATGATACAGGTTTTGAAGAGACCGCATAACAATGACAGAAGAAAATGATGAAGTTGCTGAATCAATTATTAATCAATACGAAAAAAAATCACGAACATGCAAAGTATAGCAAGTTGATCGTTATATCACTCTCCTCCTATTAAAACTTTTTATTCGAGAGTCACGTGTTGTACCATCTCTTGCAAAACCATGCGGAAATTACTATCTCCGTTACTATAATCAAAATTCATCTATGCACTAGACTGAGATTGTAAAAACAAAATCATCTCATTATGACTAACAACATCTACGACTATCAAATATTTGAACTTGATTAGATTTTCAATTATTGGTATACTGGGTGAACAAGATCTTCCTGATCCAATCAACACTTGTTTTTTTTCTGACTAAGAAATCAGTTTTAACAAAACTTTGCGTGTAGAGCTTTTTTTTCTTAGTAAATTTATGCTCTAGTGTTAGAAATTGATAAACTCACCACAATACTCAGAGTGCTACCAATTGCATATCCCATACTTTCAGCTATCAGCGAGCAAAGCACGCACGTACTCATAAACATACTAAATCTGGCTAATTCAAACGGTTGACTAGTTATTGGATAAACCATGCATATGTATAGAACGCAGAACAAAAGCTGAAAACAAATTTTCCAAATTATTCTCAAAATAACGCAACAAGTCTTCGAATATGTATCATCCTTCAAAATAGTACACTTCGATACACGAGAGAGAATAGTACATTTCGATACAAGAGTAGAAAAATAAGTTTGACAGCCATGTATCGAACTGTGTTTTTCGACAAACTGTGCGAAAAAATAGAAAAGTGTCTTTTCCGTACTGATTTTTCACTTTCTCGCTCAGTTTGCCGAAAAACACAGTTCGATACACGGGTGTAAAATCTATTTTTCGCATCCTCGTTTTGATTCCGACCTTCACCTACGGCTCAGGTCAGAGACCCATCACTCGGACGTGAAAAAAAGGTTTTCCACCCTTGTATCGAAATGTACTATTTTCGCATCTTCGTAACGATTCTGATCCTAACCTCCGGCTCGGGCTGAAAACTCATTACTGGGACGCGAAGAAAAGATCTTACACCCTTGTATCGAAGCATACTTTTTGATAAACTAAAAGTAAAAAGTACACGAATTGTGCTTAAAGTAGACTTTTACGACCAGTATATCGAAAAAATTCCATATCGATTAATTTTCTTGGTAGCCGTTCAATGACACATCTTGAAAAATGAAAAAGTTATCAATACAAGTCTCACCTGCGCGGGAACATTAGCTAATGTTGTCGTACAAAAATACGGTCCCAAGTCGTACCATCGATTGAAATGTTCTCTCTTCACGAGCTGAATTTCTTGAGGAACTGAAAAACACAAGATGCGCTCTCAAAATCTGAATAAAAGATGAAAAAATGTCAGGATCACATTGAATTCAAACTTACAGTGTAACAAAATCGGGAACATGGGAATGTATAAAAAGACTATAAGGCACGTGAAACAGAATCCAAAATTAAATAGTGTTTTTGAGCCATCTCCTCCTATGTTGAAGAATAGCCCGCCAATTATCACTCCCAGGAATATGTGCAATGAGATTTTTAGGTACATGTAATTCTGAAATTGAATACATACAATCACTAGGTTGTTATTTGATAGATGAGAATTGATGCTTGAAAAAATTGTAACTCACCCTATCCCGGTAAAACTGAAGCATTTTTCTTCTGTAAAGTGTCGTGAATTGATACCACCACGATACCTCTGTTATTTCTTTTGAAAGTTTACTTTTTGGTTTGTATGAATGATTCATTGGTACAATTGGACATTTTGTATCAGTTTTTGCTATCATTCTGTCTACAAGCTCGTGTCCATATTCACCTGATGATATTTCTACAACTACAAATGAGAATTTTTAATTAGCATCATTGCCGTCAATCGAATCAATTATTTACGAACACTCATAAATAATTTTTTACAACTTTGACTCTATATAGCAATCATATGGCAAACGTCGGTGTTCAAGGTTCTATGAATATTTTTCTTCGTTAGTACGGATTTTTTATATTTCTTTGAGACGATATTTTTTAAGGAAAATCAGCTTTCAAAATTTGATAATAATTTTTTAACGAAAATCAATAGATGGATATCAGTATTTTGATTTTTCAATATTGTACTAACCAAAATCTGCAGGATTGTAGTGTTTTGGGCAATCGATACCGACATGATGTAAAAATGGTACTACATCATTAACCGATCCTCGATACGAGCATTGTCCAGCCGCTACTACGTATACGTGATGAAATTTTGCAAAAATTGAAGCACTTGGTGTGTGAATTGAACAGATTACCGTTCGACCGTTCAATGCGACCCTTTGAAGAAGATCTATACATTGAATCGAAGACATCTCATCGAGCCCACTGAAAAATTTAAACAAGCCACATTACAGCTACTTTCTTCAAATTTTTCATTTTTTTTTTCGAGATTCCCCTCTAAATGGGACATTCAGGGTATCAAAAATTTTATCATAACTTTTATATAGCTGCAAGAAAAAATCTGTAAAAGTACTGAAAAGTATTTGAGTACATATACAAGGATTAGGTCCCCGTAAAATTTGTATCAGAGATATGATTTTCAGCTCTTGCGAACAGTAAGATAAGTAAAAGTCCTCATATTATACATTTCAGTGTTTTACACCTATTTTTGACTCGAATGGGGAAAAAAGTTCGACAGCAAAAATAATTCAGTGCTGGAATAGGGTTATAGTATTTTGTCCTACTTACGTCGTGGGTTCGTCTAAAAATATGACTGGTGGATTATTTACAAGTTCCAAAGCAATCGAAAGTCTCTTTCTTTCGCCACCCGAGAGCCTCTCTGTTACTGTATCTCTCGCATTTTTCAGCCTTAAGGTTTCCAAAATTTCACATATCTGAAACACAAATTGTAAATCATTCATTTCGTTAAAATTGTGCAATTTTTCGATCAATTTGGGTAATAATTTCTCACTCACAGCTTCAAAAAATATTAGAATAGATATACCTTAATGCTATTCCTTCATTCGTTATTATATTTTATGAGGCTTTGTAGCCTCTAATTTTGTGGATATCGTCGATTCAAATTGGAATCATTATACTCTGTATTTATTATGTGACGCATCAAAACTCTACGTTTCGATTTCGTATCAAAGTAATTTTCTTGGATAATCGAGTGTACGAGACCGAGTATTACTGCAGTACCTTCGATTAATGTAGTTGAGAAGACAAGTTTTTTAATTATTTCTTTGTATCTACGAATTAATGCAGAGAATCTATAATTGACTTAGCGAATGAAGCCAGTCGCATATATCAGATATCTATATCCATCCTGCAAATCGAGACTCGTTTTCTTTTCTGCATCGCAATGTATGTAAGGCTAAACAGAAAATTCACGTGGCTTCGATAGTCACTCGATGGAAACATTATAATTTTCTACGGATCATCAAAATTCTTCAGATAAAACTACCCGATAACAATGTCAAAAGTCACTTGCTCTCATTTCATAGAAATGTAGCATGTGCAATTTAGAACTTCCGAAAAATTCTTCAATCCGGATAAATATTCTCAACAGGCGTGAAGAATTTTTTCTACAAACATTTACTTAACACGAGATATAATCATTGATTATTTAAGTAGCATCTTGTTATAAAAAAAAATAGTATCATCTCGTTGAAAGTGGTAATATATCTCATCACGACTTGTATCATATCATTCTACAATTTGATGAATCATCGTAAAATAGACGTTTTGTATTATGTTTGCTCAGTGTATAGACAGAAATTTTATAGGATGTTGCACGAAAATTGTCTAATGTGTCATTATAAGTCAAAATGTCTCAAAGTAGTGAGCGTGCAATTTTAGTATGTCATCAAGTCGTCAAGTATGCCAATTACGTTTTCGTGTTGCAATATAATGTCAATTTGAATATTTTTCAAAATTATAGGATCTATGCTTCAACTATCTATTTTTCTCATCTTTTAGTATAATACGGCTGTATTTAGTAAGAGTCTTGAACATGGGCTGAAGTATAAATACCATTGTCTATAATTTTAGTAACGGTGTACCTACGTTCTATGGGACTTGAGACATCATCATTTCTTAATCTTGGATATAGAGCCCAAGGACAATTGGTCTCATTCACGTTGCCTGGGAAACTCATTTCTCGAATATTCTAATAATGAACGTTGTTATCGTAATGAGAAAGGCATGATCCTGCTATTGAATGGGAATAGATTTCGGAAACTGCATGTGGTCTGGATTATTTCCACTTAAGATTTTAAGAAATCAGACTTTTCACATCGAATTTGGATATGGTCCGATGATAATCTCTGAGAGACGATTCAAAGCTGTGACACAGAGTAAGAGATTGCGATTTCACCGAAAAATGAGGTAGAAAATTGAAAAATTGACTGTAGTTTCAAATCCCAAAGCAAATTTCTTTCATTCTTGTTGGAAAATGATGTTGAAAATATGCCAAAACAAGATATCCCCCAGATATTTCCCAGGTTCATGCAACTTTTACTTTTTTGACCTTGCGACCCGCCGTGGCCGGCTCAATTGAAGTCATTTTTTTGCCATCTTCTGTGCGGGAAATGACTTTTCCGCACGGGTTTTTCGGTTTTATTTCCCACACAGAAAATGGAAAAATAGTATTCAATACTCGGACGCGGTGGTTTCCGCATTATCGTGATAATTCCGACTCTCGCTTTCGGCTCGGGACGGACAACATCACTCGTTGGGCGGAAACCAACATTCCCGCCCTCGTATCGAAATGTACTTTTATCAATTTCAAATAAGATTTCAAAGGCAATGAGAAAATACCACCTGGAAATTTATCTTCAATTCTTGATTGTATAGAATCAATTTTAAGCATGTTGCAAAACAAGATTTTTATCGATTACTCGAAGGTCACACGACTTTACACGATTACCTCATTTAAGTTTTAAAATGTTCTAAAAAAAAAAAAGGTCAGATGTAACCTCACTCATGTATCTCTCTCTCAAAGAGCTCCTCTTAAAATTACGCGAATTTTTGCGGTTACCATCCTCTCGACAGATTATATACTCTGTCGAAATGTGGTAAAAATTACGCCAGATAGATATTTCTGCGGTATAATGCAAATTACACCACGTGTCGATGCGCTCAAAGTTGGACACACTATCGACCATCATTTTTTTTTTTTTAACGATAATGCTTGTTTCGAAAACTTTCATTATCCCATATGATGAGGGACATATCAGCATCAGGTCAATCTCTCAATCCTTTATATTTCAAGAAACTTCTAGAGAAGATCCATTACCTTCTTCCTTTTCTACTTCTATATCCTCACTCTTTCTACCATTATTACAAAAATAATTGGGGTCCATAGTAGTATAGTAGTTTGCTCAGTCTCATATTAGCCTCATTCACGATTTACCGAGTGGTATGAGGTAATCATATAATTTTGCTTGCGGTTTTCTGATGGTCTTACTCATTGTAGGCACTTTCATTTATAGCTCATATGCATCCACCCGCTATATGAATGTGACTTTTACCTCATCTAATCCACACCTATAAGTGCTTTCAGTAGTGTGTATTAGATATTATATAGTATGGAGGCTTAGCCTTGGATTTTTTCAATGTCTTGGTTAAGGACTGCGAAACACGTTTCTTGATGATTTTCTAATTGCTGCAGCACGCTATGTATGATTAATTCAAGTACCATTGTTGAATGTTTGCTTTGTGGTGATTCATTTTGTCTATCTTTATAAAGCTACATAGTATTCCGATATCGAACGAGAAGTATGTACTTGAAGGAAATACTCAACTTTGTCATGTCTATTGCAAACTTGAATTTTTTTTCCTGCTCTTAGTAAAGGCGGCAGATTTGAATGTAGTTTCAAAAATTCTCACGCTTATCCAGAATATGTTCATTTTTTTTTTTTTTTTTTTTTCAAAAATTTCAATGCCTAGATATTTAGCTTGCTTTTGCATTTTCAAAATGTATAATCTGATATCTTTGATTCTCTAATTTGACGTCTTGAAGTATGTAGTTCAAGTGGACGAGACTTGATTGATAGACTAGATGATGAATGATGATATCGTTGTTCGAAGTAATGAAGCGAAAATTATTGTTGAAGCATCAGTTCATTTTTTGCGCTCTATCTGCAAATAGTCTCCTCGGACTCTCGTCATAAGAATCGATAGAATTGTATGCCTATATATCTTCAGATTGAATAGAGTTGACATCTTCTTCAGCTACAACTTTGTCAGTTTAACCGACAGTTCATTAATCAAATTTGAAGTAAAAGATTTATACCTTGAGATGCAAACAAAGACTTCTTCATCTCACATTTTGAATTCATAACAACGAATACTAATAGTTTGACCAAGCTTCCGTATTACGAATTCAAAATCGTGTCTTCTTTGACGTAAAATCGGATCCTCATAGAATATTCCACGTTCTCACAAAATATTTGCATGTTTTTCATAATTACCAATCTATCACATTTGTACTTTTTTCCGCAAGTTTTTACATGGAAACAAAAAAGAAAAAAAAATGGAAAAATACCTGAGTGACCCATCATTTTTCACTTTAATTGTATTAGTATTCATTCTGGTTGTACTACATACATAACAGATGCATTTTTGTCATTTCGTCGTATGCGTGCTTGGAATCATGATTTCATTGACAACCCGAAATGAAGATGAAAGAAAAAAAAACGTTTACGAATGTTATATATGCGTTGCATGAGAATCATCTCAAGATACTCGTTGACATTATTATTTACGACGATCTTATGCAGTTTTGCGAACTTGAAAATTCTTATTCCGGTTGTTTCCTCGTCAGTACTGCGGATATGCATTTATAGTAGCCAAGACCTTCTTTTGAATAATGTGGCATTATCAGGAAATGGATCGAGTTTCAAACTATTCTATATAACAGTATACGAGTCTCTGACATCAAATTTTCCCATGACAACTGACAATTCTTTCCTCGCTTCAAAATTCAAAAAAGAATTCCTATCTTGACAACTAGATCGGATACCAGAGCTAAAATTTTGAATATTAGATATGTATAAGTATGCAATCCTCGTTAATTGGGCTACATCAGATTTTATGTGTATACCCTTATTTTCTCGGATAATATCAGCAAGAGCCGGCCTCTTCCGAAAAAATCTTGATCTTATTCTGATTCCATTACAATAAATTCTTAACCTGACTCAATTTTACCCAAGTCCCTCTCTCTCATTTGCCCTCACCCTCACGCAATTATACCTTATTTTGGTTAAAATAAAGCTATACTGTCGAAATTTCTTTGTACCAAATTACAAGTAACTATAAAGATAAGAGGATGAGTATCTCGTCTCCTCGTCATGGATATATCTGGTTTTCTTTTGTACTTTAACATACTCAATTTTTTAGAATGCCACGAGATTACTATATACTCATGTGATCATAAATTTTCAAATTTTGCATGTTTTCTGCTGTGAGAAATGATGTCACTATCATTTTGCAATAAACTTATACATTCTGTGAATTCAGGTTCCGGCGTTCTTTAGTCGGGTTTGTTCGGAAATAATTATGAGGAAGTTGAACTTATCTGTGATATCAATGACTTTCTTTTAGTTTTTCATCTTGTATCGAATTTTTGTATATAGATTGTCTGATCAAAAGCTCATTGAATCTGCTTAAATTTTTTTCATATGTTGGTGAGAATATTTCCTTCTGATCACCATTATCTTCCCAAACACTCTTTGCATTGTTGATTGGAAGCAGAACTGAGGAGAAAAAGATTAAAATCTTACACCACGTGTTTGGGTCGCAATCGTTAATTCGTTGAGTTGAACGTCCACATATGTAGAAATGCTCGATTTTTAATATTTGTGATAACTATGGTAAGTGATACCTAGTTTGCCTTCACCGTTATAGTTTTTCTCAGATTTTTGACACATATAGATATTTTTCACGCGCTTTAGCTCCTTTCAAAGCTCGTCTCGGAACTTTCAAAATGAGCTTAGGTATGTACGCTTGATTTCGACAAAGTGGATCTGAGCTATCTTGATTTTTGCAGATGAAAATTTTTTGCGAGTTTTTGACAGTGTGTTTATAATTTGCTCCCACATGGAAAAAAGGCCTATATTCCCATGAAATTATACGGATTTTTCTTAAAATCAGGAGATTCCATGAGTTGAATCTATGGATTTTAATCGAGTGAAGAACGGATTTTAAGAAATATTATGAGGGCGAATTAGAGACACCGCACTTTTTTGAGTAATATGAGCGAAGGCTAAAATTCCAATCTCGTAATTCTGCAAAGAGCATTCCAAAGTTGGGGCAAAGACAAAAAAAGTGACACCAATAACTTTTTTTGGCATAGCTTTTGTTGACTAGCAAAATTAAAGTCAATAGTACCGAAAATCACTTTTTTCGTTTCTAAAAAATGTACGGGTCATTAGGGATCGGTCTAAAACGTTCATTTTTTTTATATTCCAACCTAGCAAATACGAGAAAAATGTGTGACAAGGTTGCGGATGCGTACATTCAAGATCTTGAGTGGGGGCAAATTGAGGGATGGAGGCATGTTAGGAACACTCACATTATTGAAACACAATAGATATCTATAGAAATAAAAAAAAATGAGATGAATTCCCGAAATTTTCATAAACTACACGTGATCATAACAATAAAGTATGTATGTGCTTGTCCTTCGTAAAAAAATGTAAAAACCTAAATTCTTCTAATTTTTCCATTTTTGGTAATTTTGCAGTAAGTTGCTTTTATTTTCTCTCGTATCTTAACAGTTTTTTGTAGCTAGGAGTTGATGTCATCTGGAGTGAGTGGGTTAACACTTTCACTGCGATGGGCTCCATTGGTGGTGTCAACGGTGATGAAAAAATCCCATAAAATGGGCCCCACCGGTGAGGTCCATCGCACACAGGACCCAAACGCAATTTTCGTCGTCGCAGTGAGCGTATAGAGTGAGTTTTTTTTTTTCATTACAGAAATATATAAATATTGTTTTACTCACGATTGCAAATTTTGCCGCCTGTGAAACTTTACCGCCAAGTTTCAAATCTGCAGCGAAACGCATAGCCTCAATAACGCTTAACTTTGGCTGTACAAGATCCTCTTGCATTATATAGCACGACGAGCGTTTAAAATCTTTTAGATCTCGTGGCTGGCCATTCACGTTTATCAGACCTGCTGCTCCTTCGCATCTGGAAATTCCAAGAAATTATTACTCCATGTATAATACCATTCTTAACTCGGTCATTCAACCATAATACCGCAAAACTTAAATTATTCAAGATCATTTTGATTGATCAATTCATTAAATTTTGTGCGTCTCAATTTTTTGATAGATAAACAAGACAATACATGGGTATAATATCACAGGTCATTGCCTCAGAATGATGAACGTAGGCTAGATTTTTTTAAATCGCAATTCGCTTGATCCAAACACATTCTCGACCCATGAGTTGGCTTTGTTTTGCTGATTACAAATCGCTATTTCTTGATTTCATCGTAAGTATCTTTTACAGCTCACTTTTTGAGATTTTTTCAAATCAATTTTCAAACAATTATCGTCGACAAATAATGTGATAAGAAAAATAGTTTCCCCTGAAAAATTGCGAGTAACTTCGAGTCGAAAAAAGTTAAATACTTCCTGATTCTATAATAATCATAATAATTAATGTGAGATTCTAAGGCGACAGTTTTACTGGAAATCTCCGTATAGTGTTCACTCATCGTATTGTTCATGATATAAAAAATTGAGATATCAATTTTGCATGTCATAGGTCGACCGGTCAATGATCTCCGCAAATTCATTGTAATGGCATTTCAACGATACAGATATTCAGTGTCTGATATGAATCGTCACTTATTCCCAATGCGGTAGAAAGTTGAATCATTCTTATCATGACATTTCATACATTTGTTTATTATTATATATTTTCTCATGGGTGACACATTCATTAAATTATTGCAAAAAATTAGAATGTCTGATGTAAAAACTTCATGAAAAAGATGCAGTGAGAACAAATGTTCCTTACTCAAATTACAAGACTGTAAAATTGAAATTTTGTCATTCATCTCTCAACATTTTTGAACTGCCTCAAATCCAATCTATAGGTTCAATAATTTCACTTAACTGTTCAAATATGAGTTATAGAAATATTTCTGTACTCCTGATATCGAAGATTCGTGTTTGAATCATAGCTAGTGTGGATGATTTGATTTTCTCTGCATAATCACGCAATAAATGATCAAGTTGTTTCAAACTGATTAACATCCTAGTCACAGACTGATGCATTGATATTCTAAGAAAAAGTACACGTGGCTCTTCTATGTAAATCAGATCTAAAAGTGACCATATGCTCGTTACACAACACTTGTTTTTTGTCGACTACTTTTTCTTACAATTTGAATTTGGTAAGATGTAACAAGTTTCTTGAATTCCAATAATTATCTTCAACGAGTATAGCATATAGCAATAATAAGGTTTAAAATATTGTTCGTCTACTCACTTGTAACCAGCCAAAACGTTAAGAAGGGTTGATTTTCCAGCTCCAGATGGTCCTAAGATAGCTGTTAACTCGCCAGATCTGAATTGACCACTGACACCTCTTAGAATCTGCTTTGTACCTAATTGTCATAACAGAATAATGGAATACTTAGTTTGGAATAATTAATGAGTATTTTTATCTGATGTATGAAAAAATTAGAAGAGTGGAAGGTTTAGTTGGTCTATGAATATGAGTTGTCCGAAAGACATGCAAAAATTAAGACCTTCAAGATAATGATCAGATCTGCGATTTGAAAAATGACGGAGCTATTTGAGTCAAAGTTGTAGCAGGAATGAATTTTTTGGTAGAAAACCATTGTTAGACGATTCTGTAGAGAAAAGGTAAAGTATCAATGCTTTACCAAAATCAACTAGATTGGCTATAATTTTTACTTAATCAACCCAGTTCTTCTTTCAAATGATAGATCTGATCACCTTTTTGACGTATTGTGAAGAGTGTCGGTGAAATTTAGATTTCGCATGTCCTCAAGAAAAGTAGAGACAGAGATGCGTTGCGATTATTTCACATGATTTTCTTAAGCTGTGAGAATAAAATAATCTCAGTTTTACGAAATCTTCAAAAAGAGCAGTATGCTTCTGTGATTCCGAAAGGTTGGAAATTTTTTGTCACATCCGGGAAAATGAGATTATGAATGATTGTATCACTCAATAGTGGAAAATTTCGTAATGCATTCCTCGTATTGTCAGAATTTACGTGATGTTGCCATGAGTTTATATCTACACTGGATCTAAACTCGAGACAGACTTGTATTGTTATCCCAAGATGGGACGCCAGTTTTTTTTTGTTCTTTTGACTGGTAGAAAAACCAATTCAATTTTTTTGGACGTCATCGGGTATGACAAGCTTGAATTTGAAAATATTTCACCACGTGTAAGATGGATGGAATCGAAAGATGATGCTTATTATTTTCGAGTGTGCCGATAGCTATATGTATACTAGTGTCTAAATGTACTTATGAGTATTGGTATCACCGAGATGAATCAAAATTTCAATCCATCATTCATTCACGATATTACAATCGTAGTAGATTTTGAATCCTATGAAAACACCTCACGTATGTTGAGAAAAGCTCATGTACTCAGTCTTATTGTTTGTAGCAAGATCTTCTTTAGTGACGTTAAAGTGTTTCTGGTGATTTGAATCGTTGAATGAGATGTGTCTACGACGTGTACGGTGAAAAATATTGTTCCGCGGATCTTCGTATGAAAAGAAAAAAAAAATTCCAAGATGTACCACTTTTCCCTCTCTTCTCGCTCACATATTACAAATGATACGAATCTGCTTATAGTGACGACCAGCAAATGCTATTGTAATTGAAATTAATCATTGAGTTAATCTTGGGCTTTTCCAACGCCGGCGTCGTCGTCGAGTAAAAAGTTTCTGTATGTAAAGGTGAGATCCAACAGTTGGCGTAGAATCAATGATATGTACTTTGACTTTCTTACAGGAATGATCATAGAAAGTATTGAAATATTTTATTTTTTATGAATTCTCGGTTTGAGCTGCTTGATTCGGATTTCGTATACTAGCAAAAATGTAATTTTATGATGAATTGAGGGATCAATTGATCAAAACATCTCGAAAAATTCTAAAATATAGGTCTGTCCTTTCCAGGCCGGCTTGATTATTTCAGAAATAAATTTTAATGGGTATGTGTATAAGAATAGTTACTTAGATGTTGTTGGAAGCTGAAGCGAGAATGAAAAAGCCAAAATTCAAAATTCATTTTTTGATAGACTGCGCATAAAAATGTATTTCGTGCAGTGTATAGGCTTTTACCTACAGTCCTTCAAAAAGTATGATTCAATACATGGTAGTAAAATCGAATTTTCGCATCCTTGTATGTATCGAATTTTATTTGTAGCCATTGCCTACTTTTTCACGCCAATAGTACGTTAATAGTACATTTCGATACAAGGGTGGAAAAATAACTTTAACACCCGTGTATCGAATACTATTTTTCGATACACTGTGCGTAAAAGTGCACTTTGCGCACAGTTTGTCGACTTTTACTCACAGTTTATCGAAAAGTATAGTTAGATACACGGGCGTGAAACCTATTATTCGCATCCTCGTGATGATTCCGACCCTCGCCTGCGGCTCGGGCCGGAAACCCATCACTCGGACGCGAATAAAATGTTTTACGCCCTTGTATCGAAATGTACTATTTTGACATACTGTGCGAGAAAGTAACTTTTCCGCACTGATTTTCCACTTTCTCTCACAGTTTGTCAAAAAATACTATTCGATACACGAGCGTAAAACTTATTTTTCACACCTTGTATCGAAATGTACTATTTTGACAAAATGTGTGAGAAAGTGGAAAATCAGTGCGGAATAGTTACTTCCTCGCACAGTGTGTCAAAATAGTAGATTTCGCACCGAGATTATGAGGTTGTAGTTCGCTTTTGAGCGATTGGTTTTCGGCCCGAGACGCAGACGAGGGTCGAAATAATTGCTCGGAAGCGTGGAACTTCATGATCGAGGCGCAAATACTATTTTATGCAATTTTGTAAGCACTCGAACATCGGAAAATTGCATAAAATTATTTTTACACCGCTATCTCGATCAGAAAATAATTAATAGGCCTCTACCCTTTGAGGAGGCTAGAAAAATGTGTGAATCACATATAGCTCATTATGAATTTCTAGTTGTTTCTCGAGTCTCTACGAAAATGAGGAAGCCACCATTTAGAGGAAAAAAAAATAGTAGGTCAAATCTGACGTATAGCATTCGCGTCCATGAACCGATACATTCGTTTTGACAAATGAAAAAAAAAAAAAAAAAAAAATTGCGAATCACGGGAATTGAAATACTGAAGTTTGATGTCGAGGCCCATTTTACGTTCTAAAAAAATTACTACGATGTATCATACTTATAAAACCTTATTCTCTTTCGTTTGAGGGATTATGTTGGATCCATCAATCAATCTTCGCGAGAAGCAATCAAGGAAATCGTATCTAAATCATGGGCGTTGTTTTGCACACATCAGCTAGTATATATATTCTATTCATTGAATCTCACGATGATTCAACAATATATCCTTGATCTGGTGAGTAATCAACTTCTTCTTGATCTCATCGTTTATATGTGGATGTGTTCTGTAGCAGATTTTCAGCTTTCTCATTCAATTGAGAAAAAAAAAATTTCATCGCAACAGGGGTTAAATTAATTTTCAATTGCGATGTATGTACACGTCTATATTCCTATAGATACTAGATATGAATCTAGTATCTAGGAATGTTTTCTTCTCTCTACATTCTGCCGGTTTGCCTTGGCAATCGATCAAAAAAGATTCAGAACAATGGAGAAGAATGAAATGAGTACTTAATTTGCATGTTGAATAGCCCATTTATGGCACCTCTTTCACTGCAAACGCGCATCTATAAAACACATTTCTCATCAAATTCGGCTACCCGTGCTCATTTTCTTCTGTTTTGTAATACAGTCACATTACGTTTCATTCGAATTCATTCTGTGTGTCGACCGTTGTGACGAGTTTTAACCTCGCCAATGAATTTTTTGAAGGCACGCCGTCAAGGGGAAAAAATTAGATTGACTACATCTTTTTTCGGGTACCTCGGTTCAGTAGATCCAATTTCTGGTGTTTAGATAATTCATACGGTATAATAATGTTCTGCTGAGTTTCCAGATATGATAATCTAATGTTTGGAACATTTTGAGAAGTAGTGCAAAAATGATGGAAAAAAAACATCCAAATCAGATAGATAAGAGATTGTAATTTTCATTTTTCTATCAAAAAAATACTTCCTTGAAAGATGATTCATGCGCCAATATTATTCCCAAATTTCTTGAATTTTCTCAGAATTTTTGCCGATTTTTCCTTCAAAATTTATCACAGATTCTCGATATTCCGTGGGATATCCGTATCATGAAGGGGATGTACAGTGTACAGCAATTCTTCAAGTGATTGATAAAACCAGAATTTAATTTATCATGCAAACGTTGCAACTCTATGTACGATTGAAAAAAATTCCCACAAACAGTCATGTCAGGAAGTCTACGTGTAGAATATCGTGATCTACAATATGGCTTGTGTGCTTTCATCTCACTTTTTATCAAATTTTTATCTCATTATTCAGTCGACCTCATAAAACTGACATTGATTATGACTCTATCACACTACTGGCTGGTATAAAAAACAAATGAGAAAAAAGCAGATTCTCGTATTCTACGTTGATACTTAGTTGCATTTAGTCAACTCCTTGTGCATTCTCTGTACCTATTTGAATTTTGAAAATCCAAATCATTGATTTGTCATTCTTGTAGGATTTATCCCTTGTCTAATGCCGTGTAAATATGAAACTCAAATAAATTTTTGAATTGATAAAAAATTGCGATTTACATCGTGTTTAGGTGATTGAATGATGCAATTGTTGGGTGAAAATAAGCGATAATTCAAGACTGTGATACCCGCGCACTCTTCGAATCGTCATAATACGAGCTCAACATAATACAGACACTCTATTGAGAAAATATAAAGACTCTACGTTTCATATTCAACAATGACTCAAATCGATCTGATCATTGATATACAAGCATTGTAAATAGATGACTCGATGTGAGGTAATTTAAATATATACTGTCAACAAAGTGCGATGTTCCTACTTGTGATTTTCTGCTGAATTGTTTGGTACTTATACCGAGCATGTACAAAAGCTCGTTTGAAATTCGTGAGGAATTAGGAAAATGATAAATCAGTTAATTAATAGTGTATTAATTTAAAATGAACTGATTGAGTGGATATGCATATCAATTATGAAAGCTGTAGTTAGAATGTGATCATAGGTGTGTTAGAAAAAAAACTGCATAGTCCAGTGGTGCGTCTCAGTACCATAGAGATATAATACTCTCTATGCTCAGTACATATATCAAAACACGGAGGATTCAGTAAAAAAATTGACCAAACTCATTCCTGATCAAACGTGAAAAAATTAATTCGAAACACAGAATAGGTTTTGCAAAAAAATTTTCCAACATGCGGAGGCTGGGTCGTGATAAGATAAGTTTGTGATACATATTGGTTCGGATATAGCATCTAGTTCACATATATGCACCGAAACCACGAAACTTCAGATAGTCTTTTCAAGTTGAATTTTGAAAATAATACCATCACAAATGGCATGAGTAGTTATTTTAAATATTCCATCTCTATTTCACAATTTTATCATTGGTGCCAACAATCGTATTTTTAAATCCAAGAGTTCTTCAATGAAATCCGAAGAAATCGGTTCACCATGCACGAAAATTTTCTTTTTTTCTTCTCTAGTGAAAATTGAAGTATCGGTTCTTCGAGCTCGCAAACAGCCAATCTGATAGAAATTTTGACCAGTACTAAAACGATCTTGTATCTTGATATCAGTTTATGGTTATGGATGGAGTGAAAATGACCATGATGCACGTTATTTCAAAGTGTATCAAGAGGGACCTATCGCAAGCACGTCCAAGATAATCAAAGTTATTGTCAAAAATTACAAGAAGTGAAGTTACTCACCCTTTCGACCAGTCGGCACTGTATATGTGAGGTCATTGAATTCAATATTGATTGGTGACATTTTAGTAATGTGAGCGATCACAGGTGCTGAATCTTTTACACTTCGATTCATCTCACATCTAATTGTCGTTGTCGTCTGCTCCATCATCTTCAGTTCGTATAATTATAAATAATGCAGCTTGCTTCACTTGCTCGACTGCAAAAACTGGTAATCTTTCCCCAATCCGCAGACCGAAGCAGCAGCAGCTTATGATTCAACTCATCCAAAGGCCAAAAATCGTACTTATTGGCATCACAAATTCACCAATAAATAATGCTTTTTTGAAGGCGGCATTATACTTTGCACACTGAACACCGTATGTATTAAAATTCTGAAAAAAAAGATATACACTTGGGTAAGTTTCTCAAAACTGCACTTTGAATTCTCACACCCGTTTCTTTTTATTACGGGCAAATGTATTTTTTATTTTGAATTTTTTTAGGGTCGATGCACCGCTGATCTGAAAGGCGCGCCCGGTAGATAATAACCGATTTAAATCGTCAGGAGCGAGTCCTTGAAGTCTTTTTGATGTGCGAGGTTTGTTGTATTATATATATATATATATAGGTAGGTAAGTTGTACATGCGCGCGATATGACACAACGACAGTGAATGAGCCTCCGCTTCGATGTTGCAGCGCATTTTAAACGTTCGCGATCTGATATGGTCGCGGGGGAGCTTGCGCGATTTTTTGGTTGAGCTATATATATCGGAATATTTGAGTGTAGTTGAGGTCCTTACTTACACCCTTGAGATAGAAATTTTTCAATTGTTTTTTTTTTTTTTTTTTTTTGAACGGATGACATTTTGTAGCATGTGTTTCGTCATTTTGTACAATACCGTCTGTGTTTTTCAGGAAAAATTAAAGAATTATCAGCAAAGTTGGAAAATTCTGATTTCTGTGGCATCAGAGATGAATTGAGTTTCACTGTCGAGTTTTCTTGTGCGAGCATCATTATATCAAAATGATGTCTAATTGCAGACTTGTTTTCTGATCCGAGTTGGTGCATTTGGTGGTCAGATTGAAGAAATTGGTAAAATACAAAATGAGACCAGTGCTCAGAATCAATTAGAGAATTCGGGAATGGCTTGTCACAAGTCTTGACACATTCCAAAGAACTAATTCCTGCGAATCTTCATAGGAAATGGTAACAAAAACTGTGTGAAAGTGGCTAATAAAACTTGGAATCGGCTCAAGCAACAGGTCATTTTGAAAGTAATTTTGCTATCTGTTAATTGTATGAGGTTTCAGAAATATGAAGTGAATACAGATTTGTGTGAGCAGATGTGGAAAACTCACTTCTAGTCTACTCATCCAAATCACAATAGCCGGTATTTTTAGTCTATTGCGTAAAGCCCATCATACGCCTATAAAAAAAAATCGAGGGTCCATTGGGCAGTAAGACTAAGGATAAAATTCCTATTCTACCATAAAATATGGAAGGAGATTCCCTTTCTCAAGAAAATGTTATCAAAACTCGTAACCCAAAGGTGAAAGAATCCAAACGTAATTGAAACGTTGCGCCTGGAAATTTTCGTTTTGTTAGATCGACCCTGAAGCAATCGCGAATGATTGATGGAATATTTTACAGGATCACCGGTGAGATGTGAATGATACAGCACAAGATTGATCGCATTTTATCCTTATGTTGTAGGTAGGTAGTAGTGTATTCAGGATGCATTTCGAAGGTGAGGATGATTTTAAAACCGGAAGGTTGTTGAGACAGTAAAAATTGCAAGGTTCAATTATATGACGATTGATAAGGTCGATCACTCCAATGGTTGACCTTCTCACGGTCGTTTCTCTGTTATCTCATCTTTCTACTCTTTTGAGTACTTTTCTGGTAATGAATTTTGAAGACAATTGTCATTGGTTCTGAAGTGATTCTGAATTTGAATTATTATTCCCAAAAAAATAGGGTGAGTGTACCCAACTCGTCCTCACCACTTTCTCAACAACTCTTGCCTATACCCAAGTATTTTTCAACGTACCTTAGCTCATTACAAAGCTGATTTTAAACCCTACAAAATGAGCTAAAATATGTCTAATTTTGACCAACTGGAGCTGAGCTGTCTTAATATCTCCAAAAAGTATCTTTTGAGCGAGTTTTGAGAGTTTACACAGGGGTGCACCCAACTTGCCCTCGTCACTTAACACGTTCGCTGCGACGGGTCCCACCGGTGGGGCCCGTTCGCCCTTTTCTGTGTGCGGTGATGATGAAAATACCATTAAATGGGTCCCACCGGTGGGATCCGTTGCACACACGAAAGGAACTGCGATTTTTGCGATCGGATTTTCGACTGATGCGTTGATCAATATAAATTGGCGCTAAAAACCGTTTTTACCCGTTTTTATCGACTTGCAACCACATTTGGAGCTTTTCGCCAGTTCAAATGACTATTTCCGGCTCATTCTGACGTGACAAACAAAGTTTTGAGTGTTGAAACAGTCGTCCTGGACGCTCTTTCGAGATAACTTCGGGGGGCATATTGGATATACTCCAATATTGGCATCCATATTTTACCAACAATCTCCGTGTTTGACACGTGAAATTGCTAGAGATCACGGCTCGAGATCGAATTTTCGCAACTCTAAAAAGCGAAATTTGACGACAAGAATTTGAATGCGCTAGCGTACGCTGGGGTTAGTTCAATCAAAAAATTTTGACATTAGTTTTATTGAATGCAATTTCCTCGATGATTTTTTAGCTGTGCAAACACAAAAAATGCAAAATTCACTTTAAAAATCCTGGAAAACGCAGAAATGATTCGGCATATTTCAATTTAACAAACGTAAAAAAAGAATTTGTGCGAAGGTCAACGAGTGCCCATTTCTGAAATCGGCATATGGGGGCAACTTGGGTACAGAGTACCAGAGGAAAGTTGGTCACATTTACCTTACTCGCACATAAAAAGAGAGATTATCACAAAATTACTACCGGTCGAGATTGAAACGAGTTCGTTATTGATAAGATTTTGTATACTTTGGCGCCCACTGATGATACGCTTCGTGTATTCCAAATAATTCAAATGACAATTATTAAGGCGGGCACATATGAATCGTTTGCGTCATTGACCCTCTGCACAAGAATTTGCAATTTTCACCATCAGTTGGTATGACATGCCCTTGCAAATTTTCAAGTATCTTCTGATCTGCTCTGTTATATTGGACTCACTCTCATTACTTGTTCTGTAAGGTAAAAAGAAAAAATAAAAAATATATAAAAGGTCGCACATCTCCACTACCGATGCTGACAGCCAACCGGCCGGTTCCGAGACACAAAAAACAGGCTTGTAATAAAATTTAATTTCACGATCGGTCAGAGTTGCGGTACGCGTGTCTTAAAGTGATGCAGTTTTGATGATTTTGGGGGGGGGGGGGTTGATACTCGTATTATTGTTTGAAATTTTTAAAATGTACAAACAGTTGTAAGGTGTATGCAGATTTTTCATTTAGAGCTTGTCAATTGTGCGTGTATAGTATTTTAACATTACGAGGTTTGAGAAGAAGTCATTAGCAATGCAAAAGTTTCGATGTTTTGTGGTCTGGCTGTGTTTGTTCTGGGAGTTGATTTCTTACAGGTAGAATGTGCAACTGAATAACAGTAGTCGACACGATTTTTTTCCGACACAACTTTTTCAGTGGTATAAAACTCGTTGCATGCTACGGAGATACAATAACACTTGTTTCTTTCTATTCATGATCATGAGATGCTGATCAAATAAAAGATTCATGAATTTAATGAGAAAAAATGTGTTTGTCGCAAGCTAATCTTGTATCGAGGGCCTACAAAAAAATGAATGGTCATCTTGTCTCGGTGAACCAATAAACTGTCCAATAAGCGCAGTAACATAACGTTCGAACTATTAAAACTATCAAAGACATTTCACCAAAGAGTGGAAAAAAGAACTTATGGGTAGCCGAATGTAAGAAACTAAAATCCATTTCGGACGGAGCACTTTCGGATGAACTAGAAATACTTACTGATGAAAATTATCACAACAGAATCTAGTTGAGAAAACTTATTCAGAACACCTGACTTACGCCAAAAAGGAAATAGGGTGATGAGACCGATGATGAGACCCTTATTTTGCGACAATTCCCAAGCTCAAAGTGAGATTTAAATATTTTTTGTACATCTTGGACGAACACGATGTACCGTATGAGTTTCTTTTACTTCTCTTCGATGTCACAGAACATGGAAATTTGAGAATTTGGAGATTCAAATTATTTTTACCTGACTAAGGACCAGAATAGTCATCGATGACGAGAGGACTGATCTGACAATGGAAGTGACACTTTTTACACCGACTCCAGATGAAAATTAGTATGTAGTTGGCCTGATGGGCGATTGTTCGAAAACAATTGACAACGGTTCTCTTATTGGTTATAGAGTACTATTTTTATGCATGCCAGTGGGTTTTGGATTCAAAAATTATCATGCGGGGGAAAAAATTTAGGTCATCTTTGAGTATTAGGTCAAATGTGACCTTTCAGTATTGTACTTTTTGCATCAAGTTCGTGAGCTTACTGCTTGTTTTCGAACAATTAAATTTTGTCCTGAGCCGCAGGCAAGGGTCGAAATAATTGATCGGAAGCGGGGAAGCTCACATTAAAAAGCGCGAGATAAGAAATTTTGAACAATTTTTCGATATTTGGATGTCTAAAAAATCGCATAAATTCTATCTCTCGTATCGATACGGAAGTGATTTTACCCACACTACCATAGAAAAAATTCCAGAATCATTTGAAATACTGCCGATGGTCTCTTTATCTTTTTTTTTTTTTTTTTTATGGCAATATTTGACGAATAACTCAAACACTGAGAAATTTCGAAGAAAAAGAAGCGTGAAAGAGCCACGATTGTAATAATAACCGAGAAGAAGAAAGTTGTAATCATTCGTGAACTTTTACTTCCCTCCGCATTTCAATGATAGAATCGAAAATCATTATCAATTATTGGAAGAATTGCTTCATTTGAGATACTGAAACTCACTCGTGATATCTGTAAAATATATATGTATTATGATGATGACGGTGAGCTTGAATGAAAGATTGAATTGAATCACGAGTTAAGAGGCGCACGATCCAATTGACACGTTGCTCGAATGTGAAAAATAGCTTATCCGTGTAATTTCAATATCAGTTGAAGAATATTATAATATTTCGGGTAAAGCTTGGATCAAGGTTGAATGAGATTTGGTGCAAGCTGTCGTAAGAATTTCATGTGGGCTGATCTTCTTTTTAGAATTGTCAAAAAAGATTCGATAATATACTCTTGCAAATTAATTATGCGGCTTTTTATCGAGACTTCTGATGACGGCCGAAAAAATTGCATTATTCGACATTATCAAATTTCCGAACAGAATTAACGTCTGAAGACTTATTTATGACTCAACTAGCGTCAAAGCATAGTGACAGTTAATCATAAGTTGATTGCTTGACGAATAGGTTCACAATATATCGATAATGAGGTGAACTTATTATTTCCCAATATATTTTTGTCGACGTCTCCAGCCCTTAGGGAACCTCTTTATGGCGAGAAAAAAAGCAAAAACTTCGAGTTCGGTCAAAAAAAAAATTCTAATACCCCCCTCCCTCCTGTGATGCCATTTTTTGTGAGTTTAGAGCTAAATTTTTTCCTTTCCTGCTCATCCACGTTGTTGAATGCTTTTGAAAGTATTATCAAAAGCATTCATTGATTGATAGCTGATGAGTTCCCCCTCAAAATTACCCCCTGACAAAGTTAATTTGATCGATAACAATCAGAGTTGTGACTGGTTTTGAAAAGTAAGAGTTCAAGGTATCAAATAGCACTGGCAGACAACCGCTGTTTGACCCAGAAATTTGATTCCTTCGACCTGGACTCTTTCACTTTTCAAAATCAGCCACAGCTTTGGTTGTACTGCACCAAATTAACTTCAGTAGGGGGTCATTTTAAAGAAAAATCTATCAGATATCGATTGAAAATACTTTCGGAAGAATTCAACAACGCGGATACGAAGTAATTATAGCCAATAACCACAGAGGAAATTTAATTTAAAAATCACTGAAAGTGAAAAGGGTTTGAAATTTTTTTGCCCGCATTTGAAGTTTTTCCCCCCAATCTTAATCATCAGGAAGCCCTTTAGGGGGTGAAGAGGGCTGTAAAAAATATTTTGAAATAACGGACCTCCTGATTATAGAACTGTGTCAAGTCAGTCTCTCGATAGTTTAACAACATGATAATGCAAAAAAAAACTTATTATTCAACACGGGCGATCACATTTATTGAAGGGTTGACATTATCTTCCCACTCTCTACATCAAATTGACGGAGAAATCGTTAACCTAGATTACAGTTTTTCCTCGGGCATCACAAAGCCTCTTCTCTCATTATATCGGGGATTTGAAAGGGAAGCAATCGAACAAAAAAACCTCGTCGTGATGTGCAAATCGCTTACATACTATCGATCTTTCGCGTACACACGATATCGGCTATAGACAGTATGGAAATGTTCAATTCTTTGGAATCGTCTTAATAGAGTCTCAAATGTTACGAAATGTTACATATATATCGAATACATTTACAATATTGACTACGATAGTAGCAGGGGCGGTCGTCGAACGCTGACCGGCAAGAATAAATTGACGGTTCCGAGGCGCTCAGACATATATAGAGAAAATCATCATCAACCGATACTTATTTCCTTTTCCGTGTGGTATTTCTTGATCGAAAATTCAATGTCGCGCTCCAAAGGTAGGTTATATTACGAAGTCACTTTTGAGGTTCTACACCGTGTCACATTTGCTATGCCACATCTAATTTCGAAATATTTCGGTTAAATGGTATTCTGTTGTTGTACATCATCCTCGGCCTGAGTGACCAGGTGAAAGTGCAGGTGCGGTTGGGAAGTCACTGTGTATAAATGCAGCCTCGTGGTCGACTTTTTTTTTTTTATTGCGTTATGTGCACTTCGCCCACGCTTTATCATATGAGCTCTGATGCATATTTTAGATATTGAGAAGCTTGTGACTTTGGTTGTGCTTGTCAGTCAGAGTGAGTATAAGTTCCGGTTGATTTTCTATTAAAAGGTGTGACCCGAGTAACGAGAAAAATTATTATGTCAAACTGTTTCATTTCTGGATGGAAAATGGAATTATCCAGATATTGTTCATATGAATATGATAAGTTGTAAATCGATCAATTTTTTTTAATTGACCCCGTTGGAATCCTTTAAATCTACTTGAAATGAAAATTCAGAGTATTTTAGTTCAAATACCAGGTTCTACATAATTTAGTGGTTTTTTAAAGTTAGCCAAACGAGATTCACTCAAATTCCAAGCCACGTGGGAGACAAAGTGGCACGTATGATTATTATCCTATTTTTTTTTTCAATTACCTTGTAAAAATGATCAGCCATTTTTCTAGGTCAGGCTGATGAAATATTTTACGAATTTTGAGGAAATCATATCAATTTTTGGGCAAATCACTCCGAGTGGAATATGATCATTTCATAACAAAAAACAAATGCTAGAAAGCTTCGACTGAGCTATCACGCTTCGAAGATTGTTTGACAAGTAAGTAAAGTGTTGCGGGCGCGGGGCTGACGTTTTGATTGTGGCGTTAGATCAAGCGAAGTACCAGCTATTGATAAATGCTTAATTTTTTTATATTATGAAAAAAAAAATTCCCTCTTTGCAACCTTGGATTTCGTATAATAGGCAGAGCTTTGGGGAAGAAATCTAGCTTTCTGAGAGTGATCAAAATTTCATGTTTCAAAAACGGGCTACTTGATAGGATTATTATGTACCCGAGTGCCATAATCGCAGATTTTATACCACCGTTACGATTTCATACCAACGAAGTTTGCAGCATACGAGTCCTGGAAAGCCGCGATTGTGGCACGAGGTGGTTAAAATTCTAAAACTACATTCTGAAACTAAATTTTACTCTTTCTGATGAGACGCCACAGGACTCGCTAAGAAAAATTATTTTATTTTCAATCATATTCCTTCTGACAATAAGGCCCGAATTTATAGTCGTAATCCGGAGTCCGGATAAGCTAATCCGAGGCGCCACAATGGATGTGGCGAGTTCGCGAATCTATTAGGACTGGCGATTGTGGCGCCTCGGATCAGCTTATCCGGACTCCGGATTACGACTATAAATTCGAGCCTTAAATGTTTACAAAACTGTCATTGTCGGTAAAATTTTCCACCACACATGAAACTGAAGATGATATCACAGTCCTTTTGTTCTAAAAAACTGCCAAGGTAACATCAGTACAATTCCTACGTCAAATTCTGTGAATTCTCTAATGGTTGAGTCTAGCATAAGGTTACTGACACAAAATTGCAGAGTGTCTGGTATACAGGGTTGAGCAAATTGAGACCCATAATAACGCGTATGTATATACTTACGGTCGCGCGAAAGTGATGATGTTCCCATACAAAACTCGTCACGCAAGCTGTTCACACGACCACGTGTATGTAGAGTCAAAGTGTTGTTGCTTCAATTGATGTACATACATACATAGATACATACATACATTTATATAGTTCTTCTATACTCATAGCCCAGTACGTGACGTGCGATTAAATTTTGTCAATCGAATTCGTATTTCCAAGTATAATAAAAGTTTCATTACCCTTGGATCAAGAAATACTTGAAAATGAGCTTTATTGAGTGCATCAAATATACGATAACATGATGAAGAATAAGTGAAAGAGTGATTGACCAATTACATGTGGCGCGATCACGAAAATGAACAGGCCACTTGGACATTTTATCTATATAGACTCTCTGATGGTGACACTGTTTTTTTTTTCTTTCGTGGAAAACCTTGACCACTCTGTAATGTATAAACTTGAACTGATTTCATTGCGTGTATTATCTAATCATAATGGAGCTATCCGAAATCTTTACGATGTTTGTGAAAAACCACATGTATATAATATATAGATTATCGTAATTGAGCTTATTAAAGATTTGACAACACACTGATGAGGCTTTGATTTATTTAATTAATTAATCATCGCGATTCAAGATTGGGCTGTTGGAGTAAAATATTCAAAAATCCATTCACACATTTTCTATACCTTTGGAATTCTAGAGTTTCCATTGGAGCTTAAAACAAACTTTTTAATTGGTAGAATGATAATGTGATACATTCAATGCTGTCCTCTTCATAGAAGCTAAATTTTTATCAGTCAAAGTTCATTCTCAACATTATCCTGCGTGTTAACTTATTTTTGATTTCTCAAATCCTAAATCTACAGTTCCGTCAATTTTTATTGAGGTTCATAGCCATCAATGTTGAAAACTAACTCTCAAGGTTTCTGCTAAATTGACATTTCGGAGAGCCAATACTTTTGGCATAGGTCCGGCTCATTCTAATCTTCTGACTTGAAAATTCGATTTTAAAAAAAATGAACAGGTAAAAATAGATGAAATGTGCAAATTCGCAAAAGCAGTCCTCGGATATGTCAATCCGCAATCCTATACTGAAAATGTGATTGTGGGAAAAAAATATCTAAGGACGCTCCAATTAATTTAGACATTCTCGAGTTAGATATAGAACCCCATATGGGTGATTCCTCGAAAACTGTGAAATTTTGTGTTCAGAGCTGCCGTTTTCAAATGCGTGTGTGATAGATTCAATTTAAAAATCGCATTTATGTAATCATCATCTAGAACCAACGAGAATAGTTTCAAGCGACGATATTCACTGTTTTTTCATACTTTGGACACTGCTTTAGAGCCGAATGGGGGTCTTGCTGGTCTTTTTATCAAAACCATCTTTCTAAGCTCCTGTGGCGTCCCACGTGACGTCATATATCAGTCATATATCAGTCGAATCCAAATATGCCAAATCTAGTCAGTAAGCAGGAGTGTATAAAGCAGGTCACACAAGATCAGCAGAATTGTAACAGCCTGTAACATGTGCAACACGTAACAGAGTGTTACATGTTACACACAATCAGATCTTTTATGGAATTTTAACTCATGTGTCACACGTGTTACAGTTTTAAGTAGCACAATTTCAAAATTCTCTCAAGACGAGTCATCAAAATGAACTTGTGTCCGCACATATAAATTCAAGAATCAAAAGTGATTCTTTGGTGAATCACTGACAAAACTCGAACAGTAAAGCTTTGAAGCTAACGTTTTGCCCAAGTGCGCGTAGAAAACACACGACAAAGCAAAATTCGGAAAAGTGCGGACACGGAGTCCGATTGATCCCGTCGAAAAATAGACCGACGACATATCCGTCTTAGCCGCTGAAGGGCCGGCTCCAAATTTTCCCCTCGAGAACTCTGCGAAAGACCAACTTAGCCGTTCTCATCTGATCCTGCTTTATAAACTCCTTCTTACTTGCTAAGAATTGGCATATTTGGATTCGACTGATACGTGACGTCGCGTGGGACGCCACATACACTCCCAATTTCAACATGTAATGGAAAATATTGCATTCTAGCGACACGACATTCGGAACCTTACATCTGTCCCTCTCGAGTTTTGTAGTCTTACCACATTTTCTCCCAGATGAGTGTGTAAGGGTTGATTTGTCACATTCTGTAACACGTGAAAACTGTCACATTTCGTGACCCCTCGAAAAAACATTGGGCTCAATCTCATTTGTCATAACGATATCCCACTTGGTTCGCTCAGCATTTTGACTCTGAGTTGACCTAGGAAGAAATCGTTATCGTATAATCAAAATAACAGTGAAAAAAAGTCTCAAAGGTACAGTTTGACCCCCGAAGTTGAAACTTTTGGCGGAATCGCCCATATATAAACGAGCTATTAATATGAAGCTATAAAAAGTTCTATAAAACGATAATTTCTTCATTTGATAAATTATTACCGAGTAATAATGTTGAAAATCGACCCAAGCAGACCAAACGAAATACGACGTGAAAATGAATATATATGATCGTAGTATTAGTATCTCCTCGATAAGGGTAAAGACTTCAAAATTGTCGACGTCAAAAAATAAGACTAATGTCAACGAAACACGTGCGACTCGAAATAAGAAGTAATGTTAGTTACCATTGGAGCAAAATATTGTAACTCGCGTAGACAAAATATTTGATACTTACGATCCGAGCATGATACGGACAAGCTCACCTTGATCTACAATCTATCGAATTGTTCTTGAACGTGTGAAACTTGTATAGACACATAATTATTTCCTCACTACTGATATGTATCCTTCGAAATCATCGCCCTGATTCTTCAAATATATATGAGTAATTCCGTTGAAACTTTAATACTTGAGGGCCGAAAATGTGCCAACCCCGAATCCCACTTCAGAAGGTTCTGACATATATTTTTCGACTTTTTCAAACATATAATGTATAGTTTATAACTCGCGCACGGATTTAAAAAATTCTCATTAGTACCATAAGGATAACACGGTAGCTTCGCCCGGAACTTGACATTTTGAGCTGCATACGGAAACCTGGCATTTGACACTAAAATTGATGCCACGGCCAAACGATTCAAGCTACAGTTTCGGGATTCTGGGATTTTCATTTGGCCATCAGATACTTTGAAAAAAAAAAACTGACTAGGGTCTCCGCAATCTCGCGGTTGAGGGTCGCACTAGTACCACACGGAACTGACCAAAAAATTTAGCAAAAGTAGATTTTTGCTAAAAGCTACTCCGCAAAGTGTGAAAATCAATTTTTTCGATACTTGAGGGCATGGAAAAGTTGTTCCTGGCGATTTACTTTGAGAATAAGTTGGTCCAGAAGAGTCTAAAATGAGGCAAATTCACTTTTATCGAGAACAACTGAGGGAGTAAAATTTTAAGTAAAATTGCGTCGCAAAATGTAAGTACTCGTCATGCACACGAAAAGTGGTCTTTGGGCTCTCATAGCAATGGGATTTGGTACCATGATATTTGATGTGTCTACCCGCCCGACTCTCAAACGAGCCCCACCGCGACGCTTCACACTCACAAAGGTCGAAAAAATGAAAAACCGCAGCGCACGGAACTGACATTTTGACCCCTTTTTCGATGATAACTTTCTTGGGCGACCCTGGATCACCAAACTAATGATTGCGCCAAAAAGAACACCAAAAAGTACGTCGATAATGACCTGTACGAATTTTCCCCCAAGCGTAATACGGGTTCGTACAAGCAGGCCCACATTATTTCAAAGTTTCCACGGAACTACTCATATAGTAAACCTGGTTGTGAATCTTATTTAATCCAATCGCTGACTATTACATATTGAGAAGATTGAGATTTAATTGAGAGATAACCTACATTTTTATGAATGTATAAAATATATCATGACATAATGGAACTTGATTTATGTAGTATGAAAAATTTTATAAGAGACTAATTATTGTTCATATACAAAAGATCTATAGTACAGTATAGTAGGTAAAGCTCGGTAAAGATTAGTCTATCGACTCTTCATTATAATATTTCTTGCTGTCATAGACAACTCTTGCTTGATCTTGAGATGTTAACGCTCTTAATGATAATCAATAATAAAATTTGCATTGATTATTATTGAAGATCCCGCCGGTAGTTTTTCTTCAGATCGACTTTGCAAGGCTGTGTGCTCTTGCTACAAGGAAAACTACATTAAAAGTCTTGAACGAAAGGAGCTATATTCCATACGATGATAGCTCATTGAATTTTTAATAATTGTCATATTTGAAGTCAAAAAAAACTTGTATCTAATGACACAATTCGATATGACGTATTGATGATGAATTCAAAATCAAGCATCACTTCGAAAAACGAATTGATGTAATTTTATCGTGAGTTTACTGCAGTAAGTGGGTATATGTAGTTTCTAGATTGAATTGAGGAAAAGCCATCAATAAGTCTTCTTTGCTAAAAACTTGAATTGAATATCAAAATTATGAAACATGAGGTAATGATGCAGGTGATGTATTCGATCATACGACGAATAAGTGATAAAAATTTTTCAAGTTTTCGGGAAGGCTTTTTTTTTCAACGTAATTGAATTACAACTATGGTCGTGCTGTATCGGAAACTACGTGGTAAAATTCAATAGTTTTTAACGATCTACCAGAACAAGTCCAAAAATTGGATAATCAAAATTTATTGTTAATTTTCTCTACTTTCATTTGAAACATCGCATTATGAAGTGGACTAGTTTTCCAGGAGGCCGGAAGTAGTACTATTCAAAATTTTCAAAGTGTTTGACCTTTTAACAATTTATTCCAAATTTTGTCAAAGGTTTCGTATAGTCTGACCCTACACTGTAAAAAATTTGAGGGAAAAACTGAAAATTTTGAAATTTTCTTTTGAATTTTGAAAACTTTGAAAAATTCTGAAAAACCATTGGTTGAAGTTTTTCCCTCAATCACTAGTTGGGGCCGAAAATCAACCAGCTGATTGACTCTTGGCGGCAACCATTGTTTGACTGCCAGTCCAACCCCTGGTTGAGTTTTTTCACACAGAAAATATAAAAATAAATACGGGGCCCACGAGATTGGTCATTGGTGGTCCCCGGGTGATGCTTTTCGGTCAGAAAAACAAGTTTCATCATGGTTGGATTTGGTAAGCAACCAGTGGTTAAAATTTCAATCACCTGGTTGAATCAGACAGCCAACCAGTGGTTGGAAATTTAACCAATTGGTTGACTTACCAACCAGGTGGTTGCCGATTTTGTGAAAAGTCAACCAATTTTTTTTACAGTGTAGTCCATTCAAAATTTCAGTGGCATAGGGTTCGTATAATTGGAGAGACAGTCACAAACATGAGCTTTTTTGTCTTAAAAGTACTTATTCGTGACTTTACGACGAATGTAAGAGCAACATTGAATCACAGATAAGTCGCAAGCTAACCAAGCCCTGATAAAATAATTCTGAGTATATTTTCTGTCATTACCTATCGGAATATGGAAGCTTATTAAAACCCATTTGGTCAATTATGATGAATTAAAAAAAAAGTATTTTCCTATAACCAATATCACATGTCAAAATCACAAAAGTTTGGGGGGCTCACTGCAAAAAAGTCACACCGACCTTCGGATTAACTTTGTTCTCTTAGCAAAATGTAACAAATCGAAAATGAAAAATCTTCAATCTCAGACTTTTTCCCACAATCAACCTAAATGTCTCTGAATTTCAATTTGAGTAATCCGCACGCCAAGAGCAAGCAATTTTATGATGATTTCGTTAAAATCCCTGGACTCAATCAATTTGCCACAACACTATCTGATGTAGTACAACTAAAAATGTTATAGACTGATGAATTTTTTTCATTTGCATTGGATGGAGCTTTTACGTCATTTGATTATATTTCATCTCCCTTTATCTGAATCGTGCTACATTGCTTCATTAAGAACATTGAGTGAATGCGAAGAACCAAGATAAAAAACAGTAGTCAAAAATTTAACATTGTAAGAGCGATCGGAAGGAATCCAAGAGATGCCGGATGATACGAAGTGACAGCGTCCTTGTATAAATCTGATGCTCAAAATTCGCGAATATATGCATGTTGAACATCTCGTAAAATTAGCATTCAGTGCGTCATAATTTGATCCTCACCCACTGAACTATATCACATTTCCAGTATGATATCATCATTGCAAATTATCGAATTCAGATTTGGACATCTCTCGATCAAAACATGACTATATAGACTGAATTTGCCATTCTAAGATAATCGAATTGGTTTTTTTTTCAATGTGCGATTATCATGTACATTACAATTCGAAACCTTTATCATCCAAAATATCATATTTGTCTTAAAGCAATGAAATTTCTCTTGGAAATTCTTACCGATAAGAAAAACACCCTTTAAAACATAATCCCAATTTTTTTCAAAGTTTGGAACTGAGTTTGAGATGCAGTTTTGGTCCAGAATTCATTCCACTGTGAAACAAACGCACAATCGATTCCAAGGTCATTGCAAATTTAACAAGTGGTCTGGTGAAAGAAAAGTTCCCACAGGGCAAGTTTGGATGCGCCAATGTCAAAGCGAAGAACAGATTCCTTCCGATACTATCTATACTTATAAAATAAAATGAGAATGGAAGAATTTTCTCGTAAACGTCGCCGTCTGATGTCTGCATGCTTCTTGTATGTCGCAGATTTTATACTGTGAGCGTGTAATATGTATGTACATACAATATATCTTGCATGGGGATACCCTCGATCGATATAAGTACATTAACCGGCCGCAGTGGAAACTTTTACCCCGAGCTCGTCTTATTGAGCGATCCAAGCTAGCATCGTCACGCGAGAATTTATGTTCTTCTTTGTCCCACACTTTATTTCATCGTTTTCATCGATTACTTTGAATATTATTTAGAAACTCCATTCATCAACTAAAGGGTTAAAAAAATTCCAAACTTTTAAAAAAAAACGACATTTTATCAAAATTTCATTTTTGGCGCAGATACCTAACGAATTTTATGTGATCGCATGAATTTGCAAAACTCCATATACATCATACATGTATTAGGTAGGTACGCCCATGCGCCGTGAATCATCATCCATCGCTCTAGATATAAACTTGATCACGTGTTCACACGCATGCATCACACACGATGAGAAAACAGTACTGAGATCCACAATATATATATATGTATATATAAAGTTATCGACACAAAAAGCCACGCGACGAACGACGGCAGCGGATGACGGAACGGCATTTTTATTTATTTCTGCATTGATAAGTAAGTCAGTGGAATTATCGTTCGCAAGCTCTTACACTATTTTTCATTAGGAATATCAAAAATTTTATCGAGGTATCACACGAGCGCAGTTTACGCAGATTTCATTTAGTAACAAAGAAAAATGTTTACTAGTTGGAATTGTGACGTAGAATGGAAAACGCTTAAAAGTAGAGCTTTCAATGCCTGAGCTTGCGCAGAATCATTGCAAGCTCGATTATTATAACAATGTACTCACTTTTTTTGAAACTCAAGAAAATAGCGTTGCTTGTATACTCCAAAACACTGGATTTGAAAATCTGACAGCGAACGTTGAATGGAAAAGCACAAAGCTCAGAAAAAAAGAGGGATCAATTGGAGTGTGAGCTATTTGTAATGCGAGCTCGGCAAACGGTGGCGAATGACTGACGCCCGCGTTAGTTATATGGACTACTATAGTTTAGCCCGTGTGTTATACTTGACGCTACTCGCGGCGCTACTGTACTGTGAATCGTGCAAAAGCACTTACATACTTTGATGCTCAGTACTGCTCTACCGATCCCTCTGTTTTCCGGTATGGTACTCATCATCACTACATATGGGTAATTTCGCTGAAATTTTCATTTTCGATGATCAAAATTGTCTTCAACATTTCGATTTTTGTTTATTACCTATTGTCATCCTGGAATCGAAGTCGTCTTGTGAGTTACCGTTCGAAAAAATTGGCAAATTTTTTGACACTGTACTTGCGGAATCACTGCAAATTAATGACGACGCATACGCGAAGCACTGAATGTTTTGAGTCGAGTCGAGGTGGAATAAAATAATATCCGCGATGAAAATATTTGCCAAAGTAGGAAAGCTCAAAGGATGTTTGAGGGTGCCATAGAATTTGGCACGGTTTTTCAGAACAAGATAATCACACGTGTGTGCATAAAATTATTCCATCAGAATCCATGATACCCGAGCTCAAAATGAAGAATGATCTGCGGAGTATACGAGCCATCGATCAGGGAAAATACGTGAACAAATATTCTTTTGGAAAAAGTGGGGCGAAAAGACGTCTTTTCAGACTTGAATTTGAATCTCGTGCGTGGAGAATCGTAAATACAACTTAGCCTCGTTTAGTCTCAAATAATGGTGGTTGATAATGTAGATTTGAGAAAGTTCACTCGATGAATCCTTCTAGCATAAAGTTACTTTGGCTGCCCTAAAAAAAAAAAAAAAAAAAAAAAAGAAGAAGAATTGAAACACTTGATTATCTCTAAAAGTTCTACAATTACCGATTTTGACATTTCCACTTATCGCACTCCTAGTAAGTCTTTGGGACGAGATTTCGGTATAATTTCTGAGGAACCTGAAGCTCTGGATACTCAAGTATTTTCTTTCCAAAATTTTTTCAAATTGTTCTTTGGAACTACACTACAGATGTTGAGATGAATTATGCGACCTCGTTTGTCTTATCCTGAACTGATTGAAGATTGAAAACTCACGATATGATAGCAGTTTTGGCAGAATTACCCATATAAATCCAAGTCCAAGCTTGGACTTCAAACGGGCTCTTTGTGTTGATGTGCATATATCAGTGATTCTGACTATAGTTTACGCTCCGCATAATTTCTGAGCGATCGAGAAGTGGAGAAAGAAAGAGTTTAGTTGGCATGTGGAAGTGTCGGTATGGGACCCTGTAATATAGTGCTGCCCTTTTACGACTACTATCACTTTCTTTGACGGGTATACGTCAGAGATATGCAGTATTTTACGGTTGTCTTGACTTGGACAAAGTGAGCTTCCTAAAGGTTGACTCGAATGGTATATCAGATACTGTCCAGTGAGGTATGTCAGATACTGATAATACTGATGAGAAAGGATAAGGGCTTGGGCACACGAATCTTCCCCAATTTTACTTTTACATTTTTTTTACCAGGTAAAATATGAGAAATTCAGATTAATTTCGTCAAATGTGTCTCATTTTCAAAGACACAGACCAAAGTGCATCTATATTATTCCCCAATATAGGCCTATGCTATGTCGAAAGATCATACAAATTATGCCGGCATTATCGCGCAAATACTTACACAGAGGGTCTGCTAATCTCCCATTTCGACGAGCAAGCTCCGAATCACTCTACTCGAATTTTCCTAAACGTATTCTATTGAAATACACTTGGCACGAAAGTCTTAGGCCGACCCATCAAGTTATCTTTTGGACCTTATCTTTTCGTCTTCAAAGATTGAGGGTCGAAATATAAATTTCGTGTATGTCAATTCCGTGGATCCAAGAGCTGTCTCCTGCACTACAAAAAAATTTTATAAATTTCAACCAAAATTTTTAATTACATTGTGGCTGAATTCCAAATATGTAGTTAAGATTCAACCTCATGGTTGAATCAATCATTTTAACCGCGTGGTTGAATTTTCGACTCAACCAGCCTGGTTGAAATTTTTTCTACGGCAGCCCTCCGTATTCGCGGTTAATGCGTACATCGGAGATGCCGCGAATACCGAAACCGCGAATACGGAGACCTTGCTCTTATGGGAATTAGGGGGTTACGTACATCACGGCATCAAAAGGTGCCCAAAACCATAAAAAGCTATTTTGAAAATATATATTCATTCAAACATTCTTGTAAATATAGATGTTCCTGAGATGAGATCTTGCACCCAGGTTATCAACATAGTTTCCATACGCTCAATATATTTACCTCAGGCAACTTTGCATACCTTTGCGTGAATACCCATATTTTTGGCACTTTCGCGGATAGAATCTGCATTACATCTTATCGATCTGATGGTGGATTCATTAACCTTGAATTTTCTTGCAATATCGGTAACTCTCTCTTTAGAATCCAGTAGATTTAATGTTTTCAATTTTTCTGAGAGGTCCATTACTTTTTTGTCTCGTTTCTTGATCGACGAAACACTCTTCCCGGACGGAGCCATGACTTTAATATCTAAGTTAATTTCGACGTCATGACTAGAAAACCGATTTTCAAAACAATAACAAAGTAACGGTCTGAACATACGCTCAATTCAATCTTGAAAATGTTTAGAATACCCCATTCGAACGGCGATACCATTGGAAAAAATTATTTTCTGATCTGACTTATTTCGAAAATCCTGATACAAACCGCGAATACGGAGGAATTCCGCATTCGAGGGAATCGCGAATACCGAATTCCGCGAATACGGGGACCGCGAATACGGAGGGCTACCTCGTGATTGAAAATCCATTGCATATTTTTGATAGTGTTGGATATCAATACGTTTTATGATAGATTATCTTTTTTTGTGCAGAATCTGATGAGAAAAGTTAGTATGGGTATGTGGATACTCAATTTTCAACTTCTGGATCTTTAGACACAAAATATGTAAGTTTGCGCGATAATGCCCATATAGATATGTAACGAAAATCTTTCTTCTTGGCGTAATCATTCTTTATTTATTGTAATCTAGCAGGTACCAAACTGTAATAAAATTCCGAAGAATTTTCGCAAGAGTGACAACTTGGATCTCTAGTCCTTCGATTTTTGTGAGTGAGAAATAGAAAAATAGAAAAATTGTACAACGGCGGTTCATCTATTCATTTCGTAGGTGACGCAGGAATTATCCGGAAAATTTTGAGCCGACTGTCCGACAACGGATTCAAAGTCTACAGACCAAGGCTTTCCAATTTTCAAACATCTTAGCGGAAATCTCCGGGATGCATCGGTAAAGCGCTTAAAAAATTCGTCAATTCATTCACATCCTCTTGGATACCTGACAATATGGAAACCCTCATTTTTCGACAGGTATTATCGGACCTCGAAAAAATTCCAACTCATGTCCGCGGCTAAATTTTGCGTTGCCAAGGCCATTGCTCAGGCCTGACTGGGAAATTTGAGAGGCTGATGGAAACTCAGCAGGTGCAAATTGTAGAGTAAACTGAAACTTTTCTAATAAGTACTAGACTGTTCTTAATTTTGGATGGGAAATTCGATCGAGACTCTCACTAAGTGTCGATGCTGGTACTTGATTGTCTTATTCAATTTCATATCCGGTTTTGAAGGAAAAGTCACTATGACACTGGCTGATAACATTTTAGAGTCGAAAATGTACAATACAAACAATTTTTTCTTTCATGTGTAATTTTCAACGTAGAAACCGCATCTGCAGACCGTTTTGCGCTTGCAGAACAAGATTCATTCAGAGGTTTTATTGACCTAGATAGAATTCACAGCGAAGTAAATTCTCAAATTAGAGCACGGGATCGTATTTCGACAACGAGCGATTCCGTGAAAACTCTTAACTTTGATGTCCTGAGCTGCCATTCTCAAACGGTGTAAGATACTTATGTCCAATTTAAAAATGTGATGCGTTAGACACCATCACATTTCGGACTTACGAGGATAGTTCTGAGTGACGATAACTCGCGCTTGGGCACACTAGACATCGTTTTACACCGAATAACAAGCATTTTTTTTGCTTGTCATTTTTCCAGAACTTCCTCTCTAAGCTCATAACTTTAATGTGTAACGGAAGATGATGCAGTTCCGCAACACACCATTGGAAAGCTTACTTCTGGAGGAGTAATTTCATGCACTGCTGCAAGTCCTTACTCGAGTTTTTTATGTTGTAACCAAGACACCCTCTCAAGCGTTTTTGTGAGGGCAAAAGGCTTTCTCCCGAGTACAATCTTGTACCCTCCATTTTGATTCAACTAGAAGTTCCCGGTGCGGCGCGACCGTTAATTTGAAAGAATTCGGCTAGCCGAGCAAAGATCTGCCGATTTTTTCGAAAGGTGAAAAAGATGCCACATCCGTCACTTATGAATTAAAGCGTCTCAATGACTCCAATGCCTCGAAATTGCATTTTTAGCATAGGGCGACTAAAGCGCCACTTCTACTCCCGGCTGCGAACATAAAATTGGTGTTTATTCGCCCTAATGCGAAAAAATCTCGGAAAAAATAGCATACTTCCCTCGCTCGGCAGGCTGTTTTAAGGCTCGGGGAAAAACCATCCCCGTGCCCCAAAACAGCCTAGCCTCGCATCGGGAGTAATATACTATTTCCTTGAGTATTTTGGGGGCACTAAGAAGTAAATATTCGGCCAATTAAGTCGATTTGAATCAATACGAGCGTGTGAGATGGGTTTGAACATGGTGGAAAAGAGATAGGTAAGAAGGTCGAAATGTCACATTCGGTCACTCTCGAAAAAAATTATTATTGATCTTAGCGTCGGTTGCATGGATGATATAAGCGCACTGTTGGACTCAAGATCATTTGTACTAGCAATATCCCGTCTGGAATAATCAGTATTTTGACTCCAAGATGACCTTGTACTGAATGGGAATCAAATAATCAAGAGGGTAGAAAATGTGCCAAAATGACAGATTTGACCCCAAAAGTTAACACTTTTAGCGAAAGCACCCATATGTCGATAGCCCTGCAAATTAGGATTTTCTTCATAATTTTTGATCCGAATAAGTTAATGCAATAGCAAGGGTCTTCTCATGTTTGAAGGTGTAAATTTTGCTGTTCAAAAGTCTCGAAGAAAGAAATTGTGGCTCGCGCGGGCTAAGGATCCAAATATGCTTTTACGGATAAAAATAATCGTCTAAACACAACCCTTCGCTTCATTTTGAGCCGAGTTTTGTCTAAGTCAAGTAAACCTCTGAAAAAAGAGATTTTTCGCGTTTAGCGAAGAATCCTCACGTGTAGCTGACGCAAAAGGGGCTGCGGGTGTTCTATTTCAATCTTGGAAATATTACCTACTCAAAGGAAATATTGTCCGATTCTTGGGCACTTCCGACCTCAAAATTTTGCCTAACTGTGGAATCAGGAATTACGTAAGACCTTGATTCTCTGCAGCATTCCACTGTCTACTATTTTTGTTCAATAATTATATTAATTTGACGACACAAGACTTCCTGCACAAAAAGTCACAGCTCGGGCGGAGATTGCAGGTCAGAAAAATGTGAGAAATCGTCAAAAATTGGGCTTCTTCTATACCTGGTTCAGCTCAAAATTTATGCTAATCTGAAAAATTATCCAATATCCTATATCCCTTACAGGAGTAGTTGCTATATTTTGGCTGTACAGAATCAAGCAATATGAGTCAAACCGAACCCTGAGATTAGACTATTTTGATACAGTTTCCTCGTGGAATTACTCATATGTCAACGCGTACGAGAAGCAGAACAATTAGTATTCAAAGGGTGTATGGGGCGTCTGCTTTCGGCTTCAAGGATCGTTCCTTTCGATACACCTTCAGGTGGACTCAAAATGAGAATCCTGACGTACAGCTGGATAAAGTAAAGTTGGGAAAATTCTATTCTCGCTCGGTCAAGAGTAGAGATTTTTTTTTATTTGGCAGATATCTCAATAGATTTATGTTTTTGTCGATCATACACATGTTTGTGAATGCTATTATATTTTTCAAATGCTTTTTCACTAAAATACCGTTTACTCAGCTCTCAGTCATCTCTGAAAGTTGTTCCGTGCATAACTTTTCTTCTTCTCTATGGAGATATGCGATCGTATTATATTATAGCATCGAATTGAAAAACGACGCGTCTTCCTGTAACATAGTGAACACAGTTGTAATTCGTAAGTGATTTGCTCATTCGACTGCGATTCTGATATACCTCGCACAAAGCAACAGTCGTTTATATATGTTTATGAATCATTTATTTCTGTGAGCTTTTAATTCGAGAACAATCATTTTCCAGTCTTTCTATCGGTAGTCTTTCTTTTTATTGATGGAAATATAAATATGAATCATCTGTGATAAGTTGAGTCCATTTATCTTCTTTTTTTTTCTTAATAATAACCAGAGCATATAATAAAGTAACATACAGTTTTCAAGGAATTGGCGTCGGAAAAAATATTATTGGGACATTTCAAGACATAACAGTTGATTGCAATTTTCTCAATGGTCAAATTACCTTCAAGGCACTGGGAAAAAGTAAGTATTACATGCTACCAACCACAAAATAGATACAAAGTAAGAAACTACGCTTTTCTATCAAAGTTGCAGACTTGATCAGATAACAAGGTCAACGAGATACGTTGAAAAGAGATCAATAATCTTCGAAATATTCATTTCCGTGCAAAACTGTCGCATTTGGTTAGAGGAGGTCAGTAAACGATTCATTCTTATAAATGACCTTGATGCTAATCAACCAGTGAGATTAGTTCTAGTTTTTTATGGATGAACTTGATTCCCTTCAAAACGTGCTGTTATGATCCTTTGAAGATGACCCGTCATTCGCTGCTGCACCAGCAGGGTGGCTCAACGTTTTAACAATCTCAGATCCGATACGTTGAACCGTCCGTTTGCCTTTGAAATTGGTCATCTTATTGGAGTGTTTTTTGGGACAGATTATTTTCATATTTGTCGTGTAATCTGGACTATCAAGTCGTATGAAAATAGTTTCAGAAAAGTCATATGGAATTTGTGAGAGTTTTTGTGTATTGTCCAACTTAGAAATTTTATCGTGGTTCTTTTAATCAGAGTTTTTTGCTGATTATTATCTCATATTATGAAATTTTTTGAGGCTTCTGATGCTTTTAATACCTGGACCATGAATGCGAATAAACGACATGGATCAAGCAACATTTGTGTGCTTTTCCCACCTATCATACCCAATATCATTGTAATAATTTCAGGAGGAAATAATGAGGGTTTGAGAAAGTTGACGAATATTATTTTCTGTTGGATAATTGAGCAAAAAAAGTTTCATGCAATTGCACGATGTAGATATTTTTTCATCATAGTCCAATAATTTTTTTTCGGGTTATTCTAATCATAGAATCAAGCAAAAAGCATTTTGAACACTATCATATTTGTAAAGATGGAGGATGTAAGTTTACTCTTGCATTTGTATCATTTGTACGGTTTTTTTGCCCACCGTCATAGGAAGTCTCACGCATTCATAATGAATTTTTAACCGTAATCTCGCGTGTAAATTTTTTTCCACAACTCACGGCAGAATCTTATATACTCTTGTTGAGTATCTATCGAGGTGTAGTATCCCATTATTATCTTGTCGAAATTTTAACTTATTACATCACAAGGGGGGGGGGGTATGAAAACAGGTGAGGAGATTCTTATTGAATGATATATTTTGCATCACGATTGATACAGATTAGTGAGTACAATTTTTGCGGTCTTAGTTGGCATTGTCTTGAGCTCGTTAGTTGTAAATTTTGCTACAAATTTGAAAAAAAATTCTGTGAAAATAGCATTAGTCGAGTGTTTGATATAGAAGATATGCCATTGATTGAAAGAGAGTACAATAAATATTAAATATTTCCTGCGCGTTTTTTTACATGAGAGAATACATTTTCCCTCTTAGGTCTTGATTATTAATCAAAAGTATCCAATGTCAACTTCAAAAACAATGAGGAAAGCCACGAGAAGTTCGAAGAAGAGATGATCACTCATTGTCAAGGAAACTCCAGACTCTTGATTCAGCTGTCGCAAGATTATGAAGAACAGCTTTGATTTCATCGTTCAACTTGTGATACTATAACCTGCTATAAAAAGTATCTGGCGTCTCTACTTCTTTTGATATTTTGGCTGGTGGATATCTGTTTGAGATTGGTATGGAAACATTTTATAATGTTGAAATCGAAGATAATTTGAAGCAGGTCAACAAGAGATGATATGTATTGGTCATTACTTAGAACCTTCACTTTCATGACAATTTTTGACGATTAATCAGTTTTAAAAGCGATAGATTGTCAAACGTGAACTTCTTACATTTATCATTCTTCACGAGCTTTTTAGTCGCTTTAGCGGGTCAAGCTGGTGGATTACGTAATTTGAAAAATATCCAAGTCATGGACCTTTGGTGAACAGACTATTGGAAAAGTGGCACTGCAAAGATTCATGATTTGAGACATCTTCCAAATTATTGTACCCGGTGGTTCAGCCTGTTGAGAAAGTTTATAGCTCAGTAAAGATGATTGAAATTCATGCACGAAATTCATGATGCATGAAATTCATATGAGTAGTTCTGAGAAAACTCATAGCTTTGACGGAATTCAACTTTTTTACGCACTTGGATGCATTTTTCTCGTTGATGTGAGTACTTTACAGAAAAAAATTAACCAGATCCGATCATTGACTCTGGTAACTTCCGGGAGCTATTCGGTATGAGTAAATTTTAGCAATTTTCGCGTCAGTCTCTGGACTACCTGGCTCTATAACTAGAGAAGTCATTATCGATTATAAAAGTTGAGCGATTTTCAAAAAAGTAGAGAATTCAGGGTAGAATTCCTCAAATATGTCTCAATTTTCCTTACTCAAAGTTGTACAAAAATGATTTTCGAGATATATCTATAATACGTAAGAAAATTTAGCGAAGACGATAATTAAAAACGGTACTATTTGCCACGATCGCATATGCTGCCGTTCGAACTGATGTAAAAGTACTGCCCAAAGTATCCCCAGTATGTGTAAGAACTTCCGGAGACGAGCCTTGAGCCAGGAATGGCCTGCAGGTTCAATATTACCGAGTCAAAAATCAGCCTCATTTTAGCACGTGACCTTGAGAATGATTTTACTCGCTCTAGCTCATAAATGAGACAATGAGGTAGAATAAGGATCCAAACATTTTTTACAGACTCAAAATGACTATCTAAACACGATATCGTTTCGCCCCAAAAAAAAGAATTTAGACTCTTTTGACGAGTTTGGACACCGCGTTGAGACTTTAGACAACGTTCTACTAGAGCTGAATTGACCAAGAAATGTATTTCGATGGTCAATTGGAGTCGAAAAAGTATGTTTGGACTCTCATTCTAGTCCTTTATCTCATATTTGTGAGCTAGAATGAAGCAAATGTTCCTCGTGGTCGCGCGCGCTCAAATAGCCCAGATATATTGCTGATTTTTTACTCTGGCTCGAGGCTCGTTTCTGGAAGTCTTATGACACATACTTTGGGGTACTTTGGGGTAGTCGGGGATTACTTCCACATATTTTGGTGCAACATGAATTCGGATGGCAGCATATGCGACCATGGCCAATGATGCCGTTTTTACTAAAATGACGAAATTCGGCATTTTGTAACGCTCGACAAAAAAATTAGAAAAAAATAACTTTTGCCATTGTTTTTCTATTGAAAATAGATCTCTCAAATAAATTTTTGCACAGTTTTCGGTAGGAAAAATTGAGTAGGTCGTCCAGGTGGAAATCACCGAAATTTGCTCAGCTCCCAGAAGTCAATAATCGAGTCAACCATCAGTTCAGGTTCAGAGTCAGTCATCGGTTCTGAAATTTTTTTTTGAAAAGTACTTATTAGACCAACGAGAAAAATGCACTCAAGTACGTCATTCCGTGTAAGCTATGAATTTTTCAAAATAGGATTGAAGTAGGGTCTAAAAACGTCCTTTTACGGACCTTAGGCACCACAGGGGCGAGGGGGTCTGAAAAATCTGAAAATAATTTACGGTCTTTTTATTTTTACCAGACAACCCCCCCCCCCTCTTGTGACGCTATATATCGCCCCTCAGGCAATATAGATCGAGGAATCTAGATTGATAAAATCAATGATCATAGGTGATCGATGAATCTCAAATTTGAAATCAAAATGGTCAAAATCGTTACACGTCGCGGGAATGTGTGTTGGATGACACAGAGCTCATAAAATTCACCTCATGTGTTAGAAAATATGCTGATTCAAACCAATTCTGCGAAAAAGTATTATCTAGAACCACCGTGGAGTCTTTGATGGGGAATCATAATATGTTCGAATTAAAACGAGACCAAGCATATTCAGTCGAAAATTGCACGTATCCTTCCTCGGAACCTGGTTTGAATAATTTTTTTAGCTTGATGAGATGTAGGTTGATAATCCCATCAACTGAGTTTCCAGGTAACTAATAATTGCGCTGATACTCTGATAAAGATGATGAAAAGTAACATGTGATTTTTGACTTGATGTTTGCGTTTTGAAAAATTCTGTTCTCTACGAATGCCAAAGACAACCCTTTAGAAGCTCTCTCTTCACTCGCAACCAATCTTCAAGAAGTGCAAGCTCGAAAAAATCTACACAAATCGACTCTGCGAATGTTCAACTAGGTGATGTAACCTGTTTTGAAAGAAAATCTTATATAGTCCTTCCGAAACATTCTCACTTATCACGCCCATACGCACCATAAAAGTGTCATTTTTAGAAAAAAAATTATGAAATTTGTACCCTTCTAAATCATCTTCATCGTGTTCTTCGAGTTATTGATTTCATTCATTGAAGTCTTTGTTACTAAAATTGCTAGTTATGAGAAAAATGATCGATATGTTAAATTTAGTCTTTCTCAGATATACGAATCCAAGTGCGTGAGATGCACGTTGTAAAAACAATGACACTTCATGCACATAATTGAATGGAGTGAAAATATCTATTTAAATTCTCTGTAATTCGTATAATCTTGAATTCTAGGGATAACTGTCTCACAGCTCAGCTTACGAGCACAAAAGTAAAAGTAAGTTCATGCAAAATCTAACATAAAATCTCCGTATACGTTAACCGTAAGAAGAAAATCGTCGCAAATTGCTCGAACGCCATCTACAAATGCAGTGAGCTTGCATTACAATTTCTCGCGTGGTTTTTGCAGACTTATAAAATCGTTAAATGCTATTGATAAGTTATACAGACTCTTTCCACTTCATTGATATAATATTTATCTCGGACGCTTGATTGTAGAGTGGTTTTTTTCCAACACAGCAAAAGGCATGGTGTAATAATGAAGTAGCTTTTTTTTTTTTAAAGGAATTATGACTAGTCACTTGAATGACATTAATTCCATACAAGCAAGATAAAAATTTGATTATAACATTATTGGTGACATGTGTCACAAACTATGACATCTGTTTCGAAACCATTCATCAATGGATATGCAACTTTTCGCATCATCATAACTTTAGTAACGTAAATACATAAAAAGTAGACGTTAGCGTGAACAAATTACGAGAACCATCTCGATTCACGTATACTGTTTAACAGGTGTTTTATATCAAGAATGACTCGATTTATTGCAGTAGAACGTGAAAAGTACACCTTAGAGGCAATAAATGAGCATTAGTTTATATGAAATAATATCAATAGGCTTTTAGCATTATATAATTTTATTTATGGTAATAGTCAGGTAGAATTTGATTGAAATGTGAACTGCTCCATTGAAAAGATTGACCGCGTTTTCAAATTGTAATAGGCAAATTTAGCGAATATCCTTCTCGATACTTTGCCGGAGAAATTTAATGTGTTATAGCTATGCAAAGCATCGACAAGGGTACTGATAACACGAAACAAGCGCAATGAATCGATCACTACCATCAATCCGATAAAAAAAAATAGCAAATGGAGTTCTTATGTGGTTTGACTGATATTAACAATGATTCCTTAGGCAAATTCAAAATCAAAATCATCTCTCCTCGTCAGACCAGACGACTAGCTTACCGATTTTCCACTTTTAAAAAGGAGGGTGCGTAATTTCTAGTTTCATAAATACTTCACAATCAAAAAAACAGTTGACGATCTTTAGTACTGATTGTTCCAATAAAAATGCAGAAAAGTTGACAAGTATGTATGTCGATAGGAAACGAGACAACTAGGACTCGAACTGTCATAAAAACCGGTCTTTCGTCGAATTGTTTTTGTGAATATCATAATATAAGCACCGAACGACGTATATTTTAATTATACAATATTTTGCCGATAAAGTAATAGTTCATTAAGTCACACTTCCTCCGTTTCATTCTATATCTCTAATGGTACTGCATGACTGCAATCATGTACATAAGACAATCAAAAAATTTGATTTTCTGTGGTTAGAAAGGAAATGTCTTAAAAATGGTGAATTAGTGGTATTATATCTCTATGGAATTAGATCGTGGCGTTTATGAAAAGTACACTTTATTAATATAACAAATATATTCTCATAAGATATTACAAAAACAAGTGAGAAATCTGTTTATGAGGAACATTCTTTCATGTTCGAATGGAAATTTGCAAAAAAGCTGAGGCCAGGAGTCGTTCAACATTTGTTCGGCTTATGGTTGTACTAATTTGAAAATTGTATCATTACTGATCCTCAGATACTCACTATTTATGAGTATATTTATTATAAAATATGTAACATCATGTGGAAATGTGAACATTCCTCATATTCAAGTGCATGGGTCGTTTTATGATGACATAAATTTTCATCTCTCATGCATACATCTGTACTTATTGTTAGTGCACATTCCCATAATCTTGGTTCTTTGTTAGCAGTTCAAAAGATATATCTTGACAAGAATAGTGAAGTAATGACGTCTTTTGCTCATTATTACAGAGAGTACACCCAATTTTTCCTTTTTATCCCAATTTCATCATTTCACAGCCAGTAGGAAACGAAGAATGATAACCCTTATTTTTATACAAGACGAAAAAAATTATGTAAAATTACATAAAAATTATTTGCAAGTTATTCAACAGGCAATGAAAATTTCTTACCTAGAAATAATTTTAGGAAATATTTGATAAGGCATTTGAGGCTGTACTCAGGCAACACGTACTACTCAAACATTTATAAATATTTCATTGATGACGTAGAGAGTAATAAATTATCTACAATAATGCCATGGAAATCGTATGTAGTAGATTTGAATGAAGTAAACCAGTATGGATCAATCCCTAATTGACTTGAATCAATCGTATCAGTTCTGTAAATGGCTTTATACTTGTATAAAAAATTACGTTGTTGAGCTGCACGTATACATCAAAGTTTATGATCAAAACTCGAAACGAATTGATATTCGCACAACTTCATTATGTTAAGTTAATAGAGAGATCCCTTGATCACCAGTAAGAATACATTAAAAGTAAATGTAAGTGGTACATCAAACAGATTTCATTCAGCAAAATTTACACCGAAAACTCAGAAATGTGGAATACCATGATTAACACCTGGACAGGTTTATCTATTCCGTGGTATCGCCCAAAATATTTCATTTGATTCCATTTGCACTGCTACGGCAGTCATTTAGTAGTTGATCTATCTCGACGATTTAAGTTTCCAACGCAAGAACATATAAGCGGCAATACGAAGTATGAGAAAGATCAGCAACAAAGCAAGTACGTCCAGATTGAAGTCAGCATCAAGCATGTCGAGTTCTTCTAAAGTTTGAGATGGTCTCTTGAAGTGGCAATGACCACTTCCCTGTGAAACAAAAGAAAAAAATTGTTATTAATTCATATGCAATCATATTCATACTTCGATGACTGTAATAACTATAGTTCTACTGGACTACAGTTTTTCATTGTTTGAAAGTTTGATATAAGATAGACAATACGATATGAAACGCTTTTGTTCCATTTTTTGATCAGCTAAGGTCCTAATTAAATATAGAAGTGTAGAACAAGAGAATAATTTTTAATGCAAGTTGTTATAAAGATTGGCATGGTGAAGATTCAGCTGGTACTTATTGAAACTCTCTTCAGAAATTCTAGACGTAAGTTCAGATCCTTACCCCGATACATTTGAGCTCTTGGCGTCCAAAACTGTAGGTGGATAGAGCCGTTCCTTCAAAACCATAACGGATGTAACTCAGGTATGTTATCCATCTTAGATACACAGGTATGGCATCAAAACTGACGAAAAATCCGGAGAACAGTAAGAAAGGTACAGACATTACAGGTGCAAGGAAAACTCCATTTTGCACATTCATAGCTGCACCAACTACCAATCCAACGGATTGTGCTACAAAAGAAATTAAGAGACACGTTCCCAGGAACATGCTAAATCGGAAAGGTTCCGGTGGTTGTGACGTCATGATGTAGACGATTGTGACGTAGAGGACACAGAAAACAGTCTGGAAGGAACAAAGTCTGTGTTATGGATTGTCTCCTAAAGTGAACATTTAAAATGAATATTGGTAGCAGTTAGTTACCTGGAATGGTAAGTCGGATACAGTTATCGCCAAGTAATATGACTTTAACGAATACCATCTGTTGAAACTTTCTTTTAGTAAAACTGGCATCTCCAGTGGGACTGTAAATATTTACATAATTCATGAGTATGAAATGGATTACACGGTAGCTGGAGAGAATTATTTAGGACTTACATGAGAGAATTGTGATTGTCATGGATGTGTACATCAAGAATAACATGTTGAAGAACAAAAATCCAAGATTACTGAGAACTTTCGTCGCGTCATTACCAATGTCCCAATACAGAGCACCGATCAAACATCCAACTAATATATGAGCAAACAATCGCAGATACATAAGTGTCTGAAAAATACAATGAGGATATATAATTAGATAACTTAATTCCTATAGATATAGAATTTTAAATATATAAAATAGGTGGTTATACCCAATCTCTTCGGCTGAAAAGTAGTGTTCGCTTGAGAACAATCCAGAATTGATGCAGTTCAGATGTCGGATATCTGTCAACAGTCGCCTCTAGAGAATCCTCAATAAGAGATGCTGTGACATTGTCTTTCTTCTCAGAGTCAATGGTAACTGCTACGTCACCTATTAAGAAGAAAGCTCAATTAGTGATTTGATTCTTGAAACACGTGAATCAACTCGGTGTATAGGTGAAAATTTGTATTCGCGGATAGGCAAACAATTCCCTACCTCGATATTTTCATAAGAATAATGTATCAGTATTCACAAAATTCCGTATTCGCAGTTAATTTTTTCGGGAAATATCCCCCGCGAATACAGAGTTTTACCTGTACTTTGAATGATAAAATAAGAGAGAGGTAGGAAGCACTTAGTTCTGGATGGGAATTCTTCTCAAAATAATTCAGCGAAAAAGAAATTAAATCATCTTTCTCATCGCTGATCTTATCAAACATCGCAAAACGAGCGCATGACTGCGTCTGTAGTGGTAAGAATACGCACAAATAATGTAAAAAGGAAATTGGAAAGGGATGTATGCAGTACATTCATATATCGAACGAAAGGCTAAGAGGGTCAACGTACTCTGCTTGACGATGTCGTTTTTGGCGTAGCTGGGAATTATTCCGTTGTTACTTTTCTCGTTCACCTTGCTGTCGCGAAACTTGTCCTCGATGCTATTGGCATCGTTCTTATCCTTGGCAGTGGCATCGGCCGCTGGAGCATCCAGTTCCTTTGAGCTTGTATTATTGAGTATCTCTTTCTCCGGGAAGGGATAGCCCTCGCGAACATCCGACTTTCCATTTCTTATCGCATTTACAAGGTTCTTTATGTTGTCACCGTATTCACCGCATGATACCTCAATAACTGCAATCATATACAATTTTCATAGCAATTTTTTAATTTTTGAGAGCATTATGAAATTTCATGCGCGTGTGCAGGGTAGAAAAATACAAGAATCTTTTAATATTTTGTTGCAGTCGTTGCAAAACAAGTGTTGATTTCATAAGGGTCATAATGCAAACCAGATATATCACATTGAAAAATCAATTATAGATTTACTAAAAAAAATTGGAGAATCATGATGCAACAATTCATTTGCTGGGTTTTCTGGTGACCCAAAAAATTTGAATGGCTCATAAGAGTAAAAGTAACGTCACTGATTGATGCAAGTGATTTTTTTGACAGACAACGAGCTTCTTCACTGAATGTTTACCTTACAAACTACTTTCACTCGGTAATGAAGTTTCATGAACTTCACTGATTGGGTGAATGGAATATTTTTTAGAATTTAACGGATAATAAAACCCATCAAAGAGGAAGATAGTTATTCTTCTTACAAAATTCTTCGAGTATACCGCTTTATAGTGCTGATTCAGAACAAAATCGTTTTCCATATCGGTGAATGTAAATTGGTCCCTGCTTTACAAATAGTAGTGAAATTTGAAAATGAAATAGTACTGACTGAAAGAAGCGGGATTGTGATAGCTGGGACAGTTGAGTCCGAGAGAGCCAAGGAAAGGCACGAGCTGCGAGATGGAACCCTGGTAGACACACTGGCCCTCGGCGAGGGTGTAAAGCGCGTCGAACATCTCAAAAAGACGAGCACTTGGCTGGTGGATAGTGCAGATGATGGTACGGCCTCCTCGAGCTAGTGTTTTCAGCAGTGAAATACATTGGAAGCACGATGACGAATCGAGGCCACTGAAATGAGAAAAATTTTGTTAGAATGATGAAAATTTGTGAAGTAGATGAGTTTTAAATGAATACAGAAGACATTCTTCGATTTTCATCATCCAGATTTTACCGAGAAAATCTTCGATACTTTTGATGCAAACAATGAAATATACGATTACGTCGCAAAGTTTGACAATAACATAATTACATTATTGATACATCCCAAATTATCAAGAGTATATTGGAATACATGAGCCATCTGTGTGCATATTCCGAAATAACTGTCAAAATGACGACCTGATTTTTTTCATAATTTTGCCACTAAGGAAGTCGAAAATGTTATTCATTATCCTTTCTTGACTATCTAAGTGGGAAGGAGAATGTTCAGATGAACAAAACGGACGAAGGTGTGAGTACGGAGAATTCAGGAACAATGAATTATTATTTGTGATCGAAATTCTTAGATAACACTAAACTCGTGGACTTTTCTGCGTATCTAGCATTTTATTTTTCCTTGTGCTTATGAAATTTTAAAAAGTGCCTAGAAAAGAGTTGCTCAGTTCAAACGGTGATCGATCTCGACCCCATACTTGAGATTCCGTCTCCGATAATGACATCACTGAGAGTTATGGTGAGAAACGTTTAATCTGGAAGATCATCGTGATTTACTGCCAATATTCAAAATTCCTAGTCAAGCAAATTTTCTACTTTTTCAACAAATTTACGGTTATTTCTGTATGACGTATACTCGCCATAAATTTCGAGATAAATTTTCTAGGATTATTTACTAAATCACTCATGGCTAGCAGCTTAGTTCCGCAAAATATTTTGCAATGATACACCTAAAAAGACATTTACTCGTGAGAATAATGTAACTTCGAAACAGATTGAGCTGTAGCATTCATATGTTTGATCAACATTTCTTCATGTGAATAGCAAATAAACCGGTTTTGCGAGCGAAGGTTGGGAGTGGAAAAAATTACGGTGAAAAAATGTCAAGATTCGATAAAAAGCAAAGTGACAAAAACGAGAAGACCATCTCTGACGCAGGCAACCGGGTCCTGATATTTTTTATTCCTTTTCTAATTGCTTCTGCACGAGGAAAAGATGCAAACTCTCGGTAGTATCCACTAATGATTTATGTGTATTGAGGATTCCGAAAAAATATGGGACGCAGACGAAATTTCAATTTTGAAAATATTATACCTATACATTTCGTGAGATGATTTTTTTTGACCAGTTAAACAGCTGCTGAAAGCTGCAGATTAGACTTTTAAGCGAGTTGAAATCCTTCAAGTTCACTGTCTCTTTACTCCATATAGGATGATACTTTGAAAGACAAATAACCGAGTGATCAAGATTATGACAGAATAATCAATGAACCAGTTTTAGGACGCACTGATGAATGGGATAAATGGTTGACTCTGTTGGAAAGTGCGATTCAAGTCATTTGATAAAACTGTGGTTCAAAGTTAGCTCGCTTATTATAACAATGAGAAACGTTGGTTAGAGATTGTATTTCCGTAAAAATGTACACCCCTGCTTTACACAATGAATAGTTGACTACATCAAAACTAGAACTAAAATTGTGTGATCCAGCATCAAATTACATTTTGACATCAAAATTTTGTGCAAAAACTTGCAAACCTTGAAAATTGACCAGAATCTCAAGAACGAAAATCCACAGAGCTCATCATTGCCAAGATGATACGCAAAATCGAGAAATTTCCGTAGAATTCCATCCCGACGTTTTGCATTCTCCTTTTTGCCGGCAACAGAGTCGCCGAGTCACTTACACAAGCTATAGCTACATATATGATTTTGTACGAGTCTGGTCGTATAATACGTTGCGTACATAGTAAAACGACCGCACAAAATTATTATGAAACCCAAAATGTCTCAATGCATCATTCGGTAAAACAACAACTTGAAACACCTCAACGGTTGAGATCAAATTTTTCTTCTATCTTCAGAATATAAACTACGTAAAGTCAAGTCTATAATATGAATGAATATATGATAGGAGAGACCTAGACACAGTGATCTATTGACCATGAAACTCTAAAGTTCATGCAATCTAAATACATACGATTCGAAAGGATGAGGATAATACATTTCTATACACTCAAGCTACTCTAGTGTCTTTAATAATGACTAGGCGATATCTGTATGATGAGTATAAGAAAATTCGTAAGCTCATCAAAAATGTCCTTCAACCATGTTAGATCGAGATGTAGGTAATATATACGATACACATCCGTGCAATGTTATAATGAAGAGGCAATGGACGTCTTTCGCATCCAGTGTTATTGCGTACATTACTTGCGAATTCTGCCGGCACGCGATGTCTTGGCACAAAAATTATTTTTTCAAGAGTGAGCGGTAGCAGCAGCAGCGATGAGCATCCCGATGAAAAGGCGATATAGTTACTCTCAAAATCATTGCTACTGTGAGCCGTGGATGACGAAAGATAAAATCGGTCTGTTCTGTTCTTTAGTTGTAAAAAACTGAGACGCGTATTTTTGGGTACTTTTTTTGAGCTTTGGGCCTGGTTAGTAATTTTCACACAGAAAAAAATTGTCGGGTTATTACATTTCATTTTTTTTCTTCTTTTCAAGGAATACAGGTAGAACACATTGTGTTCTGACATTTTTCGCGAAAATGTGCGCTTGAATTCCAAGGATGACTGATAGCTCGAGCTGCTTTCAGAAAATTAATGAGTTTCCTCGTGATTCTGGACATTTGTGGATTATCAAATGACTTTGAGTCCTTTTTATCGCTCCCAAGTACAGTATGAAAAATGTCAAAGCACTGTGATTTATTGGGAGAATATAACCAAAAAGATATAGACTGGAGGATGATATTCAAGGCACATAATGACAACCACACTACTATAATTTTATGATCATTAGTCTTTCTATACCCTACCATCATCTAGACACAAGGTTTCGTCAATGGATGACCCCAGTTTGTTTGGAAATTGGACATTCTCACCAAAATCACTACTACGTTTCGTCGACATCATTATAGGGCATGGGAAAAAAAAAGACTACGGGCAGGCGTGTTCAAAAACAAAGTATCAGTGTTTGTCAATAAACCAGCTATTTCATATATCCGTCTCAAAAGTAACTCGTGACTAGTTTTGATGATTACGTTCTATCCTCTCACAAAATGATGCATGATGAGTATAATTGTACTTGGTCGGTGAATGAGACTATTGCTCTAGAAATGTAACAATATCTAACATTTTTGTCCAAATTGATTTTTTTTGAATGGGATTTTTTTTCATTGGGAGAGTTTAAAAGGAGAAATTTTTTTAATTCTTTATCTATGAGAAGAAAAAATGGTGTATCGGCGTGTAATGTAGAGAAAGGATTGGAATAATTCTTCACCTTGTTGGCTCATCGAAGAACATGATTGGTGGATTGTTCACAAGCTCCAGGGCGATGGAAAGGCGCTTCTTTTGACCGCCACTGAGGTTCGAGGTCATGGTTTTTCGATGCTCAGCGAGGCCAAGAGTCTCGAGGATTTCTTGAATCTATGCATACAAATGAATCATATATTTTAGGATGTGAATGAGTTTGGAGATGAAGATAATACTTGTGACGTTGTGTATAATTTTTTTATCAATCGGGCGATATCAGGATGATTTTTATACCAATCAATTTACATTAAATTAGGACGTCTTCGAATACCCAAATTAAATTTGATAGCTGCGTTGATAAGTTTCTTTTGGAGTCGTACTGCATAGGTTTCGGGCCTTACAAGATACAATGAATGGTTTCTTTCCATACTTTGTATGATGAAATTGGACACTAATAAGAGGGTTATAAATAGTAATATCTTACTATCTAATTTTGTAATGACAATGGGGATGAGGGTTTGACTTTACGAAAAATCAGTGGAATAAAAAATGAATCGTACATGCAAAAATTACGCAATGGACACAACCCAAGTTGGAAATTTTTCTATGAATCTAATCAAATACTTGAGATGAAAATATTTGTCTAGTAAGAATTGATACGGCTCGTAAAAAGATTAGAGAATTTTATAAAATTGGCAGTAAATTTATGTCAAAAATCATCTTGAATATAAGAAACAGAGTTGACGTAGAGAGCGAGATGCTTAATCCTTAACGGAGCTTGAATTTTTCAAGGGCATCAGATATCTTATTCAGAAGAGTTAATTGCTGTCAAAGGAGAGAACATTTCCAATGAAAAAAAAAAATCGCCAACTTGTTTCTTACCACTTCCTCCTTCTCCTTTTTAGCAACACTTCGTCTCAGCTTGAGGCTCGCGGCGACCTGCATCGCTTCCGCAACAGTCAAATTGCCATGTAGCTGGTTGTCTTGCATTATGTAGCACGACAATTTTCTGAAGGCGCTCAGATTCCTCTCGTGTCCGTTCATGGTGATGCTGCCATCCATTCCAGTTGTCCTGAAATTACATCGATTTAATTGAAATTCTTATCCTTTTCAACGTCGATTTCAAATTGTCATTGTACTCTTTTGAAATGTTTTAATTCACAAAGTTTAAAAATTGTTATTCAAAAATTTTTATTTGACTTCAGAGGAGTTCTTAAAACACGAGAGAGACGACAATGTCATTATGTTTTTGACCCACTGTGGTGACAATGTCCTCTCCGAACTGATTTTTCACTTTAGGTCCCAGTTTGCCGGAATTAGCTTAGAGATTGCAAAATCTAGATTTTTCAACCTTGTGACATTTTTGATCTCTTGCCTTCGACTTTGACCGAAAAAGATCACTTGGAAAATTCCACTTTGGCAGCTTTTCATCGTATTTCACATTTCTGATGTAACAAAAAGCTAACTCTTTCCATTCATGCCTGTGTAATTAATTGTCTGATTCAGGACAATAGCCGGTCAACAAATTTGTTTATCTTCCCGAGTAAAAAAGAATCATATATGCCCATATATGGCCATATATGGCCATATATTGCTATCCATATATGGCCATATATGGCCAGATATAGTGTGGACATATATGGCCATATATAGCCATATATGATTATATATGGTTATATACATGATCATGAAAGAAAGACGAGTCCCTTCGAGACCCGGCTAGGACGATTAAGCGTGGCAAGAGGCGCACTTTGATCGAATTCAAAAGTAAGACAGAGGCTATAGCACAGTCTCATATCCAGGTTGACTGCTTATTATGAGTTACACTTTCGCACTATCGATATAAAGCGACGCGACGCGAGACGAGAAAGATGAACTATTGTATTGCTTGACACTCAACAAATAAATATGTGTTGGAGTTAAATGCGCCCCTTGAGTCTGTGAGTATCATCATCGAATTTTATCAAAACCTCGCGTGGGAAACATTTGCAAGTGCAGTTTAGGATCGAGTTGTTGTGGGGCTACCGGGAAACATTAGAAGCGATCCCCTGCCTAAAAGCATTCTCCTTGAAATGGGGAAAGATTAAGTACGGGGGCAATCGTGATAACCCGACCGGGTTGAAGTTGAATCAATTCCACAACAATGTTCCAATGAGCAAGTATAGTGAATTATTCGAAATTATTTACATTGATTATCTTACTTTACGTATTTGAGTAGTCTTTTTTCTGAACTGTACATTAGTGACGTTAAACAATTCTCGATAAAGATTAGATTATAACTCAAGAATATTAGAGACTAATCTTTGGGGCCAATAGTAGAACCCACAGGCGAATTATCGATTCACCGTATGATTGGACTTCAGCAATCTTTTCTTTCAAAAACTATTCGAGTGAGATATCACTCGGTTGGTGTTTCAACATACGTCTACAATTATTAATAATAATAGAAACGATATTCTACGATCAATTTCAAGATCTTCCATAACCATTATTCCACTTCAATAGAGAGAATACTCCATGAGATCACTGTAATTGGACGAGGGCAGACTTAATTCAAATTTTCATATTGTGAGTATCACACTGTAGAAAGAAATTCTCGAATCCAGATCCTCTGATCAACTGACTTGTTTCACTTGAATTGATTCGAAAGCTCATTTTCAGTCATTAAAGTAGTATAAATCTCTGACAGTCAGTAAGATGAAGCTGATCCCGAGATTTCAGATCGTCATTCACTGAAATTCAATTCAAAATTTGCTAAATCAGTGTCAATATTTACATCGAAGGTTGAAAGGCTACCATTGAACTCCTTGGTACTCAAAATTCCATCACTTCTGGCGTTCGATGGGCCAAAATCAAACGTTTCCATAATGTAAAAAGTTCAGGCTATGATTTCATGATGATTTAACTGCCACGTTAATCATCGACACAAATGCGCAAAGTGCACGATGGGGGATTGAATAATGAAAACTCTCAAGTCGGACACGAGTATGGCTGATTTCAAATTACAACAAATTCAGATTCGGTTTTTCTGAATTTTGAACTGCAACCGTTTGGAAATCAGACATCTTGGATTTCAGAACAAGTCTCACACGATTTTGAGATTTCCTTTCTACAGTGCAAAGAGCCTCATTCGCTTTTTCTCTCCAAAGTACAGATTTGAGTTTGGATCCAATCGGATATGGCTTTAGCAGGCATGGTTTTCCTATCACTTACATTCGGATAACAGATAAGTATTACTCAGAGCACCATTCTTAAGTGGTTTGGCATTCGACAAACAAAATTCTCAATCCTAGTGAGAGGATTGATTGTTTTGATGCGAGACACATTGACGAGCAAGAAAGAGTTTTATGAAACTGAAGCTAGCAGGTGGACTTAGCAGGTGGAACCCAGGGACGGATGCGATTTTTCGGGGGCCCTGGGACATGGGGTTCTCGTGGCATGATTCAAGTATTCCATAACCCCAGAGGGCCGAAAGTTCTATTTTTTGAGGGAATTGAATCTTGTAATGAAGGCGGGCACTCCAGGGGTGGATGAAAAGCACGGGGCTACAGGGGCCCCAGTGTCCGCTCAAGGGAAATTCTCCGAGTAACAACTATAGGTATAGGCGGATTAACGTACTTCAGGATGATCCAAAGAACGAACTAGGAGCGAGTCAGGGCCGCAGAATTATTCTAAGACGGTCAGCCAACCTCAAAAGTGACGGTCACGGCAGTACAGTGAGCTTGTTGCGATTTTCAAAGTCATGATGCTGTTGTCAGAATAATTCTGCGAGCATGGGACCAATTAGGATTCATTCAGGATGATCCAAAAAACAAACCAGGAGTGTGTGGAAGCCGCAGAATTATTCTAAGACGGTCAGTTATTCTCAAAAGTGCCGGTCACGGCAGTACAGTGAGCTCATGGCCATTTTCGAAGTCACGGTGGTACTCTCAGAAGAATTCTGCGGACATGGGACGAAGTGGGGTTCATTCAGAATAATCCAAAGAACAGACTTGGGGCGAGTCAAGGCCGCAGAATTATTCTAAGACGGTCAGTCAACCTCGAAAGTGACGGTCATTCCGGTATACCGAGCTTGTTCATATTTTCAAAGTCATGGTGGTAGTCTCAGAATAATTCTGCGGACATAGGACCAATTAGGATACATTGAGGATGTTCCAAAGAACAAACCAGAAGTGTGTGGGAGCCGCAGAATTATTCTAAGACGGTCAGTTAACCTCAAAAGCGACGGTCACGGCAGTACAGTGAGCTCATGGCCATTTTCTAAGTCACGGCGGTAGTCTCAAAATAATTCTGCGGACATGGGACCAATTGGGATTCATTCAGAATGATCCAAAGAACAAACTAGTAGCAAGTCAAGGCCGCAGAACCATTCATGCTCGCAGAATTATTCTGAGAATAGCATCATGACTTTGAAAGTGGGAACAAGCTCACCGTACTGCCGTGACCGTCACTTTTGAGGTTATCTGACCGTCTTAGAATAATTCTGCGGCTTCCACACACTCCTGGTTTGTTCTCTGGATCATCCTGAATGAATCCTCATTGTTCCCATGCTCGCAGAATTATTCTGAGACCAGCACCATAACTCTGAGCATGGCAACGAGCTCACTGTACTGCCGTGACAGTTACTCTCGAGATTGACTGACCGTCTGAGAATAATTCAGCGGCCTTGACTCGCTCCTAGTTTGTTCTTTGGATCATTCTGAATGAATCCCAATTGGTCCCATGTCCGTAGAATCATTCTGAGAGTACCACCGCGACTTCGAAAATGGCCATGAGCTCACTGTACTGCCGTGACATTCATTTTTGAGGTTAACTGACCGTCTTAGAATAATTCTGCGGCTTCCACACACTCCTGGTTTGTTCTTTGGAACATCCTGAATGAATCCTAATTGGTCCCATGCTCGCAGAATTATTCGTGTGCAAGCGCCAGTAAATGTAATGTATACTAGAGCCACGCATTCCTCGCGTCTCGCCCCAACGGTTCTACGGTTTTCATCCACCCCTGGAGAACACCCAGCTCCAACTGCCAACTACCAATCGATATCCATCGTAATATGAAGTTTTTGCACGTCCAGAAGAGTAAAATAATCCCCCGGTCCCGATTACATCATCCCATGCCCAAGGGCACCCGAGCCTCTTGCTACGCCCCTACCATCTGCCAACTCCACCTGCTAGCTTCAGCTTCATGGTTGCTGCCCAAGTCCGTCGCAAAACGTTGCGCGTGATGTCGGTTAAAGGAAAATGAACTGACAATCGCATTATTATCACATCATGGACAGATTAGTCTCGCATACTTTCAAGCACTTTTTGAGCACAGCATTCATGCAAACTTTGATGACTGCTGATGAATCCGGGGGGAAAGCTCGCTCCCCCTCCCCTTCAAGGACAGGAAATTTGCAAGGGGGGCATAAGCAAGGACGCGCCGGTGATATTGCGCAAACCCCCTTCTCCAACCCCATCGCCTACCAACTCTCTTGGTTGATCTCCGGCACCACCCTTGAAATACAATCAAAGTACGAGCAAAACTTACGATCGGCTCAGTTATTCACGAGCATAGCCAAAAACCGTCGAAAAAGAGAAAGAGTAGAAAAAACTCTACCCGTTATGATCTCGAAAATAGCTCTGGGAAGCTTGCGACAGTATCCATGTGCTTTGCGATCATGCCTCAGATTTGTAGGGACTAGAAGATTCTATCTAAAATCATTCGAATTGACAACTGTTAATGCCAGGATCAGGAAGATTCTGGACCCGTTGCAAGACCTTGAAAATGAGCCTAGATAAGCTGCTCTACTCTCGGTCGAGTCAAGTAATTGCATTATCGAAAGTGGAAGAAACGTGTCGACGAGCTTAACAATTTGACCATCACTCCATGCTAATGATCCACCCAAGGGCAGTTTTTTAAAAGATTAAGAAAAATGTCCTTGAATTAAGTAGAAACCTCCTTGAAATGTCTTCGATGTGTCCTCGAATTTTCTCGACTTCACCTGTTAGGCACCCTGATAACAACACCATAATCATATTGTGATTGAAAACCCTGTTTTGATGGAATTGATTCAACTTCAACCCGGGCGGGTTATCACGATTGCCCCCGTACTTAATCTTTCCCCATTTCAAGGAGAATGCTTTTAGGCAGGGGATCGCTTCTAATGTTTCCCGTTAGCCCCACAACAACTCGATCCTAAACTGCACTTGCAAATGTTTCCCACGCGAGGTTTTGATAAAATTCGATGATGATACTCACAGACTCAAGGGGCGTATTTAACTCCAACACATATTCATTTTTTGAATGTCAAGCAATACAATAGTCCATCTTTCTCGTCTCGCGTCGCGTCGCTTTATATCGATAGTGAGTACGTCCATGTCAAATTCAAACGGTTTCTGCAGCTATTTTTTAAAATTCCCATACCATTTTTTTCCGACGTGAGGTACCAAAATAAGTTGTTTCCTATAGTTTGTAGGTCCAAAAAAATTTTGTTTGTCTCAGATAGGCCTACAAGAGTGATTTTACCGAAAAATCAAAAATTGAAACTATCCTACAGTATTTTGCTCGTTACTTTTGATTGCTTTGTCCAATTTGGATTTTTCAAAAAGCATTTGAAAGGTGACTTCGAAAGCTATCGATGAACCACGTGTGAAACCTCTCCCAGTTGTTTTTTGAGCATCCGAAAGCTGAAATACTCAAAAATCACTGTTTGGCACATAACTTTTTTGACGTATATTTTGATTTTTTTTGTTTCATTTTTTTCGATTTGTATAGTGATAAACTACCTGCAAAAAAATTTTCAGCCATTATTTTTACTTTTGGGGCCTCCTAGAGCTGTTTAAGTGCGCAAAACCATCTCAAAAACTCAAAAGACGCGTTTTTACCTCGTTCAACTTTCTCGGTCGACCTCGCAACTAATTCCATCGTGTTTGCAAGACTGTTTTACCTCAGAAATGACTGTTTTGAGTATTTTTTTAGTGTAACAGATGCTCAGATTCGTAGAAATTTATTTCAAAAGCAAACTTTTATTCAATAATTAGCATCTCCTGCGCATGCGTTGTTCTCTACGTCTCTGAAAATGTTTCCAATCGATAGCTGGTTCAATTTTCTTCAGAAAAACCTTGTGCTGAAGTCAATTTCATGCAGTAGAACCGGAGCTACAGCTGTCAAACTAAAAAGAAATGTCTCAGGTATCAAATCCGTGAGCCTGGAGAAAGATTGTCGGTCTCGTCTGCCGGTTGAAGCGTGTATTTCCGCTTCTACTCCATCAAATTAACTTCAACAAGAGGTCATTTTGAAGGAAATTGAGTCAGCTATCGATTCAAATTAGTTTTGAAGCTCTAAAGTCATTTGCATGCACGAGAAATTCGAATCTAACGAATCATTGCCAGCAATTTTTTCCGACTCTGATCAGACGATTGTGAAGTTTCTGCGCAGGCAAATGACTTTGGTGCTTCAAAAACTATTCAGATCGGTAGCTGACTCAATTTCCTTCAAAATGACCCCTTGTTGAAGTTAATTTGATGAAGTAGAAGCGGAAATACACGCTTCAACCGGCAGACGAGACCGACAATCTTTCTCCAGGCTCACGGATTTGATACCTGAGACATTTCTTTTTAGTTTGACAGCTGTAGCTCCGGTTCTACTGCATGAAATTGACTTCAGCACAAGGTTTTTTTGAAGGAAATTGAACCAGCTATTGATTGAAAACATTTTTAGAGACGTAGAGAACAACGCATGCGCAGGAGATGCTAATTATTGAATAAAAGTTTGCTTTTGAAATAAATTTCTACGAATCTGAGCATCTTTTACACTGAAAAAATACTCAAAACAGTCATTTCTGAGGTAAAACAGTCTTGCAAACACGATGGAATTAGTTGCGAGAACGTTGAACGAGGTAAAAACGCATTTTTCGATTTTTTGAGATTGTTTTGCGCACTTAAACAGCTCTAGGAGGCCCCAAAAGTAAAAATAATTGCTGAAAATTTTTTTGCAGGTAGTTCATTACTATACAAATCGAAAAAAAAATGAAATAAAAAAATCAAAATATACGTAAAAAAAGTTATGAGCAAAACAGTGATTCTTGAGTATTTCAGCTTTCGGATGTTCAAAAAACAACTGGGAGAGGTTTTACTAGTGGTTTATCGATAGCTTCCGAAGTCACCTTTCAAATGCTTTTTGGAAAATCCAAATTGGACGAAGCAATCAAAAGTTACGAGCAAAATACGGTAGGATAGATTCAATTTTTTATTTTTCGGTTAAATCACTCTTGTAGGCCTATCTGAGACAAAAAAATTTTTTTGGACCTACAAACTATAGGAAACATCTTATTTTGGTACCCCACGTCGAAAAAAAATGGTATGGGAATTTTAAAAAAATAGCTGCAGAAACCGTTTGAATTTGACATGGACGTACTCTAGTGCGAAATTGTAACTCATAATAAGCAGTCAACCTGGATATGAGACTGTGCTATAGCCTCTGTCTTACTTTTGAATTCGATCAAAGTGCGCCTCTTGCCACGCTTAATCGTCCTAGCCGGGTCTCGAAGGGACTCGTCTTTCTTTCATGATCATGTATATAACCATATATAATCATATATGGCTATATATGGCCATATATGTCCACACTATATTTGGCCATATATGGCCATATATGGATAGCAATATATGGCCATATATGGCCATATATGGGCATATATGATTCTTTTTTACTCGGGTTTCGATTCTCTGGGATTAGAAAATTCGAAGATCCTCGACTTAGGTTGATAAATTGTAAAGGACTTGTGATCAAGATTCTATACTATATCGTTGGCGTTAAGCCTATCTTCAAAGTCGATAAATCGTCTTATTAATTGACTTTTATTGATATGAAGAATGCCAATGCAGAGTGTCCATTTCTGGCTCAACGCGCGATTCCCTGAAACTCCAAAATTTTTCAAAGCCCTTTCAATCAAATTCTAGAGACTGAATAGCCGAGTGAAACATACATCAACTATCTGAGAAAAATTTCAGGACAATTTTTATACTAATTGAGCATCAAGATTAGACAATTTAAAGTTTGTTGAAAAATTTCAAGATCGATTTCTGACTTTCTTTTACATTCACTTGTGAAGTGTAGTTATTGTTAAACAATACAATAAAGTATAGTTACTCAATTTTACCGAAAATACTCCGTTTTGTCTGCCGAAAAATTATTCGAAACGAACCAATATCAATCCGATTTCTCGTTTTTCAACCGATAGCTCTCTCAGGGTGAGCGAGAAGCTTCGAATCATTCGACGAAACTCCTAACAAATAGGTGCGCAGTATAAAGTTTTTCTCATGTTTTTCTATATACGAGGCGAACGAAGAAAATCCCATAGGAACCAAAATCACAGCTGTTACTATTTTGACTTTTTACAACAAAAACATAAATGGAAGAATTTGAGCCATTGAGGTTCGTGACAGCTTGTGGCAGGCCTTAGCTCTGTCGCATTCCAGTATTTTCAAACGTACTCCAACTGATTTCGAAAACCACTCCAGAAGCTTCAAAATAAGATCTAACGCAATAGGGTTTGATTAGACAGTCAATCTACACCATAGTTCGACGAGGCATGAAAGTTTGTATTCTAAAATTCTGTAGTCAAAAGCTGTTTCAAATACACACATTTTCGCCTCATCGTCTAAGCCTCACTGTCTAATCGGATTGTAACGCGCAAGATCTCATTTTGAACCTTTTGAAGTGAGCTTCATACTAACAAGGGGAGGTCATGGTCTGTGGGTCGGGGATTCGGCTGAAACTCTGGGAATCATCTCCTTTTGGCACCAAAAGATGATATCCAAAACCGCTTACTTGAATGCTGAAGCGTTTTGGAGCTACAACCCATGACATTAGCATTGCCCATATAGGCCCATGTTAAAAAGTCGCATATATAGATATACTGACAATGATAATCTCTATAGCTGTAGCTCTAAAACGCTTTAGCATTCAAGTAAGCCGTTTTGGATATCATCTTTTGGTGCCAAAAGGAGATGATTCCCAGAGTTTCAGCCAAATCCACGACCCACAGACCATGACCTCTCCTTGTAAGCCGAGTTACGTTTGAAAGTACTGGAAAGCATCGATGTCGTGGATGCTGCAAGCTTTTTCAGACCCAAATGGCCAAAAATGTTTCTGCATTGAAAAATTTCGGGATAGAAAAATTTTAATTCGTGGTTCACGATTTTCTTAGAATCGAGATGTAAAAAAACACTACTTTGGCGACTATTGTTTGAAACTAATATCGAATGATCCGATGTTTCTCGCCTTTCTTGGTCTGATTTCTAGAGCCTCTATGAAATTTCCTAAGATTCTAGAGTTTTCTGGATTTTTGTTCTAAAACCCTCAGAATCCAGAGATTCCAGAGATTCTAGAACTTCTGGAAACCCTACATTGACAATTGGCTTGTCACATTTCAGCTCTTATAAGTAAATGTCCATTAGAGGCCATCTATTTTATTATTCAACTCCATAATGACATTATTTCAGAGAAGAATAGTGAAATTATAATTTTGTCACTACATCTGGTTTTGGGCTAAAATTTTTCTTATAGATTTTCTTTGGAAAAATCAAAATATTTTCCTAATACTCATCCTCAGAGGTTGCGATTTCTACAAGCCAATTCATCCATTAAAATTTGACAAAATCTTTCCCAAAGAAGACAATCTATTGGCCTTAATATAGATTCACCTTGATCCATAATTGATACTCATAAATCATTTTTGGATCCAACATAATAGTATACAGCATAGTATACAAGAACCAATCAAATCTATCTTTCTATTCAACGATAAAGCGCAAGAAAATTTTATAATGCACGACGGATGCTGTCCGAGCATCACGTCATCGCATCAGAGAAACTTATCAAGAGTTATAGAAAAAAAGTCCTCTCCGGACGATCGAGAGGTCGAGTAAATAACAAGAGGCCATGCCAGACATTGGCCATCATAATCAGAAATTGTGCTTGCACGAATTACTTATGACCCGCGGAAAGTGATAAATGAAAACGATTTCTTGAACACTTTTCCATCCTTCCTTAGATGAAACTTTGATAAAATAAATTTCCAAAGAGCCATCAATGCAACAACTAAGTAGTCTATACGATATTTTACGCTTACTCGTGCATTTTAAGAAAAAGAAAAAAAAATTGAAAATCCTTTCGCGGCCATTGAATGAATGCGGAGGAGATCCTCAATGTCAAGAGTTCGAGGAGAGGGAGTCTCCGTTCTTTTTTTTCCTTCATATAGTCATATATGAATATCTGCTCTGACAGTGTATGAAGCGTGAGTATATTGGCTTGCGGTCAACCGGTTTTCTTCTTTGGTTCATCACGAGAGCAAAAGACTTCTTGTGCGCAAAGATCGAAAAATATCATTTCACATCAAGCATCGTGGGCTCATTGGCCATATTATCGTTTTTTTACACAGTTTCTTCTCTTTTTACTCTTATAATTTCAATGCTTGTGAATATATATATTTATGTACGGAAAGTTTGAGAAAAAAATATATAACGAAACGGAGTACGTGCTTGAAATAAGAAAATCGAATGAAAATGTTTAAATGTAAGAGATTATGATGCGTTGGTATATCGAACTCTGTTGTCGATAAATTTTTGATCCGAGTGTAAGTAAGTATGAATTGTTGAATTGAAAGAGAGCGTGACGAATGCAGAAATAATATTCCCGTCTAACAAAAGCCAACGCGGACCACGAGAGAAAGAGCGTGAGATAAGTACGGAAACAGATTTTTTTTTTTTTTTTTCAACGAGTTCTGACGAATTGACAGCTGATGCAACGATTTGCAATACTTGTAATTATATGAGCCGTCAAGTGACAAGACAAGACAGTCATAGAAATGAGCTAAATCATGGATTTTGATATCATTAGACCAGTTAGATATGATCTAAGCTTAAAAGAAGAAAATATATATCTTTGGTTCAGATGCTTCGGAAAAGTTTGTTCGAAAATTTTGATTCGCCTTGTGTCACGATGTATAAAGGAAGATTTAATACAAATCGAAGATAATCGTCATGAATTGAACGACTTATCTCATTTTTGTCTGATATTAAATCGAAACTCTGATGATTATTACATTCGTCCTTCGAAAGCAAATAACTGATCAGAATTGAAGAATGATAAGAACAATACTTGCGTCTCTCTTTGCAATGACACATATAATATTAATTCTAATATCTCTGAAATGCGCCATATACTCACGAAAAAACAATTTGCATCGAAATGTTTGGTGACTCGGGATTTATCAAATTCTCAAGATAAAATTATCATGTATTAATCGAAGCAAATGTGATTTTCAATCATTGGGATCTAGTAAGATAAAAGAAAGATATGGATCAATGGAACCCGATAAGACGCGGTTGATCGGCTATACTTATTAGAAATTCAATTATTTTATCCAAGCGATTTTTTTTTTATAGAATTGGGGCTCTAGATGAGGCAAATTCACGCAAAAAGTGAAATCTGGTACTTCTTTCATCTTCATTTGAATAGGTGCGTTAAGGAGTCACAATAATCATCAAGAGATAGCTGTAAAATTTGATCAAAACACTACGTGTCAGAATAATGAATATTCACTTTACAATATTTCTATATCTACCCCTCGTTACGTTTCCCGAGTTACTGAAAATTGACGCCTTTTTGAATATCAAAAAAGGCGCAGAATTTTATTTATGATCAGTGCTCTGACAGTCAATAATCATACTATGAAATATTTCATAAAAAATGGCTCAAGTTGGAAAGAACATGAAAATTCAATCGATATTTGATTGACAAAATAATAACAAGACCTCATAGCGCATCAAATAGATTTGTTTTCAGTTAAGTATTAGAAGGATACTAAAGGAATTAACGAATCGTCAGTGAGCTAATAATTCAGGCTTCGAAAACTCTTTCATCTTCTGTTTATCTATTGAAATTATTTGACTTCAATAAATGTATGCTTCAATGATTCCTGATCCCTTAACAATATCAGCTAATAGCTAATGACCAAACTGAAGAACCTTCTTTTGCGATTGAAACGATTCGTAGTTATAGACAAAGGAGGAACTTTGATACCGTATTAAGCTGGAAAGATTTTGCAAAGATCAAAGAATTATTAACCCAAAAATGTCTACGATATCTGAGTTAAAAATCATTGAGCAGAATAGTCAATGCCCATTTAAAGTCAACTTTATCTGATCAAAGTCATCTTAGCTCGCGTTTTAAGCAAAAAAAAAAAAAAAAAAAAAAAGAATGGTGAAGGTGACTTAAAAATGATTGGGTTTGAGAGTGTAAGTGTAACTTACTTGTATCCTGTGAGGATATTCAATAGGGTAGATTTTCCAGCACCAGAAGGACCCATGATTGCTGTCAGTTCTCCAGATCTTAGTCTGCCACTGACAGATTTGAGAATTGTCTTCACATCTGTAAAATTAATTTATTCCAAAGAATCAATATTTTGATACTAACTAGATGAAGTCTCAGGTGATATTAGATATAATAGGATGAAAGACGGTGGACAATTTTTTTAAGATTGTAAAATTAAATCCATTCTGATTGGAGATAAAGTAATACCCTGCATACTTGTTAGATGTTTGTGGGAAATTCCGTCAATGGAGATATCAATGAACATCGGCGAATTCGTGAATGGCGTAAAAATCTTCAAAAGAGTATAAAATAGACTCTGAATATTGGAATAATTTAAATCAAAATGTTCGAATTATTTAATAAATAATTGGAACCAGATATGGAAATCGGAAGAAGGAATTTGTGAAAGAATATAGATTTTGAATTTCTCATCAACACGATCAATTTTTGCGATGTGGTCGAATGTTTTTTATGCGGAAGGACGCAAGTAACTCGCTCTGTTGATTTCCACGAAAAATAATATTCAATGAATCTTTTACAGTTGTACAATACCGTTCAAAAGTTTCCGATGGGTGATCCCTTGAGTACCCTGACTTGCAACAGCGATAAGTCGAGTTCTATGCGTCGCACGGAAAATTTCGAAAAATCATATCAAAGAGCAGAAAAAATACTAACTTTTAATGGGTACGGATGATTCTTATCGAATATTTTTGGATGCCCTGCACGCTGATGATCTAAAAACTTTTTATTTCCATTGAGACACTTGCAGTTTCAATGCGAATGAAGATACGGCAATCCTGAAAAAGCATCTTGTAGAACGGAAAAAATGGTTATTTTTCATGTCCCGTGTATGAGGACGTGCGAGCTTTCCAAATCCCAAAATCATAGTTTTTCACCAGTGTTTGTGCCGTTTCCGGTGGTAAACGGTCATTTTGGGTATCTAGACCTCGACTCGTACGTTCTCACACGCGGTACGTGAAAAATAATCAAAAAATAGTTACACATAGCATTTTTTCTGCTCTACAAGATGCTTTTTTCGGAATTGCCATACCTTCATTCGCATCAAAACTGCAGGTATCTCAATGAAAATTTTTTAGATTTTCCATTTTTTCATCAGCATGTAGGAACTCCAAAAATATTCGATAAAAATCATCCAGACTCATCAAAAGTTGGTATTTTTTTGCTCCTAGAAATGCCTTGTTGAAAATTCCCGTACGACGTACAGAACTCGACTTCTCGGTGTTGCAAGTCAGGGTACTTGAGGGATCACCCATCGGAAACTTTTGAACGGTACTGTAAATAGTGTACAACGCAAAAGGGTAATAACACTACATTTTGAATGAGTTACTTAATGAGAACATGATTGGCAAAGCTGATAAATTCTCTCCAAAACCAGCCAGTTTTTTATTTTGATTTTAGCTTGCCTTGGACACTTATTTTGGTCCTCATTCATTTCAAAATCTATGATCCGATATCAGTTAATTTAGTTACTCTCAAACATTTTCTAGTGGCCAGAAATTCTTTCATTTCAATCAAAAACTATTTTTTTGAGGGATTCTTGTGATTATTTCAAATTTAATTATTTTAATCGCCATATTGAAGTGATAGCGTGACAGCTCCTTCGGAAAGAGGGATTCATTTGAAGATATGTAGGGTTTTTCCGAGTCTCTAATGAGTGAAAAATGTTAAGCACACGCGTGAATCATGGCAGACCCTCAATGAGATAATCGTGTATCAAACTTGAATAATCATTTTTATATCAGTTTTCATTTGTCACAAACAACTGCAGTAATATTCATAGATTGATTAATGCGTAATGAGCTTCAACTTTTAATTTTTTGGAGAAATAAATATTTGATTCGTCGTGGAAAAGTAGTCAGGCAAATACGGAACTACTATTTTTATTCCGTATGGAACCCCAGCGTAGAATAAGATATTCACAAGAGAATGTTGATCGAGTGGATAATAAGTTATTTACGATATATTAACAATGAGCATGATGTCATCATAGAAGCACGAGCTACATACATTTGATTATATCTTTATTCATATTTTACTCTAAACATCAATGCCAAAGTGACAAGTCAAGCATGCATGAATATCTTTATGATATACAAAGGTTTTCCCTTTTGGTAATATTACCTTTTATTTACTACTGGAAACGTCATCCTAAATCGACAAAATTTGACCTTCGATAGTAATAAAAGTCCCGCTATGTCACTATACTTCATCGTAACACCGATTTTTTCTTATGATTTGCAATCTTCACTTCTTGAGAGCAAAAATTACCCACACAAGAATCAGACATATAGTGACGCAAAAATGATTACTAACATTCTGACCAATCACAACGACCAAGTGTTGATTATGTAAAACTAGTGTTTGAAAAAAAAATCTTCCGTTGGCGAATTTTGTCTTTCCAATATATATTACTGTTTCCTGGTATACAAAATTAATCTAATAAAATTAATCTATAACTTATTCTTGACATTTCCAAGAATTTTTTAGATGAATAGTTGGGTTAAATTTTGTGAAAACGTTGTAAATCCAGCTATGTAAACTTTACTCCCCCTTTCCATTATTCTACTGCTTCTGAAGAAGGTTTATAACTCGTTTTTTTTTTGAGGTTAATGGATGAATTCTTGAAAAAAATAGTTGTTCTATACTCACTGTTTTTGCGACCCTCTCGTACTCTGTAGGTCAGATCGGTGAATGCAAGATCAACAGGTGGCCTCTTTGGTAAATGGGTTATGGTTTTCGGTTTTGCAGGTACGATTTGTAATCGTACAGCCGAATTTTTTCTGGATTGTAACAAAATTCCATTTCCGTCATCGTCACAAGAAGTCGTACCTTCGAGCTTCATTGTCACTATTCCCCTCTAGCGTTTTCTTATCTCAAAATCTTGTCGATTTATTTTATGTAATCTGGTTCAAATTTTCAAAAGTTTTGATGACCTCTGCTCTTGCATCGATTAGATTTTAGTATTAGGATCTGATTCTTGCCTGAAAAATCATCAACTTTTTAAAAACCTCCATTTGATTATATCGCAGACACTCAATTAATTTCATCTTTATTAAGATTATGTTTCAATTATCCGATTAAAGAGACGAAATCTTTCCTATATTTTCTTTGTTCATAAAGAGCTCTCAAGTAGGATAGACTATTCGAGAAAATGTACGATATTAAATCAGTTATAAAAAAAAAAGTTGATACAGCTCATTTGCCTGATTAATATTCGAATAACAGATATGCTCTGGCTGAGACTTGATAAAATCAAGAGTATATGAATAATTCATTGTTTTCTGAAAGAACGCTCTCTTTATTTTCTTCCACTTGGATTGCAATGACGACAATGGGCTATTTTCCCCAAGATAATGATGTAATTTCAGTCATCATTATCAAGAAAAGTTTCATTTGAAAATTGGGGAACAACACAGTTTTCTTTGTGAAAAACATTCGGTGATAAGATGTTGAGTAAATTGAAATCACGACCCTTGAGATAGAAATTTTTCCACTATATTTGGAACGGTCTTGATGATTCTATCATGGAATAACATCAAAAGAATATTTTTCGTCAATTCATGGATTATTGATTAACGATTTTACTTATATATTCTGATTTTTTGAATCGGTTAGATAGAAAATATCCAGATTTCATTCTAAGCTTTGTTAATCAGGACGTAGAAGAGTACATACTGTGATTGGGGAATAATGAATCATGTTTTTTTACATTTCCACACACTTTAAGGCTTACAATAGAATCACGGTCAAACATCTGAAATGAGTAATTTATACCCTCGTAATTATGCAAAGATCTGTGGGTATAGAAAAGAAATAGTACTAATGGCGTAAAATTCACACACTTACAAAAGTATAGCAAACTTTTGGGCTTCGATCCAAAATTAGTTTAGGAGAATTTTCAATCTTCTGAAAGTGCATTCAATATGTATGCGAATTCAATACCCGTTGAAAATACAAATGAATCATATAATGTAGAGGAAGCTGGAAATTATCGTTGATGAGACTTTACTTTGAGAATTCAGTGATAATACACAGAGTGAGAAATGAGGGAAGTTAAGATCACAGTAGTATTTTACCGGAATTGTGTCAGCTGCACATACATATATTTTATCGGTTTCTGATTCACGCAGCATGAAAAATCCGTTCTCATGAATAACAGTCTCAACTAATACATAGAAATTTATTCTCAATCTGTCAGATACTCTGATTTCCTAGCAATCACTAAATAATCATCAATTTCATTGAGAAGCGTATCCAAAATACATACTACATTTTGCCGCAAATTTTGATTAACAACTCCAACCAAAAAATCTCAACCAAAAATTATAATAAAAAAAAAAATCATCAGATCAAAGTTATAAATATCTTTAAAAAATCAAAAAATCTTACATGGCACTGGAAACACGTATAGACACCTTTTATTAATAATTTATTAAATTAGGCCACCAGCTCAATATTTTAGCTATACGATATTATATGTATCAACAATTCTTATGGTCTTCGACGGGAATAGAGCATCCACGAACACTGTATACACATATCGCAGGAAACAATGACCGGATCAGAATAATATAAACGTATATATGTGAGCTTTTGATGCGATCGGTACGACGATCACGACGAAGACGACGACGATGGCGTAATCCAAGCTCACAAGTAAAATTCAAGATTTTTAGTAAAGCTATACTCGCGGCTCCGCGACTCAAGCCGGACTGACTAACTTTACTGAGTGATGATTACTTGTGGCACATACGTACGCCAAAGCTCTCTTTGGCTCATACAAAGACACGATATATGAACACAAAATACACTAATACATTCAGAAACTTAGTTCGCGAATACCCATTGCGTGCATTTGCGCATGTATTTTCATACGTTTGTGTTGAGTAAATTGTTCATATACGATTATATGTATTGAATTTTTTTGCAATAGTTGTAGTGCAGATTCAGTATGTGTATTATGACGGCTGGGCGCCACGAGTTTGTATAGCATGTGCAATTGTTCGATGTATGTACATAGTATACTCGTGTAAAATTGTCGCGGCAAGTTTGATTTTATCGTTTGAACGTTGGATTGGACTGTATACCTGGCGTGCAGATTTGGCATGAGGTGAATGACGGAATTTTAGCAGGGTAACCATAAGATATTTTTTTTCATTTTACGATTTGATTAGTGGATGGATAGTGTGTATAGGATAAGATGCCTGACGCGCGTCATTGATTCAAAGTTAATCTTGAAAATTGTATGCGCTCTGCGATGAGATGCATAGGAAACTATATAAACTCGTTCTTGATTTTGCATAAATATATCACAGGAACCCACGTGAGTTGACTAAGTCTCATGTATCTTAGGCCGAGATGAAGAAGAAGTTGATGGACTTTTTTTTTAACTTCGTGACGTTTTGTTGACTTTTTCCTCGAGGAATGAGTTATCTGATGTCTTGCGAATCCATACTACTAGTTTCTGTTGGCAAAAATTAAGAGGTTGATGATAGTTCGGCAGATTCAAAAATATCAATGATTATTTTGAAAAAATTTTTCTTGCATTTTGGTTCTGACGTCATGGTTCGTGAGTTTTTCTCGCAAGCTGAAATTTGCATCGTGCTACAATTTTGGTACATCGGAAGACTTTTTGGAGGATCATGAGGCAGTAGTTTCAGTTAGGACTCTAAAATGACGAAAAAATTGTATCGGTTTTCAATTTGATTTTTAGCGTGGTATTCGATTGAAATTGTCACGGTTATAACAGAATACACCCTGATATAATTAGTTATCTACGACAAGATTAGTTGAATCAGGATGATCTTATTCATTTGCCGATACCGATACTTCAATTGAAGAAATGCCAAGATATAGGTGATTGAAAATGAATATCAAGACTCTGCAAGACTCTGCAAAAGAAATTGAAAGGTACTTTGGTGTACAAGTACTCGAGTACATTGTTTGCAAGTGTACTTAATTTTCTATCATCTTTTGGAAAACAGAATTTAGCAGTATTCTAGTCATAAAAACGAATCATTCTTTCGGATCTCAAGAGGTGACCGTGGGAGTAAGATTGATTTGCGCGAGAAATCATTGACCGTTGGAACATTGATTGGTTACTCAGTGAAAGTATTTTTCCAAGGATTCTCGAATATTCTGCGCCAATGGTTCATTCAACGACTCTGACCTGCTACGTGATTTCGCGAGGAAAGATTCAAAAGTTTGAGAATTCCATTACGATTTCTCATATTTTTTGATTTCGCGAGGAAAGTTTCAAAAGTTTGAGAACTCCACTATGATTTCTCACATTTTTAAGTGTTTTCATTCAATCATAGAGAGGATTTAGTTGAATTAATTTTTCCCGTCTCTAACTGCTCAGGTCAGCTAAGATTAGTATTTTCCAGTGTACTTTTTGAAAATCAATTTGATTGAGATGTAAGAGGGTAATCGTATACCATGTGACACTGAACAATAAATTATACATGTTTAAGGGGGTGTCGGAGTCCTATCAATATTGTACAGTTACCGACATGGTCGAGTTTTCGGATTTCTCGATGAATTTTTGAGATATCAAAAATCTAACAAGTAACGCCGATTCTATGAGCCAAATAGAATCGGCGTTACTTAGTAGAATCCCGATATCTCGAAAATCCGTCGAGAAATCCGGAAAATCGACAATGTCGGTATCCGACATCCTCTTAAGATACAGACTGATGAAATCATTACGAATTATTATTAGCAAACTTGAGATGAAATAAATAACACAGTCACAATGAAGAATTTAATCCCGAAAAGGTACGAATCTGAATCACTGAGGCTGATGGTGGCGCAATCAATCGTTGTATTTCGGCCAAGAGCTTACTTTCTTTATAAAATTATTGCAACTTATGAAAGAAAATAGTAAATGGAAAGTCAGATTGAAACATGTTTTCAAATCGGCACCCTATTTTCTATAGAGACTGTATTAGTTGATTAGCTCGCCTAAGAATATAGTTTTCCTAACTTTGTACGGTAAAACATGTGGAGCATATAATCGGCCCAGGGCGATAATTTTCGGCGAATTTTTCTTCGCTTTTCTATTTAGAGAGAGTGGAATAATAATATTATCAATCTCATTTGGGCAGTAAAATATAACTATTTAATTTCGTATATTTTTTTGATTTTAAAGTACTTATTACTATTACTTGAGCAACTTCAAGATTATCGATAATCCAGATAATCGACAGAGATCTAAGATAAGAAAACGCTTGAAATTGTTGAAGGGATGGCAACAATGTCACTCATATAATTCATTATCAAGATAAGATTTCATAAACTTACCCATTACCAAGAAGAGCAACTTGGCCATTTTGCAGACCGTTTTCGTGCACCATGGTTGCTTCAATTTATTTGTTATAGTAAGTAACCATCAGTTATTTACTTTTGTATTTGCAAGGGCTTAGCTGCAATAGGAAAAATTTGCCATTTAGCTTGTGTGCCATTGTCAAAAAAATTGAGACATCTCGATTTTGCGTGTCACTAAAATTCTTATCGTATATGGTGAGCATTAACTCGCCCAGTATTCGCCATAAACTTGTAAAATTCGCCGCATAAAATTATATAGAATTTGAACCCCTGGATATTATAGTTTTTGAAGCACGTCGTGGAGCTTGATGAGACGATACAAAGCGTTCCTCATCAATGAACTTTGAACTTAGATACTTATGCCGAATTAAATATATATTCCTAAGACGCTGCAATCTTCACCGACAGCCATAAGAGTTGTGGAAAAATGAAGATGCCAACCCATTTCAATTATTTCTGTTAAGTTACTCTGTTTTGGTTTCGATATTTGAATGAATGGCTCTTGTGAGACGATGAAAATCAATTTTTCTGATCGACTGGAGTCTCTTCTTTTTAGCGTGGTCGCGTGTTTGTTTTTCAATAGTTTTACACAGGAACCATATGCGAATTCTGTGCATAGACAAACTTTTTCGGAAATTCTACATTACACAACTCGTTATCAAGCTTTGATTTGATGACAAAAACTTGGATCGAGATTCATCACGTCAATCCAGTTTCTCAATATGGGTTTTTACAATCCAACAGCCAGCTTGTTTACTATTTTTTTTTACTATAGAGGACTGATATTGAATCACGATAGGAAGGAATTATTGTACTATATATAATAAGTAGCTCATCTAGCATTCTAATAAGGAGCTTGACCAAAATCTGTTCACAATCAGAATCATCCTGAGAACGTATTTAATGGTGTCTGGGGCCAAGAAAACACTGATATCGGCTGTGATTCCTAATCATAATGATATAATAAAATACCCACGTAGGAGTTGCACTTCATAATGGGATATGCCAGAAAACTGGAAGCAGTCATTGAGAGTTACAACACGAATATAACCTCTAAAAATTGCGAGCACTTACATCCTGCACCGAAGTAGAAGATAATGCCTGATAATGCCAAGGATAAAGATCGTACAAAAACCCACAAGCCACAAGACATGAATGACCTACATTTCCAGTAAGTACACAACGGAGCAGACGAAAATTTGGCACAGCAAAACAAAAAGGAGTGCTGTCATCAGATGTTTATTTACACTGTTTGACATGCTGCTTACCTTGCGATAGTAATGGAGGCTAGGATCGTCTTTTTCATGCAGTTTTCATGCTCCGGAACAAAGTGCATCGGTTACGAGAAGAGGAGAAATCGGAGCAAAGTGCGTAATATTTCTCCAAGAGAAGATCGTCTGCTTGTCAAATGTCAAAAATAACCATTCACAACATTGAGAGTAAACCGCGTGGAAGATGGCTCAAGAAAACATCCCAACGACTCCCGAATGACCGAACCCGATCGAGGTAATTCCGTCGGATGAAGATTACCAGTTTCTCCTCGTATAGTGAGGATCTTCTGAAAGATTCTATCGTACACTGAAAAGATTCTGAGGAAAACAAGCACCATAAAGCCCCCGTTTTTGTTGTCAACTGGTGTGCTATCCATGTGAATGTTTTCCCTTCACTTCCCCTTCTCTCCCACGCGTAACCTCCCACTCCCAATTCCATATTTTCCAATAGAACTGAGAGATGGACCAATTGAATTGTTTATCAAAAGAATTTGAGCTGCAATTGGTCGTTTTGATCTCAAAGAAATATGAAGCCCGCGAAAATCAATTTTATTTCACAAAGTTTCACCATGTAGAAATGTTTGTGGCGAGATCGATCGGAAAGGTTATCGAATAGAGGAAATTTATTGTAATACTTAGTACAATATTCATATAGGTGTTAGGAATCGGTTTGTATTTTTGGAGTAATATCCTTTCATTTTCATCAATCGCAAATCTAAGAATCATTAACTCCATATATCACCACCTTTATCGTGATCAAGTTATTAATGATTCTCAGAATTTTTGGCGTGTTATGAAGTGTCTCGAAGGAAAGCAATAGATCGTGGAATTTGGTGCAATTTCTTGATATCTCTTATGGGTGCAATACGTTCGCGTTACGCTTATTATATCACGGACAGCATGTCTCCCTCCAGCCAGTGCAGACAGCAGAAGAGCAGAAGATGGCTGCAACAACTACTCCTAATTCTGAACGTGTAGATTTTCTAGAATTTCAGGTACTTATAAACGTAATTTTTTTAAATGTTCTTGTCCTTCGTCTCTAAGTTCTATAAATTTGCTTCCAAGATATTTAAGGTTGTGTAATATATTCATCTGATAGTTATAAAATTGCCAACTTAACCTATCACTTTTAACTCAACACCGGAGCCGGTTGCGATTCACTACGATTATTATTTAGTCACAATCTTGGAGCTTCATTGCAACAACTGTTTTCTCTATTTGATTTTGGTACCAAATTCTCAAGTAGTTGATATTCTCAGTGAAGTATACTATACTCTTTTGTTCGTTTTTGTTAAGCATGGTACCAGTTGAGGAATAACATTACAATACAATAGTGAATGGACAATAAATTCAATGTCTTAGCTCATGCAGAAATTATGAAAAAGATGTGATAAAGAATATCAAGTTCCAAGTCATAAATTTCAGGTGATTGACTCTCATGATCACAGGATCCATTATCTGGAAAATTTCATTCTTTCCCCAACTTGGTTCCACTCACAGATTGATAACCCTCTGCTATCATCAAATCAAAAATTTTCTTTGATGGATCTCTAAAACTCAAATCAAGTTTAACCACTTCAATTCATTGACTTGAAAGTATATTCGTGAATGCACTTTTCTAGAAAAGCAATTGAGCTTTTTCAGGCCTGAGCTTTTTAATGGGCTGCATGAATGCAGAAAAGTCCAAGATGTGTCAAATAATGAATTAGAGTTTGGATGAATTCATTTTGGCTCTCTGCATAATCACCGTGGTTATTTAGATTGGATTATAATAATGATGCTTTTCAGGACTCTCTGCAAAAAATGAGACAAATAGATGATAAGATCATCTATTTGCTCAATACTACTATACCCACAGAATCATTCAAGGGTCAAGTTGACCCTAGTCACAGGTGCAAGGACTTGTTCCAACAGATTCAATCAGGACATGCACAGCGAGAGATCGCAATTAAGAAGTGTTTAAATTCAGTCAAGGAAAGAGTCAAGGAGCTGAAAGATCAAAGAGATTCTGGGAAAGAGGATCCATCACTTATTAAAAATCTCCGAAAGGAACAAAACACCTTGCGTCTTCTTCAGTCAGAACTGAATGTTGAAGAAGTCATAAAAAAAAGAACTGTCCAGGTATATTATGAGAGGTGCAGAGGTTTCTATAAGCCAGAAAGTACTGAACTGAAATAGTATACTGAGTTATCAAAGGGCTGATGTAATTTTTGACTTTTAAAAGATAAATTTGTTAGCATATGATAGTTCACAGCATTCTCAACACCCATGTCATTATTATCTAGAGTTATTGATAATTCTAAATGATTTGGCCCTCTAATTCTTCAACATATTGAATTTGGATTCATGAAGAGGAATCGCACTGGTTTTGTGATTATGCTGTCTTCTAATATGTGTCCTCCAATTGTAAATATAAAATAGTTTTGGGAACCTAATAATTCCACGGATTATCTCCAAGTTCTCTGGTTGTAAGAATTGTTGAGAATATCTTTGTAAATATATTCGATTTATTAAAAAAATTTTGGGTAGATTAGCTGGCTGTATCATTTGCTTATTTCCTTCTCTTACTTTCAAACTTCATGATCCAGTTATGACTCCATAGCATTAAAACTAATGAAGGGAACAAGAGGAGAAATTGAAAAAAATTAATAGTATTTTTTCAAAAACCAGTGTTGTTCATTCATAACGATTCGTCAAAGTAATTGACAAACTTCATAACTTTAAACGATACACTTATCTTGGTTGCTAAGATTTCAGACACCAGCTTCATCATTATTTCTATGCATCTTTTTGAGCAGCTGTTTAAAGCTGTATGCACTTTATCCAATGTTGAAGTAGACTAAATTTCTTTGGCTCGTACCAGGCACCATTTAGCTACTTATGGTGAGCCATTAAACAAAATAATCCAACCATCTACAATTGGTAGGATACCATGACAATGAATATGTACAATAGCAGTATGTAATAGGTAAAGAGGGATTTCTAATCTCCATTTTTCACAACAAGACTCTATTGAAATTCAAGACTGTTCTTTTGATTTGACTTGATGCTCTTCATGGATCTTTTGATGCCATTCTTTATTTCTTTTATCAATGGAGTCGCCTTTGCTCCTCAAGGATTTACCAAAAAGTATAGTACATATGAATGCAATAGCAGTTCCCACCATCATGCGATTTGCGATCTTGATTCTGGCTCTACTCTTTGTCTGGTACATTTTTTCCATCCTAGAAGAAAAATTTGGAAAAAAGCTTTCAATTCCAAAATTTGAATATTTTCCATGACGTGTGAGGAGAAGCAATTCATAGGTCAAATTGAAACGACAGCACTATTGGAAACTGATATTTGAGACAACAGAATTCCATACAACTCAGCAAGAATCATTACTGAATACCTTGTGGTATGAAAGAGAAGGTGCTAAACTTTTCCTTGGCTTTTACAAATGGGAAATCTTTCAAACGAATGTCCAAACTTCTTCCAAATTATTTAATTTGCATGGACACCTATTTTCCAGATTGGTAGCATGCAATCCAGAGTATTAGAGCATTATGATGTAAAATTTGCTAATAAAGAGAGACTTACGTGACAAATTGTGGAACTTGGCCTTTTGGATATTTTCCCATCCAAACTAAAAGCCATCTCTCAAAATTGTTGGGACAATACATGTTGGGACCTATAAAATCAAATAGTTTCAATTAGAATTATTGAAGAATATCAAGAGGAATCATCTGATATTATTACATACCCATGATTGAAGGATTATCTGTTGGATCTTTCGGTGTACTCGAGGAAGATGGTGTATTCGAAGAAGATGAAACATTTCTAATACAGTGGGAGCTTCTTGCATTGAATCCTCTGATTGATTGTTTTTCAAGTAAGAAATTTGATAATGACAGACAGCATCGATGTATCCGTAATGACAACATTTCTCTGCAACCAGAAGAATATTTCCCTTCATTTAGTCTTATATGATATTGAACAAAAATCAGCTTTCCAAAATGTACAGAAGTAGTACATGAATGCACCTAGAGGAATTAAAAAGACAGGGAGACATGATTTATGACTTGTGAATTTACAAGTGCTCAGAGTTTCAAAAAGAACAGCTGAAGTGATTTCAATTGTTGAAGCCTTATCACTTTTTGCATCCATGGTTCATGACTACTTCTAAAATCATTTCTAAGAGAGAATCGATGTGGAATAAAACCCAGTCATAATAGAAAGAGAACGAAAACCAACCAGAATAAGTTCAAGGGATCTAATAAACGTGTAAGAGCACAATTTTTCATCATATGATGAAAAATGATTGGAAATCATAAGTTCACACTCACAGATTTATTGCAATAAATGAAGGACTGAACTTTATTCGTAAGAAAAGCCTACCTGTACTTCTCAATGCCTTTCAACTCTGAATCAGCAGGATAAAATTGACGAAAGTTCAAGAAATGATCTGCCTTCGGCAAGGTCAATTTACATGCACACTGAATCAGCTGTGTAGTGTCAATGTGTGGATGTTTTGAATTTAATGTCAAATAATTAACCTCTTTTTCTAAAGATTCCTGTACACTAAATTTTTCAAGAGCTACTGTACTTAATTAATTAGAGTTAGAAAACTGCCAGTGTCACAGAATCTGATGGATCAAATCTCTCGAAAACTCTCGGAATGATGCAAAAATCTTTGAAAGGATGATATTGAGCTCTAGCAGAATGAAAAGTGAAGACTGACATTGATAAACTCAGTTAACCACTTTACCGACCGTCAATTGAAACGATTTTCATATTTGGCGGCCGAAATGAAGATTGAAGTCCAGTTCAGCATGGCGTCGGAAACGTCCGTGTGTTCTTGTGTCATCGTCAATGTTACGTGAGAAGAAGAAGCCGCGCGAAGGCTCGCGTCTCATCTAGGAGTTGCTGCGGGTTCTAAAAGCTGCAGCAGCTTCCGAAGAAGTTATCCTGAAAAGTGCTCGGCATCGCCGAGAAGGTGAGAACCGGCATCAGGTTCATCCTCGTTACGATAAGGCTGACTCGGTCTCGAGCCTGTCTACATATAGCAATAACATCGCGAGTTCGCGCATTCGACACCTCGTGTTCGCGCCTCATCTTCGGGAACAAGTGAAGCCTCGGAGTTAGTGAAGTTACTTCCTTTCCTACAAAGTATTTTTTTTTTTTTTTGAGATATAGAAGCGTCATCAGTGCAGGAATATCAACGGTGAGAGAAAAGCGGCATCGGAGAGGTTACGCCCTCGGCGCGCAAGACACGACGCCGCGACACGGCTGCATCAAAGATATATATGCAGCGGATGCAAGCACTCTCGACGCCGGTTTTCATGCGCTTCTGCTGTCTAATCTCAACTCTAATGCAATCCCAAGAATCTTCTTCGACAGTTGAAATGTCAACTGTTTCTTTCTTATGATGTTGAGTGAATAATTGACGTGTGTGTTTATAAAGTGTTTTGTGCAATAAGGCATTATAAAGCAGCATTTAGGTTGCATTTAGGATTGCAGCATATAGCTGACTCCGCGAGCCAGTTGAACGCATCTGGCGCGTGTACACCTACACATTTATAAAAACAGCCTCATGTATGTGTTTCTTACGCGGCAATCCTGATATATATGTATATATATATATATCATACGTGTGGGGATGCGTTTTGTGATGATGATGGCGGAGCTGCCTCGATGTTATTTTGCTGCTGTACAGCCGTCCGCGAGCAGGAGCGTTGACTCTCGCCCTATAAGCGAGTATATATATTATATATATTCGTGGGGCGGACGCGACAGCTTGAGAATCGATTCGTAAAAGTACGCGAGTTGATGTTCCGGCGTTTCTGTTTGCCGGTTTTATGTAATTTTTGTGTAAAACGAGCTTTTTTCGATTGATCCTGAAAAAAAATTGATCACCCGGTGTATTCAGGTTTGCTGTGTTATCTCAGGCTTAATTCACTACCTTATGTGTCCACAGATTGACAAAAATGAACAACAAACGTAGGAGAACCTCGTCTGTTGCTAGCAGAGGAACAGAAGATGATCCTGAGGAGTCAGTGCCAGAGCCTGCCAAGCGAAGGAAAAAACTAGACCCTGTAAGTACTAACACATTACTTCACTTTGATTTCAGCACAGAATGAAATCAATCATACATCGTATACTTGTTGATCTTGAAATTAGTAGATGCTCGTTAGTTTGGTGTTTAGACACTCAAAGTTGAATGGCAACAAATTCATTACTCTATCTCATTGGGTAACAAAAATTTAATTTATAATCGCTTACCTATGTTTCAGAGTGATCTATGTCATCAGCTATATGATGCGCTCAGGAACCACAAGAAAGATGATGGCTCTTTGCTTTGTGATTCTTTTATTCGTGTTCCAAAGAGGCGGCAAGAGCCAAAATACTATGAAGTAGTTACTAATCCTATAGATTTGCTGAAAGTTCAGCAGAAATTGAAAACTGATGAGTATAGAGACATGGATGAGTTAGCTGCTGACATACAATTGATGGTTAATAATGCTAAAGCATTTTACACGGTAAGGGATATAGTCTTTCAGTTTTAGTGTGCAGTGATACAATTCTTTCAAAAATTCCCTTGAGCTTTCAATGTTTTTCATCAATTCTTATACTTGAGTGCTCTGCAGAGATCACGATAACCTCGACGTTGGTAATTGCTAGTAATGAAATTGATAAGTTCCTATGCAGAAACAGCTTGTTTCCTTGTAGAAAGCTGTAAAATAGCATGCGCTTCTCGCGCCGAAAAATTTGTTCTTGGAAATCATACTGGATTTCGTCGAAGCCGCCTTCCGTCCAGCACGATTTTGGCGAAGAACCAAGTTTTCCGGCACTCGAAGCGTAATGCCCCAATTCCATCTTGTTTCCAGATATTGGCATGAAATTCCATTGAAATCTTGTTGGAATAAATCACTTATGCTATTCTTCTGAGTTATCTAAAATTGATCTACTATATCCAACTTTTAGCGGACATCACAAGAGTACAAAGATGCCGTTGAATTCTGGGACCTTTGTGTCAGTACAAAAAACCGTATACTTGAAGAATATGAAGATGAACCTACTAGAGGCAGACCAAAAGTAATCTTTTAATCTAGTTTTAACCTATCAAAGATATTTTAGAATTTCTCATGATACTATTAAATCTCAGGCTAGAAGAACCATGGCCAAAAATGATGATGCTGAAGATACTTCTGAAACTTCCACCAACCCAGATGATGATACGCAAGCAATTGAAGAGCTATTCTCAATCGTCATGTCGGCGACAGATCCTGCAGATAGTAGTAGACAATTGAACGCTCCGTTTCGTCTCAAACCTTCAAAAAAGGTATAGGTTCTGTGCACACTCCGTTATCAATTTCCTTAGTAAACAACCCTATACTTTTTGGATGAGATTGCTATGACAGAGCTCTTCTTGATGGTATATCTTATGATTCAACTTGCAGCTCTATCCGGAGTATTATGAAGTTATAGATGAGCCCATTGATCTCAAAACTATTGCTATGAAGATACGGGATAACATGTACAGCAGTGTCGCAGATATGGAAAAAGATTTATCTTTGATGTGCAGCAATGCGTGTACCTTTAATGAGCCCGGTTCATGGATCTATAAGGACGCTAGGCTACTCAAGAAAATCATAAATTCAGCAAAGAAGCAAAGTCCAGAGAACCCCAATGCAGTCAAAACTACTCCTACTGGGTTGTCCACAAGAAGCAAACGGGGATCGAGATCAGCTCACGCTTTAGTTAATCAAATCGCATCTCTAAAGGATGAAGATGAAGAAAGTGATGATGAAGAGGAAGATCCTTTGGATACAGAAGAAAGTGATAATCCTCAGTGGCAACTCTTTCAGGCAATTAGAACAGCTCCAAATAGTCAAGGTATGATAGGTCACAACTTGAATTCGCAAAGCTTTTCAAATTTGGTCGTTTGGTTGTCAGAAGTGAAACATTTTAAAAAAAATCAAAGTTTCCAAGAGTGTCATTGTTCTTATTAATAAGGGATAGGTAGAAATATAATGATGTGTAGCTCTTCACTCGACTTTGTAAGATTGACTTCTGAGTTGAAATATCAACACTGTTCAAATGTGCAAATCAGGGTGTACATGCTACATGTTGGTAGTGAAATTCACTTAGCTCACCATGCTCGTCTTGAGATTTCCTGTCACTCATATGCTTATGAACTATTAAAATGTAGAGCCAGATTACAACTCATCGTCAGTCACATTAAGTGTATTTGATTTGCAAATTGGAATGTGTCGATCAATCGCCACGAATCCTAGTCCCTCAAGCTCGAATCAAGGGGCACTCATTATGTTTGCAAGGAGAAGACGATTCGGGACTCAATATTCCCAAGTTTTAAAAATTCTGTAGAGTACGAGGTGTGGGTGTGGGGTGATATGAGCACACCCGCAGAAGCGCCTTGACTATTTTTTATTTCTACTGCACTGACTTTTCTGAGTACGTTGATCTGAGTAGTCATGCAGAAATTTGCATTAAAGCTGTATTTGTCTTTTGAAATGAATCTCTATCCATTGCCTCAGGTTAAGATTATGAGTATCTGGAGTAAGATAACTAAATCTAGTAATTCGCCTTTGGACGGGTGTGATAGAACCCGCAGTTTGTGTGCTTTGATGTCTTGTTCATGCTGAAAAATTATACATGTTCATCACAGCTCTGGTTCTCTTATCATGCACGTCCTTATTCCGTGAACAATCCACACCATTACTGACTTGATTGTTTCTTTTCTGTGACTAAATAGGCCTACGCATGAGTGAATTCTTTTGGACTCTGCCATCAAGACAACTGTATCCTGATTACTATAGAATGATCAAACATCCTATATCGCTTCTGCAGATTCGTAAAAAAATTAAGGTAAATTGAGAAACCTTCATTTGAAATCAATTTTTACTGTCAGAAACTCATCCACTTTTTTTCAGAGAGGAGAGTACGGAGCAGTGAATGAAGTTGTTAATGATATGAATCTTGTTTTTGAGAATGCCAAAAAGTATAATAATGCTACAACAAGATTGTACAAGGTAAGATGAGATATCAGTAAAATAGAAAATGTGCGTTACTCAATTTCTCCAGTTATTGTTATCCATTGTATTCACAGTTCGCAGTAAAACTGCAAAAAGTCATGCAAGACAAAGTTCAAGAACTCGGAGAAGAACAGGTAAACATTTTTGCACATGAATGTAATAACTAGAGATCGTGAATCACTTATTCAATATATGTGATGATCTAGGAATCAGAGTCTGAAGAAGAACCTGAACCCGAACCTGAAGTCGCTCCACAACACCCAAAGCTTATTAAAACAGCGTCAAATACTTTGACGCGTGGAAAGTACAAAGACAACATACCCCTTAAGAAGAGATTCCACAAACTTGTCAAATGTGTCACAGAACACGTTGTGAGTATTTTTTATCGTGGAAATGGATAATCATATACTAACACTGAACATTTTTCCCTTTTTTCATTTCTCACACAATCAATTTCAATTACAATCTCGTGCTCACTTGACCCCACAATTTTAGTCGAAACTTTTTCTCTCTGAGGTCTCTTAATACTTTCACCACATTTTTTGTAACTGAATCGTCACAAAATTTCCAGCTTGAAGATGGTCGTCAACCAATTCTCTTGTTCATGGATAGACCTTCCAAGAAAGCTTATCCTGACTATTACCAAGTAATCTCAGAACCAATGGACATGAACACCATTGAACAAAATATCAAAGCTGAAAAATATCGCAATGAGAATGATTTGATACAAGATTTCAAGGTAACAATTATTGCTTATTTTTTCATCGCCAAAGCCATTCAGTTTTATATACCAATTGACTTGTACTGCTTGCAGCTGATGTTTAGAAATTGCCGTCAATACAATGAAATCGGATCATCAATCTATGGCGATGCCAAAATTTTGGAGAAAGTTTTGATGGATAAGGTGAAAGAGCTAGGCCCTCTTGATTCAAAACCAACCCCAACAAGGAACCTTATGTATGTAAACAGATAGTCATTATCTAAGTTGTCATCCATCGAATCAGTTCATATTAATTATCCTACTTTGAAACTTTTAATAGCGTGAACACTGCTAGAAGACCCAAGAAAACGGTGCCTTTAACAATACAAAAGATGCGTACGATGTATGATACTATAAAAGATTATCACGATGCCAAAGGTCGACAGCTGTCGTCAATATTTATGAAACTGCCTAACATCAAGGAATATCCTGATTATTATGAAGTTATAAAGAATCCTATGCATATGGAAAAGATACAAGCTATTTTGAGGAACAATGGCTATAGAACTCTCGATGAGTTAGCAAGTGATTTGTTGCTGATGTTTGATAATGCTTGCAAGTACAACGAACCGGACTCTCAAATTTATAAGGTTTGTTCAGAGTTGATACTTCGAATCTATTTATTCTTTGTAAAAGCACCGCGCTAGTGTCTGTGCTTTTTCTTCAATGTTGAAGGTAAGTACTGAAAAACAGCTTATTTCAGCGACCCTTCACTCACGCGGATCCTTTTGGTAATCAAATTTCATCGCGGCAAGCGCTCCGTAGGTGTTCGAATCACCTTTGAGGATAGTTACCTCAATTTACACACTTCGTGGTCACACCTGCTATGATAGTTTCCAGACTCCATTTCTGCGTTTTTCAAGATCGAAAGACGTGCATCCTTTCTTAATAGCACGAACTCGTTTCTTGAGTTTATTCTACATTTTTTAACTGACCAGTCAAGCAGGAATGGTACTTGCGTTCCAGTATCAGATGTCACCAATTCTGACTGATCCATGCTTTCGTTCGACTTTTTTTCACTTGATCGGCTAATGAGCCAAAAGTAGCCTTTTGAAGTGAAAACTCCCGTAAAAGTTCATTAGCAAATACATTATGAAGTACAAATTTCAAGAGCCCTAAAAAATATGTAGAACCTTTATTTTCGGGTCCATCGTTCCCTCAAATCAACCTTTCCGTTTCAGAGCAAACTCACTTGTAGAATCCCGACGAGTGTTACTTTAATGGTATTTATCGTTTCCTTTATTAGAAATCTGTGCAATTTTTCCGCACGGGTGTCATATAATATTCTTGCAACAATACATTTATTATAAGATATGGTCTTGGTATGAGTGCGAAGGAGCGCGTCAGTGAAAATGTTATTCGTGCTGTTGAGTTACACGAAAACTTCAATCCATTTTTATTCTGGTTTATCGATTATGCTATATCAGTTGAACAGGTACCCCGAAATGGACTCTAAGTTGGCTCTTGCTGGAAAGTTATCAAAAAAATCGCAATCCTTGCTCTTTTTTGAAAGATTAATCATTTTTCTAGTGTTTTTTTTTTATATATTTTTTTTTTTTTTTATTGAAAATTGTGATTTTTAGATGGTTTTGGAACGGACGTAGAAATTTACGCTCCCTATGTTGATGCTTGGTCTTCCGGTTTGCTATTTTCAGAATTGAATCACGATTCTTGAAGGTGGAAAAGTACTACTTAGAATCGACAGTCAATCACGTAAGATTTTGAATACTTTGACGGATTTCTAACAAGAATTCCCTTGGTTAGGCAGGAATCAGCATGTACAATCGGACAAATTTCTGAACTTGAAAATGCAAACGTCTGTAGTTTGTATCCACACTCCACGATTAAAAGCTTTTTGGGATTACTTACAACTCACGCGATGGTTTTTACACCAATTGAGACGGGGGACGATCTGTAAAGCGATAAACGTTTCTCACTCTTGAGGAGGAATCTGTGAATCGTGAGATATTCTAATTCTGATTCGCAGAGAGCGTGACCTTGCACCTTACATCGAGTTTTTAGGCAGATAGAGACGTATGTCTTCACTGATCGTACCAGAGAAACAATCCTGAATCTTTTCCAAGTCATTTGCAACCATCCTCGTTTCAATTGTTGGAGAAATCGTTGCGCAAAGTGTAACCCCGTTTTGCGCGAGACTCCGATACGACCTTCGAAACCTTCGTTCCGATCTTTATTACGTATCCGTAATGTGATTACCGTCAAATTGGGTAACTTTGGTACACGTGAGGTAACTTTGGTACACCCCTGCAAAGGCTTGTCCCGCGTTCCAGGAGCAACAAATGGGATTCCATAGTATCAGAAATGATAACAGAATTTGATTGGAGTGCTGTAAAATTAAGTGAATTACTCCCCGAGCGTTGTACAAGACTTTTGAAGGTGTAACGAAGTTACCCAATTTGACGATAGCGTGGTTTTTCAAATTCCAATGCAAAAGCTGAATGCCTTTTTTCTCCGTTGAATCATCGGTCAGGGAGGGGTGAGTTTTATTCAAAAATATTTAATTTAATTGTTACGAATGGATGTTATCCATCCAACTTGATTCCAGTTAATCAAACTAAGTTTGTTCTGAACTGATGAAGATCTCGATGCTTGCATACGAATATTTTGATATATCGCTATCTGCCCCATCATACGATTATTTGCTTTCCACTGACGCAAGACCCTTGTTATCTTCACTAATTATTCCCACCAATTTCCATGATTTTTTTGCCACCAAAATTGCAAATGATTGTTTTCGTATAATTTGCTCCCGTTTGATGTGAGCGACTCAAAATACTCGACTGTTGAAAAATTCCTCGGAAAATTCAATCACGGGTTCAATTTGAAAAGGAAGTCTCATCAATTCCAATTCTTTTTTGATTCTGTAGTTGATGACGAGAAAATCAAAGTTATAATACATTTTTTTTAAAAGGCCAAACTAATTCAAATAAAAAACCTGACATTAGTATTCACTGTGGACAGTTTTAAATTCCCCACTTTGGAGTAGAAATGGCGTACCCAACCAACACACCCTTGCTCCGTATTATGGCATTCTGCGTTCTTGTTTGCGCCTCCACCTTTTGAGGTTACCCCAGTTGTTCAAGCTCTAATCTCTGGTTCAAGATGCACCATTGACGATGGGTTTTTATTGTGATTGTTGTATTTTAGTTTGTCGGTTCTCGTTTTATTGATTGTTTTATTATATTGTTGAACGTGGTGAGGAAGTGATGAATGTGTTGAAAAAGTGTTGGGCGCCCGTTTTTAGGGCGTAGAACAATGAATTAATTAGTATACTCCACTCCATTACACTAAAATGGGCACTCACGGCTTGCTCCAAGTAGAGATGCAGGATCCAAACGCGGAAATGATGATGAGCGACGAGAACGCTGACTTCTCGCCGACGAAAAGGGATCCTACAAAACCTTGCTCTATTCGTTTATTAAGAGATAGAGATATTGATCAACGAATTAGAAAAAGATGCAGAAAAGAGGCAGGCATAACATTCCCAATATCTAACAATGACTTCTGGTAGTCTTCTATAGGTGGTCTTTACAGATGCTAGCTTGTTAACTTTTACTTTCCAATTGATACTAAAAAACATCGGATATACCATATAACTCAGAGTACATCATGGGGGAATAATAGCTTGAACCTTGTTTATTGATTTTTTAGGATGCATTGACCTTACAAAGATTAGTGATGCAAACAAAATTGCATTTGAGTGAAGATGATGAAAGTGTGCCTGATGTACCTGCTGCAGTGCAAGAAATTCTAGCGTCCATATTCACAGCAACTTATAATCATCAAGATGAGGAGGGACGCTGTTTCTCTGATTCTATGGCAGAACTACCAGAGCATGATGTTATCGATGGCAAAAAGTAATGAGCTATTCATCTTAAACTATGCAATATGAGTTTTCATTATGAGTCTGCATATTTCCTGTGGCTTCTTAATTTCAATCAATTGTGTCCCTCAAATCAATATGACAGTTTGTGGTATTATTGGAGTATTCTTTTAGCTGAATTGTTTCAAATCAAGTAAGGAGGGATCATTTGGGTGTTGAGATTTTTATGATCTATAATTCTTCAATATCGTGTATGGATAATGGAACTCTTAATCAAGCAAAAATGTTGCACGCTTATGAGAAGAATTAACTTTGCTTGCATTGAACAGAGTACGGGGTCTTTCATTGGATCTCATCAAACGGCGCTTGGACAAAGGAGTGTATAAAAGACTTGACACCTTCCAAGAGGATGTATTTAATTGCTTGGAAAGAGCTCGGAAGTTGACACGTACAGACTCTCAACCATTTGAAGACAGTGTGGAGCTGCAGTCCTTTTTTATACGCACAAGAGATGAGGTCACCAAGAATGGTGATCTGTTGCACTCTTGTGCTTTAACTTATACTATTATTGATTTGACTAATCAAGTGAATGAATTGAAAAAGTCTAAATTGCAACAAGAAATAGCGTCAAATGAAGAAGAGAGCTGTGATGGCAATGACAAGGTAGGATCCCACTCAAATGTTTATATTTGCTCATCTCAGTAGTTGCTCAAGTATATTGTAATTTTCAGGATGTTGATGGCAGTGTTTCTAGTGGTGATAATGGAGGTGCAATGAGTTTTAATCAAGAAACTTACAGGGCTGGTGATTTTGCATATTTAGAGCCAACAGAACGCGGTATGGAAACTAGTGTTGTTTTGATTGAAAGGCTATGGACCAATGCAGAAGGACAACAAATGTTGTATGGCAACTTGTTCTACCGCCCCAATGAAACATATCATGTTTCATCCAGAAAATTCCTTGATAAAGAGTTGTTTAAAAGTGATGCTCATGTAGCTGTACCATTGTCTAAAGTAGCTGGTAGATGTTGTGTTCTTAGTGTGAAAGACTATTTCAAGATGGCACCTGAAGGGTTCGCTGAGAAGGATACGTTTGTTTGTGAATCGAGGTATTCTACTAGAGTGAGAGCATTCAAGAAGATCAAAATTTGGAACTTTGATCCTGATCATCTAAAGTTGATTCCTAGAGAAACGCCTCTAGAACCAAAACGAGTTTTCTCTGTTTATAAAGAAAGGCTTGAAAAGCATAAAGAAGAAATTGCTGAACTTGAAGAGGGTGAAAAATTGGTCGAAAAAGAGAAACCGGTAAGTTGAAAAGAATTCAACAACTACACATTTGTTCTATAATATTTGGAATTTGGACAGAGATTTTTATGGATCACGCGTTATTCTCATCGAGATTGGGAATCGCCTTCAATGACAAATTAGTTTTTGAGGTAATAGCTAGTAGTTGATGCCCAGATTTCTGAAAGCCAGAAATGTCTTTATACTAAATTCTTGCTTTAGATACTTTGAAATTACCAATAGTATGAGCTATATTGTAGTCCCATTCAAACATTCAGAAAACCAGTGCATTTGCTATCAAACCATGTTGAACAAGGTTTAATCTGACGAGAATCCCGACTTATTTTGTTTGATATTGATTATACTTCGAGAATCACATGAAGTATCTCTGATTGATTCTGATTCCCTCTCTATAATGTAATCTATTTCAGAATGTCATCATGTTCAACACCGACGACTCCGAAAATACCTACTATGAACAGTACAACACATGTACAGGAGTTGTGAAACTAGGAGATTTTGTATATGTTGCAACTGACGGTGGAAAGCAGCAGATTGCTCAAGTGGACTCAATATGGTCTACTAAAGAGTATGTATTTAGAAATTGATCTCCTTTCATGACTTTTTAAATCTCACCTGTTTTTATTCAACAAACTTGGAACTTTTATCTGTTCACCATTGTGTTTGTACAATTCTACTTTTCTAAGTTGACAACATTTGACATGTTTTCAGTGAAAAATGTTACTTCAGAGGACCATGGCTTCTCACACCAACTGAAATCACTCACGCACCAGGAAGATTATTCTATAAACAAGAAATGTTTTTATCAACTGTTGAAGCTACACACCCCATAGTTGCAATAGTTGGGAAATGCGCTGTTCTTGATTACACAGAATATATCTCTAGTGAGTTAACAATTTTATGATTTCAATCAAATTGTCGTCATACCTACATATCGGTAGATAAACAAAGGTTGACCGTTTGTTTTAAACGACGTTCTTAATCATCTATTGCAGGTCGGCCGACAGAAATTCCAGAGGATGATGTCTTTATTTGCGAATCCGTTTATGATGAGAATAAGAATGTTATTCGCAAGCTTGGTGTTGATGGTCTAAAGAAATTCAATCATTCAAACCAAGTTACAGAGGATGAGATTTATTTCTTCCGAAAGACAATATGTCCTGCCAAGGTAACGTCGAATGCATCGCGTGTGATTTCTCGTCATCGAGATTAATATTCTCATAAGTGACTGAATGGAATTTCATAAAATATTTGTGTTATAGGTGCCTAATGGTCCATCAAATTGTCAAGCTCAGAATAAATCTTACGGCTCGCCTGGTCACTATGATGCGGTAACTATACGTTTTGAATTTTGATTTGAAATACGTGTGACTAATGATTCGCTACTGCATGCTTTTTCTCACTTAATATTCACATTAACACAGCAGATCATGATTCATCGAAATTAACATTTCATATAACATTCTATCATGTAAAACAAACACATGGATGAGTAAGTAGATGAAATAATGAGCTGTGTTAGTGTGAATTTTGCATGATACATTCGTAAATGCCGGCATATTTACGTTCAGTTCGTTCTTTTGATTAATTTATTGTTGAGGACACAAATTTTATGTTTAACCAACTACAATCCCTTACCAAACAAATTCAGAAAGATCACCAATGGGATTACTCAAAGAGCACTTGTTGGGTTACTACCTAGACAGGAAAAGGGAGCTAGACAGGTCTCTAGAACTAGTCTAGTTCTTTCATTATAGGGTATGATGAAAAAGACGTACATTCATGTCGGATCGGCTTGTCTTTAGATCGGTTTGGTTTCAGATGATAACGTCGTTGCTATGCTGCGGATTGGCACAGACTACTTGGAATATTCCAATCTGACTGCTATATCTATGCTACATTTATCCAACAATTTTCTTAGCACTAATTCAGGATCTTATTTTCTCGAGCTTTTCTTACTCTTAGCCTTCTATTTCACCAACTTCTAAGTACAAAATCAAACCCTTGGGCTCAAGATCTGCCAATCTTTCAATCTCATGAACTAATTCAATGAAAAAATCTACTTATGGTCAAAAGATTGAGTCACTAATGAAAACTGCTTAAGTCTATTTTTCTATCAACTATTGATTCCCAAAGCATTTATCTGATTGCGCTCATCTTGCATGGCGTGAAACAGTTGCGACTTATTGAATTTTACATTCACTACGCTCTGTCTACCTAACTAGCATCACGCGACGAATGCATGAAATATGAAAAACTGAACCGTATTGTATTGGCTCGTGGGCATATCTTTAGAGGTGAAAGATTCTAGTTCTTCTGGTCATTCATACGTTCTGCTAAGCAGGTAGTCTCATGTGTTAGAACTTTTCATTTCTTCTTAGAAGCAAAATTCTTCAGTAAAAATGACGGTTCATATTAAAAGATGATATTGCAGGAATTGATCTCTGAATGTACAACCGTTGGAATCTTATTATCATATTCTTAAATTCGCCCCTCAGGAATCGATTGATTATCCTTTGGAATCATAAAATAAATGCAATCAGATGATATTAAACCTTCAATCAGTACATATAATAAGCTCGGATATTGATAGGCTCTTCAAAATTACTCTATTGCATGTTGCATCCGTTGTGAAAAGAGAGATTCCTTGTTCTCAAGTCTTGAACCAAAGGCGGATACTTGAATCCTGCTTTCGTGCGTAGTCTTCGAGATGTAATGGGATTTAATTCGAGTACGAGTATAGAATTTCGGCCTTGCGGGTGTAGTAACACATAAGATAACGTAACGAAACACATGGTATATCAGGACACATCGCCATTCTCCAAGCTGGATTCTGATGCGCTAGGCATGGGAATGGGATTAGGAGTGAGTGAAGATAGCTTGGATGCTCCCCCGTCCGTTGGTTCCGTTGAAGCTCAACCGGTGCTCACCAACACTCAAACACCCGTTTCATCCAGAAAGGTAGGCGTTATCGTGACCATATTATCATTATGCTTATTTTTTCTTCTTTTTCAACTTATTAATATCACACTTCACCGACCATTCACCTTTATATTCATACTCCATAGCAACAGTATTAAATTTTTTCATCATTTATTTAAAACATATTTTTAGCGATATGCCAGCATATTTTTTGTTTAAACAATTATGCACCAATAAATTGATAATAAGCTATAAAGAGTATTGCAAGGGTGTTTGCTGTCGGCTTTCTTTTGCTTCCTTCCACTCTTTACTCTTTGGAGATCTTCTAATAATTTATCTTCATTCCAGAAACCACCTGGTAAGAAATTAGTTACCGGATATATTTTATATGCAAGTAAAATGCGAAATACAGTCACGCAAAACAATCCCGAATCGACCTTTGGCGAAATAAGCAGGATTGTCGGCAACGAGGTAATAATTTGTTTTCATTATAACAATTTCTTTCAACACCATCATATTCAAGTGTCTACCATCATTCAAGTCGAATTCTACAGAGCTCATGTATTGACGGCATTATTTCCTTATTTTAGTGGCGAAAACTCGCACCTGCAGAGAAGTCATTCTGGGAAGAAAGAGCAACTAAATTGAATGAAGAAGGTCAAGCAAGAGGCGCTCTTCTCGCTGGTTCGACACCAGTTTATGAATGTTGCTGGGAAACTTGTGATTGGCAATTTGAAGACATGAACGATTGTATAGAGCACAGTGTAGCAGAGCACTCAGGCCATGTACAAAGATATTTTGCGAATAGCTGCGGTAAATAACATTTTACTCTTCTTGATTCCATGGTTCACGATTGAAATGGCAATTCCAATCATTCGACCAAAACAGATTTCGATAGTGTTCTGGAAAACTGATGTTTTAAAAATCTAGTTAAAGTTGTGATTTATCCATTCTCAAATTGATCGAGTTCATATACTCAATCTTTCGCTGCCCTGATTACGAAAGTTTCATTCCGTTATCAATTCGCTGATATTACGATTGTGATGCAATTGAGCTCTGATCGATATTTTTTGAAAAATTGTACAATACCAGAATCAACATGAAATCTCTAAAATATTTTTCAAGTTGATATAGATTCTCATTGCATCAATCTTCTTTGCCCATAGATATGGAGTACAAGTGCCAATGGCGTGGTTGCGGAAGGTTGAAGAAAGATTGCCCTCCATTTCCAAGTGTACAGAGGCTCGCCAGACACGTTAAAGAGGTCCATATACTCAAACCAGGATCAAACGGTCGAGTTATGTCCGCCACGGAAAGGAGCAAGTGAGTCTCGTTATGCAACATACTTGATAGTTTTCTAATGGTCAGTCCTGATATTTGATTATTTATGAACCATGTTATTTGTTATAGACATTATGTACCTTCGAAGGGATCTGCGTCTGTTGCAGCTCCAATGGAAACAGGTTTGTTGTTTTGACTGGAACGTAATCTAATCAGCAGTTATACAAGATATTGATTATTTATGATCATGCAATTTTTTCAGAGACGACAGTAGCCGCAACGCAGACGAATCATGTTCCCCCCGCCAAACAGTTGGAGCCATTGTTTGTCGCAGTTCCTCCACGTCCAAGTCGTTTATTGCATTCAGATGCATATCTAAGGTAATAATGTTATCATATTTACATTATGTAGGCAGATCAAAGCGCTCAGCTCGAAAAATCTTGAGGAGTTGGGGTTATTGATCTTTACCTTATTCTTATTCAATGGTTGAAACGGCGTCTTTATTATGATCCAATCTCTTCGTCGAAGTTTTGAACTGTCAACTTGATGGGGTATAATGATGCTGTACACAAAGTCATGTTTCCTGCATCTTTTTTGAAAAAATTTTTATGTGGTACTCAGTAACACGTGGCCTTGGATTTTCCACGTATCAGAACCAAAGGACAAATAATTGTTGGATTTACTGCTAATTATGCTTTCTATTTTCTGTGTAGGTATATCGAAGGTTTAACTGCAGAAAATAGGTACATATCCAATTGGGACAAACAAATGTCTGCTGCACCTGAGAATACGCAAATTCCTGAAGCTACAAAGCTGCCACTTGATTGGTTGGGTAATGGAGTGGGCAATCATGGAAATGTGGTTAATGCCTTATGGACCCTTAGAAATATGATGATGCGTGATGTTCTAGCCATAAATAAGACTCTGTAAATTGTGAGTCATGAGATTTTCATGTGGTTTGTATTTCTGAAAGAAAACCGAGTATTGTATTTGAAGAATTCACCGTAAGTTTTGGAGCTCAGATGGCATAGAGAGACTGATGCATCTATTCAAGTTTTTCTGAATCGATGCTCAAGAATAAGTAAATAAAAGCATCCTTTGCAGTATTTTTCACCTCCGCGTGAATTTGTACACTGCGACAGATTTTCAATATTGAAAGGAAAATTGTATATTCAATCATTGTACACATGTAAATTGAATTCATTCTCATCGTGTGAATATGCATAGAAGCGATATAGTATGTCTGGGAAGTATGAAACTGTGAAGTTCTATCTAGGTATACATGAATCCAATTATTTAATATTAATTAGCTGGAGTGCTGCAGAACGTGGTTTTTGTGGATTTGTCTATACTTTATTGTAAGTAATAATCACATATGCATCTCACAATTAGTTACTATCTAGAAAAAATCTAGCTTGCATTAAATTGCAATTTTTCTTGAGATGATTTTGTGAAGAAAGTGTGCTATAATTAGTCATTGAAAATATGCAGGCTATTGTACCGGCATAATTTGTGGTTTATACTATTTACTTTGATACTTTGCGAATAAACTTTTATTATCAACCTTGAATCAGATTCTTCATTTCAATCATCACGTATTAACACGTTCGCTGCGACGCCGAAAATCGCAGTTCCGTTCCTGTGTGCGACGGGTTCCACTGGTGGGACCCATTTAATTGGATTTTGATCACCGTCGCACACAGAAAAGGAACATGTTAAAAGTCAGTCACACGGCCTTTGTGTTGCCAATCTCCCCATTTAGTTGGTTCTTTCTCACTGTTTGCAATCAGCTCACCATTCTCAGGATTAGTGTCAACCAATACCAGATCTTGTTGTGAAGAAAATCTTGCTGATAGTCCAGTTCCTGAAAATTATATCAAGATGACCTTACAGCTATCTTGATTTTTCTGATTCTAATCATCTCACTTGATTTCTCTGATTTCAGAAGCTTCTCGTGAAATTTTTTCATACGCTCCGACTCAACTTTGTTTGATGATCCGGCTGTTGAAGTGACGTCTGTAAAGATTAGAATTAAAGCAGGGTATATTCATCAAATGAAAAATATTATGTTGCTTACTGTTTGCAAAGCCTCTTCTGGAATGAAATCTTCTGAGAGCAATTATTTTGGAGATTTTCAACATCGTGTGAGCGGATCGCCTAAATGTGAGTTTTCCTTTTCGCCTTCTTTATCTTCCCCAGTGTAGTATTTATTTTTTTTTATTTTATATTTCTGATCTCAATATATTTGTTTTGTTATGATCAAACCAAGGTTACCAAGGGAACTGTTCTAAAATGTGATTGATTGAACTTCGTGTGTTTCGATCGACCCGATCTGTCATAATTGCTATCTATAGATATAGTTAGTGTGCCAACTGTAGCAGACGTCTTTTATGTCGTGTATTCGCTTCGCATTCGCATGTCAGTTTCTCAGTTTGCAAATCTTCAGTTTAATTACCTTGATCATATATAGGTGCTTACAGCTGGCAACAGTGTCTCTGTGAAGATGAAATAAACGAATTAAATTATAATTAAAACATTTCAATAATATCTAGTGATTGTCAACAACAATATAAATGCTGAAGCTGATACGCGAAATCAGAATTTCACGTTGTGACATGTTATGATGTGGTTGATGAAGTTATAGGAAGTCAAATTTTGTGATTTTATTTTCGTTATTTGTTGCAATACAGGTATTTGTGCATGCATTCTGTCCTTTCGTATGTCATTCTATATTCAAAGAACTCATTTTAACCTTCAATATCGACTTCTCTTTTAGCAGTACTTTGGACCCAGTAATTATCCAAAATTTCACACAAGCAATGTTGAGGGTAGCCCAGAGTATTAGCAAAGAGGCTTTTGATCACCTGCCCAAAGGTAAATCTAATGTCAACCAGTCTAGCAATTCACAAAGCATCAAATCTATTCATGGCTTCAATATTGTTCATATTGATCAATTCTGCTTGATCAATTCTGCCTTTACAGTTTATAGAATCATTCATCTGAATTAGGTTTGAATATCTATTCTATTAATCCTTTTCAGGTATCATTAGACTACACTCATCTTCAGAAAAAGATGGAAAAGCTGCGGAGAGTGCTCGACTCAAAGAGTTTCGACAGAAGCTCAAAGAATCACCTCCTCTAGGTGAGTTTGACAATAATCTACAGGACTAAGAGAATCAATAATTATAAGGAAAATTATCAATATGACTCTTATATTTACAGGTGCCAGTGCAGTGAAAAAGGAATCAGTAGAAGTTGTTGATAGTAAGCTCAGAGCCAAAGCACCCCTAGGTTAGTACATGATTTAAATATGTTCATATAAGTTTTCATTCTGTCTAGTTGCAATCAAAAATTCCTCAAAATATTGAGTGAAAATTCAAGAAGGTACTTAATTTTATTGAGGGCTTCACTCAAATAGCATAAACTTATTTGCAATGATTATGACGGTTGTTCCAATTATTAGTATTCAAAGGAAAGACTTAACAGCAGTTAATTTCCATCATCTGGAGAGTATTGAAAGTGTCATTATCATATGATGATTTGATGATTGATTCTTGCTTCAGACAAATTAGAAGAACTCGAGGAAGGGCAGCATCCATACCAAGAGAAAGAACCTCTTCAACCTTTTCCCAACAATGTAAATCCTGACACCGGGGAACAGAACGGTCCACGCGGTCCTGAACCAACCCGGTATGGGGATTGGGAGAGGAAAGGCCGCGTATCAGATTTTTAATCAGAGTAAATCTGAATTGTGTAAAGAACTGTAAATATTGCGTTCCTGTACAGCAAATTATAATTCAATTGTTCAACCTGGCAGCTAGAGTCAGGCTCCGTATGTTTTGTCAATAGGTGCTATTTTCTATGATCTCAGAAAATAAGACAAAATGAGATACTGTGTTGATGAGCGTTACAGCTCAATTTTGTTCAAGTGGAAAGGATCTTGTGAGAAATAAAATATAATATCCTAATTCATACTTTTAGTCGTCATCAGTGTTACATCATAGTGATTCTCAACATCCCAACTTCGAATATAGACCATTTTTGTAAGTTATGTTAAGGGGAGGTCCACTCTAATTTTGAAGTTTGGCCTGAAAAATCATGGAGGGCTGAAGTTTTAGATTTATACGCATTTTTTCGATCTAGAAACGATGGCGTACTCAGTTTTTCAGAAAAAAAATTTTTCGACCGTTTTTGTACACTGGTTTGCTGCGGCCCCTTCGCTCGATCGCCAAACCCATTCGAAATTTTGTTCAAAACCATAAATAGTACCCCCAAAAAAATTTGCAGACTGATTCATCTAATTCTGTGCGACAAGATACATTTTTTCGGGTCAAAAATCTGAGTTTTCTTGCTAAAATGCCTCAGAATTCGAAGAATATCGATTATTTCGAAAAATCATGAGAACACTTCCGTGTTCAGATTAAAAAATTATATCGGATTGGGGAACAGAAAATATTTTTTATTTGAAAAATTAGATATACGTATAATTGATATTTGTGATATTTTTTCTTGGTTCTTGAAATATTTTGTTCATTAATCTGAACAAAAAAGTATTCTTGTGATTTTTTGAAATTATCAATATTTTTCGAGTTCTGAGGCATTTTAGCAAGAAAATCCAGATTTATTTTGACCCGAAAAAATATATGTATTTGCACAGAATTTGATGGATCGGTCTGTATATTTTCTTGGGGGTACTTTTTATGATTTTGAACAAAACGTCGTATGGGTTTGGCGATCGGGAGAAGGGGAAGCAAACCAGTGGAAAAAAATTGTCAAAAATTTTTTTATTTGAAAAACTGACTACGCCATCGATTTTAGATCGAAAAAATACATATGAATCAAGATCTTCATCTCTTCATGATTTTTCAGGCCAGACTTGAAGATTAGGGTGGAACCTCCCCTTAATGGATGCGAATCGGTCGCAATTAACATTAAACATCCAAGTACGAATATAGTGCGCCATTAACCGAAAGCAGTCAATGACTTTACTGATTCTGCTCATCCGATCGCGAACAACACTCGTGATAAGCGTTATTTATGAATTGTCTGTCTTATCAATTAGCATCAAGATGAGCGTCTATCAATTCAGATAACTTGAAAATATGGATTTGTATACCTCGTAAATTTTTCAATTATCTGATGCACAACAATTCATCTCTATTACAGTAAAGTCGCGTTAGTACGAAGCCATGCGGGACGGATTGAATTTCGTGTTAACAAGGAATTCGTGTTGTGGAGTTTCCTCCCTGATACCAAATGATTCTCCTGTTTGATGAATGATTCCATACCAAAGGATCTTAGAATGCTCGAATATTTAAATAATCATGATGTATTATGCAGATACAAATTTCATTTGTTCATTTACACGTGTTGTAAACAATCATACACGATATTTCTATGCAAGTAGGCGATCGACTCTTCAATTTGTGAAATCTCTAATCGAAGTTCGTTTCATCTTTTGCGTCCTTTTTGGCGTGACAGATCACGCGCACTCGGGAAAAAATTTAAGCTCGAGAAAGACCATTATTGCTCTTGGCGAGATCTTTTCGAGTACTGAAGAAGAAGGCTCTTCTGCTAGAGTATTGAACAAGGGTTTGCGACAAATATGACCGACACATTTGAATGTGGTCGGGTACACAGAAACAATCGTAAATTTTCGAATCGCCACCCTGGCGGATGTCAAATTTATAGGCCACCCAATTTATATTCTCAGGCATGCAGTACGCCTACTTATAAGTATGCAGAGAGAGAGAGAGAGTGAAAATGCGTTTACCGACAAATATAGGGCCAAGAAGGAGTATATGCGAAAGAAAGGCATGGTGATTATCGGCCGCAAAAGAAATTTGGGAGAAAAGGCTCCTTTGTGATCGCACGGTTACGTCATGTGGGGAACGTCTTTAGGGAACCAAATTTACTTCGAGTTTCGTACTATCGGGGTACTTCGTATTACCGGGGAAAATATGTAAGTGCGCCTATGAAACTCAGCCGGGACCCGAAACTACTTCGTGCAATCGAGGATTTCGTTTTATCCTAGCTTCGTCTAAACGAGGCTTTACTGTAATATAAATCAAATCCCTTCGAGCTCGCCCCGTGCAAAATCCGTATATGACTGCCAAACGCTCTAGTTTTGCATTTTTAATTCACTGCCAAAGATTCGCTGAGCTAAGAAATCCTGGACGTTCCTTGATTAGGTCTGTTGGTGTTTGGTATCTCATATTTTAGATATTTTGAAGAAAGATTGCTAGAAAAGATCTTACTCGAGCTAATAAATACCCTGAACTATATAATATGAGAGATTTTTGTCATTAAATTTTACAGATGTGGAATTAATTTTTAGAGAAAGACGCTGCAATTGGGGATCACCAGATATTTTTGAAACCGCCCGCTACAATTTTTGATGTCATAACACTAATTTTTCTTGCCGGATACGATAATGGGTTAAAATATAAAGTACTGGGAAAGATGAAATTCTTTTTATACGTCCATACGTAGAAACAGCGTGTTTCTAGGCCTCCTCGCTACGCGAGGAGGCCTGGAAACAAGCTGTTTCTGCGTACAGACGTATAAAACTGCATACGCGTCTCGTGCGGAAACATTTTTCCTTCGGGAAAACCAAGCTGGACGGTGCCATCGCCCACGTCCAGCTTGGTTTCCCGAAGGAAAAAATGTTTCCAGCACTCGACGCGTAATGTACTATTCCCCAGGTTACATTATATAATGATTACGTACATTATGATTGATACTTAGGTAGTTATATAATTAGATATATTGTACTCAACTCCTACCACACTCTCGCCATATAAGATATTTATTTACGTCCAAATTTTGGAACTTCTATATATACAAACGAGGTTAGATTTGACCGCTTGCGAGAAAGACTGAACACGTCGTTTACGAATTTTCCTGAATATTGGATGTGTTTTCCTATGATGTACTAACATGCGTTAGAGCGCAACTCGTCAATCTAACGTGGAAGGGAAATTCTAATATGTTCATTGAACTCAAAATTTGATTCGAAAGAGCTGTTAATGAGTCTCAGAACGAGCCGAGAGCACTTCGGATCCATCTGGTGGCGTTAATGATAAATGGTGCCCTCTGTTTGCTACGTTTGAGTGGTTGTCTGGTTGTACCGGCCGACACTAAATTTTAGTTCTTGCACTAATTTTTGCTTCCCACGCATCAATTTTTGGTGCCTGTGTGACGGGCGAGAAATTTTGTTGCGGGACCATTGAAATTTGATGTTGCACCTTTAAATTTTGCTGCGGATACTACACTTTCTGATGAAATTCAATCCTGTCCCCCGGATGGAGCCGATCGCAGCAATTATTCATGTCGGGAGTTTCTCAGTGTACACAGTGTTGTAATCAGGTTCGATCTCAGCTCATTCAAATCAATAATTATAACCATACACTATTTCTCGTTAATTAATCAACCAGGAGACTGATTCTTGCTCCGAATGTTGATCTCTTACATCCACTCATGCCTTTAAATATTATAAAGGCTTATTTCTTCATAAGTTCATTAAAAAAGAAACACTAAGATATGCGCAAATTCTTTAGAGATGTTATCGACGTCAGTCTGATGTGTAACATTTTCGAATTTCTCTTGCAGATCGGGATAATGATGTACCAAGCCAGGCTTTTTGATCTTTTGCTTGGAAAAGTAGGTCAAGTTACCATATTATTGACGATGGACGATTCTTTTGAACAGATCTTCTCCCATGAAATAATAGTACTTTAGGATGGAACAAAAATTACACATACGGTTCTCATCGTCACTCATAATGGGATCTTGAGATTTCTTTTTGCGCATCTAATCCAAATCAACCAATTCAAAAATTGAAAAATCCATTCAAAATGAGTTTCTTCACATTTAAATTCTATCTAGAAGATGATGATGAAGTTTTGAAAGTATGTTATAGTTCATCACGGTTCATTGGTTTGCAAACTGAATTAACTAAAAAAATTTGAATTGAAATCCTTTTGACGAATTTTTCAATTTGAAAGTCAACAAGATGAAGGTCTATATAACTCGTTGGAATAAAAACACCCTCAGCACACTTCTTGCAAATGGCATAATGATCACCCTCAACGAGAGGTATCTCGAAGAGATTTTCCTCTCGTTGTTTTCAACTTTTCGAAACAGACAAAAGTTTGAGTAGAAGTGCGCGGCTCGTGGCGCAATGCCGTTGCATAATTCATGAAGTTTCGACTTTTGCATGGTAGAGGATTCTGTATAGCTCCAACACGGAACGACTGATAATTCCGCAGATCAATCGATATGCGCGCCATTTCTTGAATTTTTTCGGACACGGGTGTCACCCTTGTGAAAAGTCAATGTCTCGAAGATCAGATCTCCCAACCAAAGAATACTTTGGAAAAGTAACGGTCTGAGAAAAGTGAGACCCATCCTCCTTTTATAATTTATGGATTGTCTTTGAGATGCCAAATAGTCAAATATCCATGTTCATCTATGAGATGGATCGTTTTGTCACTCGATCTGCATTCCTAGTTTCCATCTACCTCGATTCTTTTAGACCATGCTCTGAAAGACCTTCCAAAATGTTTGGTTTTCGTTAGAAGAGATGTATCCCACGACCAGGGGCGCCCCGGCACATTTTCCACCCTCCAACCGTGACTTTTTTGTAGTTTTCTGCTAAACACAAACTGAGTCTCCCAATTTCTCTTCATTTAGAAACTGAGTCATTTTGCATTAATTATTGAAAATTTTCTAATAATGGAAATGCAAGTGGTCTCGTATGGGGTTGCAGTTGATTTCTGACACATACGAGACCACTGATGGTTCTCCCAATACTTGGAAATTTTTAATAATTAATGCAAAATGACTCAGTTTTTAAATGAAGTGAAATTGGGCGACTTAGTTTGTGTTTAGTAGAAAACTACAAGAAAAGTCACGGTTAGGGGGCGGAAAATGTGCCGGGGCACCCGTGGTTATCCCATGTATTCCATTTTGATTATTCTTCGTTTTTCTTGTGAACAAGCATGTATCCATGATTCAAAAACTCTAGCGACATAATGTATGATTATTCGTGTAACATTAATGAGTAGTTACATTCTTCTACGAATAGAATTTCGTCTGGGAATTTTATAGAAGCCTACAATTGGGCTTCAGAAGTCCTTGAATTCCTCAGATCCGCCTCCCTGAAATCCTTGAAAAGTCCTTGAATTTGGATCCAAAATTTCTATAGATGCCCTGCTTTGTTTTCCTCTAAAATTGGGGGAACCATCTCAAAATGTATCAAAATCGACTTTTGAGGTGAAAATGAGGAATTTGAGTTTCTTCAAATTTTCGTGTGTAGCTCGCTTGATCTCCGAAGTGAATGCATGAAGATTCCTCCTTGAAATTTCGGGGAGTACCATTTTGAACCCATTTGGAATGCATCAGAAGTAGACCGAAATTTCCAAAGCATTGCCCGCTTTCTTGGGAAATTTTTGGGAAATTTTTTCTCGAAATTGTCATGTTTAACTTCAATTGGAAAATTTGAGTGAGAAGTGTTCTAAATTCATATTCTCTCCCTACACGACTCCAAATTTGATGACCTGAAAAAGTTTTTCGCATAGTTTTCAGATCTGGAAACAATCCAACGAGGGAAAACTGTCGTGACTTTGAATACGGACCCTCCGCCGAACGCGACTACCGCACGGCGAGGGTGAAAGATTTTGAGTATGTAACCTGTACTCTAGACCGCTGAATCGGTTCTGATATATATTTTCAGTGCTCACAACCCTTGCGTTCGTTTGTTAATGACAATTTTTATTGCAAAATTACGACTTTTTGCAATTAATTCGAAAAAAATTCACTTTTGCGGGAAAACACAAGAGATCAAAGTTGCAGATATTGAAATTTCTTACAAAAGTAACCCTTGCAAGTTTTCTGATAAATCCAAGTCAGAGCCGAGAAAAACGTAGAAACTCTCTTACGCGTAAGATGCGGGCTTATACGGGGTGGCCTATGCAGCTTATGGATTTGCTGCATCCATTTCGACAGTTATATTTTGATGACAAAACAAACCAGTGTATATCACGGTCGTATACAGTGTATATTGAAGAAAGAAGGATGTCATACAAGGTGATCACTTTTACATACCGTTAACAGTAGCAACTTTTGTGGCGTGGCGTATGACTCTACGCTATACGAAACAAGCATCACTCATTCTCTCGATCAAGTTCAAAGAAGTTCAGGTTTTCTACAGTCAAAACGTGAGTATCTTCAAGAGCATTTATCTCTCCTCAAGATGATTTTGAATATTCACCTTAGCGCTGCATTGCCCGCTCGTATAAGATAAGCCCATGTGATATACGTGCAGGAGAGTTTCCCCGTTTTTCTCGGCTTTGACTTGGATTTATCGGAAAATTTGTGACAATCTTATTTGTAGGAAATTCTAAGGTCTACAACTTTGATCTCTTGTGTTTTCCCTACTTAAAGTGGACATTTTTCGAGTATTGTAATTTTGCAATAAAAATTGTTATTAACAAACGAACGCTAGGGTTGTGGGTGAAACATATATCAGCATTAATTCAGTCGTCCTAGTCAACGTCTAGAGTACATGTTACACACTCAAAAGCCTTCATACTCAGTTTACGGTAGTCGCGTTCGGCGGAGCCTCCGTATTCAAAGTCATGACAGTTTTCCCTCGTTGGATCCCCGGATTTGAAAACTATGCGAAAAATTTTTTCGGGTCATCAAATTTGGAATTGTGTAGGAGAGAATACGAATTTAGAGCATTTCTCACACAACTTTTTCAATTGAAGGTAAACATGACGATTTCGAGAAAAAATTTCCGAAGAAAGCGCGAAATGCTTTGGAAATTTCGGTCTCTTCTGATGCATTTCAAATGTGTTGAAAATAGTACCCTCGAAGTTTCAAGAAGAAATCTTCATTCACCTCGGAAATCAAGCGAGCTACACACGAAATTTTGAAGAAACTCAAAATCCTCATTTTCACCTCAAGAGTCGATTTTCAAATGATTCACTCAATTTTAGAGGAAAGCAAAGTTCATATTCATATTCATCACCCTCAAAAATATAAAGGGAGACATCTTTCAGCGAGTAGGTCGTGCGTGGTCACTCAACTGTAATTTTGGGCAACTTCCCGCTTGCCTTTCAGTGTGTCTACTGACACTCAATATCTTCTCGAAATCAATTTGGCATACTTGAGAGAATCTGGGGAAGCTTCATCACGACCAAGCCACTAACTGACTTATTCAAGTCTGAAGGAAAAAATAGCCCATCCAACGAAAACATTCATGGACTCGGACTCTTTCGTATGAATAAAATCCTGTGGTTTGGCGTGATACATTGGAGTATTACTGTATTACAGCCGTAGTAATCACGTAGACAGGCGAACAAAATGAGAATTGCGTTGTACATCCGATTTGCAGACCATTACGAGCATCAGTGAGTGTAATCTCCAAGCTCAGCTCGGCTTTCATCGTGTTATCCGATGGGTTCTGAGGCGTGCAATGAATGAAATCCGGCTGAGAGCTCGAATGCAATTTCACATTATTGCGCTTTTGTACTTGACAAAAATCATACCTTATATTCGCTTTCGATAACACCCCAAAAACGAAATGGCATTCACGTTGGTCTTATGGATTCCACGTCATGTATACAAGAGCTTTGCTTCGATGTACGAGTGCCGAAATTGATTGCAATTTACGTGTGTAGGGGAAATGAGAGAATGGATTACATCGATTACCAGAGCTTGATGCACAGCAAGTCGATTTTAAATTTCGGTCGTTTTGACGTCTAGCGACCTGTAATTTCCGCGTAAGGATCGCGATTCACTGTTGATTCATGATTTCATGATCCCAGCCCGCACCGCTAAGGATCGCGGAATCGCGAATAAACGCGTTGACTCGCGGAAATTGCTAGTCGCTAGACGCCCAACCCTAGTCTAGACCAAAATTCAAAATCGACCTGCTGGGAGAGCGTTTATTCTGTGCAAAGATTGGTAAGTATGTACATTCACAGGGATTAAAGGATCCGAGTGCCATAGATAAAGTGAGCTGATATGTACATGTAGGCACCGGAATTACTACAGAATATAGTACGATCTGAAAAGAACACGCGCTCAAGCGCAGACTTCTGCTGATCCGATGTTACCAATTCTTTTTTCTGTCCCTTCCGTTGTTTCTTCTTGATCACCGTGATTTCTCGTTTCTTAGGTTCCAAAGGAACGTGAATGACGCGATAGTCCTCCTGGATAAGATTCATAGACTGTGAAAATATTATTTGTTGTATTGTTCCATTTACTCACATGTGAGTAGATATCTGCAGATATCTCCGACGTGTCCTCTCTCTTCGTAAGTCCCAGATATCTCCGAAAATCGCATTTGTTTACGACCTACCCGAATGTTACAAGGGTAATTGAACCCAATGAGAATGGACGAAAATACTGTGAAATTCTCAGATGCGCATGCCAGACACGATTCGTGAAGTTTTACATGTCTCAAAACTAGCCTCCAACTATTTAGCGCGTGATTCAGCAATGACAATTGAGCACAGAAATCGAAAATTAATAGAAATGAATAATAAGTCATAGCGGATGGTTCAGATACCATTTTTGTTGATAATCACTTATTTCACCAGATTAAACACTCAAGATATGGGTCTAAAATTCATCATACAAAAACACCGAAAAGATCTTGGAACTCGAGGAGGGTATTGCTCAGTTGCGCGACAGGCCGGTCGTTTTAAGCCATGAAAATGGCTCGATCAACCTGCACGCCACTGAGCCTTATCCTCGCTTTTCGTCAGATCGTTCTCTCATACTCTGGTGTTTTAAGCACCTAAAATATACGAGCCCATGAAATTTACAGTAACACTCAAGATACGGAGGTTTATCAATTCAGGAAAAACATCGAAAGGGCTTTAGATGTGTTTTTTGCCCCAGACTCGCTGGAAATGGACCAATATGCGCTGAAATCCTCAGATGCGCATAATGGACGCGATTCGTGAGGTTTTGTATTCCGAAGTCGGGCCCAATATTTTTGGGATACGACTGCCGCCGAAAAGCGCAGCTACTAGAGTTGCCTTCCGATACGAGTTTAAGTCGTTCAGAGGTGGGAAATAAGTAGGTGATCGACTTGGCGGAATCCTGTGACGCTTTCAGGGCTTATCCACAGCTGTGCTGAGCATTTCTAGAGCGAACGCAGCCCTCAGGCTCGATTTAGGGCAAGTTTTGTGAAGTGGGATAATCGTGACGCTAGAACGTCGCGATGTTGCCATAACATGTTTTTTTGCCACAGACCCAATGAGAATGGACAAAAATGCTGTGAATTTCTCAGATGCGCATGCCAGACGCGATTCGTGAAGTTTTGTAGCCGGAATTGATCACACATGAGCCGGTTTGGCCAGACATCATGTCTGACCAAACCGGCACTTGTACTACTGTAATCTTACCTAATGTAGTCGTAGGTCAAAATCTCGGTCTCAGATTTTACCAATAATAAGCTCAGTGGTGAGTCAAGATACTTCGCAATTTCGCATTTTCAATTGAATGAGCTCTCCCAGATTGAAAATTTGGACATTTTAACCAAATGTCTTGAAAGCTCAGTGCACCAGCCCCCAGTGTCAGGTCTCGATTAAGCGGACAGTATATCTCGTTAATGAAGATGTGGAACAAGGAATTCGCATGGCTCTCGTAGCAATATTCTCTTCCCATTGAAATTTTATGATTCATTACATACGCGTAACAATGCTGCTGATATTTGCGATTGTTTATTTGGGTGGGCCGAAAATCCATTTTCTTCCAGGATCGCTTTGCGCTAGTGAAATTTCACAAGCCTTTGACAAAAAAAACCAAAAATAACGAAAATATCTTCGCTGATTGCTCAAAACGGAGTTCTTCAGGTGAAGCAAGAGCCTCGACGATTATAAAGTATTGAAAAAAAACGAGTTTTTTGCGAGTTTTTTGTCATTGTTTTCCGTGAGACTTTGGCGCATCTCTAAATTTTGACACGTACATACTTCAGCTCATTTTGAAGCTTGTTTCAAAACCTAGGAAATGAGCTAAGGTACGTCTTAATGAGCCATGTGGACAAAAGTTGTAAGATTATGAAAGATGGTTTTCCACCTTTTTTCCTAGGTTTTGCACACGCGATCACGAGAAGGCTATGCGTATAGCGGGCCGACCAATGGAATTTTTCTCAAATTGTCACGCTTAGGTTTCCACAGTTCTCACTATCTTACGTGTTTATGAGCAAAATCACAGCCAAGTCACTGAGGAACGATTTCTTGTGGCGAAGCGATGACCTAGGAGATTTTAAAAAAAACCAAGGACAACATGATATTTTTATGGTCCTTTTGGAAGTGATGTAATGGAGTGCAGATTGTTTTCGTCGTCTAGATCACCATGTAAACGACTTCTTCTTCTGTATTTTCACCCGGAGAAACCAAATAACCGGTTCGTTTAGGCCTCAGGAATCAAGGGCATCCGTTATTTGCGAAATACCGATCCCAGTGATACACTTTTCCGGGAAACGCCAAAATCCATTCAAATCGGTGTATTGCTGTGAAGAGTATTCCAACAGACCTGAACTCTTATCGAACTATAATGTTTCCTCTTGTATTTTGACACATTGAAAACGATCCCGATGGTTTCATGGAGGTCCAGTGCATGGAATTTAAGTGGAGAGTAGCTGATGACAGATGTGCCGTGTATAAGGAAGGATACGCAGTTTTCAGGGTGTCAAAATACGCGAGGGAACATTATAGTTCGATAGAAATTTTGGTTTGTTGAAAAACTCTTGACAATAGGTAACATAGCTATTTGAACGGATTTTGGTATTTCCCGGGAAAGTCTAGTTTTATCACTAGAATCGGTATTTCGCGAATAACGGAGACCCTTGATCCACGAGGCCTAAGCTAACCGGCTTTTCAGTTCCTCCGGGTAAAAGTACATAGGAAAAAATCATTTACATGGTGATTCAGACAAACAATCTGCGATTCATCACATCACTCTCGAAAGGACATGAAAATAGCATAGAAATCTCCTGAGTCTTTGCTTCACAACAAGATCTCGTTTCTCAGTGGCTTAGCTGCGATTTTGCTCATTCACACGTGAGATGGTGAGAACTGTGGAAACCTGAGCTTGACAGTTTGAGGAAAATTTCATTGGTCGGCCCGCTACATTACGCATAGCCTTCTCGTGATCGTGTGTGAATTACCCTAAGAGAAAAGGGTGGAAAACCATCTTTTGTAATCTTATAACCACTTCGGTCCTCGTGAATCAATTAAGATATACTTCAGCTCAGTTCCTAGGTTTTGAAACATGCCTCGAAATAAACTGAGATACGTGTCGAAATTTTGAGATATGCCAGAGTCCCATGCAAAACAATGACGAAAAAGTCACAAAAACACGTTTTTGACACGCTGTGCGGAGAAGTGTCTTTTCCTCTCCGCACTGATTCTCCACTTTCTCGCACAGTTTGTCGAAATAGAAGATTTCGCACCGAGTTTATGAGGTTGTAGCTCGGAAGCGGGAAACCTTATGAACTAGTTGCGAATACTATTTTTTTACAATTTTGTAAGCGCTCAAACATCGGAAGATTGCAAAATTAGTACGTTTCGATACAAGGGTGGGGAACTTTTTTTTTGCGTCCGAGTGATGGGTTTCCGGACCGAGCCGTAGGCGGGAATCATCACGAGGATGCGAAATAGTATATTACTCCCGATGCGAAGCTAGGCTGTTTTGGGGCACGGGGATGGTTTTTCCCCGAGTGCAACGAGGGGAAAATATTCCCCGTGCCTTAAAACAGCCTGCCGAGCGAGGGAAGTATGCTATTTTTTCGCATTAGGGCGAATAAACGCCAATTTTATGTTCCCAGCCGGGAGTAAAAGTGGCGCTTTAGTCGCCCTATGCTAAAAAATAAGTTTTACACCTGTGTATCGAATATTATTTTTTGACAAACTGTGAGAGAAAGTGGAAAATCAGTGCGGAAAAGTTACTTTCTCGCACAGTGTGTCAAAATAGTATATTTCGCACCGAGTTTATGAGGTTGTAGCTCGCTCCTGAGCGATCAGTTGTCGGCCCGAGCCGAAGGCGAGGGTTGGAATGATCGCTCGGAAGCGGGGAACCTCATGTGCGAGGCGCGAAAGTTATTTTTCGCAATTTTGTAGGCACCCAAACATCGGAAAATTGCGAAAAACACATTTCGATACACGGGTGTAAAACCTATTTTTCCCATCCTCGTGGTGATTTCGAGCATCACCTACGGTTCAGTGCGGAAACCCATCACTCGGACGCGGAGAAAAGTTTTTTCACCCTTGTATCGAAATGTACTATTTATCCATTATTTCTCAATCTTCGAGGCTCTCGCTCCACCTGAAAAACTCCGTTTTGAATAAACAGAAAGAAATTTCCGCATTTTTCCGTCAGAAGACAGTGAAATTTCATTAACGCAAAGCGATCCTCGAAAAAAATGAATTTTCGCCCCCCCCCCACTGTTCATTCCGAGATCTGAAAAAAATTTAATTCCAGTGCCCAAGATGGAATGAATGAATTCATTCAGATTCGGCATACTCCTGAATGAAATTATTTTGATTTACGATCATAAGACACAAAGTTGACATGGATCGCAGGGATGAAAAGTAGATACTGAGATCAAAATTCATGTCTCGGTTAAGATGTAGGCATCATAATACCCATATTGGGATTTGGGGCACGGAGTTGTGGTTATTTTCGGAGCAATAGTCACGCAGGTCATGAGATGGTTAACCACAAGAAATTTCCTTAGCGATGATGTTCGCCGCTTACGCTGGCTCTTCGTACGAAAGAGGGTTTCTCAATGGAGTGTGAATCGCAAATTTACCTCGAATCAGCTATGGAATTTCATAGAACGGGAGTACTTACCTATCAATCAAATATAAATCTGGCATACCAATTGCAGATATTTGCAGATGTCAAGCTGTTAAATTTTGCTACTACACTTCAACCGATTTTAACACTTTAAATGAAATGGAGTCACAAACGTTCGTTTCCTGTTACGAGTGGAGAATCTATATCGTCACAAAATTTCTGATCGACTGCAGACGTGGTTTTCGGTACTTTTTGGGTGCACATTTGTTATATTCCCAATCAAACAATTGTCGCCGAGCCGTTTTCGTATACAATTTCATTCTGAGATATGAAGTCCACAATTATGTGGAGATCAAACCATCATCGCTTCTGAAACGATTGCCAAATAGGATTAAATGCACCGTCTTAGCCTGGTACAATCAATTTTATATATGCTAGAATATTGTGTAACAAAATTTCATATCCCTGGGTGCAAATCAGGCACACCGTCTCCAACACTTGCCATACCTGCCCATTATTTCCTGTGCAATTCCAGTCAGCCAAGAGAGACTGCAAGGTCTATTCTATACGGATTGATTCGGTGGAATCATGTGTAACCGTTGTCGTCGACTACCAATTAAAGAGAGCTGGGTGCAAGTGGAGGATAAAAAGAAGTAGTGCTCGGGTTTGCCTTTGCATCTTTAAATTGATACTAAGGATGGAGGTGGGGAGGAAGAGGTTGGGGTTTGACAACTCATATCTTCAATCGGACTTCTGTTATTAATGGTCGACCGCACAGCAGAATACTAAGTCTAACAAATTATCATTCTTGGTAGATTCAGGAAACTCTCGGCCTTCGAGGAAAGTGAATAATTACAGTGGATCAATTAATACGATCACGACTACTGCAAAGTCTTAATTTCATGCTAAAGAGAATTCTTGCGCACAAAGGAGAAAAAGCAAGGATGGGGTGGGAAAGGTAGATGCGGTCGACTTTACTACCACTGTAAAAGGGTGAGAATAATTTTTCCAATCAATAACTAATGAAGATCGACGAGAATTTCAATTTTTATCATTATAACTAATAAAAGTCCCGAGATGTGAAAACTTTCTCTTCTCAGAGGTAGCAGCTGATACAGAGATTGCGTCTAAATGAAAATGACAAAATCAGCGAATCTGTCTCAAGCTTATGGGTTCAGCATCTGACCCCCTTCACCAGTAGGTGAATCGTAATGTACGACTTGAGCTTATGAGATTTTGGCTTCTTCTCAGCTCTGGGGTGAAATTTTTGTATTTTAATCCTGTCTATCTTTTGCTTTTAGCTAGCATTATTTCTGCCATGCCCAAGGCAGTATACGAAAGGATGCTCAAATGGGAAGTGTATCCTCTTGTAAAATTTTTGTCTTCTGAGTAAAAAAAAGAATTTATAAAAGTGGCCTAACTTGCTGACCGGTTGCCTCTCTAAGTTGAAGTCGAATTTACTCGAACTTTTCTGCTCTGGTTAAAAGGAATTATCTATAGAGACCACCTGAGATGGTGTGCTTTTTGGGATCAACCCTGACACTCGACGTTACGTGGGATGTGGTGAGCTGGCAGCTTTATCGATTCCATTGGGGCCATTCACTTCTTTCACTCAGTCACTTCAAGTTCCTTACTGAGTGTGAGGCGCGCGAGATGTTGGGCTAACCGGAGTTTTCTCGGACTTTTTTAGTAACCCTTGGATAAGAAATAGACTGAGGGACGTCGGGGGCTCAAGTTTCTTCCGAATGATTCAAAGTTACTGAATGACTCTCGCCCGCTCTTGATGTTATCCTCGGCATTCCCGGAGGCAAGTTTGGAATTCAATTGTATTTCAGGTCCAAGCATCCACTCCGCATAGGAGAAAATAAATTGTTGGATTCACTAACGTCTGTTTGTAAAATTTATATTTGTTGGATTAACTAACCAATTTGTTAGATTCACAAACTCGTCGTGGAATCATAACATCCTCCAAATATGGGCATTGATTTATTTTCCATAGATTGGTGATTCGGAGTCAATGAGGAATGAAGCTGGAACAAAATATTCGGCGTCCAGGAAATTCGTATCAGTTCCAGATTTAAAACTCTCAAAACTGCTATCCCGTAAAGGTACGAAATGGGTTTCAAAGTTAGACAGGGATTAGACAGTCAGGCTCGCGCAGATGGATAATTTTGGTTTAGGTTAGTGAATGAAATTCAATCTTTCCTGCAGGGAGCGAAATACTCATTCTCATGAATTGTGCTATGTGATTGTAGACTTATTCAGCGTTGGAATGAGACTACAGACTCGAAATTTTTCTCTTGATCTCAGCATACTGCTTTTTACATAAATAATAACGAAAGTAAATTTGTGCCAGGCTTTGGACTACAGTACTGATGACTACCGATTTTCCACTGATACGCAAAATTTTCAAATGACTCTGCCAAAGTAATAGGTCTATATTGGATTCTAAAGATTATTTTCGACTCAATGAGTGCGCACATGTTATCAGGATTACGTCAACGAATTCATTGGTTTGATTCTTTTATTCAATAACGTTGTCGTAGGAGGTGAAATCACTTTGCTCACTGCTTTAAAAGAGTTTTGGTTAATGTGAACCATTCTGAAAGATCTATTAAGTAATGCATGTAAGTCATTTGGGTACTTGCAGGAAATGAAAATTGCATTGCTATTCTCTCCGCCGGAATCAGTGAAAATCGCTTCCAAGCATTGATTTGCAGTGCATATGCACTGATTAGCAGTGAAATTCACTGTAAAACAGTGAGTTGGGAGCAATCTTCACTGATTCTATGGCGGAGACAGTGAAGATTAGAACGTAAGAGATAGAAAAATCTCCAGAACAATAAGTCTTCTCGATGAATTCCCACCTTAAAAGTGTGGGAGTTTAAATAAGAGAAAAATCATTTTTGATGCCGAGCGGTGACTATCAAATAAATGTAGAATCGATTCTTTATATTTTACGCCTCAATGATACCAAGTGCCAATTAGAGAGTAGTTGATACAAATCTGAATGGATATATACCCATGATCAACAAAGCAAGAGCATTCGGGAAAGGGCAGCATCAGCATAGAAGACTGAAAGCCATCTTTCATACAATACATGTCACGAAAGTACATTTCATACAGACTTATCTTTACACCAGAACAAAGTGGCAGCATTTTACGATTCACCGAGCTAAGATTGCAATCGAAATTACAATCAGCTCGTAAAGTAAGAGCACATTCAAAAGCTTGGACGGACCCTTTTCTTTCCTTCGCTAGCCAAAGGCAACGTATTACTCGGCTCCATTCATTTTTTCCTCTAGCGCGATCATTTGTCGAGAGAAAACGGGGTCATGGTGGAGTGGAGGCCACGATAACGCGATCTATACGCCGCGCTCGCTACTGAATGGACGGAATTTTTCCGCGATCTTGCAGAGGAACTTATACATATAGCCTCCCCGGGCGAGTATAATTCACAGCTGGCGGTTCTGTTGCACCGTACGCAAGAAGGAGCTCGTTTTGCAGCCCACGAGCAGTCCTCAGTGGAGAAGGGAATTGAGGGGAAGGGTTGCAAGGGCTTTTGAATGAGGAGTATCGCGTCCGGTTCTATTTTTTCATAACGACCCTGACAGTCAGAAGAGCTGCGTGCGTGGGGCGGAAACGCAAGATTGATGCCTCTGCCTCTATTTTCGAAGCCCTACTGTCACTTCTAACCCTTCTCGCGCCCCGAGTTGTCCGGCAGTGGTTGGCTGACATCCGAAGCTCTGCTGTGTACGTCTCGTTTATTGAAACCGAGGGGGAAACTTGGGTTGAGATATATGGCTCCCTGGGCTAGAATTCAGGCTCTACCCTCTGATGCGATTCAAATTTGGTGGGAGGGGTGCAATCACTTTCAGCAAAGAGTAGCTCAAAATATCTCAATATTTCAGCGCTGGAATGTCTGACCAAACCCCGATATTACTACTGGAAAATTAGAGCAGCTAGCCTCGTTTCTATCATCCACGATTTATATTTCGAGCAACTTTGGGGGGATACGGAAGCGAATGATCACAAACCGCTTGAATATTCTATTTCAGCTTAAATGAGGATTTCAATAGATCACTTGGAATTGAGAAATACTTTCCAAACCCTACTGGAGTCTTCGCCTCACTGTGACGTCATTTCTGCTGACATTCAAGGGCTCAGAATTAGGTTGGAAAATGGGGATTGGCGACAGCGTAGGTTTACGAGTTAGGCTTTCACTCGATGATGAGATCAAGTCACAGATCAGTACTCTTGACTCAAGCCGAAGGGAGATGAGGTTTCCCCAGAAAAAATGTGGTTGAAGCTCAGAAGAGAGTTTTATTATGAGATTCGTGTTTTCATGTTCGTGATTTGACGAAGAAATTCGTTAGAAAATTTGATTGTATACTGATTTCAGTTCAAATTCTCTTCTAAAATCGTGGATGAAGATGATTTAGTTGTTGTTGTTAGTTCTGAATACTCGGCGGAATGTAAATTTCCATTGTAGATCAATAGCTTCTCACACGCATATCAAAGCTCTTGAGTAGCAGAACTGATGAATTGATTACATTTGGTATGCGTATTAGTCGTCAATTACCTTTTCTGAGATTGTGGAATCTTGTAGAAAAATTGTATAGTCTCAATTCTGCTCAAAGTAAATGGATCCAATAACCGCCTATTCTCACCTTGCTCATATAAACTGTTTGGGATCTGCTAATAGTCTCATAATCGTAATTGATTGACTAGTCCTCCAACGCTGACAAACAGAAGGAAGTTACGACAATTGAAATGACGCATCGAATTCCGGAATAATTTTTAGTGAAAATGAGGAAAATTAATTGTAAAGCATCTCATAAGCTAATCATAGGCAGCGAAATTCCCAAAGGCAAGACGGAGTAGTAGCCGTATCGTGAGGTGATCAATTAATTAGTTAGGGTAAGTCTGGCATCGATCGATTTCACCAATACAAATGCAATTTTCCCTGCGTGCGAGACTCCAAGCTCGGCTTGTTGCTGTTGCCATTCCTGTCAGGTGGTATGGAACGGTAAACTGTGCTCCCAGGAATTGCGTCTTGTAACAACAGCACAAGCAGGGACGCGGAAAAAGATGCAGCACCGCAAACTTTGACTCCTTCAGGCGATAGTATGATTATTGCACTCAGAGAAGATTGGAGGCTCTAAAGTCATCACTATGGAAGCTCACTTGGTTGATGAATACGGGAGCCAAGAGTTGATATGATCATAATAATTGAGAGAAAGACACTCTGCCAATATATTGGGTCAATATCTATCACTAGGAGCTCAAATAAAAATGTGAGATTCCATCAGAAAAAACCGTTTGCGATTTGTGATATTCTTTCGGGAAAAGTTCATGGTTGTAGTAGTATCAATGAGTAAATTTTTCATCGTAAGAATTCAGGAACAGCAAATCCACCGGTTTCTCGTGATATTTATATGTTCATCTGAGCAACGTTCCGGTTGTGAGAAATTATGATCACATAAATACATATGATCTATAAAGTAAAATACCACACGTTTACGAAGATGTAGAGAGAGCCATACCTTGAATTATCAAATGACTTCCGTGGAGAGGCGTTTCATTCGTCCGTTTCTCATAGTTCCAACCTAGCGTGAACTGAGAGTCAGTTCATGTATCATAACCATCATGACCAAAAATTCAATACTAAGAAAAGCAGCGGATGTAGTAAAATCCCTCATCTTTTAAGTGGGAAAAGATGTGAGTTATTCCAGAGTTTGCTTGGATTAATTCTAGGAATGCTTTCATATTGAAAGTTCTCCAATTTCTTATAGGTAACAAAGATGAATGAAAGATAATAATTTGAGTTCTTTCTTCTATCATTGACAGTGCATTCTTGAAAATAATTTTACATTCTTGAAGATTTGGATTCTGATGATGAATTGAATGACCTGGTCATTTTGTGTCCAGGGATGAGTGAATAGCTCTTCATAACACTTGAGTCGAGGAATACTGAAAGATTTTCAATTATTCGGCTTGTATTAGTTTTAGAACTTTTTTGATAATCGAAACTCATTTTTTTTAACTAATTATGAAACTCATTTTATTGAAACTAATTTTTCAGCGTTCAAATAATAAGTCCATAAATTATAATTGATCTTCATTATGAATTGACATATAGTTGATGAGAATTTGACACTTATCTCTCGACTATCTCTGCTATGATATTAACCTCATGAAACGAGACAGTATTTCAATCAGATTTTGAAATTCAATTCCAATAGCTCATTAGAAAGTTCCAGTGTTTCAATAGTTTCGTCACTAAATCATATAGCACTGATATATCGCTTTCTATTGGATTAGATGAAATTTTCAAGTGGTAGGCATTGGCAACCATGGAAAAAACGGATAAGTTTCAATGTTTGGATCGATTTGACACCTTTACAGTGAGCATCAGCTGCTGATTGGTAAATGAGAGTGTTTTTAAAAACCTTTCTCCTACTTCTCCTATGCTCACTTATACTCTGCCAATGAATATAGTGCGAGTAAAAATGGATTGGGTGCGAAAGAGTCGTCTAAGCAAGAGGAAGAATGAATGTCCAAATTTTTGAAGATCGTGAGGGAATTGAATTGCATAAAATTTTTAACTCTCATTTTTGCCCGGATGAATTCTGTAAAAAGTCACTGTCCTTCAAATAGGCTCTCAATTTTCAAAAAAAATGACGGGCCTATTCTTTAGTCAATTATACCACCGATACTGAATTATTAGACGGTATTCATAAATGATCAATCATTTATATACTTTGAGCGCAAGAAAGTTTAGACTTCCACAGTTATTCCATTGAGCTCAAGCCTCCTCATAATGAGTCGAATTCTGAGTTCCCTTGTCTAACGTATGTACCTCTTAAATCATTCAAATGATCCCTTTAAATCACACCCAAATGGTGCATCTAATTCCGGATGCTTCGATCCAGTTGCTTTCGGAATTGAACTATTGAAGTGCCCCTATAAGCTTGGGATGGAAAACGATGTAAACATGATAGACAGGATCTTAATGATTTATCGAGGTTCACTTGATACTACCAAAGTATAGATCTCCGGAATTCCAGATATCGTGTCATGGTAACAAAACAGATCTCCGCAGAAAACAGTTTCTGAGGACCGTAGGGAAAAATACTCAAGATTTGACTCATTACGAGGAGGCTTGAGCCTTTTCCAGATAATGCTCAGAACGCGTCTTTCAGAATAGTACATGCATATTGGTCACATCTGTTCTTGGGCTATTGCAAATGACTTTCCCTTATTGTATACATAAAAACGAAGAAAATACGCCCTCGTGAGTTATAAAAGGATCTTCCTGGTCGATTTCGTGAGCATTCGGAGATTTATTGCAAAATCAGGCAAATTTTGCTGATAGCAACTCAAAAAATCAGCTCGTCCATCGTTTCGAACGCATCCTAGCTCTCTTAAAGTACCGCCATCGATTTAAGCAGGTCAAAATACGTGAGAAATCATAGTTCGAGTACGCTCGAAGCCCGTTGCAATGTTGCACCATCAAAATCATGTATCTACAAAATCTGCAAAAAACGCTGGAAATGTAGTTCTGTAGAAGCTCAGTATTTCGCGATTCCAAAAAATTCCTGATGGCTAGGTGCAAAACTGGCTTCGGATTCGGTTTCTACGTCAAAAAATACACAAAGAAGTCATTGTCCGGTCAATGCACTATCCATGACCCACAATTTTGTTGTCCAGTGGAATAAGTCTCCCTCCAAAACCACGTAATTCAGCACTATTTTTATGACTCTGTTTCTAAGGTTGTAATCGTAGCGGTCAATCCCATCCGAGTCCCAACTTTAAAAAATGGTTATCGACGTAAAATTTGACGAGGAATCTGATAAAAATATTGAATTTGAGATAAAATTAGGTTGAAGGGCCGAAAAAACATTTTTATGCAAAGAAACTACTTTTTTGAGGTTATGGTGACCTTTTCCAGATTCGAAAGTATTTTTTTCGTGAAATTCAGCTTCTTTACGTCAAAATATATGCTTGAAAAAATTTTTTAATTGGTCTTACATCTGCGAAAAATCAATTGAAAAATGAAAAAGTAGATTTTTTTGCAAATTTCAAAAACGAAAATAGCGCACCAAGCGCGCACGAATGAACTTTGGGACCTACAAACTATGCTTTTCATCTTCTTTTATCGTCTTAAACATGTACCTAAAGTTACAGAAAAATCCCTGACCATCGAACCAAAAACCTGGTGATATTAAAAAGAATGACTCCTAAGATATTAAAAAGAATGACTCCTAAATGTTTCGCCCATCTGCCGAAAGTATCTCAATATTTGAAAGTCTTACTCTAAACATGAATAAACAGTTTAGGTAAATGCATCTCTTTGAGTTTTCCAAATCTGTTAACTCCTACGCCCAACAGGGAACAAGGAAAACTCATCTGTCCGACCTGGCCACTGCGAGGTGATAGTCTTCTACGCTTGTGAGCTCTATGTGTTACTTTTCGTCGTCGACAAGCGCCAGTGACACTCTTCGTCGGTGGTACGCGCTTTGTGATACTTTCCGTCGGTGACAAGCTCAAGTAATACTTTTCGCCGGAGGATATCGCGCAAGTGTTACTATTCGCCGGCGTTTATCGTACGTGTTACTCTTCATAGAAGGTATCGATATTGTGTCTCACTTACATTAAAAGAGTTTAAAGCTGCCACTGAATACATATTGGGATCTGAACCATCAACCAGAGAGTTGTTTTATATATGTTGCTACCGACTCACCACTATTTTCGACATCAGATGCATAAGCTACCTGAACTGTTTCTTTTACTCAATGATCTGAATCAGTTTATAAAAGAGTGTTCAAACGAGTCAAAAATGGTAGCACTGCGTCTGAATCTTCTGTGGTTGAGCTTTTATCCAAGGATGCTGAGCTGAATCTGAAGATGAGGTCATCACTTGAAAGTAATAAGTGAGAAAAGTAGTTTAGTGGGGATTTTGATCTAAGATAATATTTGGCCAAGCATTGGAAAGTCTGAATAATGTTTCGAGAATCTCATTCATCTTACCTAGCAAACATCGTTATTGTATAAAATGTTATCCTTCTCAGTTTTGAGCAATAAGGTCCAGACGATGATGCCATTGAACAGCACAAGTGCAAGCATACAATATCCAACGGTTATATCAGGTTATAACCGTTGAACTTTTTGTGTAATGAACGCTGAAGCCAGCATCCATCTTTTTAATTGTAAGGCTTCTCCGACAAATTTCCCTCCCCAGACCAAATATGAGTCGGATGCCGGTCAGCAGACAGGATGTTTCAGATAACACGAACAGCCTATAAAAAAATGATTATTTTCGAGTGAATTTCATCCCATTGCATCGGCGATAGTCTACTCACTGCTACTCACGTTTCGCATGGATACTTTCCATAGACATGATACTGACCAACGAAGGTGTGCGATTTGGAGGTTATCAGCTGCCTCGCTCCGTACTGTTGTCCAGTTTACTTGAATATGTAAGCAGTGGAATGACTCCGTTGATGATCCACAAAATTGATTCCATCTTGATCGAGGCCCTCAATTTCTGCTGAGTCGTCAGAGATAAGCTAGCATTTTCACACGAGGTTGAGCATTTTCGAAAATCTGCTCAGCCAAACATGCCGTAAAATACGACTGCATCACACCGGGACACGGAGGAACATGGGGAAGTCTGAATGATGTTTTGATAATCTCATCCATCTTACCTCGCAAACATTAAATTGTAGCGTTATTGTATCTTATATTATTAATGGATAACTTCGATATTCGAGATTCGAGGCGTTGCGATCGAGATTTCGCGCGCCATTTACGAGTCGTCTCAATGTGTGTTGCTGTGGATTGAAAGTATTCAAGTATGCGATCTACATAGCCGAACTATTATATCTGTTGATTATTTGGATCAAATGATCTGTCATGTGTGATAACATACCCAGGACCAGCTATGCATAATGGTCTGTGAATGATACGTGAGGATTATTTGAAGATGCGTAAAGGCTTTCTCGCAAGCGTTCACAATAGACGCTGGTTAATATATAAGACAGGAGGATGGCTTATCGGTTACCGTCAAATTGGGTAATTTTGGTACACGTGGGGTAACTTTGGTACACTCTCAGAAGTCTTGTACAACGCTCAGGAGCAACTCAGTTAATTTCACAGCACTCCAATCAAATTCTTTTATCAATTCTAATACTATGGAATCCTATTTATTGCTCCTGGAACGTACGACAAGCCTTTGGAGGGTGTACCAAAGTTACCCCACTATTCCAAAATTACCCAATTTGACGGTAGGTGTCGCGTACATCGAAGAGTTCATAAAACCTGGATGAATCTAACGTGAAGCTTTGGATCCAACATCACAATGGAGTTGAAGCACGAGTCAGAATGATGAAGTCATGCATTAGAATGATTAAGATACTTATCAAGCAAAATATGGATTCCACAGACAGAATATTAACGCATATATTTTTGTAAGATTTCATGAAATCTTGCAGGAACATTTCACTGAAATATTTCAATGAAATGTTTCTGAAAGCTTCCCGAAATATTCCCGGCAATATTTCATGAAATCTTGCAGAAAGATGTCTGAAGTGGGACATATCTTTATTGAGGGAAGCTTTCAGTGAAATCTTTCTGAACGATTCCCGGGTTTTCCTGAAAGCTTGCAGGAAGGTTTCTGAAAGATTCTCATGCTGTGTGGGCTGTCTTCGAAGTTTAAACACGGGATCGCGTTTTATTGAAACGTAAACAGAGCAGCGGTAACCCACGAACTGCGTGCCTTTTAAGAGGATGTCGGATACCGACATTGTCGAGTTTTCGGATTTCTCGATGAATTTTCGAGGTATCGGGATTTTACTAAGTAACGCCGTTTCGGTATGGCTAACAGAATCGGCGTTACTTTTTAGTTTTTTGATATCTCAAAAATTCATCGAGAAATCCGAAAACTCGATCATGTCGGTAACTGTACAATATTGATAGGACTCCGACGTCCCCTTAATGAATAATAGCTATTAACCGGTTTTCAAGTTATTTTAGTATTACATTTGAATGTCAATTAGTATGTTTCGATGTATCTGATCCCCGAGTTTCGTTGAAATCAACCGGAATGATTTACAATGTATTTTGTGTGAGGTACTTCAATAGTTGATCAATATTTTTCTCAACGGCAATTTATTTAGGGGCTCTGAATCAATACACTATTTCAGCTCTAGTTTCCTGGCTGGGAAAGTTATTAACTGATAGCTTGATAAGCTACTTCTTTTGAAATTTGTCCACCTGCCACCAAATATATTCATGGTGCGTTAATCATCAGAATACTCCAGTTGGTCTGCATCAAGATCTACCGTCTCACTCGCACTCATAGGTTACGGCACCCTAACTTATGAGTGCGATAAGAGATGGTAGATCTCGATGCACTGCAGCTCACCTCCCTATCCAATGTACTTCCAAGGGTTTGATCCAAAGGGTCCTGTATCCCGAGATACAGCTATGAACGAGCCATGAAGGTTAGCATTGTCTGAATAGGCCCATGTTAAAATGACACATGTATAGATTCACTGATGATGCTAACCTCCATGGCTATATCTCGGGATACGAGTCCCGTTGTTTCAAGCCCCTGGAGATACCTTCATTTCTCACCAAAATGAGATGATTTCCCAGAGTTTCATCAAGATTTGCGTTCCCCAGACCTGATGCTCTCCTTGTTAGTTTTCTCTTCATGTTGGATACCTCTCATCTTGACTTTCAACAACTCGAGTCAGTTCGTTACGGTTCAATTTGCAGAGTTTCGTGTTATACGGCTTAAATGAATTCTTACTCTTCTGAATGGTGAATCCAGGATGGTGGATGCTTTATAGCATCGACGGTCGAATAGCAATGCTCTGGAGCCATTCCGTAGATTTACCGCTTCAATCGAAATCAATCCTATATCCACAAAAGGGCAGAGGCTTCGAATGGCTTCAACAAGAATGCGACTCTTTCTTGATTCAACGCAAGAGCAGCATCAATTCCATCGTAGATTTTGAGCATTTATAACGTTGCTATACATCGATATCGTGCAGTTTGAGCAATAGCTCTTTCGAGAGCGAGCACATTCTTCGAAATGAGAGATGATGAATAGCTTGAATTTATTTCTGATTCTGATCAAAAGATGCCGTCGTTTTGACTCACTTCAGGTATAGAAAATACCAATTCACTTATTGAACAAGCCTTAGATGAGGCGACTGCAAGAGACTCTAAATAAACCTGTCAACCAAAGTGCCAGTCATGGACTCTCGCAAATCTTCATAACAATTTCCTCTATAACTTTCTCGCTGAGATTATCATTCGTCAGTTCAAACTGGTTTTGAATCACTCGGAGTATTTTGATTTGCATCCCGAACTCTTTACGATTGACGTTTACAAGAATTTAAATAAGAAGTTAGGCAAAGTTTACCAATGGACTTTCAGAAAAAAATCAATCGTTCGTAGTTTTCTTCTTCTGGTTCTGTCAAATGAATATTACGAGCCCCATTTGCATGATTTTATGCCAGAAGTTGTTCGTTATCGTGTTATTTTTTCTTCTAGTCATAAGCAGTGCTTGGGGTACAGGGGGATGAAATCTGTTAAGTACGTCTGAAAAAGGAAAAACGAGATCATTTTGCAATTACAGCGTAGTGTGCTTAAGACAAAACTCGAGGGACCCAAAAAATTTTTTCATCTTATCCAAATCTCATATCAAGTATTGGAAGGACCGCATATGGATGATGAATTTCTGGGGCTAAAACCGTCACAAGGAGTGATTTGGGTCAAATAATTATTTCAGACCGAGACGACTAGCAGTCAATTTCCACTGTCTTGGGCACAGAAAGATAGTTCCTAGAGCTGCGTGTCTCAAAATTGAACCCAGATGAAGATATGCCAAGTTTGAGGGGTCGCACAGGAGGACGGAGTTACAATTAAGGGACGGAATTGGAAATTGGACTCAAAAAGTATTTCCACTGCTCATCAACTAATCGTAGCCTTATTTCCGCGTAAAATTGGTCCAATACAATCAGACACTGCGAATAAACGTGTTTCATAGGCTCTTTATAACTTCTATAACTTGACAGGAAGGAACACAACATAGGGATGGATTGACCAAAAATTCTGTACGCCTTTCTGAAAACACGTTTATTGTGGTGCGCTTAGATGGGTATTCAAGTTTTCAGCCAATGATATGCATGTCGCGCATGGATTAGGTGTATTTGGATATCGAGATAGTTTTTTGTTTAGAAGGCCTCTTAAACGATCAGGGACCTTGCCGTGCTAATTAACGCGGTGCAAGCAGTTTTGGTGCAGATTCATCTTCAAAATGTCGTGTAGCCTTACGCGAGCTGAGCATTCAACTTTCACTCGCAAAGTGGAAGATAAAGCCATTTGAAATTATACAAATTGCAGTGCATAGCTTGATATTCTGCATATGCCTCGTGATGAGTTCTAAAGTTGAAGTCGGGTTGCCTACAGGGGACGGAATGCACATTTCAACCCTTTATCAAGCACTACAAAATACGGCGACGTTGGGATTGTCTCAAAAATTATTATCATAGTTGCGTACTAACGAAATATAACCCAGAAAATTGCTAGAGAGTGCATTTTAAGTCTTCGGAACTTATGGGAGCTTGTAACACGAAAAATCACACTTTCGGCGGAATCACTCATATTGGAAGTAACATCCAAAATTACAAAGCTCCCAAAAACGTGTCCCTTGCTCACTCTATCACTCATTTTACTCACTGTTGTAAAAAAACAGCTGACTCTCAGTCATTCCTGACCATGAATATGAGGAAATCGGAATTGATTCTATGGAAAATTTTTGCAGTAGCTAGACTATTCAACTCTTAATACATACTTCGATGTTCTAACCCATTTTGTATGAGATCCAAAATTACCTGATTCATGGTTTGCCAATATGTTTTTAGAGTAGCTAATGACTTTGAATGAAGAATATAGAAGCTCTTGTAAATTTTTGTTTTGGCGCGGTCTTCTCTCATTGAAAATTCGATTAGCTGCGCAATCGTCTAGAGCGAGAGAGCGGAATTTCGTTCACGCCATTCTTCAGGTGAATCTATCCAACGACAAGTTTCGTTCACGATGTCACGGCAAAATTTGAGCTATGTGAATCGATTAACGACATTTCCACAAGTTTAACGGAAAGTTGAGACCTGTATTGAAACAATACTGGAGAATCCCAAAATGCTAATCCTTCTAATCTACACCCATTCTTTGTGTCTTAACTGTGAAACATTTTCTGATCAATCACAGGCATTTTATGGGAACGAGCACTTCCTTTGGTCATAAGCTATACTCCGTACCAAGTGTTTTCGTCTTTAACGAATTTCTGTAAATTTTATATTGTTCTCTACTACTTCAGTATTTTTTCGCACCAACTAACAATTTCCTTCACATTACAAACTGCATAAATGAGCAAGTCCAATTTCGATTACCTTCGATACAAATATTCTCAAATTAAGAGAAGTCCGCCTAATCTCGTAAATTGCTTTGAAAGCTTTTGAATTCCAGAGTCGGTAAAAATGGGGCATGCTCCCTGTGAGTAGCGCGATGATGATTCCATTAGGGATCTTCTATTAAAGATTTTCCCTAGTTGTTCCCACCCTCACTCAAATTTTGAGTTAGTTTTTCCACCGGTGCATTGACTTTGAATTACTCATGACTTCGTAAAATTTGCATAGCATAGAAATTCTACTTTGATTATACAAAAGAAATGGATGGTATATAAAGTTTGTACATACACATAGTATCTAGCTGATTTCACGTTTTAATGAGGTAATGGTAAGTCACATTTTATGACAATTCATTGTGCGAGAATATGATACGTGGCCATTTAGAAGATGAAAGGGAAATCTCTCGTTTCGTGGAATATTTTACCTACCCCAAAGAAAGTGCAGCTTACAAGAAGTAATGAGACAAGCTGTTGTACGCTCGTGACTAATGGAATTCACAAATAGCATAATTACCACTGTTACAGACTCTTTAACATTTTTCATTCCCTCATGCTTTTCTGCAGCAGAAGGTTTTATAGTAGGGGCAATTTCAATTCTCCAGCTGAGCCTGCGACGTGGTTGTAATCATATTTATGTGACAGAATAATGTGTAGACACAGAGTTGAAGAAAAATTCAAAACATGGAAGAAAAATCTCAAGTAGAGATCGAAATCTACAAGAGCCCGGGATGAATGAGTGTGAAGTTATGGACGTTTTTGAAATGCTGGTCGAGTGAAAATCAATTCGTGTTGATAATCAGATTGTGTGACGGAGCGTGCGGGTGGACGTGATTGCATTGGAGGGAAGATACGTGGGGGCCATTGACGAGTCCCGTTACAATACATTTGTGTACCTGCCTACATTCGTGCAAGATTTTCATAACCACATGCGTGCTTATCGATATTTCGATTGCAAGCAATATTTATCGAGACTGCACTTCATGAGTAAAATAAGGATACTTGATGATTGAATTTGTCGGAATACTTTTGGTTCAAAAAGTTTGATACAAGAACTACTTCGTACTGAAAATACGCATACATCACGCAGAAATGCCAACATATCTGAGAGAATCTAAACAAAATTGACGTTTTCCCTTCTTTCTCATCGGGTTGGAAAAATAGTAATGTAGCCTGCTTGTCTACGTACGACGCATACCACCCGCAAAGGAAACGTTCAGGGTGAAAAATTTTCGCTTACCTCCCGAAGGGTACACCGACTGAATTCAAATATTTCATTAGCTACGCATACATGCATGAGATATTTTCATTCAGTTTTCGAACAATATGCGGAACCGAGCTCCCAGGCACTTTCCTAGAGCGCGAGGGATACATCTTGCAAATATTCTGCCATGATTGAAATTCATCTTTGTCGGCGTAGTTTGTATATCGACGAAGAAGATTCGCTCCAGTCAAAGCACGCTTCCCTTCAAAAATACAGCTTTCTTGATAAAATATGGTGGCGCAGTATCTGCTTGGGATGAGCTGCGAATCTTGTGATATGGATATGATACTATATGTTCTGTCAACACGAAATATTGCTGAAAAGTTGTCACATCGTATATTTTTCGAAGATTTCTCATCTTTCGAAATCTATATTCTACAACCATCGGATTTTCATTCGATTCTAGAGATGGGGTTTAGTTTTTCATATTTAGTTGCTTCAAGTTTGGTTTGCATGGCAATCGGCTTTGCCCTGGTTTTGAGATCATGTAGTACAAGAAGGATTTCTCGTGAGAAATAACTTTTCTTCAGGAGATCACAAGCAAATTCGAAAACCTGCGAATTGCTTGTACTAGATTTACTCAATTTGAGAACTAGAGTATCTTTCTCTGAGAGGCCACGAGTTTTGAAAAGAGCTAGCCTTGTTGCCTTACTCACTAACGTAAATGTTCTCGATAAATCAGAGGCCCCTGAAATGCTTTTATAGGTTGTAAAGTAATGATTGACGATCAATCCAAGGTGCTAGGAAGAGGTATCTTATGATGGTCGAAAAAATGATATCTTGAATTATATCTGCTGATATAGACATATCGTTTAGAAAATTCAGTTAGACTGCTTCGAATTTCCGGAACTGCTCAGTTGGATATATCAAAGTCAGAAACTATCATGGTATTCATAGTCGTTGGTCCACCGAGGGTCACACTGGGAGAAATAGAAAGTAGAAAGAGCGTAGATTTTCAATATGTTCACCTTGCTCCAGAATGACTCATACTCATTACGGCCACTGCGGAGCGTAACGCGTGGCATGGGAATCATGGAATACGGACCCGAGATTCGATCCTGATACGAGCATCCTAATAATATCTGACCTCTATCTTTGCTCGCGCGGGAAATTTGAACAACTTTTAGTGAGTTGCGAAGGTCTCCTTGAGTATTCGAGATTTCCTAATTCCGATCATGACCGCTGCTCTAGAAACGGTTTCTCTCGGATTCCAGTTTCATCTATTAGATGAGCATGTGCGGAGCCAAGCTTGTCTCTCAGAGCCAAACGTTTTCACTAGTACCTCGGAGACCAAACTCTCAACAAAAAATTTCACCGTTTCATAGTAATCTACAAAATTTTGCATGAAAAAACCATGGGAATATCAAATTTCCCGGGATTTTGCCTGTGTCCGCTATCTCCATGAATCTATTTTGATGGGTGAACTGAGTTGGCCTCGATTTGTTGCTGAAACTCTCATTTTGTGACGGTAGGAACTTTGCCCCCCTGTAACGAAAGCGCCGCCGGGTGGCGGCCGCGGGCAACTCGGTCGGCGACGGTGGAGAAGTGATCCCAGATCACTCACATGCAGGTAGCGAGGGGCACCTCCGATTACGTCAGCACTATAGCATCAGGTTGGTCTCGGGAGTGTCGTGCCGCGATCTTTGTGAGAGCCGCGAGTGAACCGCGAATATGCTATAGTGTAACCATAAGTAAGATTGTATTGTCGGTTTCCTCAGGCTTTCTGTTCAATGAGAATTGTGAGTGTTCCTTCCTTCCCTAACCCTTTCTCTGCGTTAATTCAATCTGAATCGAATCATTGGCGGCCAATAGAGAATCCGAATTCAAAAATAAAACATGTGCGCGTATCTAGCCATTGATCATTGTCACGGAATCCGCGAAGCCAAGGAGCTTCCCTGGCCGGCGATTTACCGACAATTTGCATAGCAAAACGAGGCAGCTAAAGCTTTGGCTCCTGCCGAGCACCGTCAATAAATTCATTCAACCAACATAAGTGCAACGGGGCTTTACTCCATTTCTTTGAGTCATTGTGGGCCCTCTCAAACGATCCACGCGCATTTCACGTAGCGCGACGACCCAATCGAGTCGGATCGACTATCTACCAGACAGGCCTGTCAGCCGGCTTGCCCGTAGGGCGACAATGGACATCTTCTCAGTTCGCAGGCATACCCCAAGCCATCGTCAACTTAAATTCTCACTATCAATACATTATGTTTCGATATAAAATAAGACCAAGAAAATCACAACGGAAGATCAAAAGTGGTCCACATTCGACCCGGCTTACGGTATTTAAATCACGATATCGGCTACCTCGGGAAAGCACGAAGTCTACTGCAGCAGATCGGAACGCGCATGAAAGTAGAGAAGGGAAGCTTTGTCTCGGCCATTCAAATAGAATCTCAGGCTTACCCCGACTGAAAGCTATAAATCACGTAATTAATTAGCCGGGTAATTAAATGCGATCAGATCTACAGAGATTCAAGAGGGCGTAACTCTGTGTTTGTGGGAAGCTCTACTGATATTATGGCAAGCCAGCAAAGATAGAACAATGCGAAGTGTGAGGGTTGGGTGCGTGCTTGCAGCCAATTTGAATGCCTTACCACTCAAGCTAAAAAATCGAGCTGCAAACGCTGTGCCGTGCAAGATTTTTCACATTTACTGCTCATCGGGGATAAAAGTCTGACCGGACGTCGCATGTTGTTCGCCAATTTTTGTGCCTTGCTATTTGAGTTGAAATTGGAAGGCGTGGCTACAACGATCTATCTTTATTAGTTGTATTTCAAGACGAAGCCGCTGAAATGGTATTTGATGAATTTATTAGCATGGGAGATTGATGGTATAATATTTCAACTAGAGATCATATCGAATCTGAAGTTTGATGAGCAAGGGCTCAGATGATTGGGCTTCAGATAAGAAGTGTCAATAGTCAGTTATACGGGAATGGAAATATATTGAAGGATGTATCGAGTGTATTTATCATTTTTGGTGCCACCATGATCCTTGGAGGAATCCGGATAGATAGTGTGGAAGGTGTGATTGATTCAGAAATCTTTAACTCCTAAATTGTATCCGAATGGTTAGATATAGAGCAAACATAAATCCAGAAATGACCGAAAAATTATTCTGGAAAAAATAGTCCCTACTTCAATTCCTTTCGGACGATGAATGGGAATCAGACATCGATTCTAGAAGCAGGCACAATTTTCCTTTACATTTATTAGCAACTTTTGATCACGCTTACCTAGTAGAAAAAAAACTGCCGACTATCTATTAAGATATTCTCCACGTTTTTCGAATTTACTTGACTATAATTCTCGGTACATCGGATGGAGTTTGAGTAATGTAATCGAATTTAAGAGTTAGACAAAGACTCGACAAAGCTGCCGTGCTAATCCCTGGTGTCCATTTTCCTCTGAATATATGAATAATGATGCTCTCAGAGCTAGAGAAACGGTAGAAAAAGAAACGGAAGAATCGAATTTGCAGATGGATCGAGAGATTGCCTGAAAACAGTGAAGGGGAGAATAAGTTTCTGTATGCGAGCACAATTTATAGACAGAATGGTGCCCTTTGATTCCAGGCTCACCGTTGAATTGAGAAAAGAGATTGGAGAAAAGCTCATTGCGAGCTATTTGATAGAATGCTACTCACTAGAAGAAGGCTGGATGAATTTTGAGCCTCACGAACGTTGGAGAAATGCTGATTGTGAAATTATATTATCGTGACCGTAATCCACCCCTGGCTAATACAATTGACTCGCAGGTAACCCGATTCGGCTATGTAGGCACGGTGTTCTCGAAGCGCTCGAAATTTTTGTAAAATTGACGAAAAAAATTCCGAAACGCTATCATATTCTCCTCTTATTTCCATTACTGGATCCGTTTTAACCAAAATCGGATCTGCTTTGGTATTGGAATGCGATCAAAGAACGTGAAAACCCATTTGATTACATGTATTCCAATTAGCATTGAAAATCACTTTACGGGTCTCAGTCGCACAGTGGCCGATTCAACGTTCCTGGGCACGTTACAGGAAAAAGAACATGCTTCTTCATAAGAAATTTTCCATGAAATCAGCTGAAGAAATATTTTTTTTCGATATCTAGCATCGTTCTCAAAACACAAACGAGATGGCGCAAGAATCGTTAGCACAACCCAATCTAACAGTAACTTCTTGCGCTAATAGTTGTATCGAATAACAGCGTATGAAGGTCAAAATAACCCATTGATCCTAAGTTCTTCTTGTACTCCTTCATGTAGAATTCAAATTCGATGTGCGTTCACACCCTACTCATCAGGTTTTCACTTGAATTGCGGAAGAAACTGTGTCGTGATGTCTGAAAACCCGTTCAACCACAGTTTTGCAAACCAAAAATCCGAGTAATAGGCTCAAGGTGCAACCACGGTGCGTTTTCAGATTGTGGCACTTTGGGAACCGTATTCAGCAGCCTAGAATATTCCGAATGGGTTTGTTTTTGAAACCGGTCTCATTGCAAAAAAATACCACTTCGATCGATTGAGGGACATGGATGATACATATCGAAAAAATGATGGTTCTCAGTAAATCATGGTATTTTCCCGCGAATTGCGGACACTCAAATGAAAACCTGACAACTAGGATGTAAAAGGACCCCAAATTTGGATTCTACATGAGAAGTACGTTGGAGAATAATGAGACAGTGTGTTATTTTGACCTCCATACCGTATTATCCGATATAACTATCAGCTCAAGACGTCATTGTTAGATTGGGCTGTGCTAACAGTTTTTGCGCCAACTCGTTCGTATTTTAAAAACGATTCTACATATCGAGAAATAGATCTCTTCAGCTGATTCTACGGAAAATATCATGTGAAAATGCATGTTCCTTTTCCTGTAAAACGCCCAGAAGCGTTGAATCAGCCACTGTGCGCTTGCGACCCGTCAACTGATTATCAACGCTAATTAAAATACATGAGATTAAATGGGTTTTCACGTTCTTCGATCGCATTTTAATACCGGAGCAGACCCGATTTTGATTGGAATGGATTTTTCAATGGAAGAACGAGAGGAGCACTGCAGAATTAGTTTCTTGGAACGAGAAACCAAATTACTCAAGATGAGCGCGTGAAGGTTTGAGAAATTCTGAATCTCTCATTTGAGGATTTTCTCAAATCGAGAATTGTCATGTATCTTTTTGAGAAATCACGTATCTTCGAGAGACGAATAATTTAACTCACGTTGAAACAGCAAGTAACCTATCAATATTTCACCCTCACATTTGATTTTGAATGCACTCAACGAATCTACGAAAGAAAATCAACGTTGAGAAGTGAAATAATTTTGAAAAGCCCTTTCTGTAGTGAAGATGATAGCGTTTTCAGATTTTTTCGTCAATTTTGCAAAACTTTCGAGCGCTTCAAGAACACCGTATAGGGGTAACAATTCTATCTCAGATCAGTTGAATTCGAAGGATACGTGTAAATCATTTGGATACCTAATCGCTATTTTCGGCTATCGTTACCAGTGAATATGATTTATACATCGAACGGTCAATTTTTCGAAGGATAGAAAGATCTCATCCGCGGGTGAAAGAAGTCATGCCCTGTGACATAATAATGCACAAACAATTGTTAATCGCAGATACTACCACGTCCATACTTCGGAAATACTTTGGGATAAATTTGCAGAAACCATTGTGAGGTACAAAATGTGTGTTGAGGGACAGGCACAAGCATCAACAAAAATGTATCTTGATACCACACGCAATCACATCACGCACTGGTGAATGACCCGACCAATGACGTTTCGATCCGACGCTACACGCGGCCTATTTCGGTAGCTGGAAAGAATGGCTCTCTTAAATTTTCACGTTGAAACTCTTTCATGGATGCCGAACCACACAACTGGCCATTTCCACAATTCTCTCGTTACACGGTTGCTGTGACGGGAAATAGGCTAGAATCGAGTAATTTATCTTACGCGTGAGACGAAAAAGAAATAGATTTTCCACCGGACGACACGGAAGCGGGCAAATATCAAATGTAAATCCAGCAAGTAATAGTGGAGCAATGTTTCCTGGAATTCCGCCAAATACACGTGAGAAAACGGGCAGCAGAGCGAGTATTCCGAGTGCCGTTTTTATGACGAATGGCAATATACGCATGTGTCACGAAGCCAAGCTGCAGCACATTCACGTGACGATCAACTTTTTCAATACCGCTTCTAGCGAGTGTATTGTCGGCCGTATCTTGTCGTTTGGGGTACGCGTGGGTGTGCATGACCGTAAAATATACATACATATGGAACAGGATGTGAATTTTGGTCACGTCTGTCGAAAAGGTGATTGAGTCAGTTGTGGGCTATGGAAACTTGAATTCTGACGAATGGTCATCACATGTGAATTTTGATAGCTATATCATCCTAGCAGTTTACATACCATAAAAGCTTTCTAGGAATGTAATCCCGGGCTCCTGAACAGAATAATTCTTGTGAGATTGACACATGTGTATTGAGACTGAAGGCTCTTGAAATGGTATGTACGTTACTGCAACTCATGAACATTTGCTGGACTCTTTGGTATATTGCGATGCTTGGAGAAATTCTCGGGAATGGGATCTCAGAAAGTGTTTTAGGGAAATGGAATCACCATGCACGCTAAATTTTGTCCCTAATTTTCCCCAATACTTTTGCAATTTGGGTTAGACAACGAGATATCAAATATCTGTTATTATCTTCATTCTTTTCGAAAATTTGTGATTTAGCCCGTATCGTAAGAGTATCGGAGAAAAGTGGCTTCAAGAATGTGCCTATTCTATGTGTTAAGAAGTCCTTGCAGCCAATTCATCTCACTTTTCCCCAATACTCTTGTGATTTGGGCAAAACGTCGAATGGTCCAGTACAAATTGGACAAAAACAATAACTTAACAACTCATCCCGAATTTTGAATCATCAAAGATTTCATGTGAGATGTGAAAGAAGCTTCATGGTGGGAGTGGTTTTGGCCTGGTCGAATTTGTGTAATGGCGAGGGGAACCTGAAGGACATAGAATTCATACCTCAGATGCAGAGTTCTCCCAACAAGACGGTTTTCCAAGTAAAGAAGTCTAAGATGACTAAAGTCTCAGCAAAGCAAATTTTATGTGATAGACGAATGGACTGATTGATATCTTCTTCAATGATTCTCAAATTACATCCAATGTTCATCAATTTGAGCAAATTATCATCATAATACAAATCTACAGTAGTAAAGAATGGAATTCTTTGAGTTTTTGGCCTGTACAAATGAACAAAAGTATTCAAAGTCTTGAATGTTACGTTCATCCCTCGTTTGGGGTTTCCACTCTTCCGAATATCAAATCTCGTTACTACCTATCAAATTTCTCGTTTTTCTACTGACCATGATCGACAGTCCATTTCCTTATCCCCATTTGGTCGATTATCACCAAGAGTTTGAGATTGTTAACTAATCACGGAGGTTTTTCAGCTACGAATTTCACGAATTTCTACTTTGACAGATTCGACTATACTTATCACCACAACCATGGACTCTCACTAATTATCCATGTGCAATTCAGTTTGAGTGAAGGTATGGGATCTATATGAAAGGCAACCGATTGGGTCATTAGGACCAGGGTTTAACTTCATTCCAAGAGAGGTGAGGGTTTTCCCAGGTGGGAAAAATCTAGTCTTTTCTGAAATATACACGACGAGTCGTGAGAGTTTTTATAAAAATTCTCTATGAATTTTCACGTCTTCATTTGAATAATCTCTATGCGTGAAAGATTGACGAAATACAAGAAATCGGTCTGCTTACCAGCAATAAAATCTTTTATGAAAGCGGATATATTCATTTTGACGGTGGTATGAGCTGAAAGATGGACGGTGGTATGAGCTCGAAATGATGATAATGATGTTTCACATTTTGGCTATAAGCTTCAGACTTTATTTTCTGCCTGGTGGCGTAAGTACCGCAATCTCGAGACAAGTTTTGAATGCCTACTTCTTCAGATCTACAACACTCATCCTCAATAGCGCCTCTCAACAGCCCTAAGAATAAAAAGAAAAATTCTGAAGCATCGGAGCCTCAACCGCCGTTGCTAATGCTGCTGTCATTAGCAATCGATTATGAAGTCGACTAGAAAAAACTGCAAGCACAGGATAAAATATTTGCTCTTAAACATTCTCTTCTTATCTTCTTTAGCACTAACCACTCCGTCGAAGTTTTTGTGATATCTCTTTCTTCGAATTTTTCTTCTCATCTATAATGTGTGCGATGCATCGGGATGTGATTCATGGAAAAGACCGAATTTATAGAAAATAACATTTTCAAGCATGAGATAATGCAGATATGACATTACTGACGTTTCTTAACAACTATTTATTATCCATCTATTTGATGAAGTGCCCAGATGATCATTGATAATGAGTATGGAAATTTATAATAAGTTTGGATAGTAAAAGGACCCCGCCAAAATACTTGGAAACTGAAGTTCGCAAACCGTTAGATTTTTTTAGTAGTCCAGGTGGTGCAATCATTCGTGTTTAGTTGATGGTAAAATGAAATCAGAAGGTATTGCATTTGATTAGTATATCACTCTCCTCACTTTTCCAATCAATATGATTCAGTGCTGAGGGAATGAGATTGTCTCAATATTTTTCGATGATAATGATGATCAATGACATCATGTGTCCATAAAATCGAAGTATCGAATGTGATTGATGTATGTATGTGCATAAATAGCATGGGCTCTCATTGGAGTGAAATAAACTTTGTCGGTATGCCCCAACAAGCTAGTGCTTGGAACGGATCATATGATGCGAATTCAACTGGAAGATAGGGAATTTTCATGATGAAAATATTGGAGTTTGCTGTAGAAGATTATCTCGAGGAAGGAGAAAAATCTCGCGAGAGAGCAAGATAAATTGTTGAAATCGATCACCTCGTCTAGAACTCTGCTATTCATTTTGGACCCGGATAGCTCCTTCATAGATTATTCCAGGATAACTTAACTATGCGAAGACGGCAAATTTATGATTTTCTTCTGTCCAATATTGTCGGAATTTTCCAATGTTGGAATACTTGAAATAAAAAGTTACTTTCCCAACTGTTCATGAAACGGAAAAATTGATTGAGGCAGTACAAATATCAAATGGACAATGAATTCAAATATTTTGCTCGAAGTGGCTATCAAAATTATCTTGTACTATTTCTGACTGCCTTTGGTATGCTTCTCAGATGAGTATAAAGCAATGCAAGAAGGCGAGAGGTGGTGAAGCATCTGCAAGCGATATAACTTTGGCTGCTGGTGAAATAGTATTGTGCTGGCGTTATCGGACTCGACCGTTTGGTTTCCCTATACACTTGAGCGAGAGATAGTTCTGTGAAACTCGTCGTATTACCTAGGGCAGCCCATGAAATTCATGCGGCCCAGAGGAACCATAAATTTTCCAAGTATCCATTTCGTATCAACGCTCAGATCGCAAAACAGCCGCACCCTATCCGTCGTCAAACTCGATACTCCAGCTGCACAACTGATACTGTGAAAATTGTACCACTATCTCGTGGATAGTTTCTCCTGCATAAGATGCCTGTAGAAAATTGTGGATACGAGGGTATAACATTACTTAGAAGTTGGAGAGTCTTGAAATTCGAGAATGGATTTCTACTCTGGACTGACAATAAGGGGGACCCACATATCGTGGAAGTTAGCCGGGGGAAAGTAGCCGGGGTAAATTATTTTCCCACGGAGAATCTATCTGGGGCCTTGTCCACCAGGGAAACCGATTTGTCAGCCTGCGGACATATCCAATACACCCCTCCGCGGTATTTTCAGTCGTTTCCGAGCATGCCCAAGATGGGAATCGCATGTTTTGTGGGTCATTGCACGACTTTTTCGAAAATTTGAGTACACAAAGTGGGAAAAGCACCTTGACAGGATTGTGTAAACACTTAGAATCGATCGGATGATGTTTAGACATCAAATGAATACCCTTTCGCAGTATTCCTAGACACTTGGGTGTATGCGCGAGTGAGGATTTGCCCACTTTTCGTCCCAAACGAAGGGTTTTCCGATGGCTCCATCACATTGTACAAATGTGAGACTATCGTAAGGTCCTGTCCACCCGAGAAAACAATCAGGAAGTATACTCATAACGTATAACTATGATTTCCAATAGTTTTGCCCCACCTCTGAGCATGCGGGAGCCTGTGTTGAGCTCTTTTCGTCCGTGAGAAGTTAGCCGGGGTAAATTATTTTCCCGCGCTGAATCTATCTGGGGCCTCGTCCACCGGGGAAACCGATTTGTCAGCCTGCGGGCACATCCAATACACCCCTTTGCGGTATTTTCAGTCATTTCAGAGCATGCGCAAGATGGGAACCGCATGTTTTGTGGGTCATTGCACGATATTTTCGAAAATTCGAGGACACAGACTGGGAATAGCACCTTGACAGGATTGTGTAAACACTCAGAATTGATCGAATGGTGATCAGACATCTAATAAACACTATTTCGCAGTATTTCTAGACACTTGGGTGTAAGCGCGAGTGAGGATTCGCCCTCTTTTCGTCCCAAACGAAGGGTTTTCCGATGGTTCCATCACATTGTACGAATGTGAGACTATCGTAAGGTCCTGTCCACCCGAGAAAACAATCAGAAAGTATATTTATTACGTATAACTATGATTTCCAATAGTTTTGCCCCACCTCTGAGCATGCGGGAGCCTGTGTTGAGCTCTTTTTGTCCGTGAGAAAATAGCCGGGGTAAATTATCTTCCCGCGCAGAACTTATCTGGGGCCTTGTTCACCGGGGAAACCGATTTGTCAGCCCGCGGGCACATCCAATACACCCCTCTGCGGTATTCTCGGTCATCTCCGAGCGTGCACAAGTTTGACTCCCTCGATACTGGCAAGCTGGATCCAGCTCACGGGATGTTCACGTGATGTCGCGAGTGAATTTCGTCGCACCTTGTACGCTGTTCAGGCCACGAGAGCTCTTTACCTATTAGAGTCCGTGACGACGTCATCTTCCTCATATCTGGGAGTTCCTCAAGCCGCGGGGAATCGGATTCCCATAATGTCATCTTATCAGACACTATACATCCGATGGAATGAGTTGAAAAGTTATTCTAAAATGCAGGAAGTCTCATAAAAAGTCTATGTGGACAGTCCTCAATGATTGCGAGACGATTTCAACATTGCCACAAGTATTATAAGAGTCTCACACGTTGAGTCACCTCAAGACCCAATCGATTGCTCCTGAAAAGAGAGCTCTCGACTTGGTTCATCCTTCTTCCTAGAGCAAGAAAAACTACTTCGAAGAGTCTGTAATGATGTACGACCCATCATTCCACAATAGTGGACTTCCCATAGCCAATGATTAACTGCAATTCAGTCTCGAATCGCGGCAATGAATGACAAAAACTACCCCAACTACAGAGCCCTCATCTCATCAGAAAGGTGGGGTAACCTATTCGAAATCATAGTTATACGTTATTAATATACTTTCTGATTATTTTCTCGGCTGGACAGGACCTTACGATAGTCTCACATACGTATAATGTGATGGAACCATCGGAGAACCCTTCGTTTGGGACGAAAAGTGGGCAAATCCTCACTCGCGCATACACCCAAGTGTCTAGGAATACTGCTCAAGGGTATTGTTTTGGTGTCGAAACATCATTCGATCAATTCTAGGTGTTCACACAATCCTGTCAGGGTGCTATTCCCACATTGTGTCCTCGAATTTCCGAAAAAGTTGTGCACTAACCCACAAAACATGCGATTCCCATCTTGCGCATGCTCGGAAATGACTGAAAATACCGCAAAGGGGCGTATTGGATGTGCCCGCAGGCTGACAAATCGGTTTCCCTGGTGGACAAGGCCCCAGATAGATTCTGCGCGGGAAAATAATTTACCCCGGCTAACTTCTCACGGACGAAAAGAGCTCAACACAGGCTCCCGCATGCTCAGAGGTGAGGCAAAACTATCGAAAATCATAGTTATACGTCATAAATATTTTTTCTGATTGTTTTCTCGGGTGGACAGGACCTTTCGATAGTCTCACATTCATACAATGTGATAGAACCATCGGAAAACCCTTCGTTTTGGACGAAGAGTGGGCAAATCCTCACTCGCGCATACACCCAAGTGTCTAGAAATACTGCGAAAGGGTATTGTTTTGATGTCGAAACATCATTCGATCAATTCTAGGTGCTCACACAATCCTGTCAAGGTGCTATCCCCACTTTGTGTCCTCGAATTTTCGAGAAAGTCGTGCAATGAGCCACAAAACATACGATTCCCATCTTGCACATGCTCGGAAATGACTGAAAATATCGCAGAGGGGTGTATTGGATGTGCCCGCAGGCACACAAACCGGTTTTCCCGGTGGACAAGGCCCCAGATAGATTCAGCGCGGGAAAATAATTTACCCCGGCTACTTTACCCCGGCTAACTTCCACGATATGGGACCCACGAAGTGCGGGTCACCAAAGCTCACGAAACTTTTTTGACAGTCTTGTACCACCTAGAATATGAAGAATCCAGAGTAACTCCGTCAAATGGGCCCTCTGTTCGGAGTTACAGCCTATGACATTGTCATTGTTCATATAGGCCCATGTTAAAAAGTGATACAGTACCGTCCAAAAGTTCTCGATGGGTCATTCCTCGAGTACCCTGACTTGCATCAGCGATAAATCGAATCCTATGCATTGTACGAGAATTTTCAAAAAAGCATCTTTAAGAGCAGAAAAAATACTAACTCCTACTGGGTTTGGATGATTTTTATCGAATATTTTGAAGGTCCTACACGCTGATGAAAAAATAGAAAATCTAAAAAAATTTTCACTGTCATTGAGACACCTGCAGTTCTAATGCGAATAAAGATACGGCAATTCTGAAAAGAGCATCTTGTAGAGCGGAAAAAACCCTATGTGTAGCCATTTTTTTTTATTATTTTTTACGTACCGCGTGTGAGAACGTACGAGCTGTCTAGATACCGAAAATGACTGTTCATCACCGGAAACGGCACAGAAAACGGTGAAAAACCATGATTCTGGAGATTTGGACAGCTCGGAAGTCTTCAGACACCGGACGCAAAAAATAATTAAAAAATAGCTACACATAGCATTTTTTTCGCTCTACAAGATGCTTCTTCAGAATTGCCGTATCTTCATTCGCATTGAAACTGCAGGTGTCTCAATAGAAGTGAAAATTTTTTAGATTTTCTATTTTTTCATCAGCGTGTAGGACATTCAAAAATATTGAATGACAGTCATCCAGACCCAGTAAAAGTTAGTATTTTTTCTGCTCTTTAAGATGCTTTTTCGAAAATTCTCGTAGAATGCATAAAATTCGACTTATCGCTGTTGCAAGTTAGAGTACTCGAGGGATGGCCCATCGAGAACTTTTGGACGGTACTGTATATACTGACAATGCTCACGTTTTTGCTTGTAGCTATGAACAGAAGGCCCATTTGACGGAGTTAGTCTAGATTCTTCATATTCTAGGTGGTACGAGACTGTGAAAAACGTTTGGTGAGATTTGGTGATCCGCATTTCGTGGGTCCCCCGTGTGAGATTTCTCGAGATATAAGGAAACATGTTGATATTTTTTTTGGTTGGTATTGTTGTACAATGAGAAAAAATTATGGTCGTACGGCCATGCGTTTTGCCGTATGAACAAAATGGTATTTTCCCAGAGAACAAACCGATTTTTGTTATCACATCGATCCATCATAATGGCTAGGAGATCTGGTATTATTGACAAAATTAATAAACGCAATCCGTATGTACGGACGGCCCCGATATTTAATGAAATCACAGTCACATTACGACTATTTTGTCATGAGAACTACCCATTTTTCGCACAGAATGATACCCGTAAAAGGACAAGTGTATAATCCAGACATTTTTTAGGTTATTCATGTCAGATTGATGCACTAACAAAATTATTTTGGCGTGGTTACAATCCATTTTTGGTCTGACGGCAATACCACGTAGCAATACAGTCGTATTGTTTGGACGGCAATATTTTATTTTTAGTGTAATCTATAGGTATGTCCAATGGGAAACACTTTCAGAGCATATTAAATTTTCTGGATCGACCAATCCACCCCCATATTATCACTCTTTCACACATTCTTGGAACTAAATCCAACAAATCTTGAACGCAAACACCCGTATGAATTGTAGCAACATCAGATGCCACAATTCATAATTTCATACAATCATACGGATCAGCGCGTGGAACTTTATTCAGTGACTTTCGAAATTCGATGTGTATTACGATAGCCTTATAGAAGTCACTTTTCTTGTCATGCACCACAACAAATTCGTATTAAAGTATTCTGGAAAATGAACCATCATTAGATAATGTAGCAAAAACTGACCAAGGTAATTTTTTTAGAACTTGTATTCCCCGATTCACATCATTGTTGCAAATATCCCTTTTTACGCCTACATTGTACTCGTCGGCCACTCTTCCGCACGGTTACTCTTCCGCAACTGGCCACTACAAATCCAGGTATTATCCCGTTAACTGTCGCGTGCAACCACGTCATGGAAACTGGCGCCCTCTGTAGGCAACGGCTGTTACTTAACGCTTAGCCTCCACCCCCTTAATCCTCCCCGTCCCCGTCGTCATGTCTTTGCCGTTCGATTCGCGAGTAGGAGGGCAACAGGGCAGCGTTGAAAAGGCCTGGAAAGTAGTGATCAATTAGCTGTCTGAATTTTCTCATGCGCTTTAGGTCGTAATTCCATCAATTTATTTTGTTCTCTGGTTAGACATTGAACTAATGAATAAATCATGCCTGTGAGCACGAGACATTGCGATTCTTCATATTAAAAAATTCGTACTGAAATTGAATTTTTCAAGGAGATACGATGGCTATAAGGACATTGATGATGGTTAAATACTTACAAACCACGTCGTTCAGAGAAGCCATCTCAGACAGGATTTCAGGGTCTTGATTATTTTATGGGAGTTGATATAATGATACGCGTTGAGAACTATTCTTCTTGTATGGAGAGATGTCGACGGTAAAAATTCCAAGACTGCTGTACGACTATTTCCCAAAGGAAGAGAGGACCACTACCTGCGGTCTACGCCGGAACTTTTGATTTCAAAATACTGCGCAAAATATGCAAATGCACGTCGGAGGATGATCAGAGAATGTTTCAAAAATGTTTTCCACGAGTCAGGAGGATGAAACTATTCTTGAATTTCGTGAATTTGAAAGCAGGATCTTGAACATGGGCGAACTTTGTCACAGTCCAGCAAGAGTTTGCACAAGTGCGGAAGATGCCTCCTCTTCAAGAACTCCATTTGAATATCAAGTTCAGATGAAGTTCATATGGACAAAAAAATTTCTACGCGGCACAAGGCAAGTATGAACTTTTCAAATCCTTAAGGTGAGTCCGTAGTCCGCCAATAGCCCTGAATCCGTTCGGAAAATAAGTCGATTTTTACTCAACCAAATGACTCTAAATTTCACATGCATATATAAAATATATATCTAAAGGGTGCTATAAAGCTGAAAGTGTCAATTTCTTTCAAAAAAGTAATCATATGAGGCGTATTTGAGACGTCGTATGTTGCCGCTCACCAGCAGACGACGTTTGTGGTCACCTCCTCTAGATACTCTTTAAAAAGACATTTTTAAAATGACACATTTGATGGCTTCGTAGCACCCTTTAGATATGCATTTCAGAGATGCATGTGGAATTTCAAGTCATTTGGTTGAGTAAAAGTCGAGATATTCTCCGAACGGATTCAGGGCTACATACAATATGCCAGCTAACTCAACGGTTTTTAATAAGACAGCAAACATTTTATGAAAAACCACTGGATGAATGATTCGATAACCCGTCTTTTAAATCCAAGAGAGTCCTCAAATAGGTACCAAGGTTAACATCAGTTTCTAAATTTCTTGCCTGAAAATAGATAATCATTTGCGATTACGATCGATTATAATAGAACGATTAAACAAAATATTACATTTTTGCACCGAAATGATGCAAAATTCAGCATGCATTGGAGTGGCAGTCTTATAACGAATTTATCTTCCGTCTGAACAACTCCGGGTAAACAGAGCCTCATCCATTGAAGCATCTCTCGTGCTTGCCCATCCCTCGGAACTCGTAACCTCAACTGTCTATTGAACTAACATTACATAAACATTAAACTCAATGTTTGGAATCGAAGACTATTGAAAGCAACCTCAGAACAAGCACCGCACATACATCGTGCCTGTGATGGACAAATACTACCTTCAACTCGTACAGCTTCTCTACATCTCATCGAATCGTCCAGAAGCCAAACAGTTGACTGGGCAATGTATTCTAGAAAGGGACTGTGCGAGCGAATGCCATCGTGGCCAGTGCTAAAGTAAATAGCTCAGAAATGTGGTCTTGCTCAAGCTCGTAGTGTCAACTTTCCCGCCAAAAGTTTCTCTCGACCGAGATTGCGAAAGCTCAGCTCACAGTATTACAGTAGGAGAGCGTTGAATCGTGTTGTGGTGGCCTACGGAAGTGGACCGCGACTTACGTTGCAGGTATCCCGATTTCACTGTGTGCTGGTCAGTGGTTTTGTGTGATTGCAAGCTCGAAAGCTTATTATTCTACTGTTTCTGTTCACGAACTTGAAATCTACCCATCATGCTTGACTGATTTTGTAGGATTGTATATTTGTTCAATTTGATCAGTTTTAATACAGTCAGTTTCCGTCAGTTTGTTGAATCCTGGCAGGGCTTTCCGAGAAACGGAACGAAATATTTAGTTTCGTTTCTCAACGACCCCGGAACGTTTTGTTTCGTTTCGATTCGTTATTGAATAACGGAACGAAACTCACTGGAATTTCGTTTCGGTATAGAATAACGAAAGTGTAACGAAACTAAAAGAGTTCCGTTTCGTTTCATGCTACGTTTAAGGATTAATATGAGAATTTCGTTTCGGTTCGATTCGTTTCGTTACAGAAGAAACGAAACATAATGGGGATCCAATAACGTTATTAGATAACGAAACGATATTATGAAACTTTCGTTTCGTTTCTGTCCTCAATGAGTTCGAAGGGTTTGGATTCGTTTCGTTTCGTTTCTTCCGTGAAGAAACGAAACTCGCCTCAATTTCGTTTCGGTAGAGAATAACGAAAATGTAACGAAACTAAAAGAGTTTCGTTTCGTTTCGTGCTACGTTTAAGGATCAATGTGAGAATCTTGAGAGAGGAGTCTCGTCCCATGAGAGAACAAATTAAATGAAATTGACATATATGATTTCGTTATTACATAACTGAACGAAATTATGACAGTTTTATTTTGTTCCCGTTTCCAATGAGTTGAAGACTTTCGAATTCGTTTTATCTCGTATATGAGTAGTTCCGTGGGAACTTTCATATTTGAGAGTCGAAAATGTGCCAACCCCAAATCTCACTTCCGAGGGTTCTCGGATGGATTTTTCGACTTTTTGGAACATATAAAGCATAAATTAACTCGCGCACGAATGAACAAATTTTCACCCTGACATTTTGAGGTACGGCTCGGAACCTGACATTTGGCCCTAAAATTGATCCCACGGCCAAATGGGTTGAGCTACGGTCTTGAGGTTTTGGGGTTTCCATTTGGCCATCAGATACTTTGAAAAAAAAACTGACTAGGGAATCAGTAATCTCGCGTTGAAGGGTCGCACTAGTAGGGCACGGAACTGACCAAAAAACTTAGCAAATCCAGATTGGAATCCGAATGCCACTTGGTTATTAGTTAATTTTGCGTCCATTGCGTATACGCAGAATTTTCACCACGAGGGCCGAAATCAGGGTTCTCGTTTCTCATCGTGGGAAACCAAATCTCCGCAACGAGGTGCGCACGCAATTACATATGTACCTACGTGCTGCGTAGGTACACGTTATGTGTCAAGGCAGGGATAAGTATAACTTTCGATCCATCGAATTCATCAAAAGAAGCTCTCCTGCATTCACGCGTGAGATCTGATCCGCCAAGGCGTTTTGATGATATCTAGCACAATTTATATTGTAATAGCCTTGAGAGGATATGACGGAGTAATGATACGGCTTCATATGAATAATTATAACCTTCCTTGTGACTCTTCAAAACTGCAGTATATTTCTGTATTCTTCAATACTACTCTTTGCATTCTTACTGTAAGGAACAGTATCGGATCAGTGGTCTTTTGAGAATAGTACATTACGCGTCGAGTATTGGGAACATTTTTTCCTTCGGGAATCCAGGCTGGACGTGGGCGAAGGCAACGTCCAGGTTGGTTTTTCCGCAGGAAAAATGTTTCCGCGCGAGACGCGTATGCAGTTTTATACGTCTGTACGCAGAAACAGCTTGTTTGTACGCATGGACGTATAAAGAATATTCCTACTATCGACTTCAATAATTTCAGAACTGCAAGGAGTAGATCTACTCTAAGCAACTTGTCACGAAGTCGATGAATTCTCTCCAAGATTGATGATTCTCTTCACATTATTGGAACATATCGAGTCGATCAATTTTGATGTAAAATATCACGAAAAGTAAGAGAAAGCTTCGAAACTGTTCTGAATTCCTTGAAATTCTTTATGAACAAGTGGTTGCATCCTCTGTATCAGAAAAGTTGAGATACTAAATAAATTCCTGGACTTCTACATGAGTTGGGATGGATATCCACGAGCGGCCTGGATATGCTTTTTCAGTACACTTGCATCGAAAGCCTGTGGTTTCCGCCCCGATGCCGGGGCAGAAAATCCCGCATTGCCGCCCAGGGTAGAAAACGACTGAGCATGCGCATCAGACCTCGGGCTGCGCCCTCGGTCTGCTACAATGCATGCTCCGACGTTTTCTAACCTGTGCGGCGGTGCGGGATTTTGCCCCGAAATCGTGTCGGAAACCATAGAATTTCGATGAAAGTGTACTGAAAAGCACTATACGCACCTCGGGACGAAAGCAACCCATTGCGGCCACGGGTATGCCGCCCTCGCCTGGCGGCTCGTGCGGCAACTCACCCGGGCCGCAATGTGTCACTTTCGGCCCCTCGCGGACGCAGGTGCGTAATATACTATTCATCGGTTGCGTCGGTTCCACTAAATTCCTGTTTGATTATCTCAACTTTGAAATTTGCTCGTCCATGGCAGAGAACAAATTCGTATCTCTTCCAGGGATTGGTCTTTTTGATTCACGAATTTCTCCCCGTTTCCATATTCCAAGATGAGTGCTAATAGCTCCTAAACTCTCTACCCTCTGCGACACGACCGTTGGTCTTATGTTGAAAGATTTCTCTGTCTTATTATATATGAGTAGTTCCGTGGAAACTTTGGAATAATGTGTGCCTGCTTGTACAAACCCTAAAAACGCTCGACAAAAAGACCTGAAGGGCCATTTTCGATGTATATTTCGGTGTTCTTTTTGGTGCAATCGTTTGATTTTCGATCCAAGGCTACCAAAAAGAGTTATCATGAAAGAGGTCAAAATGTCAGTTGCGTGCCATGTGGTTTTTCATTTTTCCGACCTTTGTGAGTGTGAAGCATCACGGTGGGGCTCGTTTGAGACTCAAGGGGACGGATACATTGAATCTAATGCTATCCTGCACAAAATGCTACTGCTATAAGAGCCCAAACACCACTTCTTGTGTGCATAACGAGCACGTATATTTTGTGGCGCAATTTTACTAAAAATTTCACTCCCCAACTTCCTCTCAATAAAAGTATATTAGCCTTATTCCAGACCTCCCCGTACCAATTTATTCTGGAAGACAATTTTCAGGCGCAAATTTCCATGCCTCAGAATTTTGAGGAAATTGATTTTCATACTTTGCGGAGCTCTTTCCCGCAAAAATCTGGATTTGCTAAGTTTTTTGGTCAGTTCCGTGCCCTACTAGTGCGACCCTTGAACGCGAGATTATGGAGTCCCTAGTCAGTTCTTTGCCAAAGTATCTGATGGTCAAATGGAAACCCCAAAACCTCAAGACCGTAGCTCAACCCATTTGGCCAAGGGATCAATTTTAGTGCCAAATGTCAGGTTCCGTGCCCGCTATCGCGTTATCTTTATGATACTTATGGTACTCATGACTGAAAATTTGGTCATTCGTGCGCGAGTTAATTTATGTTTTATATGTTCCAAAAAGTCGGAAAATCTATCTGAGAACCCTCGGAAGTGAGATTTGGGGTTGGCACATTTTCGACTCTCAAATACGAAAGTTCCCACAGAACTACTCATAAACGGGATAAAACGAATTCGAATGTCTCCAGCTCATTGTAAACCGGAAAAAAATAAAACTGTCATAATCTCGTTTAGTTATATAATAACGAAATCATATATGTCAATTTTATTTAATTTGTTCTCTTATGGGACGAGACTACTCTCTCAAAATGCTCACATTGATCCTTAAACGTAGCACGAAACGAAACGAAACTCTTTTAGTTTTGTTACACTTTCGTTATTCTCTACCGAAACGAAATTGACGCGAGTTCCGTTTCGTTACAGATGAAACGAAACGAAATGAAAGTTTCATGATATCGTTTCGTTATCTAATAACGTTATGGGAAGCCGTTTATGTTTCGTTTCTTCTGTAACGAAACGGAATGAACCGCAACGAAATTCTCACATAGTTCCGGAAACCAAGCCTGAAACGAAACGGAACTCTTTGAATTTTCTGATATTTTCCATATTCTCTACCGAAACGAAATTGAGGCGAGTTTCGTTTCGTTACGGAAGAAACGAAACGAAACGAATCCAAATCCTTCGAACTCATTGAGGACAGAAACGAAACGAAAGTTTCATAATATCGTTTCGTTATCTAATAACGTTATTGGATCCCCATTATGTTTCGTTTCTTCTGTAACGAAACGAATCGAACCGAAACGAAATTCTCATATTAATTCTTAAACGTAGCATGAAACGAAACGGGACTCTTTGAATTTCGTTACACTTTCGTTACTCTCTACCGAAACGAAATTGAGGCGAGTTTCGTTTCGTTACGGAGGAAACGAAACGAAACCAAACCAAACCCCTAAGACTCACAGAAAACCGAAACGAAACGAAAGTTTCATAATATCGTTCCGTTATCTAATAACGTTATTAGTTGTCATATTCGTTTCGTTTCTCTCGTGTGAAACGTAACAAAAGCGGGACTTAGAATCGTTTCGTTCCCAGAAACGAAACGAAACATAATGAAATTTCATCGTTTCGTTTCGTTTCTCGGAACGCCCTGAATCCTGGGTACAAATTTATCAGAGTTGTTGGCAGATTATCGATTATTAATCATAATCAAAACATCATTTTTGAATCTTATGGTGCAAAGAAATCATCATTCGGCTTCTCTTGGAGATAAGGGAACAATATCTGGAAGGAGGCTAGAAGGGTCACGGGACACGCTCTTGAATTGCTTCGCCTATCCTTCTTGAATCGTTACGAACAATATTCCACAGCTCTTATGCCCTAATATGAGATGTTATTTTTATGAAAAGCATTACGAAGATTGCATCAATGACACTCATGTGTGACCAATATGGGAGACCTTCTATGCGAAGGAATTCATAACAATCTTGGGAACAACTAAAATACAGCTAACAAGACAATGATCTCTGTAAGTGTCAGTATCGACTCGATTTCAAAAGTTTTACACTGGGATTTCTGAAAATACGGCCACGTACACCAGAGCGTGAATAGGAGAACTCGAGTGCTCGCGCTTGTCGTGCAAGGTCCAGAAATGAGAAGACAGTGATACAATGTGTATCTGGCTTGAATCTTGCCTGTGCGTGTTGTATGTGCATATTGTGCATACATCCAGATTCGATTGGGATCACGCAAAAAATTTTTCACCGCTAAATGTGGGTTCACCAGTATTGAGAGTAATATCCTCCCAGAGCCCTCGGCACATATTTTCTACTCACTTAGGATATCCTTGTAACGAGCAAGATTGGTTCCAGATGCCCGCCATGAATAAAATTTCATTTTCCAGCATACCAAATGTGAAGTGTTCTATGGACTTTCTCATTTCCACGCGAAACAGACATACGAAAAACGGCCATGTTTCAGATTGTTTTCCTGGCCTTTTCATTTGATTCCACGGTATAAAACATGGACTTTTTACCACCCATGGGACCTCATACAAATTTTCTAGGTATGTGGGGTACATATTAGTTTATCCTTTTCAATCATCTTCAACAACAAAACTTGGGTCTTTATTTCAATAAAATTCATATTTCTCAAATCCGTTCAGAGATACAGAGATGCGATTCGCAGCATTCGTAAGTTCATAAAAAAACCTATCAAGATCGATCCTGTAAAACTGATTCTGAGGTTATGGGCAGCTTCAATTGGCAAGAAAATAAAAAATACAAAAACACTAAGTGATCGGACTGTTCTCATAACTTGAAACATTCCACTATACTGTCCGTCCAATAATTGATTTTGGTGGCGCGGCATTGATACACAATTCATACGGGGGATGCTGAATTCCACAGCATAGAAAAGTGGCTCACTGTGGGGTACGAAAGCATGCGAGGGAGCTGGGCACCAAAATTTAGCTGAGAACTTGGAAAGACGCTATCCCAAATAATCCCGGCTATCACCAATGCAGTTCAGGTTCCGGAAGGGACGAAGCACTGTGCACGCGATCGAGGAGGTCCAAGAACGGGTTCAAGCGTCGGTAGGGAATCCATACCAAAGGAGAGGAGGATTCTGTGCCATAATTGCGTTGGACATGAAGAACGCGTTCAACTGCGCGAGCTGGGTGCGAGTCTATCAATCCCAAGCAGTTAAAGAGCCGCCTCTACTAGCCTTCACGAGTGACTATCTGCGGAACAGGACCCCCATGTACGACACCGATGAGGGACAAGAGATCCGGGAACTGTCCGGCGGAATTGGACAGGGATCGGTTTCCGGGCCATTCAACTGGAACACCCAGTACGACAGTTCACTGTCTATCGAATTGCCAGAAGGAGTGATGATCGTGGCTTTTGCGGACGACGCGGGACTCATAGTCTGGGTCGACAACGAGGAACTCTTGAGCAGACGCGCAAACGAGGCGCTGGCCCGAATCTACGAGTGGATGATCAGCAGGCTCCTGGATCTTGCTGTCAAGAAGTGCGAAGCAATCATGGTCACAAGACGCAGGAAGTTTGACTTCCCCCACTTTTACATCAAGGGGCAAGAGATCCCACGCAAGACAGAGCTGAAATACCTCGGCGTATGGCTTGACGACAAGTGGTCGTTCAAGAAGCACATCCAGGAGGCCGCCCAGAAAGCGAGCAGGGTCGATGCGGCGCTTCAGCGGCTGATGCCGAACATCGGAGGACCGAAACAGAAGAGGCGCAAGCTGCTCAACGCCGTGAGCGCTTCCATCATGCTCTACGGTGCACCCGTGTGAGGGAAGAGAGTAGAGAAGGGCGTCATCGAGAAGAGGATGAGGCCTGTCCACCGGAGAGTGGCTCTGAGGAGCATTCGTGCCTACCGCACCGTGTCAGGAGATGCAGCTTGCGTGTTGGCGGGGATGCCACCCATCCACTTGCACGTCACGGAGCGAGTGAGGATCTGGGATTGGCAAAAAGTGATCGGAGCCGAACGAGTGCTCACCCCAACGATGAAGGAGATCATCCGCGACAACGAGAAGGAAACCACTCTTGAGCAGTGGCAAACTGAGTGGGATTCGCCATTTGCAGATGGCAGATGGACGCATCGGCTGATCCGCGACGTAGCCAAGTGAGCGGAACGCACCCACGGAGAGATAGATTACTGGACGACGCAAGCACCAGGCCCCTGCAACTCAAATGGGAGAGCGTGTCCACGCCGTTTGTCGTAGATTAAGTTCATGTCGTACTCACTCGGCCGTGGCGGCGCTACTAAAGCACGAAATTGACTCAGAGCGCTTCCCAGAGAGTCATAGATGTGAACGTCGGGGGTTCGAGTCCCATCAACGACACATATTTTTTATTTCTTTACTAGTAGTCTATATAATGTTGCAATCATTCATTCAGAGTGAGAGATTTATTTAAACTTTTTTAAGGGAATTTGTTTAAGATTCATTGGGATTGTGAAACCGAAATTCATTGATAATTTGGTTGAATAAAAGAATCGTTGATAGCGATATCATTTCCACTTCATTCAAACTATTTCGTAGAGTCTCTCTTAAATTATTCCGATACTGAATCAAGAATGATCGATATTTTTGAAATATTTTTTCCAAACGAGATGGATGTTGAAACAATTCATCAATTTTTGATAAGCCTTTCTCGACAACTTATTGAACGATTGGTTTACTGATATCCATTCGAAAATGCTTGAGCCTGCTTCGTCAGAATGTTTTGCTGATGTTGATTACGTTCACACAATTCATTATTCTTTGTTTAGATTTTGTTGTAAAAACTCGTTGAGGATCCATGAAAAATATGAATCCAATATTGGTGATTTCTGTTTTCCAAATTTTTTTTCAAATGTTGCTAGTGTTGAAATAATGAATAAATCTTTATCAACTGTTCTTTGTTGCACTTTAAATTAAACAAAGATGATTGGCGATTCTATAACAATGATTTCAGTGAATAACAGTACAATCCGTTTGCTGGATTGTTTAAAATACAAAAATATAAAAATATTCAAAATGCACATAGTGGAGTGGAAGAAAAAATGATGCGTCGGCTCAATGAGATTACATGCATGATTTCCAAGTGACGGTCCGAGTGTGTTTTTTTAACAACTTCAAATCAAATTCCGTTAGTTATTACTATCACGGAAGTTGTTGCAAAATTTCAACCGAAAATTATAAAAATTGTTCAAATTACACGTGGTGGAGTGAAAAAAAGTCGACGCGTCGGCTCGATGGAATTACATGCATGATTTCAAAGTGACGGTCCGAGTGTGTATTTTGAAAACTTTAAATTGATTTCCATTAGTTATTACTATCAAGAGTGTTGTCACAAAATTTCAACCGAAAACTATGAAAATTGTTCAAAATTACACGTGTTGGAGTGAAAAAAAGTCGACGCGTCGGCTTGATGAAATTACATGCAAGATTTCAAAGTGACGGTCCGTGTGTGTTTTTTTTTTAATAACTGTTTGTTCCTTGATGAAGTCACGTTCCACGTATACACAAGGCAGACCATCGACGACCATCTCTTTCACATCAGAGTGGATCTGATTCCGGCGGGCAATGATCTCGTCGGTCAGGGCTTCTTCCTTTTCTAGGCATATGTTGCATTCCTTGAACAGTTTCGAGGATCTTGCTCCCTTCAACATATTAGCCATTGACATGAACACAACAGTCTTGTGAGAGAATCCATGCTCTTGACGAATGAATCTGAAGCCCAGGCTTCTCGGCACATCAGGTTGGACAATTGATTTTGCCCATGTCAATAATCGTTTGCCGGGGTCGCTGGAGCAGTTGCCGCCGAGGATAGACTTCTTTGAAGTCATGCTCGTGATGAGGAGAGTCTTGAAGATTCCGTCGATCTGGTCCGCAGGAGGGTTGTCGTTATCACCTACATGAGCCCTATACTCTGCATTCGAACATTCCACGACATCTTGATTGTTATTCCTTTGATTCATCTGCTTCAGTCCAAGTCTTTGGAACTTCTTCCACAGGAGACGGAAATCATCAATCGTTTTGATACCGTTCTTGAGTGTTGGTTCTGTAAGAAGGATCCATATACCGTCAATAACTCCATATTCAATGCAAACCTAGAGACGAAGCATAATGATTCCGGAATATTGAAAAAGTTAGAGAACTAACCATGCACGACCTCGCAAATTCCATTCTTGTTTGGTTTTTTTCACATATCGCATGCGGCTCAACCTTTTTTTGCTTCTCCCCAGAATTCATGGTGGAAAGAATTCTCAGTGACTGGAACTCGGTATTCTTTTGCTACATCGTTGGGGCCTGGTCCATTAAGGCTGTCTATGAACTTGTCCATGAACAGCATGTGTTCCCCAACAATTAATGAATTTGCTGGCATTTCCTTCTTTCCAAAACTCGTTTGCACTGGACCTGGAACAAAACATTTAGTAAATACGTCAATCGAATATGATTTATTCAAGTGATTCAAACGCCGTATGCTTCACGACAATCACCTTTGATTTCTGCTCACTTCAATATTCCTCTTGCCGCAGTTTCACTGTAAGTTTCAGTGCATATTTTCACCTGCATCTTCTTCAGTTTCTCTTTGAGTACATGCGCGGGTGTCCATTTCGGGATGAGCATCATGTCCATCCAAAGTTTCTGTGCATCATTCATGGTAGGGTAACATTTAGAAAATCTCTCAGCGAGTGGATCATTTTTTGATTCTAGTAATTTCTCCAGCCTGAAAACAGGAATGAGCAATGAATAATGGAGCAAAACAAGAGCAACTAACGTAAACATTTGATTATTACTTTATCTTTCGTCTCTTCAAATTCCTTATCTGTCTAGCCTGCATATCTAAAGTTTCATCGGCTTTCTCGTTGGAAAAACCGCGTCTGAATAACTTGATGGGAGCTCTTGGAGTAGAAACAGGAGTAGAATTTTCGACTTCCGAATCATCGAAAGTTTGATCTTGATCTAAGGCCTGCAAAGAATCCTGAGTTCTAGGTCTCTTTGCCATCTCGAAAGAAAGCCCACTTTCTTCTTGTCTCAATCTTTTTCTGCTATTTTTTGGTGTTATAAGAGGCTGCATATCTGGGTCTGATTGTATTCCTATTTCATAAAAATATGTCGATTGAATGTCCGTTGTACAGTAAACTGTCAATGATGACTTTATTTGGCAAGTGCAATATATACCTGATTGGAGAGATGGGAGCGTGTGGATGTCAGATGCCCAAACGAAAAAGTTACAATTTCCTTCTCCTGAAACATCCCGGCATCTGTAGAATTTTTGGCCCAAATGACTTTCTGGAATATGTCCCTCAGCTGGCTCACCACATCGGCACTTGACAGTATCATCGGGAGTTGATTTTTCCAAATCAATTTCAGTCTGAGAGTTACCTGTTAGGAGAATTTATTTTGAAAAAGTTCTTTCTAATCCATTACCCCCGGGAAGACGACTACCGGTGAAGAATTATCATATTATACCTGTCTGGGATGATCCGGGGACCCACATAAAAAAGCCGCAATCACCATCGACAACCATGTTTTGACATTTGTAGAACTTTCTCCCTCCATGCTTGTGAGAGGGCAATTCCTTAACAGGTTCTCCGCATAAACATTTAACATCATCAATGATGATTGGAACGGGACAATCAACGGGAGGCTGTGCAGATATTCCCGGATCAAGCACACTCGGAGCCTCTACCTGCTGTGTAACTGAAAAACGACAAGATAATTTTACATATGAAGTGGGATTTAAAAAAATTTGGAGAGTTGCTGATGAATTAATGAGTACTCCACCATCTTTGAACCATTGTCATTTAAACAATTTTTATAATTTTCGGTTGAAATTTTGTAACAACATTCTTGATAGTAATAATTAACGGAAATCAATTTGAAGTTATTAAAAAGAAAAAAAAACACACTCGGACCGTGACTTGAAAATCATGCATGTAATTTCATCGAGCCGACGCATCGATTTTTTTTTCACTCCACCACGTGTAATTTGAACAATTTGTATGATTTTCGGTTGAAATTTCGCGACAACTTCCCTGATAGTAATAACTAACGGAAATCAATTTGAAGGTATTAAAAAAAAACACACACACGGACCGTCACTTTGAAATCTTGCATGTAATTTCATCGAGCCGACGCGTCGACTTTTTTTTCACTCCACCACGTGTAATTTAAACAATTTTCATAGTTTTCGGTTGAAATTTTGTAACAACATTCTTGATAGTAATAACTAACGGGAATCAATTAAAAATTATTGAAAAAAAAACACACTCGGACCGTGACTTGAAAATCATGCATGTAATTTCATCGAGCCGACGCGTCGACTTTTTTTTCACTCCACCACGTGTAATTTAAACAATTTTTATAATTTTCGGTTGAAATTTTGTAACAACATTCTTGCTAGTAATAACTAACGGAAATCAATTTGAAGTTATTAAAAAAAAAAAAAAAAAACACACTCGAACCGTGACTTGAAAATCATGCATGTAATTTCATCGAGCCGACGCATCGATTTTTTTTCACTCCACCACGTGTAATTTAAACAATTTTTATGATTTTCGGTTGAAATTTCGCAACAACTTTTCTGATAGTAATAACTAACGAAAATCAATTGAAAGTTATTAAAAAAGAAACACACGGACCGTCACTTTGAAACCTTGCATGTAATTTCAGCGAGCCGACGCGTCGACTTTTTTTCCACCCCACCACGTGTAATTTAAACAATTTTCATAGTTTTCGGTTGAAATTTTGTAACAACATTCTTGATAGTAATAACTAACGGAAATAAATTAGAAATTATTGAAAAAAAACACACTCGGGCCGTGACCTGAAAATCATGCATCTAATTTCATCGAGCCTACGCGTCAACTTTTTTTCACTCCACCACGTGCATCCTAAATATTTTTAATCTTTTTAGGTTGAAATCTTGCAACAACATAGCATGCAACATCAAACGTCAGATTCCAACTTTTGTAACGGGATGAACGAGATGAACTCGAAGTTCATATCAATAAAAAAGAAGTCATGATACAAATTACTTACCTTCAGGAACCACGTTCTCTGGTCTGAGACGCAACGTTGGATGTACCCCTTTCTTCAGAATATTTTTGCCGTTCCCTGAGACATTTATATCACTCTCAATAAAATGTAGATAGCTAAATGTAGATTCTGGACTCACTTTTTTTAATGGACTCATAATCTGACCCATCCAACGAATCGTTTCCAATCAGCTCTAACCATATTTTTCCAATGGTAGGATTTCTAGGAAACTCGAATCGTTTTACAGACCGATTGGAAGAACAACCGGGCACTACACAGTTTTTTTTATCGCTCGACATCGTGAAAATTTAGCTCAGCAGAATATCATCCCAGAGACGATTACTCTTCGGATGACATTCTGCGACTAAATTTAAAGCAGTTGTTCTGAGTCGCATCGGGTCTGAGCTCAGAGCATATTGCACCTGTTTCATTTTGCCGAAAATTTGCTCAGGGATTCGTCATCCCCTGAGCAAGGTGCAAAGCATGATATAAGCAATATATCTTACAGGCAGGAAAACTTTCGAGAATCATGAATCTGTATCGGCTCTGAGCTCAGAGCATATGACACCTGCCTCATTTCGCAGAAAATTTGCGTTCGGCTTTACCATGCCTTGTGCAAGGTCCAAAGCAAGACGTAAGCAACAATTTTTCTTACCTGTAAGATCTATATCTTACAGAGAGGAAAAATTGTTTAAAATTGATGGTATCATAATTGTAAACGATACTCCAATATACAAATTCAGAAGAAAAGTTCCAATCGAGTATTGGTCTCTTTATCATCTCTTCAATTTATCCAAATATAAAACCTTAAATGATTGATAATTTTTCTCAATATTTTTCACAAATGTTGTGAATGTTGAAATCATTCATGAATAGTTGTATAGACTTTTCTTCCAAAACTTTTTTGAATAATTGATGATAAACATTTTATTATCAATCATTTAATTAAATTATCATTATTAAATTATTATTATCCATCATTCAATGAATATAATTTAATACATTGAATAAATTATTCAATTAATTCAATATTATTCATCAATTATTAAATGAAATAAAATAAAATTATCAATAATCAAATTATTAATTGTTCAGATTTTATTATCAATAATTCAACAAAGATATATGATAATAATTGTTCGTATTTGTCAGAAATTTTTTCATTTGTTGTTCATCAAGACAAATATTGATAGATGGAATCATCTATCAATATTTGTCTTGATAAGAATTCATTCACGATTTGAACATTAGCAACATTTGAAAAAGAATTTTCAAAAACAGGAACAATCAATTTCGCATTAATACTTTTCATGAATTCTCAACGAATTTCTCTTGAAAAAGTCTAAACAAGATCAATGAATTATGTAAACCTAATCAACATACGAAAAATTTTTACAAACAAACTAGGCTCAATTATATTTGGACTAATTTCTCTTCGATCAACTGTTCAAGAACTTGTGGAGAAAGACTAATCGAAGATTGATTAAGTGTTTCAACATTCGCGTCATTTGGCGAAAATATTTACAAAAATATTAATAATTCTTGTTTGATATCTGGATAATTCAAAGAAGATTCCACGGAATTGTTTAAGTAGAAAGCAAATGATATCACTATCGACCATACTTGTACTCAGCGAAATTATTAATTACTTTTGGTTTCATAATCCCAATTATTCCTAAACAAATTTTCTCAAAGAAGTTTTAATAAAGATTTCATTATGGATGAATGATTTCAGCATTATTTCAAATATTAGTAAAAAAAAATTATGTCATTGGTGGGATTTGAACCCACGCTCTCCTGAGTTTTGAGATGGCTGGCGCAAACGCCAGCGATACCCACACCGATGATGCTGAGCGCCAGCGAGTGGGAGAGACATGGGCGTGGAGTAGGGGTAAAGCCGCTGGGATATGATTTTAGCATTGAGTTGCGGGGGCCTGGCAAGCACTGAGTGACCACGGTCACTCCGGTGCCTATCTGACCCGGTTCAAGAAGAGGACATCCCCAGCATGTCAGTCATGCGGGGACAACTGGGATGACGCTAAACACGCCCTGTTCACGTGCAACGACACCCGAAGAGAGCGCGCCGAGTTGGATGAATCGCGTGGTGCTCAACTAACACCTGAAAATCTCGCCCCGTACTTGCTCCGCAACCAGGAGACATGGGATAGAGTCACCGGATACATTAAGCTGGTAATGACCCGCAAGGAGGAGAAAGAGAGGGAAGTGAGGCGCCTCGGAGCAGGCGAATTACAGTGAGTCTGCGAATTCAAACAAAAGAGGTCCAAATGGTTCCAGGAGGAACATGATGCACTGGAGAGGGAAGAAAGAAGAGAGAAGAAAGAAGAATGAAGAGATGGAAGAAGATCAATGAAGGAGGAACAACAACTTCGAGTCGTGAGAAGAGAGACGCTCGATCCTGAGCGCGAGACGCCACCGGCCCTGAAGTAATGCTCACGCGGTGCCCGGGCCGAATTGGTAAGTTGGTGGATCTCTTCCTTGTCCAATGGCCGGCGCCAACGGAGAAAGAAGAGAGGGTTTACCCAGTTCGGATGGCCGTATCAATGCGGATTCCACCCTAGGACTGTTGGGGGAAGCTGGCCAGCCGTGTTTGGCTGACCGGTGCCTGTCCTTCGTACGTCGCAGCGTATTCGCCCTAAAACCGCCTTAAAAGAAGAAAAAAAAAAGACAGAGAGAGAGAGAGCGAGGGAGAGAAACACCAAAACTAGCACCAAAACGAGCATCGAGGTTTCACGTTACTTCTAGTCCATCTCGCTTTTTGTTGATTTATAGCGTCGCGATCTCAACACTCGAATTACAAATCTATCCTTCAGAGTCTGTCGTGATTTGTGAACTTGCCTCTTGGTCTGCTGTCGGTCTGCCGCGTTTATGTGTCCACGTCATGTGTTAGAGCTTGCATTTCGATCGCATCACACCTAATCACTTTCGTGATGGTTTTCTGTTTCAGGATTCTGGATATTCAGTGGGAGACTTATCGCAATCGGTGGCCTTCGTGCTCCCTGGGCATTCAGGTCAATTAAGCAATCTCCCCGGAGGGCCAGAGCTCGGAAGAGGGGTCTGCCTCCCCCAATGAGTCAAGAAAAGGTTCGAGGTTCTCGAAACACTGAAGCTTAGGATGTATTTCACACTTGATTCTCTTGATTAAACTAATGTAATTATTTTTCAAAACTTCCAAGTTATTTACGAATTCTGAATTTCCTTTCATAAGTCTGAAAAATCAGTTATAGTTAGAATTTCAAAGTTAATTCGTTTTGATATGACGTAGAACTGAGAAGATCCAACTAAGTTGAATTTAAATCATCTCTGTAGAAACTTGTAATTTAAGGTATCATTTTTGTTATAAGGTGTACTTCTCATTTATTGGTTTCACGACAGGGTATATAGCAAAGCGATAAAGCACATAAGTTAGACTTGAATAATTGCATTCATAAAATAAATTCATTCCTCAGCAATTTCTTTTTAACACACACATATCTAAACACATTGTTAAATATTCATGGTCTTAAACTATGGCTTACTCTTTGTCGCGCAGCGATAAAACAAAGCGAATGATTTCAATAAAACTCTAAATTGAACTGCGATCACTTGATCAACTCTGGAATTAAACAAGAAAGATTTCAATCAAACAAGAACAACCAGGTAGTACGTGGCATCCGCATTGAAGCAGTGGTCCGGTGTACTAGTGGGCCTTTGGCATTGGCATCCGCATTATAGCAGTGTTCGATTGCCAAAATGACAGTTTACCTGCAATGTTAATTGCCTTAATAACTGGGCTCACCCTGGAGACTGAGTGCCGATTGCTGCACAAAAAGCCGGTAATCATTGATACAGATGTTTAATTTACCTGAATGTATTCTGGGTAGCCATCTATCGGTGACATATCAATTGCCTGACATACACGATGTGAGTTTGGCGGGGGATTCAGATTGGTAATTTGATCTTTTGCTAATAATTAGAATCTCCATAATCAAATGTTGATGACATTAATATTGTGACTTCTTTTTTCAGGCTGCAACATATCTGAGTCGTATACAAGATATTCCAATAATATTCCCAAAGAAAATCTCCATAAGAAAGTCCCATAGATTTGAACCTGACCTGGCAACCTTGAGCATGCGCAGTATGATCAATCAGTTTGGCCAATCAAGAGATGGCAATGTATAGCAGACGACATCAAGATATCCAGTGCATCAATCATATGGTTGTGGTTATGACAAATGTTTGTTTACTTCTAACATTCAGCTGGGTATTGTGAGTATTGCAGAATAATGATAAATAAACAGCAGCAGTGGGTAAGTAAACCTGAAACATATTTCTGAAAGCATGTGTAAGCATATCATGGGTGTTAGTACTCATGGTATGATGTAATGTAGAATATTAGTGATTTGGTGATGCATGTTGAGGGGTGATTTTTGTAAATTATGAATAAACCATTGTTATTGAATGATGCGGGTGTTATATGGGTTGGATACTGATAGTTTATGGAGTGCTGATGTCAGACAACTAATTTTCTCAGTGTTTTCACAGGGAAACTTGATGCGTCACATGAAATAGCGCCTCTTAAGATTTCTCTTTTGCATGTAGGACTTCGTATCATCGATAAACAAAAGTACAAGCCTCCCCGAGGTACATCACCTCCTCCTCAGGATCAGCAGAATTATGGATTAGTTGATCTTCTCATCAAAGATTTCGATCCTCGAATTCACACCCTCAGTGAAGAATCCCTGATCCATGCGACCACCGCCGAATCCGGCACCTATCTCTATTGCTACAACGTTGATTTCGACGACCTGGCCCCTGATTTTGTCGGTTACTTGTATCAAGACCAAGTCATTCGAGCTAGTAATATTGACCCCTCGAAAAATCGATTGATTGGCGAGTTCCCTGGCATCAATAAGCTATTTTTATACATCGTCGGCACACTCGTATTTGGAGAGATGCACGTGGAAGACTCCAACCTGGGATCGTTCAATCTTGTTACCATGAATTTGAATAATTATTCACCAGAATGGCCATCTAAATTGTGGATAATTGTTGTGGATGGACAAAAATTGATCGATGTCATTCGTCGGCAGTACAGACCTTCAAAAGAATCGGCAAGTGTATGTCAGTATATACTCCATCACAAGAATTTATCCATTCCATTTGATTTTCTCAAAAAACATAAAATAGAGTACTCTACCATACTGCAATACCCGGGCGATTGCGTCTATATCGCACCTGGCATTCCATCAGGTTATTAATCTTACACCCAATATGCCTGAGGCGATAAATTCCGCCGACAAATTCTGGAATAAGTTGATTGAGCATCTCAATACCTGTAATTGCCCAGACAACAAATATGTGATACTTGCTCCCAACTCAGACGCAGATGTTGAATTCTCCATCCATCAGATGAAGTCTCATGTTTGCCCAGAGCATAATCGCGAATTCGTATCGTGAAATGAGCAATCATTTGAGGATCATTTACAAGAAGACCATCCAGCTGTACCTGATCCAAGCAATGATCCTGTTTGGTGTTCTACTTGTCGTCATCCTGTATCGCAAGCGAATATCTCCCAGCACAGGGACAGCCTTGCCCACATACGTGATTATATCTCATTGCTCATCATTTCCATTCGAATTCACTTATAACTCCAATATTTCTTTAGGCATATTAGGATTGTTGCCTCATTCTTATCAAGATCAACCTGATCGTGGCCTGATCAAATGCAAATACTGTTCAAAGTACATTATGGGGGTTGAATACGGCGACCCCAAATCGAAGTGCAGATGCAAGCCCTTGCACTGCAATGGTAAGAAATGAGTAAAAACGACCAATCAGATCATGACCCCAGAAAAGAGCACCTAGTTCTTCCAGTTCCTCATTTATTACTAAATATGTCCAAATTCTCACTAAAAATTATCTAACGCATGATCAAAAACTCTGAATACATAACGATCTCAGTTTTTATTCGTAACATAGCGTGGGTTGCCCAAGAAAACCATGTGATGGAATACTTCTTTTCATGGCACTTCACGCTTTCACGGCGCCTAAAGTGTAAGATAATTATGCTCTCAGTTGTTGTTCATGTAGTTGATGGTTTCAAGTGAGAATTTGGCAAAACTAGAGTAACTATTCCCACACTTTAAGTTTTCTGAGATCTTGATATAGTTGGTCGTTTTCGCCTCATTCATTTTCTACCTTTCACTGAATTCCATCATGTATACGGTCACGCGTGCTACAACGAACAACTCTTCATCGGTGCATGAGATGAAACTCCCTGAAAGAGTTTGGCTTGAATTTTTTAAATGGTTTTATTATGATTCTTGATATCATCAAATTCGATAAAGCTCGACAGAATCTCAAACGGGTTTCTCAACAGGCATTTTCTAATGTGTACTTCCATAAGAGCACATGCATCAGGAAGAAAATTTCAACATCTTTTCTCTTTACAGAATGGACGGCAACCCTACATTTACTCATCGGCTACGTATCTGTAGACTCCCAAAATATATTTGAGAATTTGTTGAGCTGGCTTGATACCATCGTTGTATATCCGCTCGAGCCACCTTATGAGAATCATTATATTATGCGTGATCTCATCAAGCGTGGTTAACTTCATCAGTATTACACTGATACGGACGAGAATGTTTCATTATCACCGTTTGGAAAAAGAACGGAAGAAGTTTCGGAACCATTGCTCCTTGACACGGAATATTGTAGATGACACCCTATTGAACAGATTGACCCGGTGACAACATAGATTTCTTACTTCGATGTTGCTCTTATCTAGTGCTTAGGGCCTCGACAGGAAGTGCGCGATGCTCTTTTCTCCATTTTTCCCCCGTGCTCAAGCATAGGGGCTGTAGTTGCAATGGCCGCCACGGGCGTGAAATGGCGCTACTTTCATGCGGAAAAAACGGGGGAAAAAGTGAGCGCCTATGCTCATACACGGGGAAAAAATAGAGAAAAGAGCATCGGGCACTTTCTGTCGAGGCCCTTAACACTGCAAAATTTGCGTTGTTCCCTCGGTCTTTCAATTTTGGAATTTTTCATTACTCGGACAATCAAGTTCAACGAAAGATGACATGAAATTGATAAAATTATCCAAGGAAAATAGTTTGAATCAAAGTGAACAAGTTTACCAAATCGTTTGAACAAATTTGATTTGAACTAATCATGACTATTTTCCAGCCTGGCAACATGGATTTCCATAATCCGGAGGGTCTTTTGAAGGAGATCCTGTAGAAAAAACCTCGGTGGAATAATTTTTCGAACGATGACGCCCACTCGGTCTGGACTATTTGGATACCCTGCTTACGCATAATTTTGATCTCGTTATTATTTGACAGCAAATACCATCATAGCAATATAGCAAAAGCAGATGTCTCTTGGTTCTCATCCCGGTAATCGTAGAACCAGTTAATGTGTGTAAGTAGTATGTGGTATCTCTCTCTGACGAATCTGTTACATTCCACCCGTTTAGACGCAACTCCAATGTTCATCACACGTTGACATCCGGCTCTAAGAGGTTGAAATTCTGGTATCGAGCAAAACTCAGCGCCATCTGGTGGTGTGAGGCCGAAACATGTGCGTCACCAGTTGCGTTGCGACGCGCAGCGAAGATGGTCAAAAGGAGACGTTGATAACGGCATAGAGCTATAGCTATATCGCATTTCTGCAAATATTCTTCATCAATCAGCAATTTGAGTCAATGAATCCGCATGATTTTGGAGATATGCACCCTTGCGTATGCCTAGGACATGTATGCGGAATTTGGTGAAGATTGGTTCGGTGGTTTTCCCAAACGAACGCGCGGAAAAGATGGTTTGAGTCGCGGTAGAAAGGGGGTTCACCCCAAATATCATCATGGGAATCTGACAGAACTTATTTACATATCATCCCGTAACTTTCTCTGGACAACAATTTTTGATAATTCAGACTCTTTGTAGTTCCAAAGTTTCTTTGTGTACTTAAAATACGAGAAATATCTTGCCTGATACAAAACATTAGGATTGGGACTAAGTACATCATTCTTTACTTATTGGAATTCCACATTATGACGCTTAGAGGAAATTTTTCACATTTCTCATCAGAAATGATGATTAATGCAAAAGCTTTCAGGATCGTTGATATCCGTACAGCTATCATACCAGAATACTTAGAATCACTCACAATATCAAAATGATAGCGGGATTCTAATAAATCAGCCTATGGAATCGATTTATGTAGAAGAATCAATGTGCTCCTTTTTTCTCAAATCTCCTCCATAACTCCTGTAATTGACGAATTGATGAGTGGCAATGGATTCCTGGGATCAATTTTCCCACCATTCAAATTTTATTATCTGTAGCTGTGATCCTCACCACCGAGTGACACAAGCTGGGAAACTTTACCGTTCAAAATCGATCGAGCATCACTTCAACCGCCAACCGCTGCCAGCAGCTAACCACTCTACCTTGACAAAGTGTATTTCTCACCGATATATCTACACTCAAAGTCGTTATCTCGTAACATTTTGACACTGCGGGCAATATATGATGGACGTGAAGAGCCATGAGGTAACCGTTTTGTCATGATATACTGGAATTTTCTGATCACTTGCACGCACCGTACAGAATAATGGTCCAGCTACTCGTTCTGAAGCGTCGCGTGTCTCACATAAAACGAATATCACTTCAACATAATATGATGACGAGACAGTTGCTGTTGGAAATATAATGCAATGCGAAAGTTTGAGACACCGTAGGGATTCCTGCAATAGGAACCACTAATGTACAAGGAAAAAATTCTATCGATCTCTTTCAAAAAATGATCTGAAGCTTCCGTAATCCATTGAAAAGTAGAATTGGGAATCGCCATTTGACGAATGAGCATGATTGAAAGACAATTTTTTTCTCACTGTACAGTTTGGCAACCGTTAATTCCATTATTCATATTTGGAGTGAGCCGAAGAAGAAATTATTCAGAATAGGCGTTGTAGGAATTGGAGGAAAGTGGATGGAAGAATATTTTTGAATAAGAGCAAAGATGGTGGAAAAATAAAACCTGTGCAAATGATCTATCCTGCCAAGAATATATTTGATATTCCAGTTTTTTGTACCGGAATTTGAAAAACAACAGCATCTTTATCAATTGACCTTATCGCAATTAACAACTGCAATCGAGGAAATGAGTCGTATCTTACAGAATTCCTCTTTTTCTCGAATTCCTAAGAGGTTTTAGTACGAGTAATCGTGTCACTTCTGGGAAGACTACAGAATAATAAAATTCGTGATGAAAGCGCTTTTTTGATGAAGAAGAGTAGAAATGACGATAGGCGTTGATAATTCGATTTATAAGCTACCTCCTTGATACAAAATCTTTGAATGACCTATTTCCATGGGATATAACACTCGCGATATCGTACTTCTTACAGGAATAAAAGACGCAAAAACAATGAAATTCCTAATCTGTTCAAATAAAATCTTCAAGTAGAGACTCTCTGGGAACATCTAAGGCCTTTTACAAGATGTCGTCGTTGTGTATGTATATTCCTACAATTCATAATAATAGAAGTTTAATAAAATGAACTCCTTGGGAACGGCAATCAAATGAATATTCAGTGCAATGCATTGGACACCGCTGCCATCGAAATCGGTGCTGATCTCAAACATGACTATTATAAGCTATTTTGGACACATCTGTGCCAACACATTCGCTTCGGCACGTGCTCCGGTAGTTTGGAAATGGTATTCTAAATGGGTGCTTGAATATTATCGACGATTCAATCGTGTTCGCTGCTCTTGAGGGTAACTTCCCATCTCCCATACGGAAAATCCACATTATCATTGCCTGGAATAGTTTCACATTCTCCTCGAACTCTCTGTCCCCTGAAGTATCATGTATTGATTTGGTATTGAATCCCAGAACACAAATTACAAAGAATTTTTGCAAGTAAAATTCTGTAAAGAGATGAGTCTTACTCAACATTTCTTTGGAGGATAATTTGCCGAAATATACCGAGATAAACAGGCTATAAAATACCATTCAGATCCGGTGGGTCTATGTTCGAATCTAAACGAATTCAAGTTCAGAGGTAGCTTATACTTCGAGTTTCTCTTGAAGGAAGCAGATAAATTTGATTTCATGAGCGTTTTCGATTGATCGTACGTCACAATCCAAAAATCTTAGGAACAGTCATGGCCGCAATCAATACCGTACAAATTCACCACATCAAAAGACTCGACTAAAAATACATCCCTTTCCATCTGTGAAAATATTTTTCAGATATTCGTTCATGGGCAAAACGACGAATTATCACCACCCATACGCTTGCTGAAAGTGAAATGAAAAGGGTCGATCGTCGCATGAATAGGCTGCAGCTTGGTTTCGCGTCACATGCGTACATTGCCATTCGTCATAAAAACGGCACTCAAATGCTCGCTTTTTCCGTGTGTATTGGGCAAAATTCCAGGAAACATTGCTTCACTATTGCTACTGCTACATTCACATTCGGTATTTTCTCGCTTCCGTTTCATCAGGAGGAAAATCTATTTCTTTCCCGTCTCACGCGTTAGATAAATTACTCGATTCTGGCCTATTTCCCATCACTGTAGCGGAAAATTGTAAAAATGTGTTGTTTGGCATCCATAAAGAAGTTTTAACGAGGAAATTTAAGAGAGACATTTTTTTCAGCTACCAAAATAGGCCATGTAGAGCGTCGAATCGAGGCGTTGTCATTAGTCGAGTCATTCATCGTTTACTTTTTGTGCCTCGTAGACCATGTTATAAAGATGAATATTTCGTAGCTCGTTATTACCAATCGATCGTATTGCACATAGTTATTCAAAATTCTCAAACATATCCGAGTAATATGTGCTGGAAAGTGGAGTATGTATCAGAAGAATCCAACCAATTTGAGATTTCCAGCAATTATATTTTCTCGCCTCAGTAGTTTGGGGTTGTTTTTGTCCGTGAGAAAATAGATAAGATTAGTCTACGAATTTTACATTATTTACTGTTACATAGACTTTCAAAATTATTTGAGACGTAGTCTGAGCTGCTGAATCCGAATCCGTTTTCAGAACTGCCCTATCACGTCACGTTTTTTAGAAAATCGATGTCAACGTTTAAAAAACGCCAATTTCGCCGTTTCTCAAGGCCCTTCTCTCTGTTATCAAAATAAATATTGAAATTCTGCGAGTCTCAGTCAGTTATCAAAGACAGGATCTTGACCGATTCGATTGTAATCGAATCGTTCAAGATAGTCTTCACGACTTGTGTGCTTCTCAAATTCATGAATGTAGAGCATTGATTTGGTGCCCACTTATGTGCAACGATTTCATACTTTGAAAATTTGACTTCTGAGCAATCGATGGGTTGCTGTAATACAATCTTGCGGTAACCGATTCTCTTGCTCTAGTTCCCCTATGTGTAATTTTTCCACTGCCTTGCTGTGGCTGAAATGAGAGGTCAACGTATTCCTCATCGGCCGCCCACGCACAAAAAAGCAGGTTCTTTTCTACATATTGCGGCTATCTCTCAATCTGTCCACAAATTCATTATTCCAGTCACTTTTTGTTATACCTAGTTGCTTTAGCCTCAAAAGCAATATTATTCATTCATCAAACGTAGAGAGATTGACGCTAGGCATCAAACCCAACAGGTTTGTCGAGTGTTTGTTTACCTTCTGTATCGGTCTCCTTCACCTTTGCCTGAACTTGCATTAGTCAAGTTCGATTTTTAACAATTTTAATGAGGCTATAAGGTGGTGTGAACATTGACTGTCATCGAATATCGTTTGCTACACGTGAATCGAAAATATTAGTGACATGTCGGTGACCTGACGCAAAATCCCACTGGGGATAGGTTCGCGTTAGATCGAGCGATAGATGATATTCTTAACAGCTCGCCCAACGTTATCAATGAACCGACAAAAATTCTGAAAAAATCAAAATAACTATCATCCATTGAACGTCAAGCCAAAATCTATCCATAGAACCCCCGTATCAGGTTGCCTACCTAGAAATGGTAAAATATAATAGGTGGCCGAATGGGCTACGCATGAGTAGAGGGAGAGGGACGAGTGCACGGTTCGTTGGGTTGGCGTGTGTGTGTGTGTGTGTGTGTGTGTGGATATGGAGGGGTGGGAAGGTGAATGGGTGGGAGGATTTGCGGATGTGTAGGTATGTATGACGGTAGGTGGACGAGGGGTGGCTGGTTGCACGATTGGATCGGTGTGTGGGTGGGCGGGATGGTGGGGGTGGGACCGATGGGTCAATTGGCACGTGAATGGATGTGACTGGTACGTACGTGTGGGTGAGTAGAAAGGTGGATGGGCCGATGGGGTGTTGGATGGAAGACTAGTTGGATGAAAGAGTAGTCAGGTGAAGGTTGGGTGGTTTCTCGGTTTGATTGGATAGACGGGCGGATCTTTTGATGGGTTGGTGAGTGAGAGGGGAGTTGAATATATGGTTTTGTGGTTGAATAGGTGGGTAATGGGTGGACAGGTTTGTGGTTGGATGGACGTGTTGATAGTCAATATTTCACTAATATCTTCTCTGGACTGCAGAAGCATATTAGTGGGGGCTTATGAGTCATCGGAAACATAGCAGACAAGGCAACCACTGCTATTGAGTAATTACGTTGAGTGGATAATTTCATTTTCCCGTCCGTTTCATCATAAGTATCACAGAAATGGAGTCAAGCTCGAATCTAAGAGTCTTGAAGATTCGCAAAGCTGCAGTTCGGCCATGTAATGAAATTTAATATCATTCTGAACATTAGATCTTGGGATGAATGAGAATGTTTGTTCAGGAGCAATGAGGAATCGAGAGTAGCTGCTCTTGATCCCTCATGCAGAAATCTCAATTATGCATTATGATTCCGCAAAGAAATTTGACGCCTGCGGATACCTATGAGACATGCATGGATATCCTTGTTCGTTCACGAACAGCTCGGTCCCGTCATGCCGTTGAGATAAGCGCACATATGAAAAAGTTCACAGAACACTTGACATTTGGTATGCTCATGAATTTTCATCCATGGCGGGCGTCTGGAACCAATCTTGCACGTGACAAGGACATCCTAAATAAGTGAAAGAATATGTGATTTAACCGTGAAAATTTTTTTGCGTGATATTAATTGAATCTGGATCTACACACATATAACACGCACAGGCAAGTTTCAAGCCAGATACATATTATTGAATCTCCACTGTCTCCTCAGTTCTGGACCAATCGCGACAAGCATGTCCACTCGAGCTCCTCCTATTCACGGTATGGCGTACGTGCCCGTGTTCTCAGCAAATCCTGTACAAAACTCTCGAATTCGAGTCGATAGTGACACTTACAGTGATCATTGTATTGTTTGTTCTAATTCATCCATACCCAAGATTGGCATGAATTCCTTTGCATGAGAGCTTTTCCATGAGTTTGGTCTCTCATGAGTGTCATCAATAAAATCTTCGTAATGCTTTTCATCCAAATAAAACATCATATACTAGGGCATAAGAGCTGTGGAATATTGTTTGTGACGATTCAAGAAGAATGGGCAAAGCCGTCCAAAAGCGTGTTACGTTACCCTTTCCCTGCCATGAAAATTCGACCTTCTCGAATGGAGTGGGCGCATGAACTTACCTGTTTTCCTCAGGCTGTTATTCCAACGCATCACATCTCAACATTTCCATCAAATTTTTAGACATTTACGAGTATGAAGAAGATTCGCACGAGGAAGTTCGAAGAAAAAGAAACAGCTCAGTGGTATAATAAAGTCATGCAATCCCATGTAGCGAGATATCGACAAGAGCAAAAACGACAAGAGCTTTCGAGATATGTTCTGCATGGTGTGAATACACACGTGTACGGAATTCCACTTCATGCGCTATATATACTCTTCTAACGGGTAGTTCCTCGGCAGCAATTCAGCGTCGATTTTGCTCAGTCACGCAAGATTAACCCCGGCACGTATACAGCTCGTGAAACTTCTTTCGTGATTCAGAAACTTGGTTTGATTTGCTCTCATGAATCTTTCAGTTTGTGCAAAAATAGACTGCCGACACTTGGTGATTCCATCTCTACTATGAAAAACTTTCGCCTGAAAAACTTCTGCTACTTATTCTTTTTTGCAAACATTCCTAAATCCTAATTCCTAGAGAGATACACCATATATGAAAATAAATAATATTTACGATCGCTTCCAAGATCTATACATGAGTGGAGTAGAGAGTATCCCGCTCTCATTTACGCTCATATATGATTGAGACTCAACATTTTGTGTTCAAATTAGAGACCCTATCCACAGAGGGATGTACGGAGGATCTTGAATGGACTATTCATCAAGGTGGTGTAAAACTGATACTGCATGCTCATTCCCCAAAGTCATCATCTCCTGGACTCTATACATTCTCGATTCTCAAACAATTGCCATATGTGATTTGGAAAATGATTCGAAATCTTACTTTACCTTTTATGGGCGATGTGGAGCAGTATTGATTCGTCCACTATTGAAGCACGAATCGCTTCTCTGATTGAAATCGTCAGGGAGGGGACGCATGTTATCTGATTTCAAATCAAACCCAACTATGGCCTCGATTGGGATCCAATTTGAATGGAAAAAGCCCCGCTCGTGGATAGTGCTCAGACCCGAGGCACTATTCATTCCCAGCTTTTTCACGATTTTATAAAATTTGCAGCAGTGAGTGGGAAGGGGGGAATAGATGAAGCAAATTCGTTTTCACTGATGAACAAGCCACTCCATTGATTGAGTTGTATGTTGGATAGTAAAATCAACTATATATCGCATGCGCATACACTGCTTTGATGTAAAACGATAATCTCTAAAGCGTGGCGTACATTCATCAATGGAGTAGTTGAACATCAGTGGGATTTGCTTTATCTTTGATAACCAGTGTCTGATGCTCTGGCCGAGTCTACATAGACGCGCTCACTCGAGGCGCGCGCGCTCTCTCCGCTCGTACTCTCCACCCAAACACCGAAGTAGGTACCAAAAATGGGATTTGCAAATCTTTTGACGAGTGTTCCCCCTTAACTTGAGTATCAGCGCGAGTTTGTGAGGTGAAAAACGGCCAGTCTTTTGGGTAAATCGATCAAGAAATTAATTTGCATCGAATAGAGATCGGAAAATGAGAGGCGTGGTTGTGTCTCATATAAGCATCCCCCAACTTTTCATCAGGTCTCCAACTTGCAAGCCATTCAGCACTATTCAGCATCATATCTTGGTTATCCATTGGTACTTATTCCAGAAGCTGAATAATGAGCTAAAGTGTATGAAATCCTGATTAAGAACACCCAAGATACCTCAAATTTACGGAGGAGTGGCTCTTGGAACACTAATTTGATCTTTGATGCACATGGGATAGCTCGATTCTTCTTAACCAGAATTCCGGACAGCTTTACTTATTTCACAATTTCTGGAGAAAGTCTTAATGCAACCCCAGAATAATGTTGAAGAATGTTGAATAAGCCGTGAGTGAGGAACCTGAGAGGGTGGGGCTGGTGCCATTAGGCACATCGACCGAAATCCAAATCTCTCATTTTTCGATCTCTATTCGATGAAAACGAATTTTTTGGTCGATTCACGCGATAAACTGCCCATATTTCATCTCACAAACCCGTGCTGATACTCAAGTTAAGAGAGAACACTCGTCAAAAAATTTTCAAATCCCATTTTCGGTACCTACTCCGGTGTTTGGGTTTTGGGTGGAGAGTGTGAGCGTGGGGAGCGCGCGCGCCCCGAGTGAGCGCGTCTATGTAGACTTGGCCTCTGAGATTTTTTAGCAGGATTTCACGATGATTTCGGTTGAAAGAGAAAGGTAAACCAGGTGAGTTTGCATTTTAAAAGATTCTTCTGTTTTTGTTTCACTTTCAGAATGATAATCCTCAAAATATTTCACTTTCACACTCGACCATGTTCGGCATTACCAGAAAATATCTTAAAATGTTTCTCCCAACAGTTATGCTTGGGGCTTAGAATAGTTGAATGACTCAGAACTTCTGCATGACCTTTATTCTGTGACAAAATCGAATATAAAAGATTTTGCGTTATTCTTTCTGTCTCTTGTTCATTCAGAAATCCTGTAAGATAGATCCAAATTTGTTTCGTGATCACTCGTTTTCCTGCAACAAATCAGAAAAAATTCAGGAGTTTTTCCTTTTCAGTCTTTCTATACCGACAAATCAGAATCCAGGATTTCTTTTCTACCACTTGTTTTTTTTTCTCCTACCTATATCGACATTAATTATTCTCAAACCACTGTCTGGTCTTGATTCTTCCTGAATTGACCCGACCACACGTGTTTAGATGACTTAGCGTAAATAAGAAAAAATGAGACAAAGCTTGCAAGCATGGACTTTGAATCTGTTTCACTGATGCTGTTGATGCTGTTGGAATATAACCGCCCACCTGAATGTTCGTTTCATAAAAAGTTGCCAAGTCCTTTACACGGTATTTATAGAATAATGCGGGCAACTACATACACTGATTCCAAAACAAACATCATCGTGATGAGGTTTTTTTCTGAATCAGACTTATTATCTTTGGCTCCCAGAAAGTCATGAATTCGCTGTTATCTGTATATGAAAGATGGAGCCCCCCCCCCCCCCCCAATCTCCCTTTGTTCTCTTAATGAAACTGATTCAAATCACAGTAGTGCGAGTCAGACTATATGTGCCGAAGGATGCGATTTATCACGCTAAATTTTGTAGCTCGCGGGAATTATTCATCAGATACCATAGTATCTGGAGTTTCTGAGATCCAAAAAAAAGTGCACCAATTTATCTTAACCAACGGCAATGATTCGAAAAATATTTCCTATGAGAATCTTCCAAGGTGATCTACCTTCGCCTAGTGCATAATTCACGAGTCAAGGGAGACTTTGCTCCTATACAGACATATTTGCCAGAATACCGGATTCGAGTTCATGACCGGAATGAAACTACGAAAAATCGGTCCCTCCTGCGAACGTGTTTAGGGAGCCATTATCCGTAGATCTTCGATTGAATTCATAAAGAAGCGAATACTTTGGTATGGTTATCGGTGGGGTTGTCTACATAACTGCAAAACCACGATCCACTCTCGCACACACTGATACATGTATCTTGTATTAATTTTGAAATTTCCAAAGGCAAACAACGGAATTGAAAATTCATGCTTCTCGGATTTTGTTTGAGATCAAAGAGCCGAGAGTTGAACTCGCAATCTTGGCAAACGCGGCACGTTCCCATGAGACGATATATGACTGAGCCAGCGTTCACCTCCGACAGTAGTTTTCGTAGCTCATTGTGTGCTCTTGGCTCCTTTCACTTTCAGTGATTCTGGATCCAGGCCACGAAGTTTGATTCAACGTGACCTGCTGATATGATTTTCGAGTCTTCTTTTGTTACGGTGTTATCTGCTATCGGGCCATGAGCACACACCACATAGTTCTGCATTTATTATGTCAAATTTTTGAAAATCGTATTTATTGGAAGGTTTGAAGATTCCTGTTCATATCTACAAAATAAACTCGACACAAAAAATTCAGACTATACTGATTACGAATGAAAAATGTTGATTTCCAAATTTAACTGTCAACAGTCATGAAAAAAATATGCGGATTGAAGATTGTAGGTGATCTGGGCTACTGCATGATGAACGCCGAGATGAATCTTATACGAATTGATTCGTTTAAAGATTAGGTACTTTATAGATAATATTCGCTCACAAGAATATCTCATATTATTAATTGATAACTTCGATATCGAGATTCGAGGCGTTCCAATCGAGATACGAGGCTTTCCGATCGAGATTTCGATACTTAAAAATTGTTTCAATGTGTGCTGCTGTGGGTTGATGGCATCGGATTATTTGAATGTATCCATACGTACATCAATATAGTTGCAAGTATCCTAATCATTCGGTCTGCTTAACCAAATCATCATATCTGTTGTTTGTTTCCGATTGAGACAGAGGAGAGTAATGATTAATAATTTCAGGCCTAAACCTACGTAATGTAGCATTCTGATGTCTGCTTCATCGTCAACAATGAGCAGGTGATCTTTGAGCCTGCTCATTATACCGGGCACTATTATACCTGCATTTTGAATGGATTGCACGTGGAATGAATGATTCTGATTTGCAATGTTTCATCTTTCTTCAACGATCGGGAAGATCTCAGGAACGCTTATCTAAATTCTCAAAATGATTCATACAAATTTTAAAGTTGCATTTATACTGTTCTTTGATTGAGGTAAATTAACTAGAATTTTTTTCGCGAATGATGGATGTTTAGACATAACTCTTACATTGCATAGATGAACTTTTCTGATTGAGGTAGATCAACTAAAATTCTCTTTGTGAATGTTGAATATCCTCACATCATTTTTGGAAGAATGTTCAATTTGTGAATATAATTCTTCAAGTTGGGATGGGTGAAACAACTTTTCAGTTGGTTGATGGCACTGAATTGGACAGAATTGATTGAGGAATTTATTATTTGTGAATAGTGGATGTTTTCGAATTTTAGAGGGTTCAATAACTTTCTCATTCCTGAATGGTAATCGATTGAATGCCAAATAATCGATCAAAAATTTTTCCTTTGTGAACTAAAAAGATTTTTACAAAAGCATCCGAGAAATTCTCGCTTCACGAAGGCTGATTGGCTAATCCTTATGCATATTCTCGAGGAATGCTTTCTCCTCTTCCTTATAGCCGACTGCGAGGAGAAGAAGGAGAAGGAGGAGAAGGAGTCAAATATATTCCCATTCGAAAATAAGTAAAAACCGCTGAAAACCTCAATTGAATTGGAAACCCACATATTTCACGTAAAAATTCGAATTTTCATGCATACGCGTTGTATGAATTCAAATAATTGATTTTTGAGTTAAGCTCAATTTTTCAGTTCTTAAAATGATCTTCGTTCCTTGATGGTCACCCTCAATGATATTTTATAAAAACTGTATAGTTCTTTGACCCCATACCATACCGGTGGTTGAGCCATGCGCGTGCAGAGCGCGCTTCGTAGATAGAATAGTTTCGTGAGATTATTCGAAAATCCCGTAAAAGAAGCTCGTTAACGAACATATTGGCCGAGTCTACATAGACGCGCTCACTCGAGGTGCGCGCGCTCTCTCCGCTCGCACTCTCCACCCAAACACCGGAGTAGGTACCGAAAATGGGATTTGAAAATCTTTTGACGAATATTCCCCCTCAACTTGAGTATCAGCGCGAGTTTTTGAGATAAAAAGTCGCCAGTTTATCGCGTAAATCGCCAAAAAAAATTTGATTTGCATCTAATAGAGATCGAAGAGTGAGAGACTTGGATGTCAAATCGTTGTGCCTAATATCACCAGACCCCCCAACTTCTCAGGTTCTTCATACTCGTGGCTTATTCAACAATATTCAACATCATTTTGGGTTTGAATTGAGACTTTCTCCAGAAACTGTGGAATAAGCAAAGCTGTGCGGCATCCTGGTTAAGAAGAATTGAGCCACTCCATGTACACCAAAGATCAAATTTGTGTTACAAGAGTCACTCTTCCGTAAATTTGGGACATCTCAAGTGTTCTTAATCAGGATTTGATCCACTTCAGCTCGTTATTCAGCTTCTGGAATGAATACCGATGTATAACCAAGATGATGCCGAATATCGCTGAATGGTTTGCAAGTTGGAGACCTGATAAAAAGTTGGGGCATGCTCAGATGAGACACAACCACACCTCTCATTTTTCGATCTCTATACTATGCAAATCAATTTTCTGGTCGATTTACGCGATGAACTGGGCGTTTTTTATCTCACAAACCCGTGCTGATACTCCGATTGAGAGGGAACACTCGTTAAGAGATTTTTGAATCCCATTTTCGGTACCTACTCCGGTGTTTGGGTGGAGAGTGTAAGCGGAGAGAGCGCGCGCGTCGAGGGTGAGCGCGTCTATGTAGACTCGGCCATTTTGTAGCTCTGTTCAAACAATTCTCGGAATTTTCATCACTCCAATGAGTTTTCGGGCTCGTCGTGATAGAATGAAAGTCTCATTGACACCCGATCGATGTTGAGGAGCCATTCACAATAACTCATCATCGAGCCGGATCAAAGTAAGATTCCAAGCTTGTTACACAGTACAAGTTGGGTAAAATTTGTACATTAATTCTCCTTAGATGATCCCATGGAGTCTGGGATATTTCATCTTCCTACGGAGTTTTATAGTTCTTTCAAGAAAAATTCGTGCACGAATCTTACCCAACTTGTACTGTGTAACATGTTTGAGATCTGCTTTGATATATAAAAAAATTCGAATCGATGGCAAACGCGTGGTCAAAAACGGAGTATTCTATACTTTGGTTCCTATTAGATAATTGCGAAACTCATAGAAAGAAAATTTCCGGCATGGGTGTTGCAAAGATAAGAGAAGGTTGAATATATCTTTTTCGACATGAGCTCATGATCTCCGAATTCTATCATGAAATGCAACATCGAATCAAGATTATATAACTCCGCGATTTGTTGGGCAGACTTTAGATCAAAAGGCGCGGCAGCGCCTTGCTGGCGAGTATATGAAAGAGAAGAACGTGTGAGAAAGAGAGAGAGCGCGCGCAAGGCTGCCGTGCCTTATATACGCTGAGTTGGGCCGTTTTAACCTCACACATTTTTTCGAACTTACTTATTTCATGCTTTTCTGGGTTCAGGAGGGTCTCATTCCCTCTCAACCCGTTATTTCGGTCCTCAACAAGGATATTGGCAAGTCATTTCGCCGCTGACAGCGTTTAGTGCCAAAATATCTTACTCACTAATTTCGACCCTTCCCAATTTTTTCGCGTCAAGATTTCAGCCGCGTCAAGACACTCGAAGTCGAACACAATCGATTGTTGGGGTCGACCACGCGGGACGATCGACCGCGAGAAGCACGGCGAGAACACGGGTGATGCTTTGATGCAGCCGCATGTGTAGCAGACGGCGTTATTCCGCTCCAGCAGTAACATGTTGTTGCAGTAACATGTAACTTTTCTGACTATTTTGATTATATTATGTAGAGATAATAGCAGAGATTGAAAGCCAATCGTAGGCCGTAGCACCGCCTGCAGCGAGCTCGTAGAAATCAGCTCTCATTGTTGAAGGAATAAGAGCCACTTATTGTTGTGGATTTTCTTGTCTGGAGTGATATAAAAATAATAGGCCAAAGGCCAAAATGTGTGTTATTCTCGCTGTTGTGCAGTGTCAAGAGTTGATCTTCAAAAATATTTGGAGAATTTAGGATTGGGTTGTGAGGAAAAATGAGTGCCAGTGTCAATCTACATTTTAGCCGTGTATTGACTTTCAGTTCCCTCAATACTTCAGAGAGACCCAACTCTGAAAAATTGTGCATCTCAGAGGAAATTTGATAAACCACTCTAGTTGAAGAAGAGTGTGACCAATAGAATATCCTTCGTGTTGCTTTTCGTAGACCTGTCAATGTCCAACACATTAAGAGGGATCGTCTCTCACATTTAGATGTTGTAAGACAGGTCAGTCAATTGACGACTGTCCAAGAACAGTTGTTGTAATATATAAGCACTGATATTTGGTGTTGCTCTGGTTATTACTTTTGAATATCATATGTCCATTGCGTAATACTCTAACCCAAAGGTCTCAGCTAGACTCTTACTCTCATATGGTATATGGATTTTACTTTCTTGGCACTAAATTCTGAATAGGATAAGAAAGTTGTACAGGGTTCACCTGTTTCATCAAAAGTATTATGAAGAAAGAAAGGCACTTTTACGCTTTTAGTGGGAAGTAATTGAAAAAATTATTACTTGAGTTGTCAATCACTAAACAAACTGGATCCGTACATCTATCTGGAAGTATGTTGAGGATCATTCAAACACATATCACATAATGCTACTAAATCTTCATTTCCCTCAGAATGAGTTCGCACGAATTGCTCTAACTTCTTGATGTGTTATGAATTACCAATGTGCTACATGGAATTTGTTTCAGTTTTTGGTCCTTGGAAAATGTTGAACAACAGATGTAGTGTCATAATTCCATGTTTCATTTATTCACTTCGATATTTAGTATGCTCTCTTGCTGAAGAGTGGATGTGGTTCATCATTAGGGGAATTTTCACAATCTAGAAGTTCCTCGTGATCTGAAAATTTTCTCTTTCAAGCACCATCACAAGTGGGTTAGGAGTCTTCGCATCAACTCAAGTCAATTCCATGAACTAATTTCAAGAGTCTTGCTATCAAAAATGCAAAGTTGTCCTTCTCCAGATTTTTCTTTGTTCGTGATCAAAAAATGTTCATCTTGGAATGAAGCACACTAGTGTTAATTAGGAGAATGATTTTTATGGATGAGATACATAGAATTTTTTTTTGTTCCCCTACATGCTACTATTTACAGCATGTTTTTTAATCTTAGAATATTCAGTCATTACCATAGCCAAGTGTTGAAATCTCCTCCCCCCTCGCTCCACTTTTTCCAAAAGTATAACTTGGCGAGTATGGCCATCCTTTCCCCCTATCACTTCATCTGGGATCAAAAATTGAATTTCAACTCTTGAGGGTCATGAAATCAGGGGAAACATGTCGAGTAACTATTTAGCAAAATTTAGCAAAATTTAAACATGAAACAAATGGGTAGAAAATGAAAAATATTTATTTCAACTCTTGAGAGTCGTGAGATCAAGAAAAGTATGTCGAGTAATTGTTTTGCAAAATCTGAACGTGAAACGCATGGAAAAGGATTGATTACATTACGATTTGACTTTCTCGGTAATTTTGACTCAACTTGAGTTACTCACCATCTCTATTGAATTTTAAACTAAACCGATCAATGCTAGATTGAATTTTCTGGTTTTCTTTTCTTCTCAATGGTCTGAATGGATTATTTTCATTACATTTCATAGACGAAGGAGATGGTGAGAAACTCAAGTTGAGTCAAAATTACCGAGAAAGTCAAATCGTAATGTAATCAATCCTTTTCCATGCGTTTCACGTTCAGATTTTGCAAAACAATTACTCGACATACTTTTCTTGATCTCACGACTCTCAAGAGTTGAAATTAATATTTTTCATTTTCTACCCATTTGTTTCATGTTTAAATTTTGCTAAATTTTGCTAAATAGTTACTCGACATGTTTCCCCTGATTTCATGACCCTCAAGAGTTGAAATTCAATTTTTGATCCCAGATGAAGTGATAGGGGGAAAGGATGGCCATACTCGCCAAGTTATACTTTTGGAAAAAGTGGAGCGAGGGGGGAGGATCTTACATACTCTTACATATAATTGAGCAAAAATCGATATTTTCGATATCGATTCGATATTGAGGGCGCCGATATCAATACGATATTGAATTTTCCGATTATTTCGATATTCAATTCAATTCAACTTATTACCAGGTTCATGATACAAACAAGTACAAGTACCTTCTGCAGAGATGCTAAAACGCATCTGTGCGCAGACTGGCGTAACTTACATACTAGAATAAAAATAAAAAAATATATATATAAAAATGAATTTAAAAAGTAAGAAAATAAAAAAAAATATTGAAATAAAATAATAATAAAAATGAAAAAAAAAAATATATATATAAAAGAAAAACTTAGAGAAATTTTACAAACAACTTTTACAAAAGTATAATATATACAAAGGTTTTAGTGAGATTCAAAGTAAGATAACTTCAAAATATGATAACTCCATTCGGGTCATCTAACATTTTTTGTTGAAGTTGAAGATTATCTGCTCAGGTATTCATCAGTGGAGGCAAGATCAATTTTTACCCAAGAGTCTAGCTTTTTTTCCCGTCCTACGTCTTTTAGTGACTTTAACATATTTGGCAACTTATTGAAAAAGTACATATCGATTTCGATATTTTCCTCAATATCGTATTATATCGATATCGTGCAACTCTAGTACGATCAAAAAGTGGTATAGCCAGGAGAGCAATACCGATTTTGTCATCACCCCAATCCATCAGATCGGTTTGGCAGTCTGGCATTACTGCCAGAATAAATAAACGTGACCCATATATTTCAAATGCTCTGATACTTGATGGATTCACACTTTCACAGTCACATTACGGCTATTTTACCACAAAAGCTACCAATTTTTTTGCACAGAATGGTACCGGCAAAGGGACAAATATAATCGAAAGATTTTTAGGTTATTTGCATGCAATAACAAAATCGTTTTGCTGTGGTGACAATCCAGTATTGGTCTGACGGCAATACCACGTAACAATACAGTCGTATTGTGCCGACGGCAATATTTTTTCCTCAGTGAAGAATAAACCCTCACTAAACTCTCATCCACCTCACAGAGGATGACTGTTGTGTGATCAAACAGACGCCCGGTAAGAATTTTTTACGTATAATGCAATATATTGGCCTCCTTTTCCTCTGGAAGTTGCTCGAAATATAAATCGTGGGTGATAGGAACGAGGCTGGCTGCTCTAATTTTCAAGTAGTAATATCGGGATTTGGTCAGACATTCCAGCGCTGAAATATTGAGATATTTTGAGCTATTCTTTGCTGAAAGTGATTGCACCCCTCCCACCAAATTTGAATCGCATCAGAGGGTAGAACCTGAATTCTAGCCCAGGGAGCCATATATCTCAACCCAAGTTTCCCCCTCGGTTTCAATAAGCGAGGCGCACACAGCAGGTCTTCGGATGTCGGCCAACCACAGTTGGCCAACTCGGTGCGAGTACAGGGTTAGAAGTGACTGTGGGGGATCAAAAGCGAGTTCAGGGCTATCATTCTTACATTTCCGCCCCACGCAGCTCTTCTGACTGTCAGGGTAGTTATGAAAAAATAGAGCCGGACGCGATACTCCTCAGTCAAAAGCCCTTGCAACCCTTCCCCTCAATTCCCTTCTCCACTGAGGACTGCTCATGCGCTGAAAAATGAGCTCCTCCTTGCCCTCGGTGAAGCGGAATCACCGGCTGTAAATTATACGCGCTCGGTGCGGGTGTATAAGTTCTTCTGCAGAATCGCGGAAAAATTTCGTTCATACAATAGCGAGCGCGGCGTATAGATCGCGTTATCGTGGCCTCCACGGTGACCCCTTTTCCACGACAAATGATCGCGCGAGAGGGAGAAATAAATGGAACTGAGTAATACTTTCCTATGGCTAGTAGAGGAAGGTAGAGGCCCGTTCAAGCTTTTGAATATGCTCTTGTTTTACGAGATGATTGCAATTTCGATTGCGAATGTGTTCTGGTGAATCGTGAAATGCCGCAGCTCTGGTCTGGTTTGCGTTTAAGCATAAAGTATAATGTGAGTGCAATAAATTTTGATCTTCAGATGATAGTGATGTTGCCCTTTGCAAAGCGAACAAATTCTTTCGAAATCTGGAAAGTTGCCATTGATACAGATTTCTACATACTTGCGTTATAGCTTAAATCGCATGTGCACAACTGTAGAATGATATAGCTAGTATTTTAAAGAAGAGGAAGATCATTGATGATGAGAATCGATACAGGTTGATTTTCATGAGCTAGTCTGATCCTCCCCTGAATATTCAAATGACGAATCATGTGAGGCACGATCGATTCTCCATTGTAGAGACTAGTGAAACTGCCTCACTTGCCAACGCTTGCATGACTTGCAAATATCTTCAGGGGACGTGTACAAAAGCTTCTAGAATGCTTCTGGAAATCAAATTCTTGACCTTTCAGTGTCGTGGCCGCACTGGGGCTACACATACGTGGACACGTGTCTTAGGGAACCTAGTGGTTCGGATTTTGAAGATTTGCTAAAACTTCTCGAGCGATTCTCTTTTTGGGCGTAGATGAATGAATCATAGTTTTTACAGGAAAGATCTCGTTGTTAGTTTCTCGTTCATGCAAACCAATCAGATCGTGGAATCTGATTTTTTAACAAGAATCAAACGTTCTGTCCAGTTTCAGTTTTGACTCTGATGTTCAATAGCAGAAATAATTTCTCTTTGAATCTGATGCTATTTTGGACTATATGCTTTTATAATTTGTAATTCAGAAACGACCGGTTATGAGAACCGAGATCTGCACTAGATTCCAACACAGAGGGGATCACAAAATGACCACACCTACGCCGATAAGTCTTAGTCATTTGAGCCTGTACATTCTTAATTTCTATCACTAGATTAGATAATAATTAACCTGGAGAAGGGCATATTTAGATATCCGAAACCGGTCGTTTCTGAATGTCAAATCTTAGAAACATATAGTCGATGAATAGCATTAGATTCAAAGAGTAATTATTTCTTCTCAGTACTTCGAATAGAGGTTTGAGAATTGGATTAATAGTTCCCTGTACGTTCTTGAGTCAGGAGAAAGTATTGACACGAGTCAGATCAGGAAAACTAAAAACATTTATGACTTCCACGCTTGTCATTTTTGTCCACACACATGTATACCAGACTTACTCGGTATATTTGCGTAGTAAAAGCATGAATGCGATCAATGAATCGAAAGTAAATCTCGAGAATGCATGGCTAACTGTTAGACGAACTATTGAATCTCGTTCCCAGGTACTAATCATACAATTTGGCTTTCTTTTGAGGAATTTGACCCTTGCTTTTGATAAATTTACGTGAATGCGCATTTAAAAGTCTCATTTCTGGGATATGAATAATGGGACATCCACTTTTTTGTATCAGGAATAGCAACCATTCATGAATACTAATCCGTTGGTCCAAGTATTTATTATCAATATTTTTATTCTCCGTCGGCCTGCAGGAAATAGCCAAAACTTCTACACAAGGGTCGTATCCTCATTCCCCTATTACTCAAAATACATTTTGCATTACTCTCGACTAAAACTGTTTAAAAATTAATTCCTCAATTGAAGAAGAATAGATACCGCTCGTTTGGAAGGGGCGAATATCTCATCATTAGCGCACTTAACCACTCATGCCAGATAAGATGCAGATTCAGAAGCTGGATTGTATTTGAAAAAATTTGATAATGTGGACGAGTCTCTCGAAATTCGAGACTACTCCTGATGAATAGCAATGAGTTCCTCGCCTCAAAGGAACGCAACGCAATTTCCCATCGTCAACTCCGTGAGAATGATCGGGAATCAAATTTTATGTGTTGATGAGACGGGAAGATGAGTTCAAGTCGAGCACTTAACCGCAAGATCAGATATGGCCTTTGAATGATCTTTAATGAAGTTCATAAGCTATTTTGGATATTTCCATAATTTTCCTCGAAATCACTAATCGGAGGATGTCCCAAAATCTATGGGGGTCCTGCCAAACTATTTCGGAACCTTAATGCTATTTTATGCAATGTTTCGATGCGAGGGAGCCTCCAAAATCACATATTATAGTATTTGCGCTTTGTTCATGAGATTTTTTACTCTCAAACGATGAGAGTTTGACCTTTATCTGTGGCTCATACCCAAAACAGCAATCCCTCAGAAGCAAGCATCAATCTCATAAACCGGTGCGAAATGTACTATTCTCGAAAACGCCATTTTCGTTCTGAACTCGAGTCAGTAGTCATATCAGGCGATGACTCAGCTGTATTTTATTCAATTCCCACTCCTCATTCCAAAGAGTTTCAACGAATATTGGTGAATTTTCATGCTTTGAGGACAAAAAATTGTCGTCATATTACTGTAGAACATTGTGAGGATATCTTGATGGATATTATTCGTCAAGTATTTACGTTCCACATCTAGCTCTAAGATGGTGACATCAACAACCCCCATAATGAAAAATAGGGTTGTGAAAAATTCAAAGACCATATAACGCCACTTGATCCAACATTCATGTCTTCCCTCACCGTCCGAAACAAGCCTTTCATACTTCATACTCCATATTTCCATACTCCAGGTTCAAGATTCTATCAAAGTATTGCATACTTCTAAGAGTTATAGATGAAATAACTCAAAAATTGATACGTTCAAGTTCAGATGGTCTTTCGAAAATCTTCGAATAAAAATGGCTATACCGATGAGAGTATCCAATAGACTCTGAGCACTTGTCTTCAGTAATTCCAAGTTAACAATGGAAGCTAGGCACTAGAAAAAGCCTCTCTGGGAATTTCAATCAGTCAGGTAAGAACTTTAGCCAAAGTCCGTCAGTCCATTTCTTATCCAGAGGTACCAGTCGGGGTCGCGAAAATTCCATCGAGACTGGCATCTCCACTCGGCTCGCACTCAGCAGTGCGAGAGTGAGGTAGACTTAAAGCCCCAATGGAATCGGTAAAGCTGTCGGCTCGGCCACATCCTCCAGGTAACTCCGAGTGTCAGAGTTGCTCCTAAAAAGCGCATTAGCCCTCAGGTGGTCCCTTGGCAATTCATTTCGTCTGAAACGGAAAAGCTAGAGTGGATTCGACGTCAACATAAACAGTAGATGGGGCTACCATCCATATATATTGCATCGCGCACGCGAGAGGCTAATTTCTCAAGACTGAAAGCTCGCAATGCATCGAGGGTAACTTGTTCGATGAATGTACCTTTTTCCCCGAGTACAACAGTATGGACGGAAAAAATCGTGAAAGGTAAGCTTGCCAAGAAGTTGTGAGGGGCTTATAAAGGAAGTTTAAGTTGAGACAATGCGTGAATGTTGACGGAAAAAGAGACGGAGGTAGTAGGACAGCGACAGATGCTCGATCCAATGGAATTGACCCACTTTGCACACTTCGACATTTCCTTTCGGCCACAGTGCGGTTGGGTGTGCGACAACGACGACCCGTTACTTCTTATCCACTCATCATCTTCTGCTTTTTTCCATCCGGATAATCTACATGCCTCCCGCAAACTTTTTGCGCAGAGAAACTTTCGTTCGTCGTCGTCGTCGTTAGTTGGCCTCCGGCAAAAAAATTATCTCCACCTCTGGATCCTCGCCTTTTTGCGGCAAGCTGCGACTCTTTCTGTCCCCTTTTTCTTCTTCTTGTTCACCCTGTATGCGGATCTCCTTCAGAGTGGGCAGCTTGGAATTGCTCTTGTCGTGGCATTAGCCAGCCGTAATTCATTTTCGTCAGGTTATGAAGATTCGGCCGAGCCTCAACGGAAGTGAGACAATTAGCTTTAGCATTCTGAAATTTGATCTTGTCATCCGTGAACTGCTGACAGGAGATGTTTTTTCCAGTTTTGGAGTCATAACACCCACTCCGTCATCGACTGTCCTTCATAACTTCGCACAAAACTAACCATCTACGTGCAGCGTCATATAATGATGATGGAAGAGCGTAGTTTGGTACAATGGGTTAAAACTTATTTTCTGCATCTTCGTGATGGTTCCGACCCTCACTTGCGGTTCGGGTCAGAAATCAATTGCTCGGATACGAGAATGGTTTCTACATCCTCGTGGCATGCTGTACTATCGTTGTTGGAAGATATATCAGATACCTGAAATGATCCACTAGACATGAATTTGACCACATTAGAGAGGAGTTCAATTTGCATCGAGCATGAAAACTACACTTCCAAATGCTCAAGCACAGCAGCATCTTTTTACAGAGGAATCACGTCACCAGGATCCGCTATTTGATATCGAGCAGATGCATCCTCAGGAGATAGTTATTCCAGGAAAAATAGGGATGCAAGAGAATCCCGCTTCAAGAGAGGGCGCTGTATGAGGCCTTCGTGGAATATGTCAGTGATTCCGTTGAAAGTGGGATTTTCCGTGTTCCGTGTTCCTCCAAGTTTCTAAGGGTCGGGATGTGCACTGTAGCAATTTTCTGGGGTATATTCTATTGGTGCGCAACTAAGTTAATAGTTTTTGAGACGATCCTAACGTTCCTGTATTTTGTAGTGCCTGATAAAGGGTCCAAATGTCCTTTCCGTCACCTGTAACAAACCAGACTTGGACTTTTGGGTTGAGTGCGACACATATGAGGAGTCAGGGACCCCTATATGTATCTCTGCACTTTAATTCGTAATACTTCGAATAATATAAACCACCACTTTGCGAGGCGAAATTAAACCCTCACCTGATCGAGCACGGCCATCCGACATTTTGAAGACGGATTTGCACCAAAACTGCTTGCACAGCACTTGTAAGGTCGGCAAAGTCCCCGATCGTTTATTGACCCTTTCTAACCGATGAAGTTGATTTCTAGATACCCAAATACACCTCATCCACGTGCAACAGTGGCCGAAAACTCGAATCCGCACCCAGGCGCACCATATAAACGTGTTCTCAGAATAGCGTACAGAATCTTTTGTCCTTTCCATTCCCATGCTGTGTTCCTTTCTGGCGTGCTATATCGCTTTGTGAAACACATTTTCTTGGAGTATTTGATTGCATTAAAGCAAATCTATGCGGAAAAGAGTCTACGATTGGTTATCGAGCCGTGGGAATAATTTTTCACGCGAAATGTCAATTCCGTCCCTGTCCTTTCCGCCTCCCTCTGCGACCTCTTAAACTCGACATATCTTTATCCGGCTTCAGTTTTGAGCTACGTAGCTGTAGGTACTTTTTTTTGTGCCAAAACAAGTGGAAACCAACACCAACGACTCACTAAAACTCGTCTGAGGCTGAAATAATTTTTTGGACTAACAAGGGGGACCCGCGAAGTGCGGGTCGCCAAATTTCACCAAACTTTTTTCACAGTCTCGTACCACCTAGAATATGGAGAATTCAGAGTAATTCCGTCAAATGGGCTCCCTGTTCAGAGCTACATGTAAAAATGTTAGCATTGTCAGTATATCTGTATATATCGCCTTTTAACATGGGCCTATATGGGCAATGCTAATGTCATAGGCTGTAACTTCGGACAGAGAGACCATTTGACGGAGTTACTCTAGATTCTTCATATTCTAGGTGGTACAAGACTATGAAAAAAGTCTGGTAAGCTTTGGTGACCCGCACTTCGTGGGTCCCCCTCGTAAATCACGCCCGGTGACGATTTTGGCCCCAAAAAATCCCATTTTCGGCGGAATCACTCATATATCGGTCGCTTCGAGTCTCGCGGAGCTCAAAGCATGGAAGCTGTAGACACGAGATCACCTGAGAATGTAACGACGGTATTGTATAGTGTTTGTGACGTTCTCCTCACTTCTTTCTCCGCAAACAAGCCTCCATACGCTCGATATAAGGTCACGTGAGCTCCTCATACATGCAAGAATTTCCGAATGTATCACCCGATCGCACAAGCATCTTCTTCATATTGCATCAACGTCAAAAGAGGGAAACTCCTCTACCCTTGTATGTTTTTATTCAAGTAAATTCCTATCGCTTTCAACTCGGTCTCTCCAGTCACGCTTTCGTATCATTTTTTGCTCACAACAGAGAATAAATCCAAAAGAAAAATAAAAAAATACAAGCCACAGAGTACACAGCGACGAGGAATTCTGCAAGACCAAGCCGTTATTTCATGATGCATCCAGTTTCACAGAACGTTATATGAAGTGGAATTTGCTTCTGGAGGAAAATAAGGATTATACCACGTTGAGATGCTTATTTTCCAGAACAGGTAATATCAAACATCGTAGTTCTAGCAGCAGCAGCAGCAACAACAGCTGTATACTAACGGCGAAGATAAATATGCTAAAGTATCAGGGCACGTTGCGGTATGGACTCTTTTATCGCAAAGAAGCTTCCACTCTACGAAGCAATATCCTCGCACGCAGCTTACACAAAGAGTGGGCGCGTTATTAGTGAAGCCTTGATATTTATTGAATGGTAAGCTCGTTGAAAAACAATTTGCTTTGCGATTTGGAGCGAGATGTGAGACTCGAGGGTTGGACTTAGTCGAGGACTCTATGAAATTTGAACTACTTTACTCGAGATGAAAATTCTTGATTCTTCCAGAATTGTAATTCATCACAATAGCGGTCAGGGAAAACAAGTTTGTGAACACCCAAGAAAGAATTTTACAGTCATCCAAGCTCCAAATCTTAGAGTTATAGAATCGTCGAAAACTCTTGTTCGACTAGGTCACAATCTTCGAATGTTATAGATATTGCTGGTTATAGCCCACGTACCGGTGCTGAGCAGAATCAGTTGTTAGAGGATTGAGTTTTTCGTGGTTTTCAAAGTCTGTTTGACCGTCTGCGTCTCCCGTAAGAATGATAGGATTGCTTCAAAACAGGAAAGATTTGACCCGCTCACTCTTCTGTTCCCTCCACAAAACAATATCAGTTCTCAATAATTCGTCATAGTTTTTTCGTAATGCATCAAAGTAAGAATCTGAAAAATTTCGGAAGAGTCCCCGTTACTACGAGAAAGATAATCAAATGGAATTATGAGAGAGGAAAATTGAAAAACGAAAATTCTTCAAAACTCTAATTTTGACATTTTTTCCTGACTCCCCATCCGAAAAAGATATTTCAAAGAAAAAAAAAATTTCGAATACCAGGTGAAATCCTGGTGTGAATTGTCCAAAATGTATCACTATTCAACCGTCCTTTGTTCCAGATTTGTTCTTGCCAGGTAAACTAACTGGGCCACTCGCGTATCGCTGACAAATCTGCATTTTTGGAAAAAGATTCAATAAAAAATCGAAGTCATTCACGTGGGAATTACGGTAGTTCAAAACATTAATTATGTGTGTGTTTAGACGGGAGAATAGATTCCAGAGCAATAGAATCATTCCTCTACCGGACACAGCTTTGCAAGTCGCCTTTTAGGGGTGTACCATAATTGCACCTTCTGTACCAAAATTACCCAATTTGATGGTATAGATAAAGATCGATGCCCAAACCGGGGAACGTTAATGATACATTCGAAAAATTGCCGAAAAGAAGCTCTCGAATATCTTAACGACCCAGTAGCTCTGAATCATCCAGCCAAGATGACCGGAAAATTTCTACCAGTGTTTACAGATCTCTCCGTAGCATAATTGAAAATCATCACCAAAGCATACTATTAATTGAGATGAGACGTATATATATGAATGTGGCCAGTGTATATTAGATAGAATCTAGCATATGAATTAGGTCAACAAGTAATGTGGGGAAGCCTCATCCACAGGGCACACACACACGCATGAATATCAGATGCTTCAACAGCTTGAACAAGCAATCTACTCGTGGCCTACCATTGACAAGTATCCCCACTTCACGTCAACATGATCGACAAGCCTCTGTGTAATCAAGCAGAAGCCAAAACAATGCGGATAATCCCCTGGAAATCACTCTTAAGGCACCTGCGTACACGCACTTGTGTGTAGACAGTGTAGAACCACAGCTATAGCTGTCCCAAGATATTTCGATTGAACAGTGTGAATTTGCAAAACCCATGGGCTATTGGAATCGACAAACGTTGAGGACAATCATCTCATCGTAGAGCAATTTTGATCAGTGGTTTTAAGTAGTAGTGACTGAGCCATATCACTCTTTTCAGAATATACGATTATCTTATCGGAAAGTTTCGTCATGGGAAACTCCAGAATTTGAATAAATTTGAGACTGGTATGAAAAGGAGTTCATGAGGCCATCTCTGCAAGAAGAAATAACAACTTTGGCGTGTAAAAGAGATTGTCCCTAAGTGTCAAAGATACCTGGAGTACGTGACTCGTTACTCTGACAGGTTATATCATTCTTAAAAATTCCAACATGAGCAGGATTAGAGCAGCGTGAATAAGCATTAGCGGCTTATTGGCAACATATTTGTGGCGAATACTGGTTCTACCGCGAGAGACCAAATCTATAAAACCAATAGCCGGTAATGGCAACCGCATTGTTGAGGGAATATTTAGTGGTTATCCGATTCCGTGCCTTCCGTGACTATCGCTCTGCAGATTACTGCAACTGCGTGCTCAAGATCCCAACATGACTGTTAGCCGACTGTATTCCAACCGAGATATGCATATTACTCGACCACATTCACATCCCATTCTCGATTCTAGAAGAAAATCGAATATCCGTAGAAAACAAGTGACTATTCCTACTCTGATTGGAACTATAGATTTGTGGTCACTCTATTTTTTCATGGCAATTACGCAATCATCTTATGAGTGCCATAACCCTGAAATTTTGAGATTCATTTTGAACATTTTGGGAATAATGTTCGACTATAGTTTCTTATCAAGGATCCAAATCATCACGTGCCTCTGGGTCGCTATGGTGGGAATTGTCTCACCTTCTGGTTGACATGCCATTTAAACACTAGTACATTTACGAGCAGATATGTATACACCAGCACATAGAAACCCTGGAATATTCCACGAGTTTCTAGGGGGAATTTTTCATATGAAATTCCGGGTGCCTAGCGAAATCTCAGCGAGGAATTCCAAGTATCTTCCAGGTATTCCAGGTCCGAAATCATCATTTTTCTAGGTATATTCTCAAGAAGTCAGGGAATATCTGGACACAATTACTGTTTTTGAGATCAAAATTTATTGTGCTAAAATGGTTTATTACTGAACACTGCTGCATGCACAGAATTTTTCGATAAAAATTACGGACACAGTTCGGGTAATCGTGGGACGTCCGACATTTCAGCGTACTTATTGCGGATGAGTGTCGAGAAAAATCACATATACTGTCTGGTGATTTCATTTCAGGTCAGAAATTGTATTGAATTTGGTGAAAAAGGTGAATTCAGGTAAATTTTGCGGGAACTTGTAGGGTAATTTTTACTGTACCAGTATAATAAAGAGCTGGGTGCGCCTGCGCACCCCGTGAGCTCGGCATCTCACCTAACCTCACAAAAATTTCGGTATAGAAACACATCATTCGTTCTGATCAAAGATGCGTGGATTTTGATTCGAGAATAGAGCAACATCATAAGTGGCATGTGGGGGTAATCATCTCCCTATACAGGAAACAACTAAAATTGGCGCTCCTAGGTGGCGCGTTCCACGATTGCCGGCATTTATGGGTGATATTTCCTGTACCAGTCTCGTAATTTTCATCGAAAATTTCTTTGCGTGTGTACATACACGGAGAGAAGAAAAAGGTAGGATTCGCCCGACACTCCTGCGCCGAGTTCGTTGAGGCTTGCTCGAGAAAGTTGGGCAAATGCTGCTCAATATTTTGGGCGAGAGACTTGGAGCGACCGAGCGGCGGCACAGTGAATGAACAGAGACGCAAGCCACGGCGTGCTTATCACACGACCACCATGAAATTATTTGATGGAATGATCTGAAAATTTGCATACACATAGCTGAAGAGTCCTGACCAAAAATCGTAACATTTTCCAAGATTCATACGGTTTCCTTCAATGCGAATATAATTTTCGACATGCAAGGAAGTTTTTCATTTTTCAACTACATCAAAACTCAGAGCGAGAAAGTTGTTCGGGAGCGTCAGGATATCCTTAATTTTCAAGATTCAGGTCGAATGATGGTATAGAAAAAAAGGTATGGAAGTTTTTGTATTTGACTCGTGGGCGACTGACACTCGTACTGACAAGTACAATCTTGAGTTCGTGATGCCTCGCTCAATAGTCTCAATAAAAGTTCTAGAACTTTTGGAACGGAGTTCCTTTACGCTCGTCTGAGGAGTAAAATCGCGCGCGATCAGCTGACCGCGACACGGCCCCGTGGAACGAGATTCGATGCAAACCGCCATACGATGCAACGAAAAAGCGACACTTTTGCGATATAGGTATACTGCTTGCGCTCAGCAACCGCGCGTACTCATTCTCATCAGCATATCGCATCATCAGATGCCGAATGCCGAAATCCCGTCTGCTATAATGGTTTACCGTCTGAATGTGCATGCAGCACTATTGTTATTGATAGTATTGCTAGATATACAATGATGAAAGTGATATCTATGTGTTTCTCTGGGCAGAATTCAAAGTCTGAATGAATAAAATATTGCTCCCATAGCTAAAACGTACGAAGTTTCATTGTGACATCTTGAATCCAAAGATTCAGTGAATCCCAATGAAATTCTCTTCTTAATATTCAATCAGCTCTGATGCATTTTGTGAACCATAATTAAGTGTTGAGGATTCAGCTTCAAATTTAGAAGCTTTTTATGGCCCCCACCATAATCTTCTAAAGAGTCCACTCAAGGCCAAGGACTCGTCATTTTATTTACATTAATAGTGCATAATACTTGAAAAAATGATGCAAACTATCTCAATCACTCAGGGGCTTCTTGGTGTGCATCTTTATCGGTATCGTTACATTATGAGCATTCTAAAGCTTGAAACTCAGTTTGAAGTCGATCAAAGTTTTAGACTTTATTGACATTTCCACACATCTTATCGAGGCAAATTTTGGAACTCCGTTCCTTACGCGTTTCTCAAACGCACACGAATTTTTCCCTATTGCATCATTTGATTTGAATCTTGGATATTAATTCAATTTAGACTCTTCCGAACGACTTTCTCGCTTTGAGTACTGCTATATTTGGAAACTGAAAAACTCCCTCGCATGTCGAAAATCGTGCTCGCAAGAAAGGAGCCCGTGTAAATGTGGAAAAATGCTATGATTTCCCTAATTTTTTTGACACGGTGATTCATTACACAACTTCAACTGTGTGAAAGCAGTGCTCTTTAGCTATGTGTATGCAAGTTTTCAGATCGTTCTATCGGGTGATTCCACGGTAGTCGCGAGATGAAAACGCTGCGCGCCGTGATTGCGTACAGAAAAAACTACCGGTGTCTACTGCTTTTGTTTATCGGAGAGTTATTAAGAATCGCCCAATTTGTGAGGTACGGCTTGCCCGGCTCTACGTAGCAAAACGTATCGAAGTGAGTTGGGCAGTAGCTACTCGTCACTTGAGCATCTCCTACCTTTTTCTTTTCTTCGTGTACATAGGAAGCATACATTCATGATGGCAACTTAGAATCATCCTTGTTCACTCGTGAATCTCATTTCACAATACCATGTCAATTTGCCCAAAACAACATCCTAGTCACAACTCAAATAAATTTTTACCGAGTAAGTTTTTCTACTGTAGAGTTTGTTCTGATAATCGAATTTCTCCACCTCTTTCTTCGAGAATACGCTTTTATTGCCGCCTCTAGATTCTTGAGTTCTTCAGATGCTTTTTGTTTCCATGCTCGTTCTTTCTTCTCGGACTTATTTGTTTGATCTAGAGCAATTTTTCTGTTTTTATGAGAAGTACTAAATGCTTCTCTCATCTTATTGTTCATTTCGATTTGATTAACTCCTCTTCCAGTGCGAATAGCATTGTCTATAATAATGCGTAATGAAATCGAAGTCTCTTCTTTCATATTTTCGGTGAGGCACTCCTTATTGATAGAGAAACTTCTCTCAACTGCGGCGTTACCATGGGATAGACAGAGGATCAATTCTCCAAATTTCTGAAAAGCAGCTGGAACATTCTCTTCTCGTGACAATTTTAACGGGAAGATGCCCAAACGGTCAATATCGACGGAAAAGTTTTCACGGCATCCTGAATCTTTTGCAATCTCACAAAACTAGAGTATTCCCGTTTCTGACCCTGAAGTAATGCTCACGCGGTGCCGGGGCCGGATTGGTAAGTTGGTGGATCTCTTCCTTGTCCGATGGCCGGCGCCAACGGAGAAGGAAGAGAGGTTTTACCCGATTTGGATGGCCGTATCGATGCGGATTCCACCCTGGGACTGTTGGGAAGGTGCTGGCCAGCCGTGTTTGGCTGACCGGTGCCTCTCCTTCGTACGTCGCAGCGTATTCGCCCTACAACCACTTAAAAAAAAAGTATTCCCGTTTCACTTCATCAGCTTCCAAAGCTTGCAAATTCTATGAATTTGCACCAAATACTTCAATGCAATATTCAATCGATTTATTGCTGCCGTTGGAACTTTTATGACGAATGGTGATAAGCAACTAGCGCCACGAAGATATTCACAAAAGCAACTCGAGTCTTTTTGGAGTTTTCCACAAACAGCCAAGATATATTATTGACACTGTAGGTTGAAGACCGAAATGTCTTCCTCTATCACACTAGTAGAAAACTTGTTCAAAGAATCAGAAGCAGCAGAACCTATATCGATCGTCTTCATGGATCGCAATACACATAGAGGCAACGTTCAGATCAACTTCCGGAAGATCTTTCACATACTTCACCTCATGAATACTCTTTCGTTCTATGACTCTAGACATCAAATTTCTCAGCAATCGGTACGGATCATTCATCAAGTATGGTACCATAGGTCTCACAGTCTCATGTTTAGTCAGAAACGGCTCAATTTGCATTGAATTTGATGTCATGAATGATGGTTTAGGTTTCGGAAATACGTCTGTCAAAAAATCCTTCGAATTGTGAAAATTGTTAGACTCGGGGGGGGGGGGGGGTTTCTCAACAGCTTCGACGTACGTCTTCAAAGGATCAACCATCGAGAGCGCGCGTCGCATAACTTTTCCATTCTCTAGCCATCTAATAAAACGAAACTTTAAAGCAAAAATAAAAACGTGGAGGTGAAATGGATCAAATAGGATCGACGAGTTCGGAAGTCTTTGAACAAATAATAGATTAAACGCCGGAAGTCATTCACTTCCCAGTCAAAATCAGCGTGACCTTCCTCATAACTACTATTCACAATGTGAAGAATACATGTCTCTGTATTTATCAATTCAGGTGAATATTTAGAAACTTCAAAACTCTCACATTTTTCTCTCCGAAATTTCTTTTTGACTTGGGTTCATCTATCGATAATTGAGTCATAATATCAGCTATTTCGATACCATACTTCACAAATTCAGTTCTGAATGCATACAGTGAATTGGAGGCTTTTGCATGGCCCAAGAAAGTTGAACTGTAGTACCTAGTGTAACGACTTCATCATCCAGAAGACATCGAATTCAGCTATCGCTCCCGTCATGTCGAGCCGAAGCAGAGTATTTTGCAAACAATTTTGAAGCCCCATCAATATCTTTCGATTGCTCATCTTTATACTGTAAACTAGAACTCTAAAACGCGCGCGTTGCGCGCGGATGGTTACGATGGCTTAAAATTCTGGAACATACGACAAAAGGCTATTGTGCGTGAAAAAAAAATTATGCAGGTATATATGGTACCAGAAAGAAGCAAATATGATGTAGTAAAAGAATATGGAATGGAAATGTCATCCATCTATACGTTTATCTATCTAACATGCCTCGAAATCTGAATTTATGGATTGCTGGTTCGAAAATTCACGACTGTCTGAGGGATTTTTCGAATAATCTCAAAAAACTATTCGATCTACGAAGTGCGCGCGCTGCGCGCGCATGGTCCAACCACCCGTATGGTGTGGGGTCAAAAAACTGTCCAATTCTTATAAAATATCATTGAGGGTGACCGTCAAGGAACGAAGATCATTTCGAGAACTGGAGAATTGAGCTCAAATCCGAAGTAAATGATTCAAATTTATGCAACGCTTGTGCTTGACAATTTCAATTTTCACGTGAAATATGTGGGTTTCCAATTCACTTGAGATTTTCAGAGGTTTTTTACTCATTCTCGATGGAGAAGTATTTCTCTTCTCCTCCTTCTTCTCCTCTAAGTCGGCTATAAAAGAGAAGTAGGAAACATTTCTCAAGGATATGCACAAACATCAGCCAATCAGCCTAAAGCGAGAATTTCTTGAATGCTTCTGTAGAAATTTTTTTTAGTCGACAAATGAAAAAATTTCGATCGATTATCTGAAATTCAATTGATCATCCAGAAATGAGAAAGTTATTGAACCTTCTACAATTTGAAAAAATACAATATTCACAAATAAAAAATTCCCCAATCCTTTCGGTCCAATTCAGTGCCATCCGCCAACTGAAGAGTTGTTTTACGATTAGAATTTGAAGAATTATATTCACAAACCAAAAAGTTTTTTTAAAATGATGTAAGGATATTCAACATTCACAAAGAGAATTCCAGTTGATCTATCTCAACCACAAAAATTTATACATGCAATTTAAGACTTATGTTGAAACATTCATCATTCACGAAAAAAATTTTAGTTAATCTAGCCCAATCACAAAACAGTATAGATCCAACTTCGAAGTGGGTATGAATCATTTTGAGAATTTAGATAAGCGTTCCTGAGATCTTTTCGATGAATTAAATATCAGAAAATAAATCTTGAAATGATTACCATTAACCTCATTGTTACACGGGATATCCGATATTCCTGTTGTCGGTCAAGCAGCAATCTACTTTCCTATCACTCATTTAGGAGCGATCCGCGATTAAACATGCAGGTGTAATAAAACCCGATATGATGCGCAGGCGCGACGATCACCTTCTCAATGTTGACAACGAAGCAGACAGAACTGGACATAACGTTACAGTGCATGAGTTCGGATGCTTGAAACTCATCATTACTTTTCTTTCGATAAAATGGAAATAATCAACAGATATAATAGTTCAGCTATGTAGATCGCATAATTGAATACTTTCAACTATATTGATCCACCTGTAAATACATTCAAATATTACAAATTTATTAATCCACAGCAACACACATTGAGACGACTCGTAAGTGGCGCGCGAAATCTCGATCGGAACGCCTCGAACCTCGAATATCGAAGTTATCCATTAATAATATAAGATTTTTTGGAATACAACTTTTCATATCCTCTAAATGAGCAAATGACCAGAATGATTTGCAGTCTGATTTTAAGTTACTCTCTACAGTAGCAATATGATTGTCACAAACCTCTCTGGTCATCTTTTGCACTCCCTTCTTTGAATTTGAAACTCCTAACTTTCAATAGTTCCGGGTAATTTCTAGATCAAATGCAGCTCCTTCTACAAGGAAATCTCTTGTTTCATCTCCTTAGTAAACAAAATCGGGTAGGAGGAGATCAATGTTTTGGTAAAGGGGACATGGCAGCTTATAATACTATAAAGTTTTTCTACTGCAAGTTCAAAGTCTATGAAGTCAGCGAGCACTAGTTCTCGGTTGTATTTCATTAACTCATAGTCTCAGTCCTGAATGAAGGATGAATGATTCGCCCATTTTTAATTTACCCTTAATTCCCAAAAAGTGATCATGGAACCGAGATATTTGAATGAACTAACACTCTCATTCAAATTTTGATTATTTTGATTTTGCGGGATGCAGAATGCACCCATCAGTACTCCGGATCAACTTTGATGGTGTATCGCGTTGATGTTCATCGGAAATATATCATTCTGTCATTATTCTATGAATATTAATGAGGAAATAAATCTCTGAACTTGAAAAAATGAACAGAACTAGTACATTCGAGCGAGGGTCCAGTATTAGATCTCAGAACTTTCGAAGCATGAATGATATAGTATCCTCAAAGAAAAGTGGACGCATCAGAGAGTTCAACATCTGCATCTCAAGGTGGAATTGAGCTGGTGAAAATGAAATTTGTTAATTGGCAAACTTCCTGATGAGATGAGAGATTTGAAAAAGTGAGTTCAAAGAGATTTCTTGATGAATATGATGAATCTTCTCCTAACTTTGAATCTCATTAGCATTCACTAGGACTTTTCAATTCATCCACGAGCCTAAAGTTTTTCAAATTAAGTTGTATTCTCATTTCTATTGATCAATGCCTCACTATATTCACGCAAGAGAGGATGAGTTTACTTGAGCTAGCGGAGAGATTCAATGTGAAAGTTGATTCTTGAGAAAGTATCTTCCACGAAGAATGTTATCTCAAGCTCAGTTGTATTCATCGAATGTACAAATTGCGGATATTATCAAAGCAACGAATCTGAATATGGGACACAAGTCTTCTTTCAGGATTAGGGACGCGGAAATTCATCCTAGATTCTCATACATAGGTCTATAAACAAATTTCGCCTCGGCAATCATTTATACTATAATAAGGAGGTCTCGTGATTTCTTTTAGGTTACCCTGACCCGAAACTAAAATGATTATCCTAAGGGTTGTATTTCAGTCACCCGTTTTGAGTCGCTAGGGGAGAAATCTGCTTTTAAGGCGATGCGGTCACCGTCCACCGCGACCATGGACCTTGAATATACATCTTTCATAAAAAGTTTGATGATTTGAAGTGTGAGACGAGTTGTCGAATACTTGTTATTGTCCAACTTGTATCCCTCAATCCGTCGCTTAGCCCAAATTATAAGCGAATCGGAGAAAAGTGGGAATAACTCGGCCGCGAAAACCTCCTAATCTATAATATACGCACATTTTCATTCCCATCTTCCTCCGATTCTCTTGCATTTTGGGCTTAACGACGAGTGGGTGAATCTAAGTTGGATGATAACAAATATTTGTGCTTTCGTCGTTTAGCCCGAATCACAACAGAATCGGAGAAAGATGGGAATGATTTTTAGCTTGCACGGTGACCGCATCGCCTTAACAGTCTTGCAGCAGAATTGACTTCGAACGAACGACTTGTCGTACAATGATCCAAGCTGTTGAACTCATCCATACTCTACGCAATTGATTGTGAAATGTCTACCGTACCCGAATCCCAACCGAAGTCTCTATTATCCATTAGAGAATCAGAAACAAGAGACGTCATGATGACGAAGACGCAATCAAATATTACTAATTCACTGATCTAGCCGAATCGTTTTGATACGGACACTGTTGCATTCAGTTGAAACCGATAATGACTAGTACACGCATGAACCGCAATCACTCGTAATTGGTTTCCAAATTTCGATCGATAGGACAGAACGATTTCGAATATTTCTTATCCGAACTATAGAAAATCTGCTTTATTTCATACTATGTATGATTAATTGAACATTTTAAGCTGTAGATACTTGCCTCTGCAAACAGGTGGATACCCATCATTCATCGTCTTCATTAACCCTCGGTTGGTACATGTGGGTCTATTAGACCCAAGGCCTTTTTTATGAGATCGCCACCCTCGTAGTTCGAATTTTCCCGGGCTTAGGGTGACATTTGTTGGTAGTGTGTGCCGCTTGCCGACCGTGCATATAGCAAAAGGTCTGGCGCGCGCGTCTTCCCACCACAGCCAAGCGAAATTGCCGCTGGGTCTAAAGTACCCAGGTGTGCCAGCTATGCGTGCTATTTTTGATTGCATTTTATTGTTGTAATAATGAATTATTGCAAAATATTGCAAAAAAGGCCTTTCCACTGCAAATGTTCTAGAGGACGCAATTCTCAATGGAATGAGCTGAAAATTTATCTGAGTTATCTCAAGATCGAGTAGATATGAGAAAAAAATAGTCTAGTGGCCGATCTTTTAATGGAGGTCTTCATTCCGACGTATTAGGTGAGAGTAAAAATTCTCAATTCATGCGTCGAAATCTGTCAGAATAAATGCCTTTTTTCCAAGATCCACTATTGCGCTATTCTTTCCTTGAATTGACCTGATCTCGAGATTACTCAGTTGAACTCTTTGCTCATTTGGATGAAAATTGCGCCGTTTACAATTTTTTTAGTGAAAAAGGTGGTTTTATGCATTTTCCTGGACATTTGTAATTTTTTGGAATTTTTAGTTCAACCTTGGAGATTATCTGAATACATTGGCCCTTCAAAAACATATCGAAGAAGCTACAAAAAAATTTTCAAGTCAAAAGATTCAATATAATAGCTACAGCATCAATTCTTCGGTGTGGGTCGAATCGACCCAGGTTGGCCAGCTATGTTATTTGGCGAAGGTGTGCCAGTTAAGGGTTAAATTTATGATGTCAAACTCATCATCAAAGTATGATAAGGAGAATGAATTGATGATTATGATTATAGTTTATTCATTGATCTTGTGAAGGTGATTGGACTGAAAATTCCTTGGAAGTGCTCGCAAGGTACAACTGGACTATCGAGCAGATTCGTGGATCTCACTCAGAACTCAGCGAAATCCCCATTTCTGATTCCACTGCCATGAAAAATTTTTGACAAAAAAACGCATTAGATTCCGTCGCAAGCTTACGCGATTTTTCATTTGGAAGCCACGTCTTTATGAAATGATTGAACAGATTAAGTAAGACTGGGGATAATTTATACTTTATATAAAAAAGAGGGGATAAGCTAGTGATGATGATCATGGACAGCTCAAAATTTCCTTGGTACTTTTATATATTTAAGGCAATGCGGTCACCGTGCACCGTGCGCGCTGAAAGTTATTCGCACTTTTGTCCGATACACTTCCGATTTGGAATGAACGAGGAGAAGAAGAATACTTATAATCATCCAACTTGAATTCGTCTTCTGGTCATTCTGTTCAAATCGCAAGAGAAGTGGAGATAAGTGCGAATAACTTGAGCGCAGGCACCTCTTAAACTACAATATAGGCACTTTGTAATTCGTACTTTTATCCGATTCTCTTGCGATTTTGGCGAAACGACGAGAAGACGAAATCGAGTTTGATGATAATGAACACTGATCTCTTCGTCGTTTCACCCAAATCGCGAGAGAATTGGATGAAAGTGCGAATAACTTTCAGCGTGCACGGTGACCGCATCGCCTTGAGATAAGATTATGCGAGTATCTACGAGATACATGTGAGAGTGAGATTGACGGATTCTGCGATGAAGTATCAAGTGCAGCTCCAAAGGAGTCGGTAACCCAATTAAGTTCTTCAAACTCCGCTTAATCTCCATCTCAAGCTCAATTTCGCCACCGCCCAAGAAACGCAGAAATCTTATCGTTGACCCTTCGGCTCAAAGGATATAAAGATTGATCGTCCAGTTTTAATATTCAGGCACGGCAAAAATTAAATGAACATATAAATAGACGGTTTCGTCATCGATGAATGAATTTGTCAATACCTCTCCTCAACTAATATCCTTCTCTTGTTGCGATTCTTTCGAATAACATTTATTCAATAGAATTTGATATTGAGTTGGGAAAAAGAATCTGATTCTGGATTCTTTTCTGGATCTGATTGGGAAACTGGCGAAGTATAATATCGATCACAAATTATTTCTATTCATAAAATAAAGACACTTGTATCACGAGAGAATATCTGACTCCTTGGGCTGTATTAGCGTTCAAGTCTCTGGAGGAGCATGTCTTATTGGATTCACTTATTAATCCCCCCGCTTTCTTTCATACCATTTCTCACTCATCTGTCTCAAAGACAAGGCAAATTTCAATTTCAATAGTGAATGGTCTGATAGAATGAATTGGATGGAGCGAGAGCAGATCGATTCACCTTCGTGAAGAGGGATGATGAATACTAATAGTCAACGCGATTCCTAGCCTTTTTTTTTGAAAGTGGATTGGAGATCAATCTCAATTGTCTGACCTTGAAGTGATTCTGTTTAAAACAAATTCTGAAAACCAAGAATGAGAATGAAATTCAATGTGGTTTGAGATGAATGAGAGTCCATACCTTCTCAGGAGTTGACATCAACTGACAGATCACAAAAAATCACATGAGCGTTTTGTGTAAACCTTTTTGGCTCAGCGAATCATTTGAAAGGAAATTGATGCTTAGAAATTTCCGGACGGAACACTACTGCAAGGAGGGATCAATCCGGGTTCTGATGACGACCCTTCGGCCACAGTTGACGGGATACCGCACCTGGGCTTCGTCCCGAACCCGGTAAGGAGAGTTCTGGCCCCAAAAGTGATGCTCGGCATGCTTTGGCCCCTTCCAAAAACCTGCAAGGGAGGTTGTGACACCCAGGTGTCTCAGCCCTGGAGTCTGACAAACTCGCGGTCCTGGTCAACGCCCACCCAAGCTCAGAGACCGCACATCTGTATCCTGTGGCCACGGCAGCCATAACGCCAAGACTGAATGAGTCTAGGGACTCGTATAAAAATTGCCTACACGCACAGAATTTTTCGATAAAAATTACCAGACTGGTAAAGGAAAAATTACCCTACATGCCGGCAATCGTGGGACGCGCCACCTAGGAGCGCCAATTTTTACCGGCATGTAGGGTAATTTTTCCCTGTACCAAGGAGATGGTTTCTGTCATGCCACTTAACAGTGATATTCCTCTGTTCAATATTAAAGTCACCACGAGTAAAAATGAAGATGATTCAACAAGTTTCAATTGGTTTCATCACTTTGTATGCATTGACCTCGAATCAAAATCCAGACATCTTCATCAGAACGAGTCAAATAATGTATTTTTATACCGAAGTTTTTTTGAGGTTAGATGAGATGCCGAGCTGGCGAGCTCGCGCAGGCGCACCCGCAGCTCTTTATATTGGTACGGTAAAAATTACCCTACAAGTGCCCGCAAAATCTACCCAAATTCACCGCACTTTTTCACCAAATTCGATACAATTTTTTACCTGAAATAAAATTTACCTTACAGATAGGTAATTTTTCTCGACACTCATCCGCAATAAGTAGGCTGAAATTTCGGACGTCCCACGATTGCCTTAACTGTGCCCGTAATTTTTATCGAAAAATTCTGTGCGTGTACGGGTGATCACAACGAGAACCTAGGACGACTCATCCGGTAACCCGAGGGACTCCCTTGGCTCTAAGGAAGCCTAAACAAGCCCCTAGCCCCCGTCCCCCCTCATCGAGGAGTGAGTGTGGCTGTATTCAGGCAGCTGGCCAAAGTCGGTAGTCGGCTCAAGGGTTGGGTCATCTCTTGGCCACTTGTGGTCCTAAGATGGCTTCCTTCTGGGTGGACGTGCTGACAGGACATATTTCTGCTTACGCCCATGGGAGTTTGCTGGGGTCCAGGTGAAAGTCGGGCCGGGCACTCGGGATATGAAAGGTGAATCTTTTCCGACGGAAAACCAGAAGGTTCTGAAAAATCCTCAAGTATTCTCTGAAATAACTCAAGGGGCAGAGATCTCTCAAAGCTCATGATTTGTGTCTGAAATTATTTTCCTGTTGAGAAGAGGCTTATCGGTAACATTATCGTGCAGATCCTCATTTTTAGGTGCTACTCCTGAGAAAATTCTGTTCGTGTATTGAAGAATGACCGATGATTATTATCATATGATGAAACATTGGTAGCAGACTAGTAACCAGGGTTATATGAAAAACCGAGGTAAAATTGTTAAATGGTCTGATTAGCCATCCCAGGAAACAACGCCGGCCAATGTAGAAGATAGCATTTTTTATCATTACGCATACCAACTTACTAAACGCTAGTAGTATAGGTACGCGTTCGGCCGGACACGGCGGAGAACCTGCAAATTGCAATCACTTGCTTCTTCTATAACGCATTCAGTTCTGCTCTCATTTCGGTATCTGCGTACACATCGGCTCACTTTGTCTGCAGCATTCAAATCCTTTAATCCCTGCAAATGTACTCACCAATCGTTGCACAACATAAACATCGACGGGGCTGCATACTCTTGCTGTGCATCACGCTCTCACAATCGACGTAATCCGTTCTCTCATTCCCTTTGTATACGTGAATCGCAATCAATTCCAATGTCCGCATACAAATGGAGACTAACTGAATTACCTCAGAGTGCGTTACAATTTCATCTGAATATCTTTTTGCTTTTGGAGAGTAATTGAGAGCGAATATTTCACAAAATTTTTGCCAAGTGCAAAAACGCAACAATGTGAATGAATTTTCGAATCCTCAAGGTTTAGCCATTTTACCTCTTCAAATCCATCAAATGTCATGAATACAAGAGACAAGGTAAGTCGGAGCCTGACAACCAATAACTCCCGTGATTGATAAAAAATCAGATGAGTGGCTCAGTCTGTTCAAGTGTTAGTTAAATCGGTTGGGCAATCATGGCTTTCACTCTAAGAATTCACATTGAAACGTTGGATTATATTCATCATCACACAGCTCGAACAGCCCTGAAATTACCAATTTTCTTCACCAGCCTGGATCATTTCCTCAGTTCAAATGATATGTAATAATTACTTTTTCTTCAAATGAGCCTGCAGGTACCGAGAAAATCCATCGGGGTCACGTAAGTGATAATTTCATACCAATACCCATGGAAATGAACACTCGAAAAAAGACACCTGAACTGATAGGGTCCTTTTGGCTTGTCTATGAAAACATATTCATTCACTCATCGAAAATGAATATCCTTATGAAAAGTGCCCAACTTTGGGGGGGAGGGTGGGTCATGTCAACTCACTAGACCTAAATTCTGCATGAATCTTGGAACGTTTTTGATCTATTTTTTTGTGTTCATAATTATTTTGGACAATTCGAGGATTGAATTGTGCGGAACCTCCCGGCGCTTCGGAACCTTTGATAATCAAAATTTGAATCCATGATTCCTCACAGCAACTTTATGACAAAAATATTTTTCAAAATCCCAGCTCAATTAAATGAATGTACGCGTGGCAAGTTAACGAAACCAAATTTCCATGAAAACCACTATACTTCCCCCAATTTTGCAGAAAACCGCTCGATTTAGCCAGGTGATAAAGAATGTGCAGAAGCAAACTTCAATGATTCTTGCCATATGTTTGTCTTTCATTGGTCATCTCCCAGCTCGAGTTATTCATACAATCACTCTTGAACAACATTTCAGGGAACGCTATCCACAAGGCTAAAATATTACAACTCGCTTGCACCCAACAACAGGTGGAAGGCGTGATCAACACGAAGTAAGCCATCCCCAATAGAATTGTGAAAATAATGCATCTGACGTAATAGTCATTGGAGATCGCCCCATTAAAGTAGTACAAGGGTGTGAAAATGTGGAGGGTGTTTTTTCCTTGTGGAGCATACCACCAAAGTCAGAGCCGAGCACAGTAGAGCTAGCCACGTCAATGAGAACAACACGTTGCAAGGAGACAAGACGCTCTCACCGTGTACCAACAAATTGAATCGTACAAATATGTATGTATGCAAAAGCTACAAAATGGCCCAGACACGCGTGTGTATATTATTCTATGCCATGTATATGCAAGTCCTTATTTGTTTATATGTGTATGGTATAGAATTCGTGGCAAACTCGATGTGTGAACATCGCGACATGCAAATGGGCATACAACAACAAATATCCCGGTTTGCAACGGACTTCATATGCAAATATCCGTGTACTCGACTAGTAGTGGATTGAGATCGTGGGACTGATTCCGAGCTTTCATCTCAATTCTTCTACGCATAATTGATTCCAGGCGAGCACTTATGCAGAAATCTGACTGGCAGCAATCCTTGTAATGGTTTTAATGACTAATTATGGCCCACGCGATGAGATGACGGATCTATACCAATCCATAATTCGTGGAGGCTGATTGTTCCCAGAGAGTCTGATCCATGGAAATGGGTATTAATTAGCCGAGCAATCAGAACTCTGATTCGAGGCGAAGAAGCTTGCCACTATTGTGGACTGCTATAATCCGATCAAACACGGGATACGCACTCGGAGTTCACGCGCATCCGCCAATTGTCATCGTTTGTACCACCTCATACGGTACCTGTGATTATCTCGAGCGTAAACTCACTGAATGAGCTTCAGGATACAATGTTAATTGATGGTGCGAGCATCCGCCGATTTCTGTGGTCCATCTTTTTGCTAGGTGTAAGGTTTACCAATATTTGACAGACATGGTTTGTTCTTGATGGGAATTCCTGATCATTGCATATTTTTTGTTCGTCAAAGTTTAATCCGATAATTCATTAATCATTGAATATGTTTACAGTTGATCAGGGCACCGAATCATAACGCGAATCTATGATTGATTACTCTTAGAGTCATTTCCACTTTTTACTAGGAACTTTGGAATTCTTATTTTTATAGGGAGTACCGACAAAATGACCTCATCAGATTCTCGTATGAGCAATTGTCACAATATGTGATAATATGTTGCAGGTTTTGGGGCGGTAGCCATCCATAGCATTATTATTGATATGATAATGTTTGCAGTAATGAGCTCTATCCCCCCTCCCACTTTACTTTTTCCAAAAGTCTAACTTGGCGAGTATCACCATCCTTTCCTCCCATAACTTCATCTGAGATCAAAGTATGAATTTCAATTCTTGAGGGTCATGAGATCAGGGGAAACATGTCGAGTAACTTTTTACCAAAATCTAAACGTCAAACAAATGAAGAGAGATTGCAAAATATTGATTTCAATTCTTGAGAGTCATGAGATCAGAAAAAGTATGTCGAGTAATTTTTTTGCAAAATCGGAATGTGAAATGCATGAAAAATGATTTATTACATTACAATCTGATTATCTCTCTGTAAGTTTGACTCAACTTGAGTTACTCACCATCTCTTCTTTCCTTAAAATATATTGCGAATAATAGACCAATAAAAAAAACAGAAGTGAGAAAATTCAATCTAGCATTGATCGTTCCAGTTTGGAAGTCAGTAAAGATGGTGAGTAATTCAAGTTGAGTCAAACTTACAGAGAGATAATCAGATTGTAATGTAATAAATCATTCTTCATGCATTTCACATTCAGATTTTGCAAAAAAATTACTCGACATACTTTTCCTGATCTCATGACTCTCAAGAATTGAAATCAATATTTTGCAATCTCTCTTCATTTGTTTGACGTTTAGATTTTGGTAAAAAGTTACTCGACATGTTTCCTCTGATCTCATGACCCTCAAGAATTGAAATTCATACTTTGATCTCAGATGAAGTTATAGGAGGAAAGGATGGTGATACTCGCCAAGTTAGACTTTTGGAAAAAGTAAAGTGGGAGGGGGGGGAGATTTCAGGACTTGGCTATGGCAATGATTGAAAATTCCTAGATTGACAAATATAAGCTGTGAACAGTAACAAGTAGAAAAACCAAAAACACTCATCCATATCTTATTCTTAAAAATTATCCCTCCAATGAACAGCAGTGTGCTGTGTTCCAAGATAAATATTTTTGAATCCCAAGCAACAGAATCTGGACCAGTACAACTTTTTGTTTTTGATAGCAAAACTTGGAATTAGTTCATGAAATTCAACTTGAGTTGATGCAAAGACTCCCAACTCTACTTTTAATAGTACAAGGTTTTCAGTTGATGAGAAACTTCTGAATTTTGAAAATTCCTTACACGAGTTGGTTCATCCGCTCTCCAAGAAGAGAGGATCCCAGCCACCAAAATGACCAACTGATGGGTGACTAACAAATGAAACATGGAACTATAACAGTACATCTGTTTCTCAACACTATTTGAAAACCAAAAACTTGAACAAATTTCAACTAGGACATTGATTATCTGTGACACATTAAGAAGTTCAAGTGCTGCGTGGGAACTCATTTTGAGAATAAAGATTCAATAGCGTTATGTGAGAAGTGCCTTGATGCCAGACAGAATGATCCTCAAAGTACATCCAGATGAATGTATGGATCCAGTTTCTATTAATTGACTTCTTCGCCCTACATTTTTCCAAGTTCAACTTACCAGTTTTCTCTAAGAGCGTAAATGTGCTACTCTTTCTCAATAATAATTTTAATCTGATTGATTATCCCTGATTATGAGATGATCCCTGAACAACTCTTAATTAGACCTATTTAGGAATTGACATATGCCCACTAGCTCTTGATGAAGTCTTTAGCATGAATGTAAGAGGCACGTCGAAACAGCTCAGACCCATAAATCAAGAGTAAAAGTGTAGCCAAGACTAAGATGTACAGTGATATGCAATGGAAGTATGTTAGGTAAAATTGATTAGAGCAGCATCAGAGATCACTAATACACATATCAAAACAACTGTTCCACAGTCACTAATAGGACTGCCCAGTCCCACAACATCTCAATGTAAGAGACGATCCCTCTCGTGTTGGACCCGAATAAATTTTGGTGAAATACGAGAAGTAGCTTGAATGATGATACATTGGTTGCAATCTAATTCTCTCACTATAGAGTAGATTATGAACTTGAGATACACAATTTATAGCTTCAGAGTTAGGTCTATCTCAAGTATCGGAGGAAGTAAAAATCAATTCACTGATGAAATGTACATCAATGCTTAATGGCACCCATGCATCATAAACTCTCCAAATATATTTAAAGATTATTCTTGACATTTCACCTTGCACTGCACAACAGCAAGAATGGCACACATTTTGGCCATCAGACCATCATTTTTAAATGACTGCAAACAAGAAAGCATACATCAGATGGCTTCTTTTTTACTAATAGACCAACAATGAGATTGGCATCAATTTGTATTAAATCTTGACTGTATTTGATACACGTGCAGAGAGTAAACAATCATCTGGAACAGAACCTGAATGGCACTGAATGGTGAATATGGTCTGCTAGCTTGCTTCAGTCGCTCATTCACGCACACAAGGCCGATTGTGTCACACCGACGCAGTGTCGACTTCGAGATGAGTCGAATCTCGAAAGTGGCTGAAGACGAAAATCCACGATGAATTTCGTCGGGGAGGGTCTCAAATTTGTCGGTCGTGGAACGATGCCATTAGTTCATACATCGACGAAACAAAATAGTATTTCGATAGAGAAATGATCAAACTTGCGATTACTGGGGCACATCGTGTCTGATAAGCGCAAGAATACATAATATTCTATGATCGAGTCAGAACGAGAGGTTAAAAAACCCCAACTTGGCGTATATAAGGCTACGGCAGCGCTGCGAGTTTTTCTTCTATATATACTCGCCAGCAAGGCGCTAGCGCGCCTTTTGATACTTTGGATTGAAAACCCAAAATTAGGTTATGTAAGGAGTTTGAGTCCTTATTTATTCGTTGTCGCATCATATGATGAATTTTCATTAGGCATTCTGGTTTGAGCAGAACTTACGGGGTCCAAGTCCAAGTTTCAAGGGACATTAATGACGGCCTGCCCAATAAACTCATTTCAGTAGCGGGCATTCCAAAAGATGAGGGATATTATTGACAAGTTTGTTTCTCCCAGTCCCCAAATACGAGGGACACAGTTTATCATATCTACAATTACCACTCCAAAAGAAAAGGAACAAATTGTAACCATCTTATAAACCTCTTAAGAGGTCTCAAAATCTTGGGAAATTTTTTTGTATTGCCACTCCCAAAGAGAAGGTCCCCTTCTCTTTGGGAGTGTCTTTGGGATCGTCCCGATCGTCATCTCCCCTGTGAGCTCATTTAAGTCATCCGAACTTTGGGACCTCTCTAAGTTTGAGGGACACCCTTCCTATATGACCCCAGCCAACGGGGCGAGGAGAGACTATTGCTATAGGACTTGATTCAGACACTCGATGCGACTGTTAGAATCGGAATATTCACATCACGTTTGCTTTCCGGACTGTCAAGGGCTATCTTTCTGCTGTCACCGCGAGGTGACCATGAGTGAGCTTGTGTGTGTGACTTTTGTATTTCGTATCTCGGCAGACGTGCTCCATGTGAAACTCATTCGAATTTTCAAACCCACTCCATCTCTTGTTACATACGTTGAATCCTAGAGTCATCCGATAAGAATGGCGAGAACCCTTCGGGAACTTGGTCCAAGAATCAAGTCATCTCTAACACTTCCTCTTCTTCGAACAGCTCTTGCGGTTTGTGCGAAGCAAAGAAATTCACCCGTTTGGTAGCAATGAAATCAATAAATTCATCTACGAAATTCTACAAGTAAAAGGCGCTCGCCATGGTCCACAAATAGTGAAATTCATCAAGTCATTGCACGACCCAATCATGCCATTGAACCTGCGTTCTCGCGGAGGACACAGCTCCCTCCGCGGAAACGGGCCTCGTCAAAACATGGAAAAAATGAAAAACCAATTCCAAGCATCTGCGTGACATCGTGCTATCTTGCGCACGCTGAGTTTTTTTTTCGAGAAAAGCCGATTTTGATTCGAATGAGATTTCTTTATCGACAAAGATGGAATTCAATCAAAGCAGATATTTGCAAAACCGTATGCTCAAGGGTACAGAATATCAGAGAGTGATGCTGAGCAGGTTGTTTGAGATTTGGAAGAAAATATTTGATGCATGTATTTGTGTCCACGTAGATGATGGAAATTTAAATCTGGTTGAGTTCCATCTCGAGAACGAGCAAAAGTTCCATCTCAGAGACTATTACAGGGGTAGGAGCACTTTGCAAATGCCAAGAAAATACGAAATATTTTCAAGATTCAGTGCGAAGATAAATTCAACGTAAAAATTATTCCTGGTAGAAGCTTCATTATTAGCCTCACTGCCACAATATGTAATAAGTATATTTATGCACTCACAATTGAATCAAAATTATAGATTTTTTCATTTTAGATATTTCAGCTTTGAAAAATTGGGATTATAGATTGCCAGAAACTATACCTTCGCGTATCATGGGAATATCAGACACTCACGAGGCACATTTGTGAGAGAACTTGTACATATTTTCCAAGTTTACAATTTTTCAAGTTCGATGATTTAAATCTCTACAAATCAGGAATAGGAGAGGGAATTAGGATTGTCACTCTCAAATAAGACTTCACCATGGAGAAGACTTAAATCTCATTCTGCAACAGTTGCATGGAATGAAAGACGTAACTCGAGTACCAACTGAATATTCGAATAATCCTTTGATGTGAGCTGATTCATTCAGGGCAACGATGAAATGATAAATTCATTGCCAGCAAAATTACTGAGACAGTTGGGTACTTGAAATAAAACTCAGGTACTTGAGGGTAAAACCCGATAACCAATATCATCTCTACACAAAGGATGATGACGCTTATCTTTGTTGACAATCCATCATGCAGATTTGTACGGCTTGAATTCATGTAGATGTGGTACTCTGCATGTAAAAATGTAGCGAAGTGACTCTCATTACTCCAACTCTAATAAGGTCTAGATTCGCCTTATTTGCCTTATTTGCATAATATCGGTTCTGCTTGGCTGCATCTGCAGATATCGACTCGATACAAACTGCTCTTTAGTCATCATTTTTTCGAGCGATTCCCGCTTTACCCTCGTCATCTTTTTTTTCCATTAACTTTGAAGAGGTTGATGTACTATATCATACAAAATCTGCTTCTTACACAAGGCAAAATAGAATCACTATCGTATAGCATCGAACGATATAAATAGACGAATCAATCATAAAATTTACATTCTAGTGACAACTCTTTGTCCAGGATAATAGTTCGGGCGAAGCCCCTTTCCTTACCGCGACTAGAACCAGCTTTTCCGCACCTTTATTTGACGAGACTACCGAACCAATCTGCGATTCCAGAGATTGAATATAAGTTTGAGAATGTTATTTTTTGTAAACAAACAGAACGAACATATATTATTGACCGTTTTTCGACGGAGTCACGATTTGTTTATTTATATTGTAACGACTCTGAACAATGATGATGATAAATTAAATGCACTCTGACATGCAACAAGATGTCCAAAGTCATTTTTCTACCTATGCATTGACATATGTATGATGATGAGCAAAATGTTGTAGAACCCTCGCAATAGCGGACATTTTGGGCTACGCACAACGAGGAATCACGCGCAAATAATTCTTCATATCCAGTGCCTGTGCTTTGAGATAGCTTCTAGCAACCAAAAGACTTGTTTTGATTTCAAAATTAGTTTCTGATTGGTGACTAATTTAATTCCCTTACAAACACCATTTGCTCCGCTCAATTTGGTATAGTAGGACCAGGAACGTACGCATCCAAATCTTGAAGAAATTTTTGAGCTAGCCTAGGACTCTCGGATTCTATAACTAGGAATTCCATTTTTCCTTTCACGACTGCCACTTCAGTCCATTTGCTTTGGATTATCTTTTGCAAAAGATGTTTTTCACAAAAAGTAGACTAGCCATCGATCGAAAGTACTTCAGACGTGAAAAAAGTCGCACGTGCTATTTCATAAGTACCTACGTAATACTCATCTTCGGCGAATAGAGCTGATTACTGATACGAAATTTGCTTTCTAAATAACTTTCTACTCATATTTGAGCATTCATTGTCCAAAATGATAGTGGAAAGGTTCATCACCGATTGATTCAATCTTACAAGTACAATGGGATTGCGCAGCTCTATATGAGGTTTTGTAGAGAATAAAAACGCCTTCTTCGAGTTCCTTGAAATTTTTTTGGGAACAAACAAGCTCCAGGGTGCTTAAAAAGTGTGAGCAGAAGCTGAGAACTTACACACACGAGGTTTATCATCATACAGCTTGGGAAAGAAGGGTAGTGAAATCAAAATTTCGATTTGTGATTATTATAGCCAGGTGTTGAAAAAAGACGTGAAGGGTTTTGACCGAAAGTTAGCAGATAGACTTTTGAGTCACTTCTCAAATGGTCTTACCAGGAGAGGCCACGGAGTGCGGGTCACGGATCCGGCTGAAACTCTGGGAATATTCTCTTTTTAGCCCCAAAAGATGACGCCCAAAGCTGCAGAGTCTAACGCTCAAGCGTTTCCGACCTACAGGCCACAACCCATGCATTGCAGTATATCTATATATGTGGGAAAATGGTATATATAGATATACTGTAATGCATGGGTTGTGGCCTGTATCTCGGAAACGCTTGAGCGTTAGACTCTACGGTTTTGGGTGTCATCTTTTGGGGCTAAAAAGAGACTATTCCTAGAGTTTCAGCCGGATCCGTGACCCGCACTCCCTGGCCTCTCCTGGTTAGTATTTCAAAATCGATTAAAGCAGCTCACAGATATGATCAAACTACAGCAGTACGGACTCAGTTTTCCAATTTTTTTGGTGGGATTTATACGATAGCTCTATCTTGGATAGAGACATTATGAGCGAGACAACTTTGGGAAACTTCTTCTTGAAATACACAGAAATAGAGAAAATGACCTGGGAGCTTTTGAAAATTCACTTCGATATACAAGGGGATGTCGGAGTCCTATCAATATTGTACAGTTACCGACATGGTCGAGTTTTCGGATTTCTCGATGAATTTTTGAGATATCAAAAATCTAATAAGTAACGCCGATTCTATGAGCCATACAGAATCGACGTTACTTAGTAGAATCCCGATATCTCGAAAATTCATCGGGAAATCCGAAAACTCGACAATGTCGGTATCCGACATCCTCTTAATCAACAATTCCCAAAAAGGGCGTAACTGCATAAAAAAATTCGAAAGGGCGGAACTACAATCAGGCTTCGAGAATATGGAAAAAGTGCGTAAGTGCAGGGGAAAAGATTCAAAAGGGCGTAACTGCAGAGAAGAAATTCAGAAGAACGATGACGCCCTCGTAATTTCTCCGATAACTTTTCGAATATATGGAGAAAGAGCGTAAGTAACATGTTCAAATTCCGAAGGGCGTAAGTCGCTGAGCGACCAAAATCAAAAGGGCGTAATTATTTCTGAGGAGAGGCGTAAATTCGGCGTAATTCGGAAAAAGGGCGTAATTACATATGGAAACATTTTCAAAAAATTCCCCCCGGCACGGAAACTCATTTTTATAGGTTTTAACTATCAGAATATTTTCTTCTGCCTCCAAAATGAGTTCCTGAACATTAATATAGTGACTTGAGGCCCTCCATATTTTTGGGCATCCATATTGTGCTTTCCGCGGGTACAGAGCTCCTAGGCGTAGGTCGAACAACTTTACCGCTATGAAACATCTTTCAGTGGGTGCCCATAGGCATGCTTGTGGATTTTGAGAGTGATTGGACTCGATTTCGGGACTCATTCCCACTTTTTATAAGGAAGGTGCACCGTGATTGGACCCTGTATTCGGAAAAAGGGCGTAACTGGATTTTTTGGAATTGCTGAAAAAAGCTCGAAATCAAATATTATCCTCCGGCTCGGGTTGGGCTATTTTGAGAGTGCTATCTTCTTCGAAACAAGTCAGACCAACTCGTCCAACTACGCTTCTGGCTATTTTTATTGAGTTTTTATTGAATTTCTCAAAACGACCCTTTTGTACTTACGCCCTTTCTCCACGCCCCCCCTCAATTGTCTTAGCACATTTGCAGTCTCATCTATTGATTCTGCTTTTCCACCTAGTAATCAAACTCAAAATCCATAACTCGGCAAAATCTCTGGATAATGACTCTAACATCGCTTAAACATCCCAGGTTATCCAGATAAGACATTGAATGATAAAATCTGGAGTGATAAGTGAATTCCTATACTATAGTACTTGAAATGAGTGAGGTATATTTCATTTGTGAATGAATATAACGAATTTTTCGATACAAATGATTTAGAAAACATTTTTGATAGGATTCCAATTGTGTGATTGATAATCCTTATTTTAAGCGTGAAAAATTCTTTTCGATAATAAAAATTCATGAGAAGAGATTGAGTTTGAATTGCAGTCCATGTAGAATACCCATGAATAGAAGTTTTCATGGTTTTGAATGTTAGGATGGTTAAAAGGCAATGAGAAAGCATTCTGGGAATGTCTTTTTACAGCGTATTTATATTTCCGCCATCCTCAAGATGTACAAACTTACTTTCACCTGATCGCTCGTGAGTCGAGTGTAAAATATTCTAGAGCAATGTTGGAAAAACAATCTTGAAGGTCTTGAGACGAGCTACAAAATTTTAAAAGAGTTTTTGCGCTATCGAAATTTACCGATGAATGGTCGATGATTGACTGCGATGGAATATTTTCCATTTTTCGGAACCATTTAGGAACATGAATGCTGAGTTAAAAATTCTCTCGAAGCAAATTGATTGATAGTTTTTCTTTCATCTTTCAAATGAATCTCGAAAAATTACCGCCGACTCAAGGGCGTTCTGTTTCAGTCAAGATATCTGTATTCCATTTATTTTGAGGGGTACTGTACATTTCAAGGCCATTCAGATTTTTCCATAAAAATTGTTCTCACTCGTCCCTGGTCTAAACTATGACTTTCTTCCTAAGAGAAGATTTCCTTTGAGACAAGAGCCCTGGATTCTAGATGGAAAACGCTGATCTTCTGCATTATTATACTTTTTGTTCACCACCTATGTCAGGAATAATGCTTATATTTTCCACATTCTGAACATCGTCATTGTTCCTGGTCTAAAATGACTTTTCTTGACAGAATTCTTGCTCTGCGAGAACAATCGTAACTCGAAACAAATTTTTATGTCAGATGAATGTTCATTCAAGGATCTGAATGCTATTGCATCTTTGAAACCTTCTTGTTTCAAAGTCATTCGATGATTTTTTGAACAAAATGCAGAATGTGGAAAACCCTCAGAAGTTTCGTAGAAAATAGAAAATTAGGCTCTATTGTATGATGGTAGTTACAGCTCAAATTCGCAAACCGGAAACCATTACCGTTAATTTGAAAAAATGTAGAAAAGCTTTCGAATATCTCTATGACCTTGTCTGCTGAAATGTTCAGCCAAGATGGCCATGATATTCTTGGTAAGTGTCTATTGATTCTGAAGGAATGCATAGGAACGTGACTATTAGATAGAATCTAGCATATGCATTGGGTCAACAAGTAATGTGGGGAAGCCTCATCCGTACAGTATACAATCGCATGAATATCAGATGCTTCAACAGCTTGAACAAACAATCTACTCGTGGCCTACCATTGATAAGTATCCCCACTTCACGTCAACATGATCGACAAGCCTCTGTGTAATCAAGCAGAAGCCAAGACAATGCGGATAATCCCCTAGAAATCACTCTTAAGGCACCTGCGTACACGCACTTGTGTGTAGACAGTGTAGATCCATAACTATAGCTGTCCCAAGATATTTCTATTGAACAACGTGGAATTTCGAAATCCACTGGCAATTGAAATTAACAAACATTCAGGTAATCATTTTCACTTAGAGATATTCCTATCTTTAGTTTTGAGTAGTGGTTAGAGAAAATTCTGGCTAAGCCAATGCATCTTCTTCAGAAGATACAATCATTTCGATGGAACGTTTCGTCACAAAAAATTTCAGAATTCAAACGAATTCGAGACTGATATGAAATGAAGTTCATGAGGCTACCTCTGCGGAAAGAAAAAACAACCGTGGCATGTAAGAGAAATTGTTCCTATGTGCAAAAGATACCCAGAATACGTGAGTCTTTACTCTGAAAGGTTGGACTATTCATAATAACTCTAACGTGAACAGAATTTGAGTCACTTGGATAAGCATTGGTCGCTATTTGGCAATACATTTGCGGTAAATACTGATTCCACTGCCAGAGACCAAGTCTATAAAACAAATAGCCGGTAATGTAATGGCAACCACATCATTGAGGGAATATTCAGTGGTTATCCGATTTCGTGCCTTACGTGACTATCGCTCTGCAGATTACCGCAACTGCGTGCTCAAGATCCCAACGCAACTGTTATAGCTGACTGTATTCAAGCCGAGATATACTTACTACTCGACCACATTCACATTCCATTTTCGATTTTTGAAACAATCGAATATCTGTAAATATAAATGACTATTTTCAATCTGATTTAACGAATGAGTTCGCGGCCACTAGATTCCTGGAAGGCAATTACTACTCACAATTATTACAACCATCAACAATACTGTGGGAAAGTTCCATCACTCATGCACGAACCATAGAACTCCAGTAAAGAAGAGGCATAAAGTTGTCGTTAGATTGTTAATGACAGTGAATTCATCCAAGAATAGCCTGAAAGAATCTGCAAAATTTTTATACATCCTTCCAAGTAGTTGGCACTCACCATGTATTTTTCGGAATGTACATGTCTCAAGCCTGAATGAAAGACTAATCATTAGTGAGGACATTCATGAATCCACAACTAAATTCCCCCGAAAACCATCAAAAAATGATCATGGAACTAAAGCATTTGAACAAATTATCATTTTTGAATGATTCTGATCCTGCGGGTGCAAAACAAGGTTATTAGTACCTCGGCTATTTTGATAGTGTATTGTACTAATGATCTTCGAAAATATGCCGCTGTAGCATTATTTCATGAATATCAATAGAAAAAAAAATTCCGAAAAGAAATTTGAGAAATTGGTAAAATTTAAACCTGAAAGGGTGGAGTATTGGAGCCAAGAGCTGTTGAGATTCTTTTGGAACATGGATGATATGATTTCCTCAAATAACAGTGGGCGCATCGAGTAGTCCAACATCTGCATCTCAAGGTGGAATTCAGCCGATGAAAAAGGAGTCTATTAATTAAAAAACTTCTTGATGAGATAGGAGACTTTGAATCAGCGAGTTCAAAGAACTTTTTTTTTAATGATTATGATGAATCTTTTCCTAACTTTGAATCTCATTAGCATTCACTGGGACTTTTCAATTCATCCACGAGCCTAAAGTTTTTCAAATTAAGTTGTAGTCTCTCTTCTATTGATCAATGCCTCTTCACGTTTTCGCATACGAGAATGAGACTGTTTTGGCCAGTTAAGAAATTCAAAGTGAAAGTTGATTCTTGGAATAGTATCTTTCACGAAGAAATGCTATTTGAATCTCAGACGTATTCATGGGGTATACAAATAGTGAAAACAAAAGTCCTTCTTGAAGATCGAGGACGTGGAAATTCATCCTAACTTCTCCATCATACATTGGTCTGAAAACAAGATTCCACCTCTCGGCGGTCTTTATATCATTATAAGGACGTCTTGTGACTTATCTCAGATGTTACCCTGACCCAAAACTTGATTCACAATCTTAAGAGCAGTATTTCAGACACCCATTTCGAGTTGCTATTAGGGGAGAAATCTGCTTTGAACAGTTTTGTAGCAGAATTGAATTCAAAGAACGACTCGTTGCACAATGACTCAAGCAGTTGAATTCACTCATTCTTTACACAGTCAATTGTGATTTTTCAACTACAGCAGAATTCTGGCCGTAGTCTCAATCTGATCGATCAAAAAATTGAAGGCTATATGATGACGAAAAAGGTAGAGTGACACATTAATTATTCACTAGTCCTTTTAAATTGACTCGGTATGACCACTGTTCCATTCAAGTACAAACTAACGATGACTTGCACGTTCGGAGCCGTGCATATGAGCCTCAATCACTCGTTATTGGTTCCCAAATTTAGATTAATAGAAGGAAATGATTCTAAAAATGTCTCCTCAGAATTAATGAAAAATCTTCTTCAGTTCATACTATTTACGATGAATCGAGAGTAAATAATTGCCCCCGTAAATACCCATTCTTCATGTCACCACTGGAAATTATGATGTCAAACTCATCATAAGAGTTTTGAAAGGGGAACGAGTTGTTGATGATGACTATTATGAAGGTGATTGTACTGGAAGTCCCTTGGAAGCTCCCACAAGTTACAACTGGGCTATCGAGTAGATTTGTGGTTCTCACTCTAAATACAGTCGAATTCCTCATTCCAATCCCACTGCTATGAAAAAATTCATGACGAAATATCCCATTTGAGCCCTCTGCTGTTATTCGGAAACGTCGGTCCAATGAGATAATTCAGCGATCTTATTAACACTGGAGATAACTGATACTTGATATCTAAAAAAGAGGAAAACCGTCATGATAATTATTGCTTGGGATACGTATATACAAAATCCTTAAGAGTTCACGGGAAACGGGTGAGAGTAAGATTGACGGAATCTGCGATGAAGGATTAAGTGCAGCACTAAACGAGTAAGTAAGCTGATTAACTTTCTCAAACTCCACTTGATTTTCACCTGAAGCTCAGTTTTGCCATCACTTAAGAGACGAAGAGGTCTCATCGTTGTCTCTCCAGATCATAGAATATAAAGATTGATTATTCTGGAATTACCTAAAACTCAGACACGGCAAAAATCTAACTAACATATATGGGTAGACGATTTTATCATCGTAAGATCCTTGGAGATCTCTCAATACCCAATATTCTTCACCTGTGGCGATCCTTTGGTGAATAACATTCATCCAATTAAATTCGATAATCGGTGGGAAAGGAGAATCGGATTCTTCTTTCTGGACGAGGCCGTTTTATCAATCATCGTGAGTTGAGTTGATTGAAGAAGAGTTTGACAGCAATTTTTTAATTTGATTTGTCATGATCCTAGCAGTTTCATGACTCCCGGATGGATAATCTTCGAGATATATGCAGATAGCATCTTCCTGTTCCAAAAATGATGACCAAGGTACTGCTAGCAGTAGTATTTTGAAGATTCTCAGATTTTCATATCCTTTGACTACCTCTCTACCTCGTGATAATTTTCAAGCGCATTCAGGAGAAAAAGTGTCTTCCTGTCTCGGGAACAATTCTTATTTCATGTAACTATACTAAATCGAAAAACCAATCTTGAGAAAAGGGGTCAAATAGAAAGCTGGTAAGTAATATCGATGACAAATCGAGGGGGTGGGTGGAAAAAGGGCCTAAGTGCACTTAGGCCCTTTTTCCGGCCTACCGCTTTTTTGAACCCTTGAAGCATGATCTATCACCCCATGAAAGTTGTTTTTCCATAAACTTCGAAAACCCCATAGATCAGAAAAAGGGCCTAAGTGCACTTAGGCCCTTTTACATATTCGATAAAACGGCCTAAGTGCACTTAGGCCCTTTTGTCGATTATATGATGGGAGTTACGCCCTTTTATCGATTGTATGATGAAAGTTAGATCCTCTGTCTATTATCTGAAGGCAGTTAGACCCGGCTAGACTCCTTGGACAGCTAGTTGTACCTACAGTTTTGACGGATAAGAACGAATCGCCTAACTACGATGCTGCACCATTGGACACGATTGGTTCGCCAATCATTTTGAAGAGAAAAGCATGACCTCACTATTTCATAAGCTTTGAGTGGGGAAAGAGCTTTCTAACGTCCCAAGGTCATCTCTGTGTCGTACGGCATTTTGAGTAATTCTCCAAAAAAGTTGAAAATCAGCGTTCCTTTAGTAAAATCGTGTTCCGACGGATTTCAATGAAACAACCTGATTTTTTTCAACATATCTTCGGAACTCGGACAAATAGGAGAGCAGTATTCTTATATCGACAACTTGTGATTGAAGCCTCTAAGAAAATTGATAAAACATAAGAATTGATTTCTAACCATGTTACCTGTAATCAAGACGTTAGTTAACCACTTCATCGTGTTTGCCGGGTCATGTTACAGCGAAAACGGTTTCGAAAACTATCAGTCTTGGCGGTGGAAAGTGGTCAAAAATGCAAAAATTATCTTTGAAACAAATTTCAATCCAGTATTTGCATCTCTTGTGCATGCGCGTCCTCTGATGTCTCTAAAAGTAATTTCAATTGATAGCCACCTGGTGTAACTCACTTCAGAATGGTTACTCGAGGAAGTCGGTTTGACGCGTTAGATCACGAGATCTAGCTGGTCCAAAGAATGAAAAACTCCAAGGTATCAAGTCCGTGAAACCGCGGCTCCTCCAATGGACGCCAAGAATGCGAATTTTGAGTCGGATCGTTCCCAAGACGTGAACATGTGTTTTTCGTGTATTTTTTGATGTAGAAACCGAATCCGTGGTGAGTTTTGTCCCCAACCTTCAGGATTATCTGGTAGGCTCAAATGGAGTAAGAAAGGCTAAAGTAGGTTCAAGAAACGAGATCAAGTAAGAAATTGATTGGGCCCCATTCACTGTGGCGCCCGAAAATCGGACTCGCAACGAGAGTTCGGAGGGTCCGGGTCATCATACCTCACTCAATTTTTTTCACAGTCTCGTACCACCTAGAAAATGGAGATTCCAGAGTGACTCCCTGAAGTGGGCCTTCTGTCAAGAGCTACAAGCAAAAACGTAAGAATTGCCCATATAGGCCCATGTCAAAAAGTGATATATATATATATATATATATATATATATATATGGGTATACTGGCAATGCTAGCGTTTTTGCTTGTAGATCTGAAATGAAAGCCCATTTGATGGAGTTACTCTAGAATCTCCATGTTCTAGGTGGTACGAGCCTGTGGAAAAAGTTTGGTGAGATTTGGTGACCCGGACCCTCCCGACTCCCCTTGTCAGCGTAAGTGTATTTCACGGGCACGATTTCTTCATACATAGCTATTTTTGGAAAATCATAACTCCGACAGATTGGATTTCTCATCTTATCGTTGTTTGACTGGGGAAACTAGACACCTCCGAATTCCCCTCAAAAGATTATAACAATGAGACTCCGGAAGAGAGTTTTGTTTAGGAATCGAATCTTAGCACGAATGTGACTACGTAAAAGGGTCTTATCACTGCAGAGAGAGGTACCCACAAAGTCACCAAGACCTCGAAGATTTTCTAAAAGAGCCCAAACAACAGGAAAATTTTGTTCGAAAAAAGGGCCCAAGTGCAAGGGTAATGTTTAAAAGAGCCTCAACGTAGAAGTACTGGTAAAAAGGGCCTAAGTGCAACAGTATTGGTAAAAAGAGCCTAAGTGCAACAGTATTGGTGAAAAGGGCCTAAGTGCAACATTATTGGTAAAAAGGGCCTAAGTGCAACAATATTGGTAAAAAGGGCCTAAGTCACTGGAAAAACTCGTTCAAAAGGGCCTAACTCCACTATCGATATCGGGATGAAGGGCCTAAGTGGTGGGGTATTGGTAAAAAGGGCCTAATTTTTTACGAAAAAATTTTTAAAAAATTCTTATGACCTCTATATCTCTTTTCTACCAATTCTGGCTATCAAATCATGTTCTTTGGCCTCCAAAAAATGTATCTTCATGCTTGCTAAGTGAATATTGAGTGACCTCAGTTTCACACACTCAATGGAACCATCTTTCACGCGCAGAATCGATGAAAATGCATTAAGACGTTGAATCGCAATTGGATATCTTGTGTTACATACCCATAGATATGCTGATGAAATTTAGAGGCCATTGAACTCGATTTCGCAACGTTATCCAACTTTTAGTGGACCAACTATCCCAAAAATTGACCCAGTATTGGGAAAAAGGGCCTAATTACATTTTTTCGAATGGCTGTATACCTCTCAAAATCGACAGCTACCTTCCAATTCCTGTTCGGTTGTTTTGGGGATGCCAAAACCTCTGAAATAAGCCAGGTATGCGCATCGAATCATGCCACGGGCATGATATAGTTAGTTTTTATCGTTTTTCTCGAAATGGCCGTTTTGTAATTAGGCCCTTTTTCCACCCACCCCCTCAATTATTCTCAATATCAACAAAGAAATACACTAGTACGATGGAAGAGATCTCATTTCTCAGATCGTATCTCAAGTCCCTGGAGGAGCCGGTGTTTTATTGGATTCACTTATTAATCTCCTTCACTTCCTTTCATTCCATTTCTCACTCGCCTATAGTCTGTCCGAAAGACAAGGCGGATCTATACCCAAGCGGTAAGAGCAACTCTAGCTAGTAAGAGGCCTGATGGAATGAATTAGATGAAGCGAGAGAATATCAATCGTCTTCCTCACACACGGACGAAGAGTATTATCAGTCCGATTTTTGGCCTTTTTTTGGAGAGTGATTTCATAATCAATCTTGATTGTCTGACCTATAATTAATTCTGAGAGTTTATAACAAGTTTAAAAGACTATAAATGAGAATGAGATTCTATGTGGATAGGGAGGAGGAAGGGTCGATCCCCTTCTAGAAGTTGAGATCCATTGGAAGAATACATGAAAAATACAGAATAGTTTTGACTAAGCAAATATGTTGGATAGGAATCGATAATTAGCACTCTCCTGATAGGCAACAATGAGGTTCTGCTTCAAGTGATCTCTGAAATAACTGCAAGGCCAGGGATTTCTTAATGGACATGGTTCCCTCTCTATATTTATCCTCCCTTTCGAAGAGAGTTGGCAACATTGTCGTTATGATCTTGGTTTTTGTGTGCTACTCTCGGGAAGTTCTACTTGTGTACAAAAAATCACGTGAATATTGGTATATGACAAAAAATTGTCAGCTGACAGTAACCAAAGCTATGTGGAATTATTAATTAGACTGATCGGCCCTCTCACGGAAGAGTACAGGCTAATGTTAAATAATGAATATTCTATGATAATGCATACAAAAAAAAAAACAACTAAAAACCAGTAGTATAGATGGACGTTTGGTCGGACATGGCGGAGAACTTGAAAATTGCAATCATTCGCTTCTTCTACAGTCATCCCTCGTTAACACGAACACCTTTAACACGAATTCTCTCATTAACACGAACGAAATTCTTGTCCCGTTGAGAATGCATTGGCTCTTATGGATATTTTTCGAGTTAACAGGAATTTTCGTTAACACGAATTTTGAACGATTTTCCGGTCCTTTCTGACTCAAGATCTTGGTTAATACGAATTCAAATTAGTAAACAGAGTCAATGTCCGCGGGGAACAGCTCAGTACATCGCGATGAGTAAGCGCAAACAGTCGTGTATTGATTTGAGCACCAAACTTGCGATACTAGATGAAGTTGATCGGTCGGTTAAGAAAAAGAGTGAAATAGCTGATAGTTTTGGAATTCCAAGATCTACATTATCGACGATCATATCACAGAAAGATGAGATTCGGCACGCCGTTGCATCAGGAATTGAGTTGCCAAAACGCTTGCGTGGTACGCAAAATGATGAACTGGAAGAGAAATTATTTAAATGGTTCTGTAGAGTGCGGGAAAAAAACATTCCAGTGACTGGCGGGATAGTTCGAGAGAAGGCTTCAGAGATTGCGAAAGACTTGGGCATCGAAAATTTTAAAGCTTTGAGTGGTTGGCTGGAGAATTTTCAAAATCGCAAACATATTTCATCCCAAGTTATCTGCGGTGGATCTCTAAAAGTGGACGAAAGAGATGCAAACAACTGGAGGAAAGATTTTTCAGAAACTAGGAAGAAATGTGCTCCTCGAGATACTCTCAATATCGACGAAGGTGCGATACATTATAATCTTCTCCCCAACAGTACACTCAATCTAAGAGGAAACAATTGCCATGGTGGTGCCAAAAGTAAACAAAGACTCACAGCTGTGTTTGTGTGTAATGCTGACGGTAGTGAGAAGTGGCCTATGTGGGTGATCGGAAAATCCAAGAAGCCTCGGTGTTTTCGAGATATCGATCCAAGACGTTACATTGTCATTACACAGACCAGAAAAATGCTTGGGTAGACAGGGTCAGCTTTCGCAAGTGGTTGTTGGATTTCAATAGTAAAATGATTTCTCAGAATTGACACGTACTTCTAACAATGGACAACTGCAGTGCACACAACATCCAAGGTTTAAATTTGTCCAACATCAGAATTGAGTTCTCTCCACCAAACACAACAAGCCGATTACAACCACTTGACCAAGGAATTATTAGGTAAGAAAACGTGGAGCCATTGATCATGAAAAAAATTTGAGAATACCACTGAGTCATGCATCTCTCTTACAGATCAGTAAAATCAGCTTATCGCAGATTGTTAGTCCGAGCTGCAATCATGTCATTCGAAAAGGAAGAAAACACTATGCTAAAGTGGAATGTATTGGATGCGATCAGAGCTATTACATTGGCTTGGCAATCTGTATCTCCAGATGTAATAAAAAACTGCTTCAAAAAAGCATGGGACTAGAATGATGAGGAAGAGATCATTGATACAGTTCCACCCCTTGAAACAACTGATTGGGAATATCTGTCTCGCATCAATCCATCATACGTAGAGGTGTTCACTTATATACATAAACTTACAATTCGGACCTTATAAGTTATCAGAGATAATAAAAAATTCACTTGTTGCAGAATTGCCCGTCATTCGAGAGCTACGTCAATGTTGATGAGGGATTAGCCGTATGTGATGAAGAAGCTGACGAGTTGAAAAGAGAGCAATTTGATGATTCCGGAAGTGATGAGGAACTTGAAAGCTTACCCGAACCACCTCCTCGATCTGCTGTTTTAGCAGCTTTGAAAACTCTGAGTCATTATGCTGCCACAGCAAATACGTCAGTTGAATTTATCGACCATTTAGAAAAATTGAGTTTCGAGTTCCATGTGAAAAATCCTTCAAGATTACGTCAACAAACTCTGGATAGTTTTTTCAAGAGGGGCGATGAAAGTACCGAAGGTAGTGTCAACAATCAGTGAATTACTTGCATAACAATTATTGATCAAGCTCTTTAATTTTGAAAATAAAACTTAGATAGAAATTGTAGTTTTTCCGCTCTTCAATTTTGATAATAAAACTGAGATAGAAATTGTAGTTGTCCAAATTTAATTAACACTACCTACAAAACAGCAGCAATATTCAGATTTGTTATTTCAACATCATCTATCGCATATTACATTACCCTGTTAACACGAACTAATTCGTGTTAATCAGTTAACGCGAACTAATTCGTGTTAATCGGTTAACACGAATTAATTCGTGTTAAGAAGTGACTGGAGCGTTCTGGTTAAGGCGATGCAGTCACCGTGCACGCTGATTCTTCTTCACAGAAATCTCAAAATCTTTTCCAATTCGGGCTAAGCGGCGAGTTATCCAGGCTTTATTATCATCTAACTTGGCCTGGATAACTCTTCGTTTGGCCCAAATCGGACTAGATTTTGAGAGTTTTGTGAACGAAAATGTGCCAATTTGTAGGTTAGAAAGTACCCGCGGGCAAGTTATTCTCGTTCATCACCGATAGTCTTGGGATTAATGAAAAATGACGAGTTATCCACCACAATTCAGATGATAATACGTAATAGACAACTGGTCTCAAACTTCATATCATCAAAATTTTAAGGTACATCTGAATGAAATATAATTCCCGGGTTGCACGGCGACCGCATCGCCTTAATCCGAACTCCTCGATAACACGAACTAAATTCCTGTCCCGGGAAATTCGCGTAACGAGGGATGACTGTATAACTTATTCAGTTCTGTTCTGATTTTCGTATCTGTGTACACATCGGCTCACTTTGTCTGCAGCATTTAAATCCTTTAATCCTTGCAAATGGACTCACCAATCGTTGCACAACATAAACATCGACAGGGCTGCATACTCCTGCTGTGCATCACACTCTCACAATCGACGTAATCCATTCTCTCATTCCCTTTGTATACGTGAATCGCAATCAATTCCAATGCCCGCATACAAATGGAGACTAACTGAATTACCTCAGAGTGCGTTACAATTTCACCTGAATATCTTTTTGCTTTTGGAGAGTAATTGAGAGCGAATATTTTACATGATTCTCGCCAAGAACAAAAACACAACAGCGTGAATGAATGCTCGAGTTTTCAGATGAACCTCATCCATTTTACATTCTGAAACCCGTCAGATTATACGGTGATAATATAAGCGATGCATTTGAAGTTGACAGCCCGTGTAGAGGAAAATATCTCACTGAGAGTCTTTCGAAAACTGTTTTTCCGAAGGTCTTGACAGGAATTTCGCTCACAAAATCTTGCAAAACTTAGAATTGTGCCGCGGAGAGCCTGGTTCATCCAACCAGACTCAGCTCGAGACTCTATGCACACGAGGATGGAGAGAAAAAATGAGCTGGGGAATTCTTTGGGGTCGCATAGCGGATAAATTCATTCTACTACCTGTGAAATTGAACATTCGAAAAAAGCTATGTAAACTAGATGGGCCCTTCATGCTGGTATATAAAGATATATTTTTCCTAATATCATCAAAAATAAATATCACCATTTAAATTTCATGATAGCAGCATTTTCCTATTTGAATGACAGTGAAACAAGGAATTTCGAATCAATAATATCATTTCTCATAATGGTTTGATAGGAAATGCAAATATCACCTCAAAATTCAAAACATGTAGATAGAATCTCCTAGAAGAATACATATAATCATCTCCCTATATTGTTCTCCTCAATTAGAATTATAATCACCTTTTTATACATTGAAAAATTCATCGGAAATCCCAGCTTGCTTGCTACTTAGAGTTGTCAATGTGTAGTTCTATCTACTGCAATTGTCAAAATTCCAACTCTTAACGTCGAGAACGAGTGTCCAATTCACAGAGGGTATTTCACTTTCTTAAGGGCTTCCTTTTCAGTTTCAGAACACCAACCTCGCGGGTCCTAGATCTTGACGAGAATCTGGGAATCATCTTGTTTTGGTGATGAAAGAAGATATCTCAGAGGATTTAATCCCATGAGCCTCCTATCCTTAGATACATGTATAGAGATTAGCATTTTTAGTATATCTTTATCTACGAATTTTTAAAATGAGCCTATACGGCCAATGCTAATCTCCATGGCTGTATCTCGGGATAGGAGGCCCATTGGACAAAACCCTTTCGGGTACCTTCATTTCTCACCAAAACAAGATGAGTTCAAGTTACGGGGGGAGGCGGGTGAAGGCATGTCAACTTACTGAATCTAAGTTCTGCAGCGATCTTGATACGTTTTCTATCTCCTATTTTTTTGTTCAAAACTAGTTTGGATCATTGCTGGGTGACTGAATTGTCCGGAACCTTATTGGGTGCTTTCTTGAATTGAGATTTGTATCCAAGATTCCTCACAACAATTTTAGTACAAAGTCTTGTTTGAACTTAATCTTCGATTATGTCCGGCGAGTTAACGAAAGCAAGTTTCTATGAAAACCAATATATTTTCCCCGATTTTGCAGAAAACCACTGGATTTGGCGAGGCCATGAAGAATGTGGAGGTGCACAGTTCAATGATTCTCGCCATATGTTTGTTTTTCATTGGTTATCTTCCAGCTCGAGTTATTCATACAACCACTCTTGAACAAAATTTCAGGGAATGTTATCCAAGGCTAAGACATTACAACTCGCTCGCACCCAACAACAAGGATATTGTGATTGGGGAACGGCCGGATTGTGAGGCATTCCTTATCGAAGGAGGATTTCTTGACAGAGCTTCCGTCACTCTCATTATCTGGGGAATATACATCCCCTATAGAACCACAGAGCCATCGGCAAAATATCAGGAACCCAACTTAAATATCATTGTTAGTCTCAAATGCAGAGCTGATGATAGTTTTCATCTTTGTCTCTACATCGTACTGAATTATTCAGACTGTAAAAGAGGTATGTGATATTAAGTGTGTGTTTCGCCCTGATCTCTCTCTTGGGCTCGTCAGTGATACGAAAAGAGACCTGTCTCAGACACTATTGTGAATAGGAATATTGGTTTTCCTATACCGGTTCCCTGCCTCTCGGCTTAAACCTGGTTGCCCCCATGGGTGAGGAGCAGGGATACGCCCTGCCAACGCGTCGGTTTGGAGGACGGCTACCACCGAACCACTAGTGTTTCAACAATGACTCGATCCTCCTCCCCGACTATCGAATTTTGCGCTTAGCCCCCAGCACAAGGCCGATGCCCACCCCTCGGTGGGGGGTTTTGGGACTTTTCTAGGCTTCCTGAGAGCCCAGGGAGTCCCTCGGGTTGATGGATGGGTCTTTCGGGCTCGCATTGTTATCGCCCGAGGGCGATCCCAATATGAGTCCCTAGACTCACCCACTCCCGTGGTGCCGGATGGAGATGTGCGGTCTTCTCGCTCCGGCGGGCGATGACTGGGGCCGGGAGCTCGTCAGACTCCAGGGATGAGGCACCAACCCCCCTTGCGGTTTTCGGGAGATGTCAAAGCACCGAGCGCCAGTCTCGGGGCCAGTCTTCTCCCTACCGGCTTCGGGCCTAAGCCCAGGTACGGTGTCCCAGTAACTGGGGCCGGGGGGTCGTCACACCCCGGGACATGAGGTCCCCCTTGCGGTAAACAACAGGTGGAAGGCGAGATCAACACGAAGTAAGTCATCCCCAATGAAATTGTGGAAATAATGCATCTGATATTCTTACGTAACAGTCAAGAGAAACCGCCACGTTGACTTAGTACAAGGGTGTGAAAATGTGGAGGGTGTTTTTTCCTTGTTGAGCATACCACCAAAGTCAAAGCCGAGCACAGTAGAGCTAGCTACGTCAATGAAAACAACACGTTGCAAGGAGACAAGACGCTCTCACCGTGTACCAACAAATTGAATCGTACAAATATGTATGTATGCAAAAGCTACAAAATGGCCCAGACACGCGTGTGTATATTATTCTATGCCATGTATATGCAAGTCCTTGTTTGTTTATATGTGTATGGTATAGAATTCGTGGCAAACTCGATGTGTGAACATCGCGACATGCAAATGGGCATACAACAACAAATATCCCGGTTGGCAACGGACTTCATATGCAAATATCCGTGTACTCGACTAGTAGTGGATTGAGATCGTGGGACTGATTTCGAGCTTCCATCTCAATTCTTCTACGCATAATTAATTCCAGGCGAGCACTTAATCAGAAATCTGACTGGCAGCAATCCTTGTAATGGTTTTAATGACTAATTATGGCCCACGCGATGAGATGACGGATCTATACCAATCCATAATTCGTGGAGGCTGATTGTTCCCAGAGAGTCTGATCCATGGAAATGGGTATTAATTTGCCGAGCAATCGGAATTCCGATTTGAGGCGAAGAAGCTTGTCACTATTGTGGACTGCTATAATCCGATCAAACACGGGATACGCACTCGGAGTTCACGCGCATCCGCCAATTGTCATCGTTTGTACCACCTCATACGGTACCTGTGATTATCTCGAGCGTAAACGCACTGAATGAGCTTCAGGATACATTGTTAATTGATGGTGCAAGCATCCGCCGATTTCTGTGGTCCATCTTTTTGCTAGGTGTAAGGTTTGCCAATATTTGACAGACATGGTTTGTTCTTGATGGGAATTCCTGATCATTGCATATTTTTTGTTCGTCAAAGTTTAATCCGATAATTCATTAATCTTCATTGAATATGTTTACAGTTGATCAGGGCACCGAATCATAACGCGAATCTATGATTGATTACTCTTAGAGTCATTTTCACTTCTTACTAGCCGAGTCTACATAGACGCGCTCACTCGGGGCGCGCGCGCTCTCTCCGCTTGCACTCTCCATCCAAACACCGGAATGGGAACTTTGGAATTCTTATTCTGATAGGGAGTACCGACAAAATGCCATGAGCAGATTTTGGTATGAGCAATTGTCTAATTGTATGAGCAAAACAAAATGTGGCTATATGTTGATTTCACTTTCGAATCAAAAATAGTATATTTCCGTACTGAGCGCGGTAGCCCATTTTGGGCACTAGGGATATGACAGAATTTCCATTGACGTTACGAATTTTTCACATTTGCCGATCCTAACAGGTAGCGGGGAGTAACTTTACAACGTAGTATATTTTTTGTCATCAAGAAATTCACAAAAAGGGTGTCAACAAATTTTTAATTGATACTTCTTACATAACGTAGGCAGAGAATCATCTGTCAACCGTTGTTTTGATTATATATTATTTTCATGCGCCCGTTAACATACAAAAATCCTAAAGGAACAATTTTTCTATTAATGAAAAATATGGAATAGATGAGATTGAAAACCGATTCTAAGCCCCGCGTAACATCGTGTCATCTTGCCACGGTGCACCCCTGAGGACTTTGAGTTTGAAAAAAATGACAACAAAAACTGAAAAGTGGGTGTTTTTCTACTAAATGTCACGAAGAGAACCTGATTTCGAGCGAAATCGGAACTGCTCGCCGTTTTGAGTAATGAATAAATCAGTAAAACGAGTTTTAAGTTCAAAAACCACTTTTTTAAATTTACTCTCTTTGCACTAATTAAACTGTAACTCCGGCCCACTTCAATATTTTTCGACGTTCGTTAACTCATTTTGTAGCTTGATTCAAAAGCTACAAAATGAGCCTATGTACAGTAAAATTGCGCCATTCAAAGCTCGATCATTACTATTTGGAAAGTAGACATGTGTAGAAATATCGAAAAACGTAGCGATCTCGAAATCAAGATTTGTAATGTAAGATTGGAGCATAGGATTCTCACGAGGTGATTGAGAGGATTATTAAGATATATTTCAATAATGTTCACGTTAAATCTGGTCAGTAACAGATAATTTTATTGACTATACAGGATTGATATTGTGTTATGAAAAAAATGTGATGATATCTCATTAAAGTATAATTTACAGTATGTAGTTCAGATGATCAATGTATCTCGTTTCTTTCTGTGATTTTGGCGAACATAAGATGTGTCGAAGGAGTAATTTGATACATCTATCATGGAAAGATTCAATATTGAACATCTATGTAATGAGGTAATTGCGGACACATGTATTACGACAGACCTTGGTTCCCCTTTGCAATGAGGTTTATGACACAAAAAGAGGTCTCGCTATTGCCTTCATCATCAGAGATGATTATAATCAAGATCTGAGATTGAGATCATATGCATATTACAGGTTCAGAGATGCAGAGATGAGAACTCTACGACGGCTTTCCTAAATTGTTCGATATACGAGTCACAGCTGATTGAGTTGACTCTATAGCGATTCCAATGAATCAAAAACTCTCTGTGCATCGACTCACCTGCTTGCTCTGACCATAACCCTAATCCGTCATTATTCAGGATACTTAAGCTATCGGAGAGATGGTCCAACAGAACATGGATTTTCAACGTTTGAGAAAGACCCGTACTTGCAAAATTCGTCCGTAACTCATCGAGCTGCTTCGGTAGCTCAGCAACGGAGCTGACCTTCTTAGATGTGAAATAATTGGACACGATTTTGTCCATAGACTTGAGTGTCGCAATGAATGGTACTAATCTCAGCTTTTCAATTCCATCATAAATCTCAGGATCCATAAGTTTATCAGCCTCTTTTAGAAGTTTTCTGCACGCATTGCCTTCAAACATTTCACCCTGATAATGCTTAGAGATCAGATTGAGTTTCATTGGCCACAAAAGAGCTTTTTCACGACCCAAAAGTGGAACGAGACCGTTAAAAATGACGTGATTCACAAACCCTAGCATAATGTGCAGCACGGGGATTATACATTTTTGCAGAACTAAAACCTCGTTATTCTCGTCGAAAAGGGGAAGATTCACGGTGTTATGAGATTGTTTGGCCAATTTTTTATTTCCACCCAAAGAAAGGAATTTCTCATAATCTTTTTTCAAATCGCCGTAACTTCTCAAAGATTTTACTGGTCTTAGCGTATTTTCTTCACACTCATTCTCTTTGTTTGAATTTAATACAACGATCTCTGAATCATCGGGAGTAATGTTTTCTAAATCATCGTAAAGTTTCCAAGATCTCAACACACCGTTAAGCTCCTCATTCTCGATATCCTGAGCTTCTGCGGAACTTTCGAGGTCATAGTAAGGTGCCGAAGATTTCGCTGCACCGTGGAACCTGTTATCCTGTTTGTCTGGGACGCTTTCGATATCTTTCAAGTCATTCAGACTTATGAAACAATATGGACAAGGAAATGATGCTCTAGAAGTTTGTTGACCATTTACGAGATGGTATACTTTGAAATCAGCCAGGAACTTGTACGGCAGGTTATTAATATTTGTCAGGTCGAATAAGAGACGGAGATTCTCATAGGTTTCTTTCACCGACGGCACTATCGCAATCAGCAAAAGCTTATGAACTCCTGTTAACTCACTCTTATTCTTACGAGAACTACGAGAAGACTCTAAATTGATATCATCGGTATCATTGGCGTTCGTTTCACTCGATGGAAAAATGGACATAGACATTTTGAGAGAGCCTTGGCCTGAATCGGTGAAAACTTTGATATTAAAATCGCCTATCATATTCCTTGATTCCAATACAAACTCGAGGAGCTCCTCAGCATCAACGTAAACAACAGGTCTCTGTTTCCTTATCATGACTGGTGTAGTTTCAACATCAAATTCCAAAACTTTCGATTTATAATGAGAATCTAAAATTTTGGACTGCTCTGACATACGCTCCCTGTAATGGCTAGGAATAGAGTTCTTCCCGGTGGTACGTCGAATGAAGCTAGTCATTTTTATCATGTGATTGAAAGAAACACCTGTCGAAATACGGAAGTCGTCTAGACTTTTGGAATCGAACGTGAACATTTTCATCTTTTTTGGTTTTACTACAACCCTCATTTCAGGCCCACCAGTCTTCAACCTGACTTCACAATTTTGATTATTCGATGAACTAGTACCCTCATTATCAGTTACTTTGTTGATTTGTCGTTTCAGTAATTTAGAAATCACTCTTTGTTTTTGTGCCTCAGATAATGCATCAATTGCTTGAACTGAATTATCGACAACTGACCCACTACCACAAGAATGCCGTATACCTTTACGTATCTCACCCCGGCAAATTGTGCACGTTGTTGAACGATTTTGAGCTTTTTCAATCGTCTTCTTATTCCTAGGAAGGCTAGTCAGACTCGATCTACCGAACAATCCGTTTGAAACATCGATGCGTATGTTGAACTCTCTCTCGGAACCTCGACCCTTAACATTTTTCAGATGGACAGCACTTCGAGCAGTTAAACAGATATAGCAATTACAAGTTCCATCGTTTGATCGCGTTGCTAGGAATATCATGTCTTGATAGTTTGGCATTTGCGGAAGAGGTCTCGAAGTCCTATTCTGGCTATGTTCTATGATTGTTAAACGACAGGTTGTACAAATACTTAGCGGGAACTTGGAATCAAGCAGATTGAAATCATCGCTGATTAATTTTCTTATAAGCGTTTCGTGAGCTCCACTGATTCGAGTAGCTGCTCTCATCTTGCCGAGAACAATCTTCTTACCACACGGCCCGCAAACTTTGGCACGATTTTCTTCGTGTGAGCATTTAGGTTGCATTGTTTTTAAAAACTTTGGGGTATCACCCGTTATCACTGCAGTTCTATCAATTTCTACACCCGTTTGTACGGGCGAGCCTTTCTCAAAATCTTGTTATACTACGGAAAGAAGGAATTCACGTCAGCATCTCATCACAATTCATGGTTTCCAAGTAAATAAAGGAATATTCACCAAACTTCCAAAATTGCAGATAGGAAAAATTCTAACGTATCTGGAGAAGCTGAGTTCACCATATCTTTCGATATTCTAAGATTACTTTCGTGTATAATCTGGGATAAATAATGTACGATGAGGATCGTTCAAGCAGTTCTTCCATGACTAGTAGAGCTAGGTGCAATAATTATAGTTGGAAAAAGACTTACGGTTGCAAGCTCACCGATCTTGAAAATTTTTCTCACTAACCACATCCAAAACGAATATCAAAAATACTGATTTATTCCTTCTGCGATACGATGAATGAATACGTTTGATGCCTTCACTGATCGTGTATATTTCACTGTAAACTGCATCAACAAGTTTTGTGAGATGAGAGTAGCAATGCGTATTGTTTCTGAGAAAACCGAGTGGTTGAAGCCGTCACCGTCGTCTGCCTCCGATCTGATACTGAGCTGTTCCGAGAATTCCCGCGCGCACGTAGTATAGCTATATTGTTGCGCTGGCACCGTTATCGTTCTTCGAAATTTGAATAGCCTTGGTTTTCGCTAATACGTTCCCAATGCATCAAAATGTTTGATGTTCATGTTATATCGATTACCTATCCCTAAGGGTTTTCACATGATGGCTTATGATTTCTAATGTGAGAGTAAAATGAGACTTACGAATACGATGTTTCTGTATGTATAGACGGCCTTCTTGCCTCGTACTTGGAGTAGCTCAATTCTTCGTATCTGTTTGGAACGAACTTTGAAAAATCACTCTTCATTCTTTCTGAATTGTAGTTCGTGAGCATTCTATAGCTAAACTTTATATTACAAGTCCTTAATTCGAGTGAGAGCTAATTACACAAGTCATGATCGCTACGTTTTTCGATATTTCTACACATGTCTACTTTCCAAATAGTAATGATCGAGCTTTGAATGGCGCAATTTTACTGTACTTAGGCTCATTTTGTAGCTTTTGAATCAAGCTACAAAATGAGTTAACGAACGTCGAAAAATATTGAAGTGGGCCGGAGTTACAGTTTAATTAGTGCAAAGAGAGTAAATTTAAAAAAGTGGTTTTTGAACTTAAAACTCGTTTTACTGATTTATTCATTACTCAAAACGGCGAGCAGTTCCGATTTCGCTCGAAATCAGGTTCTCTTCGTGACATTTAGTAGAAAAACACCCACTTTTCAGTTTTTGTTGTCATTTTTTTCAAACTCAAAGTCCTCAGGGGTGCACCGTGTTGCGCATGTTGAGTTTTTTCGAGAAAAGCCGATTCTGATTCGAGTGAGATTTTTCTGTCGACAAAGATGGAATTCAATCAAAGCAGATATTTGCGAAACCGTATGCTCAAGGGCACAGAATATCAGAGAGTGATGCTGAGCAGGTTGTTTGAGATTTAGAAGAAAATATTTGATGCATGTATTCGTGCCTACGTAGATGATGGAAATCTGAATCTGGACAGATTTCCATTCCTGAAACGAGCAAGAATTCCATCCCAAAAACCGTTCCAGAGGTCGAAATATTCTGCAAATGCCAAGAGAATAAGAAATATTTCTAAGCTCTGGAATGGAGATGAATTCGACGTGGAAATGGTTCAGCTTCATTCATAGCCTCACTGCCACAATATATAGTTACTATATGTATGCGGTCTCAATGATAAATTTCACATGACGTTTCATCAAAAGCATGAATTTTTTTCATCTGAGCTAAAATAATTAAAATAGCTTTGGAATATTGAAATTATAAATTCCCAGGAAGTACGCTCTGGGCATCATGGAAATATAAAACACTCACGGAGATCAGTTGAGGGGGATTCTAAATTAAAATTTTTTTGAGGCTGGTGATTTGAGTCCGTATGAATCAAGAATGAAAAGGATCATCAGGATTATCCCTCTCAAATGAAACTTCACCATGGAGGAGACTTAGATCTATACATGCGGCAGTTGCATGGAATGAAAGACGTAACTCGAGTATCAACTGAATATTCGAATAATCCTTTGATGTGAGCTGATCCATTCAGGGCAACGATGAAATAATAAATTCATTACCAGCAAAATTACTGAGACAGTTGGGTACTTGAAATAAAACTCAGGTACTTGAGGGTAAAACCCGATAACCAATATCATCTCTACACAAAGGATGATGACGCTTATCTTCGTTGACAATGCATCATGCAGATTTGTACGGCTTGAATTCATGTAAATGTGGTACTCTGCATGTAAAAATGTAGCGAAGTGACTCTCATTACTCCAACTCTAATAAGGTCTAGATTCGCCTTATTTGCCTTATTTGCATAATATCGGTTCTGCTTGGCTGCATCTGCAGATATCGACTCGATACAAACTGCTCTTTAGTCATCATTTTTTCGAGCGATTCCCGCTTTACCCTCGTCATCTTTTTTTTCCATTAACTTTGAAGAGGTTGATGCGCTATTGCGAATTTTTTAGGTGGTGGACCATGGTCAAAAATGCAAAAAAGCATTTTTAAAGCAAATTTCGATTCAGTAATTTGCATCTTCTGCGCATGTGCGTCCTTCTAAGTCTCTGAAAATATTATCGATAGTTGATGCAATTTCCTCCAAAATGACCACTTGAGGAGGTCGATTCGATGCAGTAAAACCTGAGATCTAGCTGGTTCAAAGAATGAAGAAATCCAAGGTACCAAATCCGTGAAGCCGTGGCTCCTTCAATGGGCCCGAAAAGTGCGAATTTTGAGTCGGACTGTTTCAAAGAAGTGAACATGTGTTTTTGATGCAATTTTTGATTCAGAAATCGAATTTGTGGTAGTTTTGTTCCAAACCTTCAAGCTTTCTGATGATACTCAAAAAACCGATCAGAGGGTGTACGGCCATTTCCAGGCTGACTCTATAATTTTGAGATGTATGTTGAGTATATAGCCAAAATTTTGGACTTGTCGCGTGGAGGATGCAAGTATGTTAGTTTTGTATTTTGACCAGCTGAAGATAATGCTCATGATTTCGACGCTTGGGGATGAGTTGGGAGTCAGATTTGGGCTGATGGCTGATATTTTGTTATATGATCTCATTGGAGAAAACTGCATCATGCACCTTATATCTCTATCTCGACTCATTCCTGTGCCACAAAACCATCGGCATCGTCTTCAGCTTGCATCCTCTACGCGACAAGTTCAAACCTTTGCCTATACTCAACATACATCTCAAAAGTGTAGAGTTAGGCTGGAAATGGCCGTACACCCTCTGGTCGGTGTTTTGAGTATCATCAAAAAAGTTGAAGGTTTGGAAGAAAACTACCACGGATCCGATCTCTGCGTCAAAAGTTACTTCGAAAACACATGTTTACATCTTTGAAACAGTCCGACTTAAAATTCGAACTTCTCAGGCCCATTGAAGGAGCCACGGCTCCACGGATTTGGTACTTTGAATTTCTTCATTTCTTGGACCAGCTAGATCCAGGGTTTTACTGCATCGAATCGACCCTCTCAAGTGGTCATTTTGGAGGAAATTGCATCAGCTATCGATCAAAGATTTTTTCAGAGACGTAGAAGAACGCGCATGCGCAGAAGATGCAAATTACTTAACCGTTCGCTCAAAAATTTCTTTTTCTCATTGTTAACCATGTTTCAACACCTAAAGAATCCTGAATAGTATATTAAGCAATTAGGGGTCAAACAGAAATCTGCGCACGAGTGCCCGCAACGAGTGCGCAAATGTTTGCCCCGTGTTGCTTATGATATTTTATGCTATTACCGTGAGCAAAATTGCAACTCGCCATAGAATACGCAATCATCGAATCACATCTCAGATCAAGGAGCATTCAATCATTCTAGTCAATGTGCGCAGGGAACTGTATAATAAAGTTGAATAGACGATTTGATTGAAGGTAATAACATCATTCACGAGATAGTTAACACAAATCCGCTGCTCAATCATGTGTTGCCTGAAGATCACCAAACTTACTATCAATTCTTTGATCGATCAATTTTTGGAAAGTATTGGAACCCATCCCGGTACATCAGTAGCATGGTTCTCAATATTTATTCTGAATTAGACAGGCAGTAGTAATTCTATCTCGATTTCAAATGAGAGCCAAGAAGGCTAAGAAGAGTGAAGTTATTTTGATCTTCTAGTACCTAAATGTTCATTGCAACCAAATCATTTGAACTTACAGAGGATATCTTGAGAGTCTGTCGATCTTCAACATTTTCCAGGTTACTTTAGAGAGCGCAGGTGAGATTCGTGCAGAATTCGTCGAACAGTTAGTAAAATGTACGCAACTTACAAGGAGAGTCCAAGGGGTTCGGGAGCTGGATCTGGCTGAAACTCTGGAAATCATCTCCTTTTAGCACCAAAAGATGATACTCAAAGCCTCAAAGTCTAATGCTCAAGCGTTTCCGAGCTACAGGCTACAGCCCATCCATTGCAGTATGTCTATATATGTGGGAAAATGGTATATAATAGATATACTGTAATGCATAGGTTGTGGCCTGTAGCTCGGGAACGCTTGAGCGTTAGACTCTGGAGCTTTGGGTATCATTTTTTGGTATCAAAAGGAGATGATTTCCAGAGTTTCAGCTAGATCCAGGTCCCGAACCCCTTGGACTCCCCTTGTTAGCCACCGTTTGACCCCGTTCATAAATTTAAGACATCAATTATCTAAGCTCGTGTCTTTCTATGACAAAAGCTTGCTAACCACTTTGTGAATCAAGAATGTAGGGAATCATGCTTCGAATGGCTAGCAGTACGGAACTCGATCATGAACTTGGATCGGGGAGAATACAGGGCGCCGAAGCGGGGCCCAGGAGCGGTAGCCCCGGGACTGAAAAAATTAGGGGAATAATTCCAAAAAGACAACTTTATGCAACTTTCCGATGTTTAGGTGCTTGCACAATTGCATAAAATATCAATTCGTTTATGAGAGTATCTGCTACTGACCGAGTATTTCGACCGTCACCTGCGGCCTTGCCTGCGGCTTGGGCCGAAAACCAATCGCTCAGAAGCAAGCTACAACTTCATGAACTCAGTGCTAACGAGGGGAGGACCTGACCTTTGGATGTTAGCGTTGCCAGTATATCTATATATATCACTTTTTAACATGGGCCTATATGGGCAATGTTAATGTCATGGACTGTAACTTTGAACAGGAGGCCCATTTGACGGAGTTACTCTGGATTCTTCATATTCTAGGTAATACAAAACTGTAAAAAAATTTTGGACAAGATTGATGATCCAAAGGTGTGGTCCTCCCCTTGTAAGTATACTATTTCCCATGCCTCACGGGCTCATCAATCTCCGGCAAATGCAGAGGCTTCTGTACACTGATACCCACATATTTTACACACACGGCACGTGCACTGAACAAGTTCGTGAAATAATCCCATAAAAAAAATTGAAATTGGGTAATGAGAAAAAAAATCCAAGTTCAATGTTCAGTTCAAGGAAATCGTATTCTCCGTGCGTAAATGGAAATTCGGCACGGAATTTTTTTGCAGCGTGCGCAAGTGGCCGATTTGCGGCGTGTGCAAAAAAAATTTGCCCACAGTTTGCACATTTACGCACGCTGTTCGCCATTTGCGCACGGCACACAACTGTCTAAATGGCCATTTCTGCCCAATTTTGCGCTTAGAATAGCATAATAGTACATTTCGGTACAAGGGCGTAAATCGTTTACGCACAGTGTATCGAAATAGTACATTCTTTTCGATAAACTGTGAGTAAAAGTCGACAAACTGTGCGCGAAGTGCACTTTTACGCACAGTGTATCGAAAAATAATTTTCAATGCAAAATGACCTGACAAACACGATGAAATGGTATTCTAACGTTGTTCTTTTAAATTCACATGAGAAAATTCACTTCTTAGTTTTGAAGGATTTTTTTAGGGCCTAAATCGGAAGTTGTCGGGATTAAAATATTTTTTTCATAATCGCCTACATTTCAAGAGTATGTTAAGAAATTTTCATATTGATTCGTTGAAATGCGTCAGAATGCGATTTGATAGAAGGAATGCCGATTTTTAGCGTTATTTAGAAGGTTTCTAAGGTGCCGTAGAAAACAAGGGCGACTTTGGGACCTACAAACCTTTGCTCTCCCTATAGTTTGGGGTTAGGAAGCGGGAAAAAATACTTTTGGGGCCATACTTGACAAGGTCCACTTCACCATGCTTAACGCTTAGTCCCTTTCAGTGTTTCAACGGCCCCGGCGGATAATATACACTGGGAATTCAGTGTGTCTCACTAACATAACTCTCAAGATTATTGATTCATCTGTGATTTTTACTGGAAATCCAGTGGAAATGATCTGTCATGAAACATTGACTGTGCTCGTCATTCAATGTCAGCATTGACTGAAATAGTCAGTCAACGTCGATTCGTGATGATGAATTTCAGACTTGCACTAGGCAATTTCAGAACTGGCTGACATACCTCTTTGTATGCTCGAAACATACAATGAGTGAAATCAAAACTATTGATAGTCACATTTCAAACATTCACCGAGGCTTGTTAGTCAGTTCTGAGATTACCGTGTCAATGCTTGAGATGTTGCCATCTCGACAACATTGATTAGACCTGCCAGTCAATGTCGGACATTTACTAGTCAATGTTGATATTGACTGGCCCCACGAGGCAATGTCCGAACTCAGTAGTCAACGTCTATGTTGACTGGATTCGGAAATTAACTGTAACATGTACACTGGAAGTACCACTCAAAGTTGATCCGGAATACACTGAAGTTTAGTAATTTCACTCTGATTGACACGGAGAGAGTGAAAACAGACGATGATATGATTTATCGATATTATGAGCAGTAGAAGTTTGGAATCTCAACTCAACATGGGCTCTTCTATGGATCTTCACATCACCTGCTCAAATTTTACATCCCTGTTGAGATTAATTGGAAATGGGTACACTATTACAATCCAAATGGAGCTCATTTACGAGTAACATAGAGTCAAAATTCTCTTGGCAAACCCAAAAATGACATTGGATTTTATTTTGGTTTTCACGAGCTCTGAAATGGCAACGAGTCACGCCATCCATTGCTGAAACCAAAGAACGTAATCCCCTGCATATTTTATCTGATACTGAGAATACGTGGTAATTTTTTCATAAGCTCACTACGATATACATAGGTGTACGAACCTTCATACTCGGATAAAATAGAATTATAAGCTGGGATGTCCCGTCGTCAGACTTTTCAACCGTGATTAAATTTGTTACAGAACCAGATTCGCGTCCGCACAGTAGTGCGTCAAAGATAATCTCGCAATATTTTTTTCCGCGCGAGGGAATCCTGCTGTTCTTTTTCCACGCACGATAGGCTTAAGAGGAGAGCAAAAAAGAGTGGAATGGAGACGACAGAATATCACATAGGGCATCAGTTTTACACGGTGTGCTGGATGATCCCTTTTCTCTTTCTGTATTTCTGAATATATACATGGCAGAATAGCGGAAGTGAGCCATTCATAAATTTGACTGCGAGCCGAGCAAGGCTCTTTGGTCCATCTATTGCGGCACATCTCAGCAAGCGACGAAAATGATATTCCACCACTGGACAAACGGGCCCATGCTGCCCGGGTCACATAACACTCTTAGATGAGCTGCTTCGAAAATATATATACATATATGAGAGAATACACAGAATTTTGGAGAATTATCGTCTGCACGATATCCATAAGTCTTCATATGATCATCAGGGTATCGAAACTGATTTTGATAGGTTCCAGGAATTCTGAACGTGTGTCCTACTCGTTAGGCTGTCAAAGGAATCAGGCAATACGTGGCGCGGAGGCAACCGTCGCTTTCAGGGTAGCTCTCAGCGTACTCGCACTATTTTTTAATTTTCTGAGACTTCTGTGGGGAAAATGTTACTAAAAAAAATTCCGACGAAATCCGGTGGCCATCTAGACACCCTGTATTTCGGAGAAGCATTGATTCTGGTCCCGTGTTTTCGACGTGACATTCATGAACAAACATCAATGTCGCGTGACCGAGTTTTTCGCAAAAAAATCAGATTGCCCGCACTCAACTCATAGGAAATGACATAAGAGTAGTTCCGCGCGAAACAGACCTACGGGAAAGGGCCACGACTTAAATTTTTTTCCTGAATTTTTCATTCGATTCTTTGTTACAAAATATGAACTTTTCACTACCTATCGGGCCCCAAAAAAATTTCCAGGTACCTTCAACTTACATTACTTTGTTCTCTTGAATTATTTTCAACGAAAAAGTTAGGGTATTTTTTTCAATAAAATGAACTTTTCTCGAATTCGTTCAGAGATGCAGAGATGCCGTTTTGGGGCATTCGAAAGGTCCTTAAAAAACCTATCGAAATCAATCTTGTCAAGTTGATTTTGATGCCTTGGGTGGTTTTATCGGGCAAAAGAGTGAAAAGCATAGAAGATTAAATTTCTCGAGAACTCGATTTTTTAAAACCTTGAAAATCGGATAATTTATGTAAATTGTTGTGTTCTTTCAGAAAAAAAGTCCCGAATCCCTTTCTTGCGTTCCAACGCCTATTTTTGCCAATTATCACAAATTTATTTTCCAGGCTTTTGAAAATCGTCTGTTTTCTGCGCATGCGCAGAAATTCGGATCCTTGAAACCAAATCCATTAGAAAGCCAAGAAAATTTCCTCCAAAATGACCATCTGCCGAAGTCACTTTGATGCATTTGAACCGTATCTACAACGTATGAAAGATGAACCCCCAGCTCGAGTGCGACACGTCGATGGACGCCATCGAACTGGGGCAGGCGTGGATTTTCCTCTCTGCTGTCTCCAGTACCTCCGACCTACCTCTGAGGAACTATCAAGATTCAGTGGTCTCTTGAACGTCGCAGCTTTGGCTCAAATATATGGAATTGACTTCGGCAGGTGGTCATTTTGAAGGAAATTTTCTTGGCTTTCTTATGAAATTGGTTCTAAGGATCCAAATTCCTGCGCATGCGCAGAGAACAGACGATTTCCAAAAGCTTGGAAAACGAATTTGTGATAATTGGCAAAAATAGGTATTAGAACGCGAAAAAGGAATTCGGGGGCTATTTTTTCTGAAAGAACACAACATTTCACATGAAATATCAAATTTTCAAGGTTTTATAACACGGCGGGTCGGAACGGCGAAAAAGTGTTAGGTGCGTGAAATCATGAAAAATACTGATTGGATATGTTTCGGGCTAGTCTCTAGATCATTTCCCAGGAAGAATTAAAATCATCGGTCGGGGATTTTTGAAATAATCTTCACTTTTGTGTTATTCAAATTCACGCGTTTTGATACTTCAACGATCCTTTTCCAATCACTCAAGCTATGATCTTTCAACTGAGAATAACTCTCAGAGCTGAACAGACAACAACATTTCCACGATTCATCCATATCATTCGTTGGTCTGGCCTAAACCCGCCAGAGATGGAGCTGTGGTGATATACCTTGAGATTAGTGTTAGTGAGGAGGAATACCCACGTTATTTTGATCAAAAGTCGTTCAAAACGAGCACTTAGTCAGGATTCAGTGTCATTCGTCCACCAATATTATCCATATTGGTTTCATCACATTCAACAGTACACGTGTATGTGATGTCCATGCATGTTAGAGACTCACTGGTCTGCAAAATATGTAAAATACTCATGAAGATTCACGATAGATATGGAAAAGACAAGCCCTTCCTATCTCATTGTCCTTAAATGACTATGTTTTATCATATCCACGAATCATCAGAGTTGATCTCGAATCCCTAAGGTTGAGAGTGATCTCGAGAGTTTATTATCAGCGCCCAATACTTGTTAAGTTCGGATTTCAATTTCGAAAACAGCCAAAATTCGTCATAGCGAGCGGACTTTGGAGTCCATACATTACAGTATTCTTCAAATATCGACGAAGAATAAGATTTATCAGGATCATCCCGAGTGCCCAAATCGCATACTACGAGTTGTATGTGAGTTCAATGAATTACATCTGGAATTGATTATCTATCGATTGAACAGGAAGAGTGATATAATTTTGTTCCAATGAGGTTGTAATCTCAGCCCTATTTGCTCTCTTAACCTTTCCGAGTGAGCCCCCCCCCTCCTGTTGTGGCATATTAGAAAGAGTGAGATTCACTCGAGCATGAGTGGAATTTTCACCCCAAAAGAGTTTCGGAGTTGCCACGAAGAAGGGAGAGCGCTCACAACAAAAGAGGGCGACGGATGAAAAGTTCTAATATCCCAATTGGCGATCGGAGGATGTCATTGACGTTCAATCATTACTGTGGAACACGACTAATACCTCAGTGAATTAAAAAATAATGTATAATTTGTTCAAAAATTATAGATCAGTTGTGGATTCACTTCTTAGGGTCTCTTTCCGATCGATCAAACGAATGTTCGCCCATATCTGTAATATGCATCGCTCTACGGGGATTCTGACATGACACACGCGTTCAAATGTACACGACTATTACATGTATTGTTACAAATATGTATTATCTTGGAATGGTTCTGAATCCTGACTAAATTTTCTTATTGAACGACTTCTCATCAAAACAACTTGGGTATTCCACTTCACTAAATCTCAATGTCTATGACCACAGCTTCATCTCTGGCAGGTAACGAATGATATGGATGGATATACGTGGGGATGTTGTTGTCTGTTCAGCTTTGAAAGTTAGGTATTCTGAGTTGAAAGATCATAGCTCAAGTGTTTGGGAAAGGATCGTTGAAGTATCAAAACGCGTGAATTTGAATAACACAAAAATGACGATTATTTTAAAAATCCCCGACCGATGATTTTAATTCTTACTGAAAAATGATCTAAGGACTAGCATGAAACATATCCAATTAGTGTAATTTTTCATGATCACGCACCTAACACTTTTTCGCCGTTCCGACCCCCCGTGATAATATTGGGTTTTCGAGAAATTGGATCTTCTATGTTTTTCACTCTTTTGCCCGATAAAAACACCCAAGCTATCAAAATCAACTTTACAAGACTGATTTTGATAGGTTTTTTGAAGACTTTTCGAATGCCGCAAACCGCATCTCTGTATCTCTGAACGAGTTTGAGAAAAGTTCATTTTATTGAAAAAAATACCCTAACTTTTTCGTTGGAAATAATTCAAAAGAAAAAAGTAATGTACGTTAAAGGTACCTGGAAAATTTTTTTGGGGCCCCATAGGTAGTGAGAAGTTCATATTTCGTACCATAGGATCGAATAAAAATGTCAAGGAAAAAATGTAAGACATGAACCTTTTTCGTAGGTCTGTTTTGCCCGGAACTCCTTATAAACGAATCAGATCCTGATAGTTTAAAACAATGCCAATATATCCTGTTTGATTCGGGTACGTGCGATCAACCGCATTAAAATAATGGTTTCAAGAAAATGTGTAAGTTAATGCGCCCACTCGACTGAAAAATGTCAAACTCACGAACCGTATCCTACAGTTTTCATACCTTGACGTCATTTGAATGGGAAGTATTACGAAGATTGTATCGATGAGACTCATATGGGAGTTTCTCTGGAACTTTTACACCTGCTGGAATAGAGCTATAGATGATGATACAAGAGAACGATCGAATGTATCGGTACCAATCAAAGTGATAATATCATCATTCAAGCCTCAGAATAGAATACTTTTGGCTGCTATATGATTGAATGAAGTTGATTCCTTCTGGCTAACTCGAAGAGGGAAGAACTATACGGCAAATCGTGTGGAATCACCTGGTATTCTCGTCCAGTCTTACGTACATTGTGGTAATGCCACGCAACTTTCCGCATCGATTCCAGCTGTATTTGGTGGGAAGTATATTAAAGAATAATGGCCCAGAAGCGCGATGGTGTGGTTTCAGTTCAGCCAGAACTGTGCAACTTAGAAAATCGGAGATAAAACATCAATCAAATCTCGTTCGAGTCAAAGATGATCACCCCAAGCTCATGTCGCGACACTGGCCGCAATCTACAAAATCTCCTTGTGAAGGAGATATGATTGCGGGAATTTCAAGATAAGCCACGTCCTTGTGCAGTTCTTTGGACCAATAGAATACGACCGTCCAGATGTCAAACAGAAACATCGTGACTGATGAAAATGATATTATCTGTTTCATCCCACATCGATGGATCGAGCTCTATGTTCGAGAAACCAATTGTAGTCAGATGGGTTCATCTAATGAAGATACGAAAAGCCCAAGGCATTCGTTGGAATGGCAATTCTTCCCAAATGGATGCTTCAGAAATTCTGGATAAATCGATGGAGAAAAGTGGAGAGCTGGGATTGTTAATGGGATGCACCCCGAACCGTATACGAGTTACAAACTTGGTTTGCAACTCTTAATACTACGCGAATATATGGACAAAGGTTCACAGGTGAGCATTGAGCTCTTCTCATTCTTCGATTTTCAATATTGTTGAAGTTCCAGAGATACGCCGATATGTGACCGAGTTCACGTGGGCGCTTTTCCGACGTTGCAATTGCTCATATCAGACTTGGAAACGACACCAGAGAACCGACGTCTTCTCTTTGAGAGACTCACTATAGATCGAGAACATGACTTTTATATAGAATTCTTTAAAATCACGTCGGGGACGCTAAAGTGCGAATAGACGAAACTCGAACTCTCGCGCGTGTCTAAGAGTCTCTCGGACAGTAAAATGTGGTCTTCAATAATGAAAGAGATAACATCCTCCCAAAACTGTGGGCACGTATCCATTTTTACTCGTGAAGGCTCTATGAGGTTCCAGCAAAATTGGCTCTAGATGGATATCATTAGAGAAAAAATCCAATTTTTCAGTAACCTAAATGTTAGAAATTCTGTGGGCTCTCATATACAATACTGACTTTTCACTCAGATTTTCAAAATACAAGGATATGAAACGTTTGTGAAAACTGACGATATTAGTCTTGGAGTCTTGTTGATTCAAGCTCTTGATTCACGCTGTATCACTTCTCGAGTACAATTAATTAAATTGATGATGTGCACGACGAAACCCGTTTGAGAAAATTGCGTTTGCCTTAGCTTTGGGGAAGTTTTCTTCGGTCCAAACTCGATCTATGAAAATAAACCCAACCTTAGCAATCAGGCCTTGGAAGTGTACTCAATTTTGGGAAAAGCGTGTCAGAACGTCTCCACCTAAGCTTTCGCTGGCCCTAAATTTGTGCGAAGTATTCCAATGTTCGTCAGAGTATGATCCAAAAATATTGCAAGTGTCACATTTGGGTCAAGCTTGGCAGAAATCTGGGACAAATTCGAGCTATATTTGTGCCATATCGTAATTTCCATTTGCTGAATTCATTTTTATGTACTTTTTCCAGAACTGATGAGAGGATTCAGCCTTCATCAGCTGATGGAGGAACTGATCATACCTAGGTAAAAATCTACGCACACGTGTGTACTAGTTGATATTCTCACACAATTTGAGGAGGAAATCTACGCAGATCATTAGAAGTAAGGTATTTTCGCCGGTGTTGGGGTTTGGGATCCAGGTTACTCATGACGAGAGGAATGCGGAAAAAATAGTTTTTAACGAACACTATATTGAGCAAACTGAATACATGCTCGAGGTGGTGGAGAGTGTGCGGCTTGTTCGCGATCCACATGGAGGCTGCCCGAACCGGAGCAGAGCAGGAGGCCTATAGCCAAGCGGCTGAATGTCTATAGATATACTGCAGACGGCGGTTCTACTGCCGGTTGAGCGTATCTACTGTCGGTTGAGCGTCTCTACTGTCGGTTGAGCGTCTAATGCCACTTGACGGCTGCGCTAATGTGTGCGTGAATGTATGTGTGCTGTCGCGGACATTATTTGATCGGTGCTACATGAAAATAAGGATTGAATTTGTTGGGAAGCTTGTTTTTCTTCACCCAAGCTCAAGGCAAAGTTTGGATTGAAGTCTCTCTTGCTTGAGCCACAGGTTCCCCAAACATTTGAGTCAGACTCTGAAATTTCAATCAACATCGCTCAGGAATTGGGAAGAGTTTGGTGAAGTTTTTGTCAAGTCATGCCAATTCGAATATTTTTACAGAGTCAGATTGCGAGATTTTTGCTCATCCTTACACATGATTCAAGTTCGGGCTGATCAAAAGTAACAGAAATTACACAGAAAGCCCCCCTTAAAGCTCAGCCATGCGTGATTTTTCCACACGGAATTGATTCGGCGAAGGATTCTTGTCATTGAGAGTGGTGTAGACTGTGGAGCGATCCCATGAATGTGATAGGATTAGACAGTCTTGTTTAGTAGGTTTTGAGGTCGGAAATCAATGAACGATTTGAAAGATTTTTAGATTCAAAATAAGATTCAAAATTCAGAGTGCAATACACAAACTGCACGTAAATTCGGTCCTCTGTAACAATGGTTCGGAGGCGATCCGGGATTAATTGTCCGTTGGGAACATTTGTCCGAAGAGTAAGAGGGAGTGCGTCGAAGGCAATGAGAACAATTGGCGGAAGAAAATTTGCGTCAAAAAGAGTTCGGTCCAGTCAGGAAATGTTTCATATCCAAAATTGTGAAGATAGATGCGTCTCAACATTTTGAAACTAGAAAAAAAAAAATTGGTTTCGATAGTTCTAGATCGCCATGACAGAATCCATTTGGGACTGGCCGGCCTAATGAAAATACTCCTTGACTCTCATTCTGAGCCCTGTTTCTTCTGATTATGATCGTGCCATTAACACTTTTGACTATATTGAAACTTATACCCTCAGTTGAGGCTAGGAAATACCGGGACTATTTTCTCGAATCACTCCAACAGATGCAAAGATTTTTTTCCATGCACACTTATAGATGGAACCGACCTCAAATCCTATAGCCTGCATCACTGTGGTGCAGATTACTCAAGACACTTGCAATTATTCAAGAGGGACTTGTTGAAACAGCCCGAATAGTAGACGAATGCTGAAAATCACTCAAATCTAGTGAGACTATCGCTTAGAACCATGAAACTTGGTTTTTGAAACTTCCTAGGCCAGAGTACGAATACTTTCCAAGTTTAACCGATAATAACGACGTGGCCCACACAGCATGGGAATCTTTCAGGAATATTCCAGGAATATTACATCGAAAGATTGGAATATTCCAAAAATATTACTCTGGAATATTCCTGGAATATAGTTATGTCCGCGGCTGGGAATCTTCCTGGAAGCTTTCATGGGAAGATTCCAGGGAATCTTGCAGAAATCTTCCAGAAATATTACATTGAAATATTTCACTGGAACGTTTCTGTAACATTGCCAGGAATCTCCCAGGAATCTTTCAATGAAAGATCTCTGGAAGATTTCATTGAAACCTCTCGGGAATATAGTTATGTCCGCGGTCGGGAATATTCCTGGAATCATCCATGAAATATTTCTGAAATATCTCATGAAAGATTCCTGGCGACACTATGTCTGTGATTGGAAATATCTCTGGAATCTTTGGTGAAAGATTTCTGGAATCTTTCATAAAAGATTTCTGACAATATTTCTAAAATATTTCAGGTTGATTACTATATAGGTACATTCCATCTGGATTCTTGGGAGATTGCCCGGGGTCTCTTACTGTAGTCTTATTTTTCTGAAATACTTCAAAAACATTCAATGATATTCAGTATAGTTTTTTGCAGACAAAAGGATGGAAAGATTCTGGAACTTGTACGAATTGGAAGAACTTTTACTCACTCACAGATAAATTTTTTACAGGAAATCCCAGATGCTTTCAGGTTATAACCTAAACTAGGTCATAAATTAAATAAGGTAATATCCAAAGATACCACTTGGAAATAATACAGAATCTTTGCTGAGAAATTGTCAATTGATGAAATATATGAAAGCCATACTTTTGGGATATTGCAAAAATTTTTCAAAAGGCTATATATTGGAAAACCTCTTGAGAATTTCTCCGAATCAATATTGCTGAAAGATTGTCAGGAATATTGCAAGAATGTTTGAAGATGATGTTTTGCAAATATTGCACTGAAATCTTATCGAGAAAGCTCTCAGAAACCTCTCAAAAATCTTCCAGGAAGCTCCCAAAGACCTCCCAAAGACCTTCCAGTGCAAGGTTGCTGGAAAAGTGTCGTGCAACATTGCAGAAATATTTCCAAGTCAAACTCTTGGAATGTTGCACTGAAATCTTTCAGAAACCTTTCAGAAATCTTTCAGCGTAAGGTTTCTGAAAGATTGTTCGTAATATTTCCTGAAATATTCCTAGAAAATTTCTGAAAGATTCCATTGAAATATTTCAGTGAAATATTTCCCTGAAATATTCCCATGCTGTGTGGGGGATCCTATCGTTTCTTCCGTGGAAAACTCTGGGGCTGTATATTTCATGAAAAATAGTTGACCGAAAATCAATGGTTCTGAGTAGAGCATACGATGGAGAGTAGTGAATCACAGGAGTCACAAGAGCGTGCCAACAGTGTGGCAATAAAATCCGAAATCCAAAGACGCTTACGGGATGCGGGTCAACCGAAAATCGATTGCTCTTGGCGCGCCCGGGTGGCCTGGGCGCCTTGTTGCAAAAGTTCTTTCCCGCGCTGAAACCTTGAGCACTCTGGATGTAGCTTGCTTAAAGTGTTTTTCAATCACCCTGTTTATGGGCCGTGAACATAAACGGTATCGCCAGACTACTAATACCTAATCTCAACTCTTGAGGGTCATGAGATCAGGGGAAACATGTCGAGTCGAGTAACTCTTTACCAGAATCTAAACTTCGAAACAAATGGAAAGAGATTGCCAAATATTGATTCCAATCTTTTGAGTCATGAGATCAGAGAAAGTATGTCGAGTAATTGTTTTGCAAAATCTGAATATGAAATGCATGGAAAATGATTGATTACATTACAGTCGCATTATCTCTGTTGTAAGTTTGACTCAACTTGAATTACTCACCATCTTTCTTTTTCTTAGAATAAATTGGAAACAATGATCTATCCAGACCAATAAAAAAACAGAAGTAAGAAAATCCAATCCAACATTGATCTTGCTAGTTTGGAAGTCAGTAGAGATAATTAGTAACTCAAGTTGAGTCAAACTTACAGAGATAACCAGATTGTCGTGTAACCAATCATTCTCCATGCATTTCACATTCAGATTTTGCAAATTAGTCACTCGACATACTTTCCCTGATCTCATGAATCTCAAGAATTAAAATCAATATTTTGCAATCTCTGTCCATTTGTTTGAAGATTTTGGTAAAAAGTTACTCGACATGTTTCTCCTGATCTCATGACCCTCAAGAGTTGAGATTCATACTTTGATCTTAGATGAAGTTATAGGGGAAAATGATGGTGATACTCGCCAAGTTAGACTTTTGGAAAAAGTAAAGTGGAAGGGTCTCCATATACTCAGGACAAACTAGCTCGCCTGAATTCCTCGAATGCACGGTGTACACGTATGAGGTCAAACTTCACAAGGCTCGTAATTTTGTACACTTCAACATCTTACATCCTTTCTTGTGGCAATAGTTTTGTTTTCTCACAGAGAATGTTACAATCTTTTTGCGTGATTTCTACACCTCATATTCGAGGATTAGGATAAAGTTGTAGCTTTTTCGAAAAATTGAATCTTTCAATACAATCAATTTGCATCAAACATTTTGTGAAAATGAGTTTACCAAAGAATAAATTCGAGTGAATCATTGATTTTGGGCTATAAGAGAGAGCCCCACGTGGATTTTTGCAATATCTTGAAAGTGGAATTTACTGGCATCATCCAAAGATGCGTCCACGTGTGCGGACGAATGCGCAAAGAGGTTAAATGAGCAACAATCGACTCGCAAATCAGCTGCTATCTCTTGGAATTGTCAAAAATAGTATATTTTCGTACTAAGCGTGGTAGCCTATTGTGGGCACTGGAGGACATGTCTGTCTCGCCAGGCTCGCTTCGCTTGCAAGCAAAGTACGGATATATTTTTTCATGCCGAGAACCCAAAATTCTCATTCAAACGCCGCATATTTAGGTTAGGGTAATAATAAATTATTTTTGATACACTGTGCGTAAAAGCGTACATTCTTGCACATTTTGTCAGTTTTTACTCATAGTTGATTAGAAATCATAGTTCGAACGAGAAACCTATTTTCCATCATTTATCGCATATAGGGCCACACGTCTAGGAAGGGTACACTCAATAAGTTCCGGTATGAAATTTTCGTCGTTTGCCAAAATTAGAAGCAAAAAATGTACTCAGAGATCGTGGATGGCTAGTCAACGCTCATTGTTGGTAGCAAGTTCGTTTTTATTAACTTATGCTAAAATAAGCAGAAAGAGCGGAGGACCTTAGAGCGTTATTAATGCTCTGTGACAAATCTTCCGAAATGTAATCCCGCAACATCCTCGGAATCCCCCATGCATGGATTTGAGGCCAACGATGTTACAATTTTCGGGCGAACACGAAAAAATATCAGTAAATGTAATGATTACATTTTTTTATGCACGAGTTATTGTGAGACACGTCTGAGCACTTTGTGACTAATTTTATTGCGCACGGAAAAAAATAGTTTGTTAGATTCACAAACGTCTGTTTGTAAAATTTGTATTTGTTGGATTAACAAACTAATTTGTTAGTTTTACAAACTAGTTTGTAAGATTTACAAACTACTAATTTGTAAACTAACAGATGTGTGTTCTCCGTTACCCAAGTGCAGATTTATACTGGTACTCGCGGCAATTATCGATGAACCTAGTTCACAATGAGAGATTTTTCAATAGTTTCCATCGCACGGTACCTCATCGAGTTGACGTTCACAAATGTATAATATGATAATACGTCGGTCAAACGCCGTATGCCGCGGGAAATACGGCGCGAAAAAATTTACCGTGAGTACGGAAATCCGCGAATACCAACGTATCCGCGGGGGGTATGCTTCGGAAAATTTTACCGCGAGTACGGAAATCCGCAAAATAATTTTTGAGTTTGTGAAATCCAATCTTTACAAACACTTCACAAACTTAGTTTGTAAATTCAACAAATACAAACTTTACAAACAGGTGTTTGTTTTGCCAGTTTGTATTTGTTGGTACAACAAACTAGTTTGTTGGACCAACAAACTATTTTTTTCCGTGCGGAAAGTCTGACGACGAACAACTATAGAAACTTCATTTTTCATTCATTCCCGTGAATATAATCATACAAATTCTCGTTTGAATTGAAGGATGAGACTGAGATTGAGATCCGATACTTACACATTCGTGCCTGGAGTATTTATTTTTATGGTTTCAGAATTATGTTTCAAGTTCAATATCGGTAGAGACTAGAGATAGCCCTAAGAATTTCCATGAACTTATTCAGCAGTATAGAGATTGCTTTGTTCTATCCTGTGTAAGAGTACAGGATCTCTGAAATCAGTTTGCAGATTATAATCGAATGAAACGTACGGTATAAAGACAACTATCGAACAGTCAGAATTATTTCCGAGACCAAAATACGAAATGGTGCAATCAGTCTTGAGCGAGTCGGAAAAAAATGTCAAAAGCTGGAGGTTGGTGTTTTCGTTTATCATTAATATATTCTGGAGTGAATAACAGAGTAAACTGAAAATGTTGGAGAAATGCACGCTTCCCTAAATGATTCCGTTCTGCAGTGATTTGAATTTCACATAGCCACGTATGCGATTATTGAATGGATGAGATCGGCTGTTACAATACTCAATCTATAATTTCAGAGTCCCCCAGGAAGATGGTTGCAGTTCTTTAGAATCTGGTTTCTCTGGAATTGAGTTCTTGAAAGAATTATCCTCATATCACAGGAACAGGTCTAAGATATTCTATTTCCCTGAAAATTCACCAACGGTAAGATCAGACTGACGTCCCAGACCGGATAAGTGAAAATTTCACACCGTTTGTGCATGACCTTGCACCAAACATTCCTATAGTGTAAGTCCTTGATGGACAAGCGGATTTCAGAATTTTTGGTTAGAACAAATGGATACTGCAGTACTAGAAATAAACCGGTAAAATTTCTCACGTGGTAACGGTTCCCGGTGCTATCCTCACAGTATGTGACACGATCTTCGTACTCAATCGGCATCATATTTCCCTGTGATTATATGTTATTATTCTTACTAGATCAAACTGCATGGGCTCACAAATTCACAGAATGATTCCACAAATATCGGTCGATATCCCAAGTCGATACACTCTGCTTACTTTCGTCTCCGTGTTGAATACCAGCTCTCATCGGTTGACTGAAAAGTTGTGACAAATTGAGCCTATTGTCACTACGTGACACCTTATTTTTGTAGTTCTTCATTCATATCTATGAGAATATCCTCCCCATAACGGCTTGACTAATCGACATGTTGATAATCTGGATCTTCTGAACCAAACAGAATGATGAGTCAAACCACGTGCATACATCTATTTATTTTCATGGGAATAGTTGTATTTTGCGAAGGGCAAATGAAAAATCTATCTATCTGAACTACTCAAGGTAATCCTTCACGATTCAATTTACTGAGTTTTGTGCCATACGGATTGGATCAATTTCTACTCTTTCGAATGGAAAAACTACGATTGTGGGTGCTTTATAGTATCGAAGATCGAATAGCGATGGTCTGGAGCCATTTTGAGGATTTACCGCTTCAATTGAAATCAATCTCTATCGACCAGAGGTCACTGGCATCGAATGGCTGCGACAAGGATGCGACTCTTTCTTGATTTGATCCGGGAGCAGCTACGATTCTATCACAGATCTTGGGCATTGATAACGTTATTATATATATCTATCGCTTTCGTACACAGCTTCAGGAGAGCGCGGATATTCTTTGGAATTGAAGAATGACTAAGAGTTTGGATTATTCTCAGATTTTGATCAAGAGCCGTGACTTAGTTCCTGTTCATGAACATGAGATATGAATTCACTCTTAGGTGATACTTTGGATGGGACAAGTATTGTAGAACTTTTATGAACCTGTGGGCCACAGTGTCAATCGAAGACTCTCATAAATCTTCATAATGACTTCTTCCAGAATCTGATGATGCTCTGAAGATTTTGTTCAGTCCGATCTAATCCTAAATCAGTCGGAATACTTTCTTTCCTAGCTCACCTCCAGTGACTTGTGTAGAAGTTACTATGGAAGAATGGCTCACAGATTCAGAGAGAAAGTTATTAATGACTATACAGCAAGAGTTAACCCATTAAAGCCTGAATTGACACTTTTATGACATAATTTTGGGGGTCGCTTTTGAGTGTGGAATAGCCCTTGAGAAGTATTTGGAGTGCATGTATTCGACGTAAACTTGTATGAACTTTTGAAATATGTGATGAAAAATTCCGTTTGAGGCAATCCTGGAAAGCTACATTCAACTTTTTGGAAGAAATACGACTTTTCAATTCAAAATCGTGTTCAAATGGCATTTTGACCCCCGAAATCACTAGCTATGGCTCTGGGAGATCATAAAAAAGTTTCATTAGATCCTCAGCTACAGCTACAATATCTATGGTCCAGAAGAATTTCCAAAGACAAATCTGGGCCCAAGATATCGACCGAACAAAATAATGTTTTGGAACGCCTTATGATCCTCATTAAAACCCCTCAATCCTCTTGATCTCAATTCTGAGCATCAAATAACTTCTGGGAAAAATCCTATATGACATGTTTTGTGGGATTGTCTATTCCTCCAGAGTTTGTGATTAGAATTAGGACAGGATAACATTTGAAGCGAGTTTGTTATGGGCATACTTACGTGGTCAAAAGCTTGTTCGGTTTGATACTATTTCAGATGTCAATGATGCATACTCATTTTATTATACTCAGGTGAGAAGTCTGCATATTTCATATTTCAATGTCTTGAATGACATTGTATCGACCTTCACGATGACAATGAATTTGAAATGAAGATTATTCGAATGAAGATAGATTCTGATGAAAATACGGACTTTTCTTGCTTCAACCGTTAGGTTATCCTGATTTTAATCACAAAATCTGGAAGAATACAGAATTTCACTCGGAAAGATGTCATGTGATATTTTTTAAAAAGCTATTTGATGCTCAGCATTGCGATTGAAAGGGGCCTTGGAATTTTAACGACGCCGAAAAGGCGTCCCAACATTTTTTGTTTCGGTCGATAACTTGAGCCTAGATACGTCTTTTAAAGCCCTCTCATCCATCTATTTTGTAGCTCAGTATTCACACAAAGTTTCGAGCTCCCGAAGCCATAGTCATTGATTTCGGGGGTCAAAATGCTGGCTAAGCACGACTCTGAATGAAAAAATCGTATTTTTTGCAAAAAATTGATTGTAGCTCTTCAAGGTCACCTAAAACAGATTTTTGTCAAATATTTCGAAAGTGTAGCCAATTTTACGTCGAAAACATGCACTCCGAATTTTTTTGAGGGTTTAATAGGAAAGTTTCATCGCTCGTACTCTGTGTTGTTAGGATCAGAAAATTTCTACCGATTTTGACGAGCAAGAAGAGACCTAAAATCGTCGATTTGATGACTCTCAGTCTCGCATGAAGAGCTGACACAATTTCTGCCTCTATCACTTCTCATGGGACCAGGAGTACATTCTGCAGATCTAAATCTACTATTAAACTATGAATGATTCGACTATGGTTACTATTGTAAATATGTTTTTCGGCCCGGTTCCTCTGTTGGCCTCGTCAGAACAACGGCGGAGGAATCTGTTGTTGACACTGTGTGATTGATAGAAAAATTTGGAAGGAACTGAATTTGAAAAGTGTGAATTGTCCCTATATGAAAGGAGAGGATGAATAATACACTTAGAGTCCGAATAGTCTGGACGTAGATTATACAGATGTTATGGTGCAAATCAGCATACTAAGAATGGGCTTGATTATTCATCCTTAGTTGCAAGAGACAGACATATAAATAGAATATCTCTCACCAAAGCTCATTTTGAATTTCGGTATCAGAAATCCCCCATAATGTGTTCCTTTTGCCAAAGTGGCTATTGGACAACATATGATGCAGAAAGGCTCACCTTGATCTGAGTGAATCTTGAAAAAAATCCATGCTTACCTCACTCTGAGCGCGAGTTGTGTAAGTGCAAGGTGCATCACCCGTGAAGGAGACTCTCAGAATAGAGGATTTTTGCTCACCTTCCCGGAGGGAACATCGACTGAATTCAAATATTTCATCAGCTACGCATACATGCATGAGATATTTTCATTCAGTTTTCGAACAATATGCGGAACCGAGCTCCCAGGTACTTTCCTAGAGTGCGAGGGATACATCTTGCAAACATCCTGCCATGATTGAAATTCATCTTTGTCGGTGTAGTTTGTATATCGACGAAGAAGACTCGTTTCAGTCAAAGCACGCTTCCCTTCAAAAATACAGCTTTCTCGATAAAATATGGTGGCGCAGTATCTGCTTGGGATGAGCTGCGAATCTTGTGATATGGATATGATACTATATGTTCTGTCAACACGAAACCTTGCTGAAAACTTGTCACATCGTATATTTTTCGAAGATTTCTCATCTTTCAAAATTGTATTCTACAACCATTGATTTTCCAGCCAATGGTGGGTGTAGAATCCAGTTTCATGCAAGGTTGCTTCTAGTTTAGTTTGCACGGAAACTGTCTTCGACGAATTTGCGCTGATTCTTACAAGGAGAGGTCAGGGAGTGCGGGTCACGGATTTGGATTAAACTCTGGGTATGGTCTCCTTTTAGCACCAAAAGATGATATACAAAGCCGCAGAGTCTAACGCTCAATCGTTCCCGAGCTACAGACTAGATCCTATGCATTACAATATATCTATATATATCATCCCTCTAACATGGGCCCATACGGGCAATCCTAATGCTATGGGCTATAATTCAAAAACGCTTGAGCGTTAGACTGTGCTGCTTTGGATATTACCTTTTGGTGCTTTTCATACAAATCCGTGACCCGCACTCCCCGGCCTCTCCTCGTTAGTCCCTATTACACGATCTTTGGAATGAGCTGGTGTAATTTTACCTTCAATGAGGCAAAAATAGCTCACACTAGTTGCATCATGATAATTTCTGTTGATTTGATTGCATTGAGGAGCACCGAATGCTTTGAGAGATTGAACTGCTATGTTAATAATTTATGAAAAAATACCTGAAATATTTTTTTTACTCCGATCAGCATACAGCAAACAAGTGTCTATCCGGGTAGGGAACAAGTTAGAATTTCTCATGCCTGTTTTTTTTTCAATAGCTAAGTTTTGATACGGGCTGATTATGATGAATTAGAGCCTCAAGTTTCTAACATGGTACCCCCGCCCCGTTGCCAGCATTCTTAATTCACTATTTGATTGACGACATCGAGGAGCGATCCTGAATTCTGGTGATTGGTTCCCAGTGTGTTCATTAATCCAAGACGATCATAGTTTCTTCGAATCCGCATTCAGGAGAATTGTTCCGTCTAGATATTGGTTCCAGTGATTTCTGTGGCTTTTTTCGATCAATTTGTAGAGGTATTTTGGTGCTTATTCCCGAGACTGCTTTCATAAAATTTAAGTCGAAAATTCGGAACATTCATGTCCAGAGTGGACGCTGTGAATCTGGCTTTTGTTTGGAAGAACTCAGATAATATATTTACTCTAAGCAAGAATCGAAGTAGGTGATTAGGACATGCCTCAGATATATATTCATCTGGTAGCCAGCGCCAATTTCTCATTAACAACGAATTTCGACTTTTCGGGCTTCTAAGTTCGGACATCCTAGTTTTTCAGTTCATTCCAAAATCCCCAAGATTAGATGTTATGCGCTCAATCTGAAAGGGTTGGAGGCAAAATTCTCTACTATAATGGAGCATAAATGTCGTTCCTCCAAAAATTCATGAATATTCTGAAGAGTCTTTTCGTAAGAATTCCTCTCTCATCAGCTCATACAGTGGAACAAACTGGAGATAGGTCTTTGAAGGATATGACAAAATTTTCTACACCGAGGAAAATAAACTGCAGATACAGGCGAATCTATTAGTAATTTCTACCGAAGTTGTTGAGCAGTACTGTCAATGAGTACTGACACGGCCGGCTACGAACAATGCCGTCACTGTGAAATGCTTTGATGGAATGATCCAAAATTTCATCCACACATAGTTAACAAGCTCTGCTTCTATGTAGTGAAAGATTCGTAATGAGAATCAATAACAGAAAAATCCGGAAAATCATACTATTCTTCGACAATTTCGTGGGAACCTTCAGCATGCGAGGAAGTTTCTCAGTTAAGGCTAGTCCGGAGTCCCCGCAAAACCGCAACCAGACATGCACCGGCGTACTTTCAGGTTGCAGCTGCATCCAATGATTCTGAAAGCGGTATTATAGTTTATACGCTTTTATTGGTACTAAATGTGTTACTCAGATACTAGGCCCCCTGTAAAATCGTATAACACGATACCATGCAAAGTTTCATGGCATTTCGTTCATTAGGAATCGAGGAAAGCTTGAAGGCAATTTTTTGGGTGGGACAGAGCGCGTCCGCGACTATTACGATTTGTTCCTCAAGAACAAAACAATTTTGGGCAAAATCAGATACTAGGCCATCTGGGGATTGGGATTTCCTGTCGAATGAGCCCTCCCACGCACGAAAATTTTGAATTTAGCTCTCAAAAACCTTGAACTAGTGTGAGCATCGAGCAGTATAACTTGCTCAGCGAGCCAAAGAACTACGGTTTTCTGGAGATATAGAATGAATCCCCGGGTGTGGAACAACTTATTCGATGGGAAATATCATGGTGTTTCAGTTGCCATATCTCGTTTGGGTCGGAAATGTGAGGTTGAAATACTATGAGGCAAAAAAGTGGTTCGTAATCTCCCATCGCACATGCAGTACGATCAAAGCGCCATCTATCAGGCAAAATATCTGGATTCACTACGGACTAGCCTTAACAACTATAGTAAAGCTCGAAGCAGGGTAGTTATTCGAAATTCTTTCGATTATATTGATTCCTAATTATCAGATTGATTGATCAGATAAGAAGAAAATTGAAGTACTTTTTGTGACTGAATCTCGCGACTGACGAGGACAAGAGTTTACGACGTCTCGCCAAATAATAATTTCAATGAAACTATTACAACTTTTATTGTATCACATCAAACTCAGCCTCATCTCAACGTTGAAGAACTCATTAGAGAGAAGAATCACTACCACAATCGTTGGTCTCGGAGTAGATTCAGTCCTCACAAGACAAGAGTCAACGCTGTTCAACGGTAGATTAAGTCACGCCTTGCCAAGGCCCGTAGAGCTTCCTTCGGAAAATACCTCGAAGAAGCTGAGATCAACCCTAAATGGGCTTGGATAGTCGTGAAGATTCTCCGAAACAAACAACCTTCCTTTCCAGCTTTAGTGAATGAAAACCAATCTTTGTTACTACAAGAAGAAAAGGCTGAGATTTCCGGTGGCTTGATCGAAGCCCAGTGCTCCCAACCTTAAACCTCTCAGAGCTGGCAAACTTACACAACGCCAGCTCTTGGGAAGATCACAACTTTCCCTTTCTTTGTGATCCTGTCATCCGACTCTCGGATCCACGAGAGAACCGACACCTCATCCTCAATCTGAAGAACCGGAATGCTCCTAGTGATGATTAGATCCGCAACGGAATCCTCAAAATTCCACCCCGCAAACACATTGCGGCCTTCTGTAGCACAGTAAATGTCATTTTGTGGTTCAGCTACTCTTTTTTTTCACATTTAATGCAAATTTATCGTTCTTTTGAGACACTTTTTCACAAATGTCAAAATGCGACCTTCGGGGCTCTATTGTTTATAAGTAGCTCGAAAGAACGATAAATTCATTCATCAAATATGTTTCATCAAATCGAGCGATAGAGTCAAAATATCGATGAGATCTACCTATTGGTATAGTTTAAATATTTCAACAGTCGTGGTTCCTTGATTGACTACATCGGAAGACTGACACAGATATGAGAGAAGGCTTCCTCGAACAAATGAAAACGCAATCGCCTCGGTGGCTCGGTCGAATTGGTAAAGTCACTGTTCCGAAGTAACGGAGATTACGAGGTTCAAGTCCCGCCCGAGGAAGAATTTTCTCATCTCTCGGTCAATTTTTTAATGAAGAATTAAAAAATTCAAAAAACTATAAAATCCCTTCGTGATGCAGCCACTATGAAAGTGGAGCCTCGAAGGTCGCAGTTTGACATTTGTCAAACCGTGATTGCCGTTTGAGTGCGACGATAATAAGTGGCTCGGAAGAACGATAAATTCATTCATAAAATGTATTTGATCAAATCGAGCGATAGAGTCAAAAGATCGATGAGATCCACCTCATTGGTATAATTTGAATACTCTCTCTTTGCCTGGGAAGCAAGCCACGATGATATTGCTGGCCAAACCAGGGGAGCTTTTCTCTGTGGCCTCCTAGTTACCAGTCGATGAGTCTCTCCCGTGCACTCAACGAAATGACCAAATTAATCCATCTGGATCGGGTTGATGATCACCCCGAATTATCTAATGTCATACCCGATTTCCAATATGGCTCACACCGCAACTATAGTACATGGCACCAACTGCTCAGAGTCTCGGAATACATAGATTAGGAACTGAACAAAATATGGTACTTGTCTACATTCCTACTCGACACCCAACAAGCTCTCGATAGAGTTTGGTGGAATATTCTGATGAAAATGATGATTGACAATGGCTCCTCCTTCCTCTCCCTATTCCTTTTGCTTCATCAGATCCCCTTTTTCTGATAGGAGTTTCCGAGTGAAAGTCGGCAATGCATTCTCCACGCCACGAGAGGCTACAGCCAGGGTTCCGCAAGGTTCTTCGCTATATCCCCTACCCATTTTAAACTCTCCAGTAATGATATGCTTCAAGACCAAAATATTTTGATGTCTGTGCACGCTTATAACGTTGTTTTTGTCTCTTTCACCCTTCAAGTAGAGTTTAACCCCTCAAAGATGAACTTTTTTCTCCCCTCTCTGATAAATTGGTATAATGATTGGCATCTCACACTGAACGAGACGAATTTGATCAAGATCTTCTTCTCCTAAAAAAAAGGTACCCCACAAAAGGATGCTGCAGCAACTTACATAAAGTTCCTAGGTGCAAGACCGCCGAGTACTTTGGCGTGACTATTGACAAGAATTTCTCATGGGCTCACAACGCCATTCACACTCGCGAAATAATTCACGAAGTTCTTGTCGCCCTCAAAATATTTTTCCCAAACCCAAAATTCTCGTCGTGCACCAAACTTCAAATTTTCAACGCGATAATTCGAGGAATTCGTATTTAACACTATAAGAATTTAGAGCTCAGTTCTCCCTTCCTTTGTTGATGTTCCTTCAAGGGATCCGTGCTCAGTCGTTAGCTACCATTGGTAACTCAGAAATGCATAGATTAAACGGGAGACCAAGGTCCTCACCTAGCTGCTTCGAAAGAATTTCTCCCTGATGCAATCTCTCACCACAAGAATGATAATCTAATGAGTGGTACTATTACTCAGGGTGCGTTTTATACCGCGAATTGGAGGAAATCTAGCTTGAGTATTAAGTCTGTCTACACCGAAGCAGCGTTCTAGTTGGTACTAGCGGTACTTATGATTCAAGTGCAGGTTATATCCGGCTCCGACTTATTCCCACACCTGATTGTACTCACAGGTATTGTGATGCATATAGTAGACTACAAACTAACCCCAAATACGCAGAAATGAGTGACACGTGTGCTTGGGTCTCTTTCCAGAGGCTCTAGATCGTTTATCTGTTCATTTGCATGTATTTGATGTGCACTTTTTCTCTTGTGGTCCAACTCTCGTGGAAATCTGTTCGATAGATACTATTCCACTCATCATTTTCGAGAAAACGCCATTTTAACCCATGAGCGCCTGGTGGGTCTTGTAGGATTGATCGACAGTATGTTGAATTTTGTACATTTGTATCAGATTTTGATGCCTCTGGGAGTTCCATTATCTTGTTTTTGGCCATGCCTAGCTAGTTCATATGGCGAATGAGTTCTTTTAAGGGTTTCCGAGTTTTCAGACTACTCCCAAAATATTATTCGGACAAATTTCGAACTTGTCAAAAATGATTTGTCTCTGAACGAGTACTTTTTCATACTTACTGAGATTTTGATTGAGTTTAAGTCTACGGGGTTCTCAATGATTCAAATGAGACATTTTTGGACGAGAATACGGTCCCAGAATATTCACAAGCAAACAGAATTGTGAGAAATCTCATTACGCCACTCAGGATGACCACTGTCATAAAGGACGTTCTTGAATGTTTCACGAGACTGTAGGTGCATTGCACTTAATCGGAATCTCAGAAAAAGTGAATCAAGTCGAAAAATGGAATACTTACCCTTCCGTTGATGATCAAGGTTTGTATTATGCGAGAGCTCAGAATTTCCCTTTCCAACTCTGGATGCTAGTGCATAGGGGTAAATATCAACCCACCACTATGCGAGATCTTGTAATTTTTTGTACGGTAATTTGAGCAAAGCTCGCTAATAATAGCTTAAATTCCACCAGTCTCCGAAACTTCTCCAACCAGATCTGATCAAAGCACTTACATCTCTAACGATATGAACAGACTGCGATTTTCTGATTCATGTCAAATCGTAATCCATCCACAGCAAAGATCAAAACCTTTGTCATTCAAATCAAGATCTCGGCAAGGCACCAAGTGAATACTATGGCATAACGAAACGCGTACTGAAGTAGAGATGGACAGCTCTGGCTCAAAAGCGTAAATTGAATCTATGGCTTATCACGGTTGAATGCAATAAATTACGCAATTAATTAGCCGGGCAATTAAAAACAGTCAGATCTGTTAAGACTCAAGAGGGCGTAACTCTGTGTTTGCGGGAGGCTCTACGGCTATCACGGTATACTATTGGAAAGATGAAGCGATGCGAGGTGTGAGGGTTGGGTGCGTGCTTGGAGCCAATTTAAATGCCTTGGAGTTTAAAAAATCGGGCTGCAAGCGCCACTCCGAGCAAGGTTTTTTACATTTACTGATCGTCGGGGGCAAAAAATCTTACCGGACGTCGCATGTTGTTCGCCAATTCTTGTGCCTTGATATTCAAGTTGAAATTGTGAGGCGTGGCTACTACGATCTATCTTTATCAAATGTATATTTAGTCGATACAAAGCTGCTGCGACGGCATGTGATGAATTTTTTGGCATGGAGAATACTTTATTCATTATTCCAATGAGAAATATCTCCAAATTCTAGATCTGATGAGTGGAAGTTCAGGAAATCGGGCTTCAGATGAGTAGTGTCAACAGTCAATTATACGGTAACGCTAATTTTTGGGAGGATGTGTATGAGTAAATTGAATACTTCTGGAGCTACCTCAATCCTTAAAGAAATCCATCAGATATGTATTGAAGTGGTGCTCAACCCATGATACTTTAATCGACTGTACCATTATTTCCAATACATCGGGGTATGTGTAAGTATAGTATGGATGTAGTCAGATTTAAAAGATAGACGTAGATTCAACAAAACTGCCACGCTGACGCCTGGGAACAGTTTCTCTATTCTTGAATAAATCATACTATTCTCGAGGCTAGAGAAACAAGATAGAAAGATCTCAAAAAGAAAAAAACAATGGATTTGCAGACGGGTTGAGAGATTGCTTCAAAAAAATTAAGGGGAACCTCGTTTCTCGTGCGCGCGAGGAGGCAACGGAGAAAAACCCATTTCGAGCTTTGTGATAAAATTTCAGTCATTAGGAAAAGAATGAAAGAATGTCCAAACGTTACGAAGACTGAAAAATTGCTGGCTGTGAAATTACAGTGGAGTCATGGGACCAAAAAAATCTTTTCGTCATATCTGAATTTTGTATTGAGTGTTGGAAGCAACCTCTATACGAAAAACCATTCTAGATTATAAACTATCCGAGAAATTCATTCCTTGATCACTTTATTGTTCTTTCCATTCATTATCATCAGAGAAAAATGAATGGAATCTCATTCATTCATAATCATCGCGAAAAAGATGAGGAAATTCGAGTTAATTCAGTGGGAAATCAGTGATCCTCTTCTGCATGAAGTTCTTCAACACGCAATCCTCAATTCTTCCGTCCGTGAAATCGTTCTGTTCATTTATTGAATACAGTTCTCCAATGGAACGAGACACTCGTTCATCGTAGAATATACAGAAATGCCAAAGAACTTGGGATAATATCATTGTACTTTCATTCTTTTTGTCGTCAAGATTGATCTATGTCCTCACTCGTCAAAATTATAAGAGCACCTGGTCATTCAACTCTTTGTATTTTGATGTTCTGGCACGTCACCATAGGCGAATCCATGGTGGATACATCGCATTTACGATCTTCATAATAGAATCGAGCTGAGTGAATCGATTTTTGCCATCCCCACAAGTTTAACAAAAGCTGCGGACCTCTATCTAGACAATACTGGAGTGTCGAGCCCCAAATTTGAACATTTTTATTTTTTATATAAAATTGAAAGGCCTCTCCTTTGACATAAAAATTGTACTAGATCTTCACGATAGGAACTTGGAAAAGCGTTACATCATGAAGGTGCCGCGCGCAATAACGGACGATCGCGTTTCGCAAATTTCGTAAGATGTAACGTAGATATTAGTTACATATACGTATTGGTTAAATGAGTAACGCGAGTAAGCGCTACCTAGGTTATATACCCGTAACGATAAGTCGCGTTAATAGGTATACCGTCGCATTTATGTAACGATCTTTCGCGTTTCAAACAATAACTTCACGTAACGATAAGGCGCGTTACTAGTTCGATAGAACTTATGTTGTTACGGTTCCGAACGTTTCATCTCTCTTCAAGCATGTAACGATTAGCAACGCTACGATGTGAAAACACTACGCCGTGTAACGTGTTTTTAAGAGTACATACATGTCATAATTTTTAAACCTATAAATACGGAGACGTAAGGACCATAGATTCACTCTAAGTTTACCGTCTGAAGGAGCACGTATAAAAAGTCTTACGCCCGCGTCGAACGAGTTTGGTCCGGAGCCGCCCCGCGCGCCGATGACGTCGTTCCGTGTCGTCGACGCGGCCGCTCCGCGATCCCGGGCCCGCGATCTTTCGTGAGCCAAGCCGCACGCGTTCGTGTGCGGTGATCACGCATGTGTAAAATCGAATTGACGTACGACAGTGTGTGTATGGGTGCAACCGAAATCTGTGTACGAGGCCGAGTGACCGCATTCTTAATTGAACTTTTATGTGTTTGTGAACATTATTGCAAAAATTACCCATCCCTCATCAATCTGATTGTGAAATTGTCGCGCGCCGAACGAGTCAGCAGCAGCAGAGCCCGCTTTCAACAATCAGCGTAGGGTGTCAAGCGCCCGCACATGTGACGAATATTTTCAAGTTCTGCGTACATCCCGCGACAAATTACTCCTTTTATTTTCTGCCGAAATTTTATCTCCAAAAATACGCATGCGTGGATCAGGAGATTCCCACAATTCGAATCCTTTCGTACTATGTGTATTCTTTTCGTCTTAACTGTAAAAAATTATACGTGCAAACATAAGCAATTTACGGGACCGACCACTTCCTTTCGTAATAAGCGGTTTTTCGTATTATGCATTTCGTCTTGAGCGTATGAGTCCTTTGTATATCTACGTCACCGCAATCCGCCTTTGGCTAGTAAAATCAATTCGTAGATAACTCAATTCGGCTATGTTATGGTAACAATTCTATTTCGGACCAATCTATTTAGTTTTGATATGAATGGGTGCAATAAATTCAGATCCTCTGTTGGTATTATTGAAAACACCGTTCTCAGTACACGTTATGAATTGAAAAAATGGTTTGTACAACTTTACACGGTCATTATGTTGGAAAAAAAATTTCATCTGCAATTAAAATAACCCATGCCGTGTGATACAATTATGCACAAACAATCATGAATTCTACCATATAAAAACCTTGGAAATACTAGGAAAAAAAAGTGCGATACCGTTATGAGTGCTGAATGCAGAGTTAGGAGACAGGCAAAAGCGACATAACGAAAAATTTAACTCCATACCATGGGCTATCACACACTGGTGAATGATTTGACCAATAACGCCTCGATCTGACGCTGTACATGGCCTATTTCGGTATTAAATTTTCACGTAGAAACTTTTTCATGGATGCCGAACTACACAACTGGCCATTTTCACAGTTTCCCGCTACAGTGACGGGGAATAGGCTAGAATCGAGTAATTTATCTTACGGGTGAGACGAAAAAGAAATAGATTTTCCACCTGACGAAACGGAAGCGAGCAAATACCGAATGTGAATGTAGCAGTAGCAATAGTGGAGCAATGTATCCTGGAATTCTGCCAAATACACGTGAGAAAACGGGCAGTAGAGCGAGCATTCGAGTGCCGTTTTTATGACGCATGGCAATAAGTATACGCATGTGACACGAAGCCAAGCTGCAGCACATTTACGTGACGATCGACCCTTTCAATATCGCTTCTAGCAAGTGTATTGTCGGCCGTATTTTGTCGTTTCATGTACAGGTGGCTGTGCATGATCGTAAAATATACATACACATGAAACAGGATGTGAATTTTGGTCGCACCTATCTGCAGGACAATTGAGTCGGAAGTGAAACTATGAATGCAACTCTGACGGATAACAATAACGCGTTAACCCAAGTAACTTATCCTCCCGTTTTTGTATTCATAGTTACATTTTATGATAATCGTACAATCATCTTACAAGGAAAGGCTAGGGAATGCGGGTCACAGATTTGGATGAATTTTTGGGAATCATCTCCTTTTAACACCATAAGATGATACCCAAAGCAGCAGAGTCTAACGCTCCAGCGTTTCTGAGCTACAAACTAGAACCTATGCATTACAGTATTCTATATATACCATCTTTCCATGTATATAGATAAACTGTAATGTATTGGATGTAGACTGTAGCTCGAAAACGCTTGAGTGTTAGACTTTGCGGCTTTGGGTATCATCTTTTTGTGCTAAAAGGAGACCATTCCCAGTGTTTCATCCAAACCCGTGACCCGCACTTCCTGAACCCTCCTGGTTAGATCACTAGGAATTTATTATTGTAAATTTGACGCATGAGTATGGAGACTGATGCTTACCCAGGATGGTACATGTACCCGTTGAATTTTATAAGAATTTGATGAAATTCTCAATACGCTGCGAGGCTCTGAGAAATTTTGGAGTATAACGCTCGAGCTCCGAATTAAAGTGCAGCTAAATCTGTCTAATTGAAAGGAGGGCAAAATTCGTATCCTAGATATGTAGATTCCCTAATAAGCCGCTCTCCAACGTACGGAAGCCCAAGATGTTGAATTCCCGTCGAACGAATTACTTATGTATTCCATGAACTGACTCATTGATATAATATTCATTAATCATCCCTGCATTACATTCAATGTCCGTGGGGAGAAATGGAATATCATTATAATACAGATTCGTGGAAAAAATCGTAGATGTAGGTGTTCTTATTCACATCATTTGCAGTTAATTTGAGAGCCTTGAATCCTAGAAACGATGAAATCAACTGAATAAACGACTGAAAGTATTGAGAACTTTGTAAACATCGATTACCTCTTCAGTCTCAATACCTGTCAGTTGCTGCCAAGTTTTTGTTCTCCTACTCACCAATCAGCAGCTTAATCCACATGTCCAGTTTATAGGACTATTTCAAAGGGACCCTGATTTTTCCACCAATGATAGGGAATTCCAGTTACGAAGTTCTATCTCACAGATTCGAAAATTGAGGAAAATCTTATTATGACGCTCTAGATAACCGGGGTAATGAGTGTTTTTGAATGATTATTGAATATTTCACGAGATTCCATGTGCATTACGCCTAATTGGAACTTCCGGAGACTCAAAGAAACGTTCATGCGTTTGTAGATGGCCGGGGCGTTAAGGAGTTGATAAATTTTTTCTGTGAGCATTTCGAACAATATGGGATACGGCCCTGGCTATAACCGATAGGACCCCTTACGATGCGCAGAGATACTTCTTTACCGGTAGTGTGAACTTACATATAAACAAGTCTGGGCTATAATCACATATTTTATTTTCTGGGTATTCGCGTAGGCACCGAAAGCCCCAGACAAGACTCGAATGCCTCCTTCTTCACAGCTATAACACTTATCCTCAATAGCGGCTTTTAAGAACTCTAAGAACAAGAAAAAGCCTGGAGCATCAGAGCCTCAACCGAGGTTGCTAATGCTGCTGTTCTTAGCAGTCGATTATGGAGTAGATTAAAAAAGACTGTAAGTATGCACACGATGGAATATTTGCCCGCACACTTTCTTCCTCGTCCTTTCTTGCAGTAATCACTCTGTTAGGGTTCTCGATACTTCTTTTTCTGCTTTCTATTTTCATCTAAATCGTGTGCATCTGGAGGCATTTTATGAAAAATACAGGAATCACATAATGACATTTTCGAGTGAAGAATAGTGCATCCATGACATATGCGACGCCTTGGACTTCTTTTGATAAGCATTACAGTATAATCCTGAGTGAACTAAATCATCCTTCATGATTCATCCTATCTTATAAATCACATAGATGATCGTGGATGATACGTATGAAAAATCTCGATAAGACTGGGTAGGACGATACTATGCAAACATCCTTCAATAGTGAATTTTGTAAGCCGCTAATTCTTTCAAGTAGTTCAGGTGATGTGGCAATTGATATCGAGATGGTGGGAAGAAAGGATCAGATGATGTTGCATCTTCTTGATATACTAGGAATGTCAGTCACATGGAAGGGCGGAGCCTCGCATCACTCGACTGGAGTACACATTTGTTGTATAATATTCGTAGGTTAGATTAGATTAGATTAGATTAGTTTTTATTCAAGCCACGGGGTTTGACCCCATCTGGCCCTTTAGCAGATACATGTTGATAATAATCATAAATCATATACTTTTGATAATATCTGTGGAAGAATCAAATCAAAACTAGGATCTGAAACTAAAGCTTAAGCAAAGGTAAAGATCGACAATGAAAAGAGTTGTGGAAATAAATTGTCACCAAAACTCGCGCAAGATATACAATAGTGAAAATATTTGGCATACTTTTTAACTATCGAAAATCTCATGGCAACGATAGTAAATTATAATAAGATTTGCTGCAATAATTTGAAAAAAAATTAATCAACTCATAGGCATGGAACTTCACCAAGGAAGGTCAAAATTCTGTTAGATGTTTGGTGAAATATAGAAGAGATATCCACTCTTATGAAGAGACGAAACATCAGTTTGATCATAGCCGAGGTCGAGAAGCATAGCGTCATATTCCATGAGTACAAATCAACTTCAGATGTTGGAGAAAAGATCTAGGATTTCTCTAGATAACCGAGTAAATGATCTGATAATTACGATGTTTGTGGAGCACACGATGTAGATAGATGAGTATTGACAGAAAATCAGGCATTACTGTGGTGAAATTTCGAATAATCTAAATCACGCTCTGACAGAATGGGTATGACGGGTCCGTCTTTACAGGGTCTCACGCAGATAATAAAGTTTTTAACAACTCGTTTTAAATAATTTAACGAAGAACTGATTATGTGCACTTTTTTGAGCAGAATATGGATATCTTTCGGCCAAACAAGTCGAAGATAAATGTTTGACTCGCTAACATATCCAAAATCTCTTTTACAGTTTTGCGATTCAATTTAGATGAAGTTGAAATGAGAAGATCTCGGACTATACAAGAAGATAATTTGATAACAAAAGCATAAGGATTGAGCTTCAAATTGCTCGGCAGAGACGTTACCAACGAAGTGTCGGGTGGTTTTGGGTTAACAAGTGGAGGACCCTTCCATTTTCGGATTATTCCAGATTGGTCGAGATTGAGATCATTAGGAATTCCTGAAATAATAGTGCAAAGTACACAATGACAAGGATTATTTGCGTCATTATCAAACTAATTAGTTCGCACTGTAGATAGTGGTATATTAATGGATATCGTGGATAAAGATGTTTGAATAGCTTGATTTTTCTATTCCACCGCTATTTCAAAGACAATTCAATTTCACGTCAGAATGCGCAAGATATTCATGTTTTTCACTGATTTCCTTTTTCTTTATATCCATCCATCCACAACGAATGAAATATTCCATGGATATTCTTAAGGGAGCGCGTCTTTCCCCAAGTCAACTTTTCGTACTGAAAACTGGATATGTCCGTCAAAATAGCATAATACCGCAATACGACACATACTTCCATAGACACAATGGGTAAAAAAACGTCCTATTGCTCAGCATAAAAACAATCAGAATCGATGCAAGTCAGCAGTGAATATTAGGTCTCTAGAAGAGTTTTCAATGTACGCGCCCAAAACGGAGTTACAGTGGGCGCGGTCTACAAGAGCGCGCACGCTGATCCACTTCTTTGCGCGTCGATTAACTCTTCCGGCAGGGGCCATCCATCTATTGCATCCACGACTTCTAGCCTACACTTGGACCTTTCATGACGCCCTGAATCAACGGAAATGGTTTTCATTTGCCTTTCACATAATTTTAATGATGTATCACAGTGACCTTGATTGTAAATTTCCAGATTCATTATTTTTTCTACAATACCGAAACAATTTAGTGAACGAACCCTAAAAACGTCCTTTACGACCGATCAGAAGACGGCCACGAACACGATTCGAGACAACAGCTGATCGCGCTCGACTTCGATTCGATACGTGAGACTGATGGAGATTAAGATATGGGACTAGCCAAGTAAATGCGCGCTACGCGCGCGGTCGCTAGTTAGAGTTGCATATAATAGTGTACGCGCGGATTTTACGTTATTTTTTCTATAAATATTTTTTTCATAACTCAAATTTCACCCATGAAAATGATAGAACATGTCGAGATGAAGAACTCCAAATAAGTCAAGGTTGAAACTTGTTGAGCCTAATTTTTGTAAATTTCCCAGGAATTTAATACTCAACTCCTCTCATCGCAAATGCAATGACACCCAACTCTATGATTATCCTCAATTTTGCAATGATGTATATCAATTTAGCGCTTTTATCTCTTGCATTGCCCATTAGCATACCGTTATTTCAAGACAGTTGAACCACTCAATAATTTTGGACCCAAGTCCGTCTACATTCTTGAAGTACAAGATATCAAGATCTCTTGTAGCGATCGCAATTAATGATACACTGTAAGAAGAAATTCTTAAAGTCAGGAAAAATCATATTGAATTACGACAAACCCCCTAAACTTCCAATGTTAACTTTCAGACGATGAGCCTGATTTTGAGAACTTCTTCTTACAGTGTACAGTTGTATATCAATGAACATTGAATTCGTGCACTTGTTGAATAACTTTTGACGTATTAACAATACAAATAGGTTCGTGTAACGAACTTGTATTAAATTGAGTATATCTATCAAAATTTTTTATTGATTTATTGCTGGTGCCATGGAAGAAAATGAATTTGCCCATTCCCCTCATTGTGATAACGCCAGCATTCCACCTTTGGTCATGAACATCTTCCCATCTCGCGATCTCATGACCTAAGGCCTAAGGATGATAATCCGCGGAGTAGTATATATTTTTTATCCAATTTCCTAGTATGTCTAAACATTCAATAAGGCCTGTAATGAATTTCAGTACTTTTTTACATGTCCGGCTATAGGAATATCGTTCGAAACGAATAATGATTTACAGTGTTCACGTGAGTCAGTGTGCTCTCCAGAGTAACATTTAGAGAAAAGATATTCACACCAAACGCGGAAATATTTATAACCTTTGATTCATGACAGGTATTTGTCCATGCAAATATTCCACGTACCTTTAAAGGATATATATTGTAAAACATTGAAAATTGAAACATTCGAGTATCTTCACTTTGGATTCCAGTATGCGAGTTAAATTTGTGGGATCAAAGAAAATTTGGACTCAAATTGGTAATACTGGTCAATTCACCTGTCCTTAACTGACCTGGCTCTCATCAACAATTGATTGCTTAAACGTCAGAGATATCATAGTTTTCCAGCGAAACGTTGCATGAAGCTTGACCCCATAAAACTCGATCTTATTATCCAATATGAAGATTGACTCTATCTTTTTTTCAAAAAAAGCTCAACGTAGTGATCAAAAGTGCTAGTTCCCTCGGCTTTCTCGTAACAGCTTGTGATATAACGATGTACGGCTTGATCTACTCTTCAGTCTTCCACCGGTTCTTGATATTCTGTAATGTTTGAATGATTAGCGTGACCTATGTTGTTTTAGCAATGATTAGGTTGACCTCCGAGTGTTATTGATTAATGATGAACTGAATTTTGTGATATTTTGCAAGTGAGCTAGTTATTGGTATAATAAATAGCATCCGGATGTGCAAGAAAGATCGGAATATGAACATTTTCCGTGGTTTTGGGCACTCCTAATTGACGTACTGATTGAAATTCATATTCATACGAGTCATTCTTTTTATTATCACCAGGTTTTTGGTCGATGGTCAGGGATTTTTCTGTAACTGTAGGTACATGTTATACATGATGAAAGAAGATGAAAAGCATAGTTTATAAGTCCCAAAATTCATCCGTGCGGGCTTGACGCGCTATTTTCGTTTTTAAAATTTGCAAAAAAATCGACTTTTTCATTTTTTGATTCATTTTTTACGGATGTAAGACCCATTCAAAAATTTCTTTCAAACACATATTCCGACGTAAAAAAAGCTGAATTTTACGAAAAAAAAATACTTTCGAATCTGGAAAGGGTCAGAATAACCTCAAAAAAGTAGTTTTTCTGCATAAAACCGTTTTTTTGGCCCTTCAGTCAGATTTTATCTCGAATTCAATATTTTTATCGGATTCTTCGTCAAATTTTACGTCGAAAACCATTTTTAAAAAGTTGGAACTCGGATGGGATTGGCCGCTATGATTTCAACCTTAGAAACAGGGCCATAAATATAGTGCTGAATTACGTGGTTTTGGAGGGAGACTTATTGCACTGGACAACGAAACTGTGGGTTAGGGATAGTGCATTGACCGGACAATGACTTTTTTGTGTATTTTTTGACGTAGAAACCCAATCCGAAGCCAGTTTTGCACTTAGCCATCAGGATTTTTTGGAATCGCGAAATAGTGAGGTTCTGCAAAACTGCGTTTTCAGCGTTTTTTGCAGATTTTGTAGATATATGATTTAGATGGTGCAACGTTGCAGCAGGCTTTGAGCGTACTCGAATTATGATTTCTCACGTATTTTGGCCTGCTGAACACGACGGCAGTAATCTAAGAAAGCTAGGATGCGTTCGAGACCAGCCGTAAGATGATTCTTCGAGTTGCTACCAGCAAAATTTGCCTGATTTTGCAATAAATCTCCAAACGCTCACGAATTCGATCAGAAACATCTTTTCACAACTCATGAGGGCGTATTTTCTTCGTTTTCATGTATACGACGAGGAAAAGTTATTTTCAATAGCCCAAGAACGGATGGGACCAGTATGCATGTACTATTCTGAAAGACGCGTTCTGAGCATTATCTGGAAAAGGCTCAAGCCTCCTCGTGATGAGTCAAATCGTGAGTTCTTTTCCCTACGTTCCTCGGAAACTGTTGTCTGTCCACGTACCTTTAAAGAATATATATTGTAAAACATTGAAAATTGAAACATTCGAGTATCTTCACTTTGGATTCCAGTATGCGAGTTGAATTTGTGGGACTAAAGAAAATTTGGACTCAAATTGGTAATACTGGTCGATTCACCTGTCCTTAACTGACCTGGCTCTCATCAACAATTGATTGCTTAAACGTCAGAGATATCATAGTTTTCCAGCGAAACGTTGCATGAAGCTTGACCCCATACAACTCGATCTTATTATCCAATATGAAGATTGACTATATCTTTTTTTCAAAAAAAGCTCAACGTAGTGATCAAAAGTGCTAGTTCCCTCGGCTTTCTCGTAACAGCTTGTGATATAACGATGTACGACTTGATCTACTGTTCAGTCTTCCACCGATTCTTGATATTCTGTAATGTTTGAATGATTAGCGTGACCTACATTGTTTTAGGAATGATTAGGTTGACCTCCGAGTGTTATTGATTAATGATGAATTGAATTTTGTGATATTTTGCAAGTGAGCTAGTTATTGATATAATAAATAGCATCCGGATGTGCAAGAAAGATCGGAATATGAACATTTTCCGTAGTTTTGGGCACTCCTAATACTGATTGAAATTCATATTCATACGAGTCATTCTTTTTATTATCACCAGGTTTTTGGTCGATAGGGATTTTGCTGTAACTGTAGGTACATGTTATACACGATGAAAGAAGATGAAAAGCATAGTTTATAGGTCTCAAAATTCATCCGTGCGGGCTTGACGCGCTATTTTCGTTTTTAAAATTTGCAAAAAAATCGACTTTTTCATTCTTTGATTGATTTTTTACGGATGTAAGACCCATTCAAAAATTTCTTTCAAACACATATTCCGACGTAAAAAAAGCTGAATTTTACGAAAAAAATACTTTCGAATCTGGAAAGGGTCAACATAACCTCAAAAAAGTAGTTTTTCTGCATAAAAACGTTTTTTTGGCCCTTCAGTCAAATTTTATCTCAAATTCAATATTTTTATCGGATTCCTCGTCAAATTTTACGTCCAAAACCATTCGTGAAAAGCTCGGATGGGATTGGCCGCTATGATTTTAACCTTAGAAACAGGGCCATAAATATAGTGCTAATAATTGCGTGGTTTTGGAGGGAGACTTATTGCACTGGACAACGAAACTGTGGGTTAGGGATAGTGCATTGACCGGACAATGACTTTTTTGTGTATTTTTTGACGCAGAAACCCAATACGAAGCCAGTTTTGCACTTAGCCATCAGAATTTCTTTGGAATCGCGAAATAGTGAGGTTCTGCAAAACTGCGTTTTTTGCAGATTTTGTATAGATATATGATTTAGATGGTGCAACGTTGCAGCAGGCTTTGAGCGTACTCGAATTATGATTTCTCACGTATTTTGGCCTGCTGAACACGACGGCAGTACTCTAAGAAAGCTAGGATGCGTTCGAGACCAGTCGTAAGATGATTCTTCGAGTTGCTACCAGTAAAATTTGCCTGATTTTGCAATAAATCTCCAAACGCTCACGAATTCGATCAGAAACATCTTTTCACAACTCATGAGGGCGTATTTTCTTCGTTTTCATGTATACGACGAGGGAAAGTTATTTTCAATAGCCCAAGAACAGATGGGACCAGTATGCATGTACTATTCTGAAAGACGCGTTCTGAGCATTATCTGGAAAAGGCTCAAGCCTCCTCGTGATGAGTCAAATCGTGAGTTCTTTTCCCTACGTCCGTCGGAAACTGTTGTCTGCGTAGTTCTGTTCTGTTCCCATGACACGATATCTGGAATTTCGGAGATCTATACTTTGGTAATATCAAGTGAACCTCGATATATCATTAAGATCTTGTCAATCATGATTACATTGTATTCCATCCCAAGCTTATGTGGGCACTTCAATAGTTCCATTCCGAAAGCAACTGGATCCAAGCATCCGAAGTTACATACACCATTTAAATGTGATTGAAAGGGGATCATTTGGATAATCTCAAAGGTACATACGTTAGACGAGAGAACTCAAAATTTGACTCACCATTAGGAGGCATGATCTCACAAAAAAAATGCTTCAACCTTTTTTGTTGTGAAATCTATACGATGGCCTAGTCTATGTTTGGGATATTGCAAATATTTCTTCCTCGTTGTATACATGAAAACAAAGAAAATACGCCCTCGTGAGTTGTGAAAGTATGTTCCTGGTCGAGTTCGTGAGCGTTTGGAGATTTATTGCAAAATCAGGCAAATTTTGCTGATAGCAACTCGAAGAATCATCTTACGACTGGTCTCGAACGCATCCTAGCTTTCTTAGAGTACTGTCGTCGTGTTCAGCAGGCCAAAATACGTGAGAAATCATAATTCGAGTACGATCAAAGCTCGCTGCAACGTTGCACCATCTAATTCATATATCTACGAAATCTGCAAGAAACGCTGAAAACGCAGTTTTGTAGAAGCTCACTATTTCGCGATTTGAAAAAACTCCTGATGGCTAGGTGCAAAACTGGTTTCGGATTCGGTTTCTGAGTCAAAAAATACACAAAAAAGTCATTGTCCGGTCAATGCACTATCCCTAACCCACAGTTTCGTTGTCCAGTGGAATAAGTCTCCCTCCAAAACCACGTAATTCACCACTATTTTTATGACCCTGTTTCTAAGGTTGCAGTCATAGCGGCCAATCCCATCTTAGTCCCAGCTTTTCACGAATGGTTTTGGACGTAAAATTTGACGAGGAATCCGATAAAAATATTGAATTTGAGATAAAATTTGACTGAAGGGCCAAAAAAACGTTTTCATGCAGAAAAACTACTTTTTTGAGGTTATGTTGACCCTTTTCAGATTTGAAAGTATTTTTTTTCGTAAAATTCAGCTTTTTTTACGTCGAAATGTGTGTTTGGAAGGAATTTTTCAATGGGTCTTACATCCGTAAAAAATCAATCACAAAATGAAAAAGTCGATTTTTTTACAAATTTTAAAAACGAAAATAGCGCGTCAAGCCCGCACGGATGAATTTTGGGACCTATGAACTATGCTTTTCATCATCTTTCATCATGTTCAACATGTACCTAAAGTTACAGAAAAATCCCTGACCATCGACCAAAAACCTGGTGATAATAAAAAGAATGACGTATACGTAGCAATTGTCGGTATTAGCCGAGAATTCTCATTCCGGTAAGAACTCACGAGTAATATATCTGACAGATATACTTTCTATATTTGCAAGCTCGGATTTTTTCATCCTTGGAATACTGGGAAAAAAGGAAAACGATTTTCACATGTCCGTGATGTTTGCGTCGCGAACGAATGCGTCTAATCCGTAGTGGCATCCAATCCAATATATATATATATATATGCTTGCGGTGCGGTAACAACGAGCGCACAAAATATATATCGCCTCGTCGAGAGACCAATGTGAATATACACATATATATATATATATAGCTGTATAGCCATACATAGTTCGACATCACGCGGCGCGGTAGCGAGGCAGTACGATATACATCACATACATCGATCGTCGTTCGTTGGCTAGCGGCGAGGAACGGGGGGTACGATATTTCGAGCGAGAAACGATTCGATTCGAGAAAATATCGCACAGCAGCAGAATAGGTGCGGACTAGGATCTTAAGACGCGCGCAAGCGCGCGGATTTGTTCATTTTTGATTTGTTAACGTTACCCGCGATTTCTTCATTGTTGCCTGCGATTTCGTTCCTGAACCTACGATGAACGACTTCTAAGAACGAACAGACCTTGATTCAGTGATTTATCCTCATTGTATACGGACCGGAGATAACCACGCGCGCGGTGGTACTTTGCTCACTCATGCGTTCTCCGGATCATGTTTTGTTCCATTTGAGTTTTTGCGCCACGTCGCTCGAACAGAAACAGCAGGGTTCCCCCGCGCGCGCACTTTCCAAGTATCCCTCCTGCCCCCCCCCCCCCCTTGATTGAGAGAGCCCTGGATCGTGGAGACATCTGTGTCTTCTGCTGGCGCCTGCGTGGCCGATGTACATGGTAAACATCCAAAATCGGGCTCCACATATACAGTTTTACCAAACTAAACCTGTATCACGGCGCCAATCAGAGCGGGGACACCCACACCAACGCGACCCCACGCACCCCACGCACACACTCTTGCGAATTCGCGAGATTGTACACCGACGGGATCAGCTGATCTTCGAGCGGGACTCCGTCGACCACGACCAAACGACTTTCGATTCAATGCGGAATAGGATAGGGACTAGGAACTCAAGACGCGCGCGAGCGCGCGGATTTGTTATTGTTACCCGCGATCTCGTTATTGTTGCCTGGTGATTTCTTTCCTGAATCTATGACGGACGAGTTTTTGTGCCACACCACTTGAACAAAAATGTTATGACCAGACGTCGGTTTTCTACGTAATTTGCGTTGTAGAAATTTCTTGAGGTGGGAACTTCAAATCCTCATACAGAAAATCTTTTTCTTGTAGCAGCTTCCGTGGATTCATAAAGTTGCAGATTGTGAAATGGAAATGGGTTCTCAATTCAATTAAGGGCACAAGCCCAAGGGACTGGAAAAAGAAATGGGACCAAATCTAATAGTGACTGTCTGAAAAATATATTGAGACTCGAAAATTCGTATTCAAACTGATAAAGATTTCTTTCTTCCAGAGTAGAATTAGTAGTGCCGCTCCGTTCCTGAAAACCTTGTATATATAGGACCTTGTTGCTATGGGAGAAGTCTTTTGTTCAAATGGGAAGTAATTCTATTCTTAGATTTCTTAGAAAAGATAAGGAAACAAGTTTGAACCAGTTGTTAGATCGATGTTACCATGGCAACCATTGATTTTTCTAAGAATTCCCGAGAATGCGAGTTAAAACCTGTTTTGTAACTTAGCAACGATTGTAAAAGTAGTTTCAAGGTTGAACAATTGATTTCTAAGGCCAAACGATTGATTTCTTCCATAGCAACGAGTTTATATCCGTTTTTGAGTCTTTCTGAGACATCTTTTCTTATTATACGGGGTCATATACGTTTTCCGTTCCTATATACATAACAGAACCAGCAGGAATCTCCTGCGCGCGCACTCTGCGGGGATCCCCTCCCCTTATGGCGTGTCTCCAATTCAAGCGTACGCGATCCCACAGCGCACGACATGGCGCACCGCAGGCACACAGGCTCACGCGCCGATATTTGTATTTGTTTACAAAGCGCTCCTGTTGACATTTTCCTTCTCTTGGATGTTGACAGAGCATTTTTACATCCAAAGCTTGCAGCAGCTCGTGAGACAATGAGTTTTCAGTGCTTTGTAAACAAAAATAAACATCGGCACGTGAGCCTGTGTGCTTGCGGTGCGACGTGTCGTGCGCCGTGGGATCGCGTGCGCTTGAATTGGAGACACGCCCTTAGGTTGAGAGAGCCATGGATGGATCGTATTTGTTATTGTTACCCGCGATTTTGTTATTGTTGCCTGCGATTCCTTTCCTGAATCTACGATGAACGAGTTTTGAGGACGAACAGACTTTTATTCGGTGATTTATTTTCATGGAATATGGACCGGAGACAACCGCGCACGCGATGGTATTTTGCCCACTCGTACGTTCTTCGGATCATGTTTTGTTCCATTTGAATTTTCACGCCACATCGCTCGAACAGAAACAGCAGGATTCCTCCGCGCGCCCACTCTCCGGGAATCCCCTCCGCTTTCATTGAGAGAGCCATATGGATGGATCGTGGAGACGTCTAAATTGTGTCTTTTGTTGGCGCCTGCGTGGCCAATGTACAGTGTAAACATCCAAAATCGGGCTACACATATACAGTTTTACCAAAGTAAATCTGTATCGCGACGCCAATCAGAGCGGGGATACCCACACCAACGCGACCTCACGCACGTTACACACTCTTGCGAATTCGCGAGATTCCACACCGACGACGATCAGCTGATCTTCGAGCGTAGCCCCGTCAACCTCGACCGTCGACTTTCGATTAAATGCGGAATAGGATAGGGGACTAGGAACTGGACACGCGCGCAAGTGCGCGGATAAGTTATTGTTGCCCGCAATTCCGTTGTCGTTGCCCACGATTTCGTTATTGGACCCTAGATTTCGTTATCGTCATTTTCTGTACTTCCCTATGATGTAGGCTACTGGAATGGTTCTGAGAATGAGCAGAACTCAATTCTGTGATGTATTTCTATGCCATAACCAACCCAATAAATAATCACGACCGCAAGACTGCGCGTTGAGTATTCGCGCCTTCACCGGACTATCTTGTATTCCGTTTGAAATTTCCCGTCACAACGCCTGAGCAGAAACAGCAGGACTCCCTGCGCGTGCGCCTTCGTCGGGATCCCTTCCTCCTTGATTGAGGCATGAGCGGCGGGGATCTCGCGTCTTTTATGCTTGCGTCCACGTGGCCGATGTACTATACCCGAGTAGGCCACGTACAGTTTTATCAAGCTAAAGCCATCGTGGGTCGGCACCAATCAGCGCGGGAGCATCCACACCAAATTGATCTCACACACGTTACACACTCTTGGGAATTCGCGAGATTCCTCATGGACGGGAACCAGCTGATCTTCGAGCGGGACCGAGTCGACTTCGACCATCGAGATTTCGACCACTAGCGGAATAAGATAGGGATAGGGATCAACTGGTTTAGAACATTTGCATTGCTTCAATATACCTCGATGATAATCATGTGCAATGCCAACATCTATTCACGGAGTCAAACGATGTACGTTAAATGCACAGACTAGTCATTGGAATGGTTTATATGATCCTCCATCGACTCGATGATGTGGATTTCTCCAGGATCAAAATTGTAAGATTTGCAGGGGAAAATCACCTCGATGAAGGGACTGAATCTTGTGAAATAGCATAACACAGCCCCACAAAAAAAAGCTCTGACCTAACTCCCAAACCATGTTCCCTAGATGTTTTTGGGGTCGCTGAACCCGAATCCGGGGTCAGTTTGGTCCCAGCACGTCGAGATTTTGACATATTCTCAAATAATCACAACTTCACAAAAGCGATCGGAGATCATAACCAAACCATACTAAATACAGTTTTGTGGAGTATCTCTAGATTTTTGGGGTTGCTGAATCCAAATCCGAGGTCGATTTGGTCCCAGCATAGCAAAGTTCTGACATAACCTCAAAAATTCGTCATTTTTCGAGAATACTTGGAGCTGGTGATCAAACCATACTTTGTTTTGCACTTACTCCATGTTTTTGGGGTCGCTGAATCCGAATCCGAGGTTGATTTTGTCCCAGCACGTTGAGGCTTTGACACAACCTCAAAAAATCATGATTTCTTAAGGATTCTTGACGCTGATGATCACAGATTGATGATGATAGGAGGTTTGTCAAGCTCCAGAACCGAGACACCGGGGTGCGTTAGCTCTCCTTGCGAGTTTAAGCATTCTCAAAAAATCACGGATTTTTGAGGACATGTCAGAACTTTGCAAAGCTGGGGCCAAATCAACCTTGGATTTGGATTCAGCGACCCCAAAAACATGGAGTAAGCGCTACACAAAGAATGGTTTGATCTCCAGCTCCAAGCACTCTCGAAAAGTCACTGATTTTTGAGGTTATGTCAGAACTTCGCAATGCTGGGACCATATCAACCTCGGATTCGGATCCAGCGACCCCAAAAACATGGAGTAAATGCAAATCAAAGTATGGTTTGATCACCAGCCAAGCATTCTTGAAAAATCACGAATTTTTGAGGTTATGTCAGAAATTCGCTATGCTGGGACCAAATTGACCTCGGACTTGGATTCAGCGACCCCAAAAACTTATAGTTACTCCACAAAACTGTATTTAGTATGGTTTGGTTATGATCTCCGATCGAATTTTGTAAAATTGTGACTATTTGAGGTTATGTCAAGATCTCGACGTGCTGGGACCAAACTGACCCCGGATTCGGGTTCAGCGACCCCAAAAACATAAAGGTAGCATGGTTTGGGAGTTAGGTCAGAACTTTTTTTTGTGGGGCTGTGTAATTCATTGTCGGAATTGGACGCTTTGTCTAGAACTCTGCCGTCTATCTTTCACCAAAAATTCTCAGGATAATTCTCTTGTGTTATGGACTGCTGCATATAATTCTCTCTTTTTCGACGAGGTGAGGATTTTTTAATGTTGGAATCGGTTGGAATACTTTGAATAAGAAAATTGTCATTCAAACTACCCATCGAACGGGGAAATTAATGAAAGCAGTACGAATATCAAGTGAACAATGAATTCGAAATTATTTGCACGAAGTGGCTATCAAAACTATCGTGTACTATTTCCGACTGACTTTTATATGACTCTCAGATGAGTGAGCATTGCAAGGAGGCCAAAGGTGGTGAAGCATCTGCAAGCGATATAACTTTGGCTTCTGTTGAAACTGTACTATGCTGGCGTTATCGAACTCGACCGTTTGGTTTCCTTTCACACTTGGGCGAGAGATAGTCCTGTGAAACTCATTGTATTACCCTGAGCAGCCCATGAAATTCATGTGGCCCAGAGGGACCATAAATTTTCCAAGTATCCAATATCTGCCAACCAATGCTCGGATCGCAAAACAGCCGCACCCTATCAGTCGTCAAAGTCGATACTACGTACCGCGAAAAGATTTTCTCGACTCACATTTCTTGTTTCCCTTTCATACCACTATTTCATCGATGCTTTTTGTTGCATACGATACTTGTTGGAAAATCGGAGATGCGAGTTTATGACGGTAGAAGTGGGAGAATTTTGAAATTCCCGGACGGATTCCCACTTTGATCTCACCCTGTAAGTGCCATCGGTTGTATGCGGTTGGGAAATGGAAATAAAATGCTATACGAGATTGAGAGGGTGCGACGAGAGTATTGGGGTATAGGGGAGAAGCAAGCTCGATTGACTCCAGCGTACGTGTCCCCGATGCTGCATTGACTAACCAGGAGCGGAGGAGTTATTTGGTTTGTACTTTTGGTGAATATTTCATCTCTCAAATAGCGGGAGAGAAATTTTCACATCCCACCGATTTCTATTCAGATTTCATTTAGGAATCTTATAAGAACTGTAATGGCTTTTTACCAATAGATTGCAGAGGTGAATGTTTGATGATCTATTGTGTCACAATGTTTTCATCAATGACAACATGGACGATATCCGTAAAGTAGAATTCCTTCCTCGACGATATTGTCATGAAGATTTCTTCGATTCCTTCGAAGTACCATAGCATTTGCGAGTACTTTTCACCTACTTACCATGATGACGCTCGGAGAGCTGACAAAACATACAGATGAAGTGAATTCTGATGCAGATGATTGAAATTAGGTCATTGTGCATATTTCCAATTCGGACGAATTTCATTCTTCGTAGATGTCCAAAATCAATTTCGGACATTTATTTACGGAGTCAGTCAATATCAAGATTAGCTAATGAATGTCCGGATTCTTTTCTCACCTCACAACATTGACTGCCTTTATCAGTCAATGCTGTCATCGACTAGAAAATGTCAGACATCTACTGGTGGGCTCAGTCAATGTGAGCAATGACTAGTTAAATCCTAGAACTGACTGATCTCGGATATTTCCTGTAACATATTGACGAACAACTTGGCTGCAGCAAACAGTTTGTTTTCAAAATTTGGTAACACAAGTGTTTTGTTCGGAGTGAAATTCTTAAAAGTGTCAAGTACTTGCGTTTTTTCACGGATAATAATCGATCATCGTAGCTACAGTAATACTCAATTTCGTATGAGTCATTCAAAGATAACCTTCGGATGAAACAGCAAATATTTCATGATAAATTACTGAATGAATAGTTTAATAACCACTTCCTCAAATTCAAGTGAGTTCCCAGATACCGAGGAGAACATCACTTTCCAAATTCTCTGCCAGAAAGTGAATAATTAAACACCTCGAGAACAATAGAAATTCCTCGCATAGAAAATAATAGAAAATCCGGCGAGTATCCGCCAGCCAGTTTCGTAGTTTCAACTCCCGTCTACATAGGTTCTACAGAAACTCATCTATTGAAATATATCACGTGCTTCCTCATCCCTCCGTACTCGTAACCGTAACTGTCTATTGGGCTAACATTACATAAACATCGAACTCAATGTTTGGAATCGAAGGCTATTGAAAGTAACCTCAAAATGAATGCCGCACGTACATCATGCCTGCGATGGACAAATACTACCTCCAACTCGTCCAGCCTCTTTACATCTCATCGAATCGTTCGATTGCCACGCCATATATTTGATCGGCCAGTATTCGAAAGAAATAGCCCGTGCGAGCAAATGCCATCGTGGCAAGCACTAAATTAAACAGCTCAGGACTGTGGTTTCGTGAAAGCTCGTACTGCCAACTTTCTCGCCAGAAGTTACTCTCGACCGAGATTGTGAAAGCACACAGTATTAGAGAGGGAGAGCGTTGAATCGTGTTGTGGTGACCCAAGGAAGTGCAGGACCATGACTTACGTTCCGGGTATTTCGATTTCACTGTGTGCTGGTCAGTGGTTCTGTGTGATTGCAAGCTCGAAAGCTCGTTATTAATCTGTTTCTGTACACGAACCTGAAATCTACCTATTATGCTTGACTGATTTCGTAGGTTTGTATATTTGTTCTATTCAATCGGGTTTAATACCGTAAACCGGGGTGACTTTGGCCACTCTGGAGCTTCTAGTTGAATTCTCGGTGCGATTTTCCGACCAAACCTGTATGTATCTTAGGTCTTTCGACGCGCCTTGACTTCTTCCTGAAAATGCTGTGCTTAGATTTCAATTTCACCTCCTTGCATTCCTGAAAACTGTAAAAAAACAGGGTGTCCACAGTCACCCCGGCATCTGGGGTGACTGTGGCCACCTTCGTTGAGCACCACGAGCTTCGTGTATTACTCAACGCAAAAACGAGTATTTTCTCCTCGGAACAAATTTTTTGATCACGAATAAGTCCAGAGACGGAACATGAAAGTCTCATAATATTATGCCAATGAACTAACTTAGTTTGAACGAAGAAACTCAGCTGATTACTGCAGGGTGGCTAAAACCACCCGGGGGGGGGGGGGGGGGGGTGACTCAAGTCACTCCGGAAACATCGGATGATTCAAGAGACACGAGAAATGACAAATTTACGTTCAAATTTTCGCTAGCAATGGCAGCTGGAATACTCAAAGTCACCTCAGATGACTCGAGAAATGACGAGCTGTCGTTCAAATGGTCGTTGGAAGTAGGAGCTGGGGTGGCCACAGTCCACCCGGGGAAGTCAAGGAATTACAAGTTCTCGTTCAAACGGTCGTTCTAGATAACTGTCGCACCTGAATTCAATCGACAGCAGCGCAAACTGTGGAAGATGTCATTACCTAACAAGAAAAAATCATTGAGAGAGAACAGAGGTTGATCTAGTGGATTAATGTGGTGAATTTTTGCGGTATGAATATTTTATTCAAAAATTTTAAGTTCATTTTAACGAAGAAACGGTTCAGTGGAACTCACTTCACCACGAATACGTTAGCATATTCTGAAAAAGGAGTTTTTCAGCTCTACAATGCGTTTTTAAACGCCCCTCTAACAAGGAGAGACCAGGGAGTGCGGGTCACGGATTCGGATGAAACTTTGGAAATAGTCTCCTTTTAGCACCAAAAGATGATACCCAAAGTCGCAGAGTTTAACGCTTAAGCGTTTTCGAGCTACAGGCCACAACCCATGCATTACAGTATATCTATATATGTGGAAAATGGTATATATAGATATACTGTAATGCATGGGTTGTAGCCTGTAGCTCGAAAACGCTTAAGCGTTAGACTCTGCGACTTTGGGTATCATCTTTTGGTGCTAAAAGGAGACTATTCCCGGAGTTTCATCCAGATCCGTGACCCGCACTCCCTGGCCTCTCCTGGTAAGTGGTATAGCGTCGGAGCTGCGACTTTAATAGTCTTTTTCCGGAAAAGTGGCCACAGTCACCCCGGTTTACGGTACAGTCAGTTTCCGTCAGTTTGTCAAATCCTGGGTATAAATTCATCAAAGTTGTTGGCGGATTATGGATAAGCGATTAGAATTGAGAGATTATTTTTCAATCCTATCAAGCAAGGAAAACATTATTGAGTTTCCCTTGAAGATGAGAAGACGATATCGAGAGGTAAGCTGAGCTAAAAATTCTAGTCATGAAAGTCTTAGTGACATCATTCCAATCTTCTCCTTGATTCGCCCTAACGAGCAAACTGGACGGAACAGATTTCTGATTTTTGAATATTGAACTTTCCTGGAATGAAGATTATTTGGATAGAGAATGACGACTTGAAGGTTCATATTCACTGCAAGCATGAAATATATCGAAGTTCATTAACTCATCACACCAAAAGGGTGACCTACGTATGGATAAATAATTATCCATCTTTATGCAGAAATCATACAATGCTCGTAATGGTTGTATCTTGACTCATTGGAACACATATGACTCATCCAGAGCCAGAGTGACTTGAGTTCACTTCTGAGATAAGGTTTTTATGCCCTTAGAATGTGTCCTTCTTCTTTTGACTAGGCACAAGATTTTCTACAAACATTTTTCTTACACCTGTATCCTTCTCCCTATGGAGACAACCAGTCCTAAGGAGTGCGAATCTGCGGCATATCTTGAAAGATAAAAACAAAAGTAAGAGAATGATGAGAGAAAAGTAATGAGATCTTGAAAAATGAGACAACAGGTGAGAGTCTGCTTCGATCCAGAATCAAGACTTAATTCAGTGTAACTCTGAACAGCTTATATGTGCGCAGATTAAAATCATCTGATAAGAGTCCTATTCCATCTCCCGAAATCGAGATCTGGAAATCTACAGTATTACAATTAAGATAAGGCTTCGAATTGAATTCTGCGGCACTGAGATTGTATCATTACAGCATATACTGCGACAAATTATGAAATAATGAAATTATAATCACCATGAACGAAAAGATTCCCACTCCTATCCTGACCAATTTCTTCCAAGGAGGGAAATTTGAAGTCCAAATCTGATTCCGACGTGAAACATATCCTGATCTAATGAAAGTATGTTTATTCTTGACACAGCAACAGTACCTCAGTTACTATCACAATACTACCACACGATTCACTACAGTAATACAATCGTATTGATAGTATAGCGATACCAATTATGTATAGAACCGATAGACTGGGTGATTGAGAAACACTTTCAGTAAGTTACATCTAGAGTGCTCAAAGTTTCAGTCCAGGGGAAGAACTTCTGCAACAAGGCACAAAAGCCACTCAAGCGTGCTAAGAGCAATCGATTTTCGGTTGACCCGAATTCCGTAAGCGTCTTTGGATTCCGAATTTTATCGTCACAGTGTTGGCACATTCTTCTGACTTATCAGATTTACTATTCTCTATTGTATGCTCCACTCATGATCATTGATTCTCCATCAGAAATTTTTCTTGGAAAGATCAGCTCTGGAGTTTGCCACGGAGGGAACGAAAAAATCCACATCTTCATTATCGGTTGAACTCGAAAAGCATTCTTACTCTGGCCTATAGAGTTTCAAATACCAAGTTTCATATTAGTTCTGAAGGATACTCTAACTGGGTTTGAGTAATTTCCAGCACTCGTCTATCAATCGGGCTGTTTCGACATGTCCTTCTTGAATAATTGCAAGTGGCTTGAGTTATCTGCACGACAGTGATTCAGGATACAGGATTGTATGCCGAATTCGCCCATATACACAGAAAAATATCTTTGTATCTGTGTTTTTGACTTGAAAAAACAGTCAGGCTATTCTCCTATCCCCGGATATTGATGGAAGCCTCAATGCAGTAAAAAGAGTTGATGGCACTATCATAATCAGACGGAACAGAGCTCAAAATGAGAGTCTGCGTAAGAAGAATTGTTGAGGGATATTTTTATTGATTATGACGGGGGGACAGTCTCGAGTGGTTTCTGATACCTTGATTTGAGACAATCAAAACCATTTCTGTCGCTTAAAAATTTTGAAACGCATCTATCTTCACAATTTTGAATATCAAACAGTTTTTGATTGGAATAAGATAATTTCCACGCGATTGTTCTCCTTAGTTACTTTCATAGACTATGATTCAAATACGATGATAATGTGGGACGATGTGGTGGTGCAGGCTCAAAAATAACACTAGTCGAGAAAATCCTTGACATAAAACTTATATTAGAAGACTATAGTTTACAAGCGATGTGGTGTGTTGCACGAGTGTGTGCATGCTACTGATGGTTAGTGATCGCAAATTAGCGAACAGCACACATTAAAACTAAACTTGAGCAATAAAGAAATATATTCTTTCGCGCGATTGTGAGACTCATTTGAATGATAATCTCTGAAATGATGACACCATTTTGAAAAGATTCCGCCGCCCTTCCCCTCACTCCTCGGACAGATGTTCTCGACTAATCATCAACCCCCGGCTCGCCTCCAAACCGGTGTTTAAGTTGACCGAATTTACGTGGTGTTTACTGTTTGTGTACTGAGTTTCAGATTTTGAATCTTATTCGTATTTAGAAACGGTTTAGATTGCTCACCAATATTTAATCTCGAAACCTTCTGAACAAGTCTGTCCAACCCAATAACATTCATGGAATTGCTCCACACTTCACACCACTCTAATTGACAAGAATTCTGCACCGGGCCAATCCCGTGGGGAAAAATCAAGAACAGCTCAACTTTGGAGGGAGATTTGTTATTTCTGTTTGGCCCAAACTTGATCCATGAGACTGAAAAAAATTCAAGTTCGGCAGGCATTCGGCACAACTTAAGCCAAATTCTCGCCGAATGTATGGAAAGTTGATGGAATTTTCAGAGTCTCACTCAAATGTTTGGGGAACTTGTGGCTGAAGTGTGAGAGACCTCCATCCAAACTTTTCCTCAAGCTTGGGCAAAGAGTGACGAGCTTATTCTCATGAATTCAATCCTTACTTTTAAGGATATGCATAGATTCTCCTTTTGGACTGTGTACGAATATAGATGAGTTCAGCTATGTGCTTGGATTTTGAGCTGATGAACGCTTAGCCACTTACACCAATCATGATAGAACTGCATAAAGATGAGCTCCGCAATTAAAAATCACAATTCAGCCCAAGTATAGCTCAAATTGTTCCAGATTTCAACGAAAGTTGACCCACATGTGACACTTGCAATATTCTTGAAACATCCTCTGACACGAGTAGAAATCTTAGTTGGGCGCTGTACAGGGCCAGGCTAATCGCCTGAGGTAAGTGAGGAATGCCTGCAGTGGGCGTAGCTCAGGCGCGAAACGCGCAGCAAGCCTTCGCCTTTCTAATAATCCAGGCGTTGTGCAGGCGAGACCGTGATGTCAATCCACTGCCAAGAAAGCCGTTTTTTTTACTTTTTACAACTTCGGGAGCAGAGAATGATGAGTGCATTGCGGTTATGCGTTTCACCATGGAAAGTCATGGAAAGGCTGTCAGTGGTTGGATGTATTTTGGAGTACATTGCAGAAATAATTTCTAAAATTAAAATTGAACTGAAATTCCGCGCAGTGAATATTCTCTCGCATATGAGTTATTTTCACTGCAGAATGATACCGAATTTGTCGCAGTGGCTGCTATAGTCTTGTATACACGACTACTGTGAAATATTCCCGAATTTTGCAGTATATACTCGGGTATTCACGATTCACCACCAAAGGTTCGTAGGGATGAGATAACATAACGTATTTTTCCGTGTGAGACGGTACTTATCTGATGCAAAGTTTGTATGCACTCAAGTACCCAACATAAATTCTGCACAGCTTAATAATGCCTCACATGACACTCTCATTCACAACATAACCTCTATGCGTGGGTAAGAGTGAGTGGAGAGGAATTGGTAAAAATGTGCAGCATCAGATTCATTTTACATCCATCAGAATAGATGAGTAAAAAGTCATAGCGGTCACGAATGAAAAAAATTTGAGACAAGCAAGCTCTAAAAAGCACGTATCGTCCAATGCTTGGAAGGTTACATTTTGCATCTCGCATCAGCTGTCAAAATTACCCGAGTATAAGTAAGGCGGTAGCAAGGCGGAAGCTTGTTAAGGCAATACTCAGCAAGATGAGCTTGGCCCTGGGTGGCTCAGCGTTTCTTGACTTATTTCAGCCCAGCGTTCGCCCAAGAACTGACTTAGGTACGCCTGTTAAGGCCCAAAGTTGTTGTGCAGGCGCGCCTGAATAGATTTCTACTCGGGGACTAGCATTGAATCTTTGCACAAGTCTCGAGCCCACGGAACCTCCGGTGTGGCCAATTTGCTAAGCTTTATTCCTCAAAATTGAATACTCCTTCAGATGCTGATTGGTAGACTTCAGCTGATCTCATGGGTCAAGTTTGCAACGAAAAGAAACTCCCTCCACAGCTAGGCAGAACGTGATTTTCTTCAAACGGGATTTGTCTAACACATTGTCAATTGAATTTATTGTACTCAAGATGTAAAATAGCTCGAATTAAGAGCTCAAATCAACATGTTCTCATGTTTTGAAAATTTGAGTGAAAAAAAGGATGAGTTCGAGAAGCACGAGGTTGCACTGCAAATCAAGTGCATCATCCACAGAATTACAGCAGCCTAATTTGGTTTGTATAATGTACAACCCAACGTAAATGATGGTTGCCAGAGAGCATCTGCAAATCCATGCACGTGGAATTATTCGCACTGATTGGTCTTGCTTATGGTCGAAGCAAACAGTTGGGAAAGATGACTCCTTCAAATGGCTTGGTATGGGGAATGAAGGAAGGCTCCGAATGCATTATTTATGCGAGAGAGTCCACAGATTCTCCATCAATGCTTGAGTTGCTGAAGAATGGAAATTTTCCCTCTTATGCTACGTGCCTGGAATAGATTTTGTTGGTAAAATAGAGTCTCCAAAATGGGTGGAAAAATCACGGGCCCTCTGTTTTGGGAGGATGTTATTTTTTTTCATTGATAAAGGCCATACTCCTTGGTTTGAACGATTTTTGAATGCACCCAAGTGGAACTACACCTACTCAGACACGACTCATACGGATTTACAATATATCTTACTATCTTTCTATTTTCTGACCATGTACGATGAGCGCGATCACTCGAATACCGTCTCCTCACGCTTCAGCGTTCCAGCCCGTAGTTTAGAAGAATTTACCCCGCAGTGTTTTTTTTTTTTTTTTTTTTTTTTTAACGAATAGTGGATTCTTTCTCGTTATTCAGGTGTTTCCAAGATCTGAACGATTCCAACGTCCTAAGAGCAGCTTGATCACATATGAGTTTCGTCGATAATTTCTGCGTATTCAAATGATATCTCACGGCAAGACTAAAAAACTGTGGAATGTTGTCTGTAATGAAGTAGAAGAGCATGTCACCCTTCCTCCCCGCGTACCATCAAAATGTGATATTTTTCAGAAGGATGGGTGCATGAATCCATCCATCTCTCCGATGCTATCATTTGAATTATTCCTCCACACCCACGCAAACAAAACGGATTATCGAAGTTGGTGTCTTATCGATCTTGAAGGACGGTTTCCGTTCTTTGAAATTAATAAGACATCGACTTCAGTATTTATCATCAGGGACGAAAAATCTACAATATCTCTCATGAAAACGGAATAACGTTACCGATCTTCCAAGCTATTATAATCCGTCTTAGTTGCGTATTCGTCACGAATGTTATAATTTTCACGAGCTACGTAGGTGCGAGAAGTCTGATTGTATTGTAAAATCTCAGTCACGCGACTTTGACATTCATTCATGGCTGCCATGACGAAGCCAAGTAACTAGAACCTATGCTCCCTCAAAACATAGGATGTTCAAATAGCTACTGAATTTACTCACAATTTTTTGAGCAATATTCTCCTTGCAGGAGTCTCGTCAGGAAAGGGCGTAAGAATACCCCAATAATGGAGGTTGTGGACTGGGCCACGGCTATCCAGATTCCTTCGACAACTTGCCGAATAGAATACACTTAGGGACCCAAAAAACTAGCAAAACCAGTTTCGACAACTTCATGATCATTGGAAAGGCTTGGAGATAGCGTGTAGTTATCGCGAATTAACCGTATCCACAATATTTATCTCTATTGACCAGGGGCGAATCTCAATGCTAAAAATCAGATCAAAACATTTTACTTCGAGCAAAAGCTTCATATTCAGGTCATATTTCCTGAAAATGAGGAATTCAAAATATTTTTTTCGTCTCGAAATCGACCGAGGACATCTTTTACGATGTAACACTGAGATATGAAGGTGATCCGAATGTGAGAATTTCTTTTCGTAGTGTGATACACGTTAGGAATTCTGTGTGGATTCTCTCTCACGTATATTATTGAAGCTGCTTAGTTGGACGTGTAACTCGACGCGGTCAGATTTGGCTCGTTTGTCCAGCGTTGAAATAAAATTTTCGTCGTTTGCCAAGATGTGCTGCAATACATGGAGCAGAGAGCCTTGCTCGACTTGCAGTTAGATTTATGAATGGATCACCTCCGCTATTCTGCCTTGTACATATTCAGAAGGACAGAAAGAGAGAAGAGATCATCCAGCACACCGTGTAAAACTGATGCCATGTGTGATATTCTGTCGTCTCTATTTTACTGCTTTTACAGTCCCTCTGAACCTATTGTACGTTGGATAGGACAGCAATATTCTCGCTCACGTAAGAAAAAAAATATTGCGAGATTATCTTTGACGCACTACTGTGCGGATGCGCATCTGGTTCTGTAACAAATTTAATCACGGTTGAAAAGTTTGACGACGGGACATCCCAGCTTATAATTCTATTTTATTCGAGCATAAAGGTTCGTACACCTATGTATATCGTAGTGAGTGTGTGAAAAAATTAACTCCAATTCGCAGTACCAAATAAAATACGCGGGGGATTACGTTTTTTGGTTTCAGCAATGCATGGCTCAGCTCGTTGCCATTTTAGAGCACAGAAAATCCAAAGTTAGGTATTCTAATATATTTCCGGGAATGCCCAGAAAACTTCAGTACCATAGTTTATGCGGATTAACTCTAATCGGTGTCACATTGTGAGGATATTCGACTCGTCTGGAAAGGAATATATAAAATTTGACCAGTTGATATAAAACATTCATATGAGTGTCGATGTTGGGCTGAGACTCCAAATTTTTTTACTTTTCATAATATCGCGAATCCATACCGACTATTCTCTGTTCCTGTTCTTGCTATCATTGAATTATAAAGTCCACAGAAACTACGTGCCTACAGTAGACACAAATTCTTAAGAGCACTAGTTTGACGAAGAACAACCAGGGGTTGTGAACCACGGATTTGGCTGAAACTCTGGGGATAGTCTCCTTTTACCGCCAAAAGATGAAACCCAGAGCCGCAATCGCCAAACCGTTGCCTGGCTACAGCCCATAACATGAGCATTACGAGTATCAAATTTCGAAAAGTACTTGCCGAGAATCGACAGAGGATCATTTGAGAATTAGCAGGCTAGTGAGATATTTTTAGCAAAAATGAAGATCCCCACAAATACTATATGACTACATATGTACGTCTTTTTTGAGCCCCCAAATCTTAGAATGAAGAATCCCGGGGAATCGTTGAGAATTTTCAGATTCCATCCTATTAAGATTTCGACGAAATAATCGTATTTTGAAACCACTAAAGTATTATCAATAACAAAAATTAGGGAGAATGTATTACAACTCACAAAGATCCGTTTCAAACTCCAAATCATACAGGACCTCATTTGAGAATTCTCAGGAAACTTCCGATGTACATGAACAACGAAAAAAAAATTTCACAATAACGAATTATTGTGGAATAATTTTCTCTGTCCCATTAATTTTAGAACATCTAAAATTCAAAAGTGATCCAAAATATCACGGTTCCAGAATTCCTAAAAAATCCAATCATTTTCCACCCATCGTAGAAACTCATCTTCGCAATAACATAATCCCCCAGAATAGAACATGTACAAGAAACACTCATAATATCAACAATATCAATGACTGCGACGAATTTCATTTACCAGTTGCAACAAATTTGTACGATGCCTTGGCTCACATAGAGATCGAGACTTTCATCTCTGAGTACGACTGATTACAAATGTATGTTGCCGACTTACTGTAAATGTAAGTTCTTCGTAACTCACAAGGATATTTCATGATACAACATTCTACACCAACACATCTTCACGGAATCGAATCGTTGGATTTCCTCTGTTCTGAACATCGTCCCTTAGTCATGTAAGGTAACCAATACGTGTCAGTTCCATCTGATCATGTCTCTTTCGGTCCCTGTGACATGAAGAAACACCTTCACGGAAAATACTCCCCAATTATGAAACTACCGACACGATATACACAACAATATGGATCGAAGATGAGATGTCTCAACTCATGAAAATCTATTTCAAATTTCATCAAAGAAGCTTATATTTGGATATTCTCGGAGAACTTTTGATGTACTTGAAAAACGGAAAGAGAAATCCCCCACAACAACAAAAAATTAGAAAAAAACTCTTTTCATCCCATTAATTTCAGTTCTTAAGATTCACAGGTAATTCCCGAGGAATTCCGAAATACCTTTATTCTAAATTTCCTCAGAAAATCGTATCATCCTCCATCGATCATATGAACTCGTCCCTCGAACACATAATTCCCAAGAATGGAACATATACAGAAATCACTCATAATTCTAACGATATCGATGACTGCGATCGATCACATTCACGAGTTGCAACATCGTGCGATGCCTTAACTCATAAGGAGGTTGAGTTTCTCATCTCTGAGTGCGACAGAGTGCGAATAAATGTTGCCGAGCTACTGTTAATGTAACTTGATCGTAGATCATTAAGATATCTCATGAAACAACACTTCACACTGACATAACTTCGCGGAATCAAATCGTTGGATTTCCTCTGATCTGAACGTCGTCCCTTGGTCCGTCAAGGTAACCAATACGTGTCAGTCTCATCTGATCATGTCTCCCTCGATCCTTGTGACGTGAAGCCACACCTTTACGAGAAACACCTTCCAATTACCGAGCTACTGCCATGATGTACACGAGAACATAAATCAAGGATTTTGTGTCTCAACTAATGAAAATTCATTTCGAATTTCAATCAAAGAGTTTTATATTCGGAAATTCTCGGAAAACTTTTAATGTACCTGATCGACGAAGAAAGAGATTTCCCACAACAACAGAGGATTGGAAAATAACTCTCCCTATTACATAAATTTTAGTTTTTAAGATTCTCAGGAAATCTCCGAGAAATTCCGAAATACCGCAGTTTCAAGATTCCTAAGAAATCAAACCATTTTCCACCCATTGTAGAAACTCATTCCCTCAATAACATGATCCCCATGAATAGAACATGTACAGGAATCACTTATAACATTAACATTATCAATGATTGCGACAAATTACATTTACCAGTTGCAACGAATTTGTATGATGCCTTGACTCACATAGAGATCGAGACTTTCATCTCTGAGTATGATTGATTACAAATGTATGTTGCCGAGCTACTGTAAATGTAAGTTCGTCGTAACTCATGAGGATATTTCATGTTGAAACATTCTACGCTAACACATCTTCGCGGAATCAAATCGTTGGATTTCTTCTGATCTGAACTTCGTCCCTTGGTCCGGTAAGGTAACCAATACGTGTCAGTTTCATTTGATCATGTCTCTTTCGGTCCCTGTGACGTGAAGAAACACCTCCACGGAAAATACTTTTCAATTATCTAACTACCAACAAGATATACACAACAACATGAATCAAAGATGAGATGTCTCAACTCATAAGAATTCATTCTAAATTTCATCAAAGAAGCTTATATCTGGAAATTCTCGAAGAACTTTTGATGTACTTGAACAACGGAAGGAGAAATTCCCCACAACAACAAAAGATTGGAAAAAATTCTCTCTATCCCATTAATTTTAGTTCTTAAGATTCACAGGTAATTTCCGAGGAATTTTGAAATACCATGATTTCAAATCAATTCTATCTCATTCATTCTATTCCTCATACCATTCATTTTATTTCTTATTCATCCCACTCCAAAAGCGATCTAAATTCTATTCCAAACACACACACACGAACACAAATCCATATCCTCGAGCCAGTGACAGCACGCCGTGAAATGTGGATATATTCATTATATTCGTCTACTAAGTGTACGTGTACTGGACTGCCTCACAAAAGAGGATTCTACACACATTCTAACAAACACAAGACACGGAAATAGACACACATACACACGAACACATATCTATGTCCTCGAGCTGGTGACAGCACGCCGTAAAATGTGGATATATTCATTATATTCGTCTAGTAAGTGTACGTGTATTGGACTGCCTCACAAAAAAGGATTCTACACAGATTCTATCAAACACAATACACAAAAATAGACACACACATATACACACACGCGCGCACACACACCCATACACACACACACACACACCGACCCACCAACCCACCGACCCATCCACCAACCCATCAATAAATAAATACGCCCAATCAAAACAAATCTATGGACTTTCACATTCGCCTAGGGACATTTGTCTCGTTAAGTTGGCGGCCCTGATTTGATTTTATGTTGGAAAGCCTGATATAGGGATTCCGGATGGTCATCAGGCGCCTTGTCTGTTATTATTGTTAATGTGTACCTACTTGACGTATCATATCTGTGATAAAATGTAAGACTGAATATGGCATTGATCAAATTCTCTACTGAATGAAATGTAGAGTTAATTGTAATGTATATACAAAAATAGGGAGACAATGACTAACTCCCTCAGCTTCATTCACTTGGAATTGTATTTGTACCTTCAATATTTTGCCACCGTGCAAATGAAGGCTATCTATCTATCTATCTACATTCAAACGGGCAAATAAAATCAGATGCAAAGCTTCTTGCTATAGTAACCAAGTCGATATTCATGAGCGAAATCACACTGGCGCATTCTGTCGAAACGCAATGCCATGTGAGTATATATCTCTTGCCTGTCTCTGCCACGTGTAAGGGGCCTACAAAATCGAATCGAAATTTCTGGAGTCCTCTTCTGGGGGTATCCGTTATTACCATTTGTTGTTCGATTTCCACGCGTACTCACTCAGATTCCTGACAGTTCGGGTAGAATTTGATGAATTTCCCTCCTCCTCGTTAGAGTCATTCCCAATAGAATGAGCATACAACGACAAATATCCCGGCTTGCAACGGACTTGATATGCAAAATTCCGTGTACTTGACTAGCAGTTGATCAAGAATGTGACACTAATCTTCAACTTTCGTTCCCTCTTCTCGGATACAATTGATTCTCAACGTGTCCTTTACCAGAAATTGGGCTGACAGCAATCTTTGGTATAGCTTTTAATGTCAAATTATGGCTGACGCTATAAAATCATGAATCTGTACCAAGCCATGGAGAATGTTTGCGTGAGATCGGGAACGGTGCGCTGCCACGCCATCTGTGTTCTCTCGCTATACTTTACTGCAGAACGATTCCTCCGCGTAGTAGAGCCACGAATTCCGATCGCGAATCTTCGTTATTCCACCATCTCAAAGCCCTTTCATCAAAACCCTTCGATGCAACTCCGTATTTGAACGAAGCTTGAAGGTGCACATACTCAAAATTTGATATATTCATTCGGGTATGTGAGAGGAACTCTATAGAGATAACCTGATTTTTATGAAGCATAGCTATCTACAGCCAAACACCTGACATTCATGCCAATATTTGAATCTGCCACCAGAACACACACACACGCACACATATACATATATACTAAATTTAGTTTATAAGAAACAATGCTCCAAGGTTTCTGCAGGATTCAAACCGAATGAGTTTACATTGGGAGTCGTTGTAACTTGAGCACGCGTCACTTCGTCCGCTGCATTTCACTGCATGTAAGATAAACCATGTAAATTAGGCACTCTACTTTGATATCGATTGGTGGAATTTTGCTCGACAACTGTTGATGAAACTATATGCAATTAAGCACTTTGAATAGCAAATGAGCTCAGATACTTGGATATAGGTGACCATCCGTATTTGCGAGTTTCGCACATTCGCTGACAGGAAAATGATCCCCCATCTCAATATTCCCAAAAGAGTTATGCTTCGGTATTCGTGAAATTCCGGAATCGCGGTGGATTTTCTCGGAACGTAATCCCTGCGAATGCGGAGGGTCGTTTGTATTCTAATATGTAAAAACATAGTAATCCATGTTCCTCCAGATAATTCAATTAAAGAATCTCGAACTCCGACGTCATATTTTTTCCGGTACCTTTAAATATTGCAAGGAATCAAATTATTGAATCGATCTCATTTTTTCAATGGGATTTGGGCTAACAAGTCTTGCGATGATCAATTTGGATTGGTGATATCCATTTTGATCAAAGAATAGTTCAGGTGAGTGTATCCAACATGCCCCTGTGTGTCGATTCCAGGAATGGGCACACGCTAGAGTTTCCACAATTTTTTTCATGTTTGAATAGTTAAGATATGAGAGAGTAGGTGGTTTCGGTTGGCCCAGAGTGATTATTGCGTGTCCCCGGAATTTTTCGTGAGTTCATCATTTTCTGTTTCTGCCCAGCTAAGGAATCATCGAGCAAATCGCGTTTAGTAAACCCAGTGACAGAAAATTCTGGTCTGATCAGTCCCAACTACCTGAACCAATTCGATTTCTTGTCTCCAGACCTTCAGGATTTTCCTCTTCAAGTTACAGAGCTCAAACTTGGAGCTACCTTATGGATGAAAATTTTTTTGCATTTGATGCGAGCTGGAAAGATTATAGTAGTTGTTGGAGAGAAATGGTAGTCTCAGAGCTGTGTAATGATAGATATAGTGTCATCTCCCGATGTGAATTTTCATAGCAGAAACTATGGTCATATAACCGATGTAGCCAACACTTCAACGTGATGAGCCACTCATCTGATTTTCTATCGATTACGAGAGGTATTGGCTATCATCCTCCAACTTATTTTGTCTATTATTATCATGTGATCTGATGGATTCTCAAATGTAAAATGACCAAAATTCTTTCGAGAATTCGAACATTCACTCACGTTGTTGTGTTTTTGTTCTTGTCAAGAATCATGTGAAATATTTTCTCTGAATTACTCCCCAAATGCGAAACGATGTTGATGTGAATTTGAAGCACTCTGGGGTAATTCACTTAGGCTCCATTTCTACGCGAGCATTGGAATTGATTGCAATTAACGCATACAGAGGAAATGGGAAAATGGATGACCTCGATTGTGAGAGCATGATGCACAACAAGAGTGTAGAGCTCTGTCGATGTTTATATTGTGCAACGATTGGTGAGTCCGTTTGCAGGGATTAAAGGATTCAAATGCTGCAGACAAAGTAACCCGATGTGTATACAGGTACCGAAACCAGAACAGGACAAAATGCGTCAAGAGAAGAGCTAGTGATTGCAATTTCCAGGTTCTCTGCCATGTCTGTTCAAACGCGCACCTATACTACTGATTCACAGTATTTTGGTATGCATTATCATACAATATTGTCTCTTCAACATTGATTTGTATTTCACTCGGGGATCACAAACGATGCCGTTCAGACACTCGAACCATATTTTTTCCAACGAATGTTCCTTCAGAAATTCTAGTCTTGCAGCTCAGTATTTGTGAAATAAGTAGGCCGTCGATTTCAGTCTTACGCATTACGAAAATTCCCCTGTACTATCTCCAAAGGGGGCTTGTCAGCCCAATTGATATTTTTATCATTAAAGACCGGATTTTTATGCAGTAAAAAGTCGGAAATATGCCATGTAATATGCAGCCAAAATTCCCCAAATATGCAGTCTAAATGATGAAAATATGCAACTATGGATTTTTCACAAATACATCCGAAAGGGCCGTAATACACTAATTTATTTCGTTGAAACTTGTTATCATGTACATTTCCATGTTTTCTTCAAGTAAGTTATGTCTCCTATCACTTAGTATATGTTTGTACAGAGAAAATGATCTTTCAACTTCGACTGATGTTAGTGGGGCGTATTTATAATTTTGTATCATAGCAGGTTCCATGGCATTGATCTCCTCATCCTCAACTCTCTCTCCACTCTGCATCTTATCAATTTTCTTGAGAAATTCCAGCTCTTTATTTTTCTTCATTAAATCTGCAATTTTTTTGCGCAATTCATCGCCTTTCTCTTGGGGAATTCTATTGATTCTTTCTACAACCGAGTTCAGGATTGCGAGTTGATTATGCAGCGTTTGTTTCGTCTCAATCAAATCATCCATACTTTTAGGTAAAAACGACAGATGTGAGAGTAAAAATGTCAGTTGGCTTTGGACAGTCTGGTTTTGTACGAGGAGTTTAGCTAGTCGAACTGATTCTGCATCTTCTTTCAGATCAATCATGACGTTCTTAAAATCTTGAAAATTTTCAGCATAAAATAAAGCAGCGGATAACCAAGTGCCCCATCTTGTAATTACTGGTTGTGGGGGTAATGGTTTCTCTGGCATCTTTTGTCTGTATACTTCGATTCGAGATGGCGCTTTCAAGAAAATCTTCTTGCCGCAACTGATCAGCTGATTAACTTCGGGACATAATTCTCGGATTTTTTCAGCTAATCTATTCAAACCATGGACCACACACGTAATGTGACGTAAATTTCTATAAAAAAGTGTCAAACCTTTGGCAGCCTTAATCATGTAAGACGCAGCATCTGAGATAAAAAGTAAAATTTTATCTTCAAAGGACAGATTTCCGTAAAACTTTCGCAAATTTTGATTTATAAAACGGCTCAATGTTTCGTGGTTGGTGCTTTCCAATTTTCGGCATGCGATCAAAAACGTCCTCGAAGGTGATTCAGAATCCAGCGTACCAATCAATAAATTAGCAATACTCCACCCTCTAGCATCTGTGGTCTCGTCAACACATATATACACAAAATTTTCACCAACAATACTTCGGATCTTTTCGATGGATCGTTCGTAAATAATAGGGAGATAGTTTTTTCGCAACGAACTTTCCGATGGTACTTGTTTTTGTGTATACTTCTGTAAAAACTGTATTAACGGATCACAGCTCAATTTGTTCAATGGGATGTTTGAAGCCACCAGTGCATAGCAAAGATCCATGTGGAACGGGTTCTTTGAATCTGTTGCAAGGAACGTCTGTTGGTCCTTTTTTTGCTTCTTTTTCAGAGCTAACGCTTTGAGATGTATGCCTGAGAAAAAGGAGTTCCCTTTTAATTTTTCCACCAAAACTATCTTAGATAACTCCTTAAAAACGCAACGAACCTGCTTCAGTATGAAGATCAATCTGCGATTTTCTTTCTGATCCAATTTGTTTTGAACAAAGGTTACAATAGACAACCTCTCCATCTGTACTGAATACTCTGAATTCTTTGTTGTAAGGCGCGATCCACATGCGAATCTTAGCTCCTAGTGTTTGAGCCACTTTCGGCATCTTGTTAGTTCAATCAACTCAAATTTTGAAAACAGAATCAACGGTTTAGAATGTACATACTTGGATTTTGGAGTTTCGAGGGAGACTAAATGTAAATAAATAGCAGAAAGGTTAAGGAAAAAATGTACAATAACATGAAGTATGCAATAACGTGAAATATGCAGTTACATACGAAAATATGCAATAACATATAAATCCGGTCTCTATTTATCATAGCCCTCGTTCTGCTACCAATGTTTCATTATCTAATAATAATCATCAGTCATTTTCGATACACAAATAGAATTTTCCTGGAGGATCGCCTATAATCGGGATCCGCAAGGAATTGATACCAAAAACTCTCTCTCACACCAAAGTTAATTCCAGAGAGCGAATCATGAGCACTGAGAGATCTTCGTCCTTCGATTTATTCCGGAAAACACTTGAGGCTTTCTCAGAACCTTTTGAATTTCTGTCAAAAGATTACAAGCCGTCGATTTCTTTACAACAGATTTGCTAAACCGAATCAGTTATGTGCTCTTTCGATGGTCTGTCAATTGATCTCAATTTGTGAAAATGGATTGCTTCCCCTCCCTTCTAATCCACATTGATACTCATTCATGATCTTTCGAATTTGTTCCAAACTTTCAAAATCAGTTCGAGGCCAGACATTCGATGTTGATTCTGAATTCACCCATGAAACAGCGGCTTAGGGATGGCATTGACTAATAATATTCTTCGGCTCTGTGTACGAAGAAGAATCGATCTATTATTGCTCCATCCAATCCATTCACTACCTCGTGCTGCACTCTCCGCATGAAAATGGATTCACCTTGCCTTCCGGGCAGACGAGTGAGAAATAGAATGAAAGAGAGCGGACGGGATTAATAAGTAAATCTAATAAGGCATCTGCAACTCCAGAGACTCGACACTGTTCGAGGTAACACTGTACATCCGACACTGTCTCGAGGAGTTAGATTTTTTCTCATGATATAAGTTTCGTCCTTGTAGATCGTGAGAATAATTTTTCATCTATAGCACTTCCCAGCATCCTCTCTGATTATCTTCCTCAAGATTGGTTCTATGATGATTCCATAAATCGCGTATTGTGCTGGGATCATGGCAAATTAGGAGACTTTCATTGCTGTTTTTCCCAATGAACTGAACTCATGATAATCCATACGACGTTCTTGTCTCAGAAAAAGAATCAGATTCCCCTTCCCCCTCCTGATATCAAATTCTATTGAATGAATGCTATTGAGACAGATTGCAAGAATGGAAGAAGGATACTGGACGTTGAGAGGTCTTGAAAAATTGATCGACTATTGAATCATCTCCCAATATTTCTGTTCAATTTCCGTCAGCCTCATTATGACGTGATTCTAGGACGATCAATCTTTATATTCGATGAGTTGGAAGGACAACGATGACATGTCTGATCGATAACATTTCTTAACGATGGCGAGATTGACCTTAGATTGAAATCGAGTGGAATTTGAAAAAGTTGATTGGCCTAATACCGACTCCTCCAGAGCTGCACTTAATCCTTCATCATAGAATCCGTCAATCTTAGTTTCACTTGTTTCCCGTGGCCTGGATACGTAAGCATTATCCAATCTTGGATGTATAGGACTACTGAGCACAGTTTGGATTAATCATGATTATTATAACTAATATTTTTCTCCCTTTTGATATCAAGTATCAGTTATCTCTAGTTTTAGTCAATTTAGGAGTCAGATTTTCCATTTGGAGTTCCCTCTTGAGTGTGAATTCTCCATGATCCCATAGAATGGATTTTCTTCAAGAAGTTTTGAACGGATTTGGAACTAAAAATTTGACTGGATTTTGAGTGAGTGTCACAAATCCATTTGATAGCCCTGGAGTAAGTTGTGAGCATTCTCTGTAAGACTTTGGTGGAATTACCTTCACAAAGTTATCGATTGACCTATAAGCATTAAAATTATTCATTCCCCTTTTCAAACCTTGATGATGAGTTTGACATCATAATTTCAGTCAAGACGATGTTAGATAGGTATTTACCTAGGCACAATTGATCATAGGTGGCATGAGCTAAAAAAGATTTTTTGATAATTCGGAAGAAGAATGTTCGGAATCGTGTTTTTCAATCCAATTGGATTTTGAAACCAATCACAAGTGATTGGGGTTCATGCATGACTCCAAACGGGTCAGTCATCGTCAGTTCATAGTGAATTGAGTCTGTTCGAAATCAATTTTGTTACAAAATTTTTAGCAGCAGATTTTCACCTTACCGATCCAGAGTGCGTGTCTGGAATACTATTGATCAATCCAATTTTGTGTCACGATAACATCTATAATGCGTCACTATATCTTCTCATGATAATTTGAATCATTGCCGAGGTGGATTTCGCTCTTATTACGATGTCCAAGACCAGGGTAATTATGATGAATTTCCGCGTCCCTAATCCTGACAGGAGACTTCTCTTCCCCATTCAGATACGTTTTTTTGATAATTTTCACTATTTGTACACCCGATGAATACAACTGAGCTTGAGATAACATTTATCGTGGAAGATACTTCTTCAAGAATCAACTTTCACATTAAATCTCTCAACTAGCCCAAGTAAACTCATCCTCTTTTGCGTGAATATAGTGAGGCATTGATCAATAGAAATGAGAATACAACTTAATTTGATAAACTTTAGGCTCGTGGATGAATTGAAAAGTTCCAGTGAATGCTAATGAGATTCAAAGTTAGAAGAAGATTTATCATACTCATTGAGAAAACTCTTTGAAGTCACTCATTTAAAGTCTCGTATCTCATCAGGAAGTTTATCAATCAACCCATTCCTTTTCCATCGGAGGAATTCCATCTTGAGATGCAAATATTACACTTCTAGGTGTGGTCACTTTTCTTTCAGAATATTATATCATTTCATCTTCCAGAAGAATCTCAACAGTGCTCACATTCAATACTTGACCTTTGCAGGTTCAAATTGTACCTATCTGGTCAAATTTCATTTCAAAGGTTTTTCTCCCATTTATATACATAGGATTATGCTATGATGACATATTTTTGATGAACATTAGCGCGATACAACATCAAAATTCAGCTGGTGAATCGATAGGCTCATCTTGCACTCCGCAGAATTCAAACCGTTCAGAGATGAAGATCATCTGCTCAAATGTCTAAATTTCAGTGTCAGTTTTCTTAGGCTTTCCAGAGAAATCAATTGTGAATTTATCAATGGACGAATTATCAATCCCTGATTCAGGTCTGGTCTGAGACTTGTAAACTTGGCATCAGCTTATATCTTCCGAGTGCGTAATCACGTCCTCAACTACCAACCGTTTTTCAACGTTCCTGTTACCCATTTTGCGATGGGGCTTTGAAAAAGGATTGGCAAACAGATCAAAATGAGCAGGCACATGCGGAATTCAATAACCTAAATCCTCCAATTTGTGTTACGACCCGTTATTCAGAGATAATCAATCGAGCCACTAATTGATGAACACCGATGATGACAGAGTACAAGAATCGAAAACTTACAATCGAATTGACTGGCTCGATACTTTTGTCGGAGATGTTTCACAGGTACAAATGAACCAATGCAGTGTTGATTTTTCTCATCATAAGACTTTTCTGATAAATAATGTGGTGATGTGTTACTCTCGATAATTGTATGGACAAATGATCTGAAGAAAAAATTTTATTCACTCTTGCTAAACCTGAGCACCTTGGGAGTAATCTTACTATCACAATTCAATACGTGGTTGTCCACAGAGCTGAACCTTTGATCTTGATTACATAATTGGATGATTATAGAGACCCATATCGGTGAGAATTACACTGGACAACAGAATTTCGGGCCTGGAATGTCCACCTTAGGAGATTATGATTTTCTCGTGTATTTTTCAATGTAGAAACCGATTCCGGGCTCAGTTCTGTCTCTACTCGTCAGGACTTATTTTTTCAAATCGTAAAGAAGTGATTCTCCACAGAACACTATCTTTCGGCATCTTTTTCAATTCTCGAAGTTGATGGTTATTTAGCGAGGGAATACCATTTCGTCGAAATGCATATTATGGTAAATTTTCCTACATATTTCAACCCTCTGAACAGCCGGTGGTTTTACAACGCTACAATGTAATAGTGAATCCATATAAGCTAATTAGTCTACCTAGTATCTGGGGAAAAAGTCCGATTTCGCAATGAAATTTCGAAAAGCCATGAGACGGGTTGAGATGGACCAATTTGGACGTTCAAGATCGCATTCCCTTTATTTTGTTATATATTTTGGAAAGTAGCATTCTACGGCAACCGTAGAAAGTGTGGTTTGATACCACGATCTGTTTTTCGAATACCTATGCGATAGTTTTTGCTGTGTTCAAATCATGAGATGAAAAGTTTCCCCTTGTATGGGATAACCAAACATAGTTTCCCTGCCTTAAAGGACCGTCTCAATATGGTCTCGTTGTCTGTTTTGAGCTAACACTTCAGGATTTTTTTACTAGAGGTAAGAAACCTACTTTTTCAGGGTGTTTTTGGCCTAGACAAAATCCTAATGTGGCAGCTCAAAACTGACTAAGGGAGCGTGTTCAGACGGTTATTTTGCGTCGAAAAACCATGTTCAGATACCCCGTGCAATGGAAAATTCTTCTTCTCGTGATTTTAACACAGCAAAAATGATTGCAAAAAACATGTGGTTTCGAAAAAAGTGAGTGACATCAAACCACTCTTCTTACGGGTATCGAGCAATTTATTTCCTCGAAGTATATAACAAAACAAACAAAATACGACCTCGACCATTCAAATTGGCGCGTCCTAGCCCCTTTCATGCTTTTTCGGAAAATTGTTGCGAAATTGAACTTATTTCCCAGATACGAGATGGACTAATTAACTTCTATTGCTTCACAGTCACATAGCGTTCTGAAACCACTGGGATCGTGTTCAGCGGGTCGGAATACGTTTGGGAACATACCTTGACATGCATTTTGACCGGATGGTACTCCCTCGCTGAATAATCATCAACTTTGAATATTGAGAAAAAATCCCAAAAATAGTTTTTTTTCGAAAATCAGTTGTTTGCGAACTAACAACATCCTGACATGTAGGATCAAAACTGAGTATGGATTTGGTTTTCACGTTTAAAAGTATACAAGAAATTTATATCCTCCTGAGAACGTTTCAGACCCAAAATTTTGTTATGACTAATTAATTTTGACACTCGATCGATATGATCGGATATCGTATTTATCACTCGCGGGAATTTCAAATTATGAAGATATCATTTTTCGGTCTTTGCGAGTTGAAGTCAGCAGATATTGCTGACGTTTTTGGCATCAATCGAGAATGGATTTTACTCCACTCTCGATCAATGCACCTTCAGAGCCTCGTATGGTTCCGAGGATGCATCTAAAGGATTTTGATGGAAAGGAATGAAAAGTAAAGATGAGAAATGAGAAACTTTATGAAAAATTTTTGGATTCTACGCTGATATTGTGCGTGTTTCGCCCTTCTCTCATTGCTCGGGCTTTTCAAAGTGGTGGAAGAGCAATGAAAGTTTACCACTGACACGCGGCTCAAGTGGCCGAATGTTCGATGGTTTGAACGCCCTTATATACGAAAGTTCATCTTCGTTATGCGCTTGCGAGAAAGGTCAATTTAACCCGCTATTTCCATTTGATTTCTCAACATTTTTACTTTGGCAGCTCTTCGGCCTTCTGCCGGAGATATGACTAATTAATTTTGACACTCGATCGATATGATTGGATATCGTATTTATCACTCGCGGGAATTTCAAATTATGAAGATGTAATTTTATCGGTCTTTGCGAGTTGACGAGCGCATAACGAAGATGAACTTTCGTATATAAGGGCGTTCAAACCATCAAACATTCGGCCACTTGAGCCGCGTGTCAGTGGTAAACTCTCATTGCTCTTCCACCACTTTGAAAAGCCCGAGCAATGAGAGAAGGGCGAAACACGCACAATATCAGCGTAGAATCAAAATTTTTCATCAAGTTTCTCATTTCTCATCTTTACTTTTCATTCCTTTCCATCAAAATCCTTTAGATGCATCCTCGGAACCATACGAGGCTCTAAAGGTGCATTGATCGAGAGTGGAGAAAAATCCATTCTCGATTGATGCTAAAAATTCAGCAAAATTTGCTGACTTTAACTCGCAAAGACCGATAAAATTACATCTTCATAATCCAAAATTTTGTTGTTCAGTGTTATCGGTGTCTATCGAATGCTAGTTTGATTATCTCCAAATAATGTGGTATGATACAAATTGATGGAAGTAGACGATTCAATTTCTTGTCTGCTTGTTCATTTTGATCTACTCACCGATCCGTTTTCAAACCCCAATCGCAAAATGAGCCACAAAAAAGTTGAAGAACGGTTAGAAGTTGAGGACATGGTGGCGCACTCGAAAAGTATCACCTGATGCCTTGAGTGCATTCTGGAAGATTCAAATTGTCGATCATGAATCCAATCCCAACGTTATGCCTCTTCTTTACTGGAGTTCTGTAATTTATGCATAAGTGATGGAACTTTCCTACAGTAACGTTGATCATTGTACTAAGTAAGTAATTGCCATCAAAAAGTAGAGTGACCGCAAATCTATAGTTCCAATCAGAGTAGAAATAGTCACTTGTTTTCTACGGATATTCGATTTTCTTCTAGAATCGAGAATGGGATGTGAATGTGATCGAGTAGTATGCATATCTCGGTTGGAATACAGTCGGCTAACAGTCATGTTGGGATCTTGAGCACGCAGTTGCAGTAATCTGCAGAGCGATAGTCACGGAAGGCACGAAATCGGATAACCACTAAATATTCCCTCAACAATGCGGTTGCCATTACCGGCTTTTGGTTACATAGACTTGGTTTCTAGCAGTGGGATCAGTATACACCACAAATATGTTGCCAATAAGCCGCTGATATATTCACGCTGCTCTGATCCTGCTCATGTTGGAACTTTTAAGAATAATATAACCTGTCGGAGTAACGAGTCCCGTACTCCAGGTATCTTTGGCACTTAGGGACAGTCTCTTACACATGCCATAGTTGTTTTTTCTTCTTGCAGAGGCAGCCTCATAAACTCCTTCCCATATTAATTTCAAATTCATTCAAATTCTGAAATTTTCCATGACGAAACTTTCCGATGAGATAATTGTACATTCCGAGAAGAATGAAGTGGCTCAGCCACCACTACTCACCACCACAGATCGAAATTGCTCTACAATGAGATGATTGTCTTCAACGTTTGTCGATTTCAACTGCCAACGGGTTTTGCAAATGAAATCAATAGATTTATCTTGGGACAGCTATAGCTGTGGCTCTACACTGTCTACACACAAGTGCGTGTACGCAGGTGCCTCAAGAGTGATTCCTAAAGGATCATCCGCATTGTCTTGGCTTCTGCTTGATTGCACAGAGGCTTGTCGATCATGTTGACGTAGGATGGGGATACTCGTCAATGGTGAGCCTCGAGTAGATTGTTTGTTCCAGCTGTTGAAGCATCTGATATTCGTGCGTGTGTGTACCCTATGGATGAGGCTTCCCCACATTACTTGTTGACCTAATTTATATACTAGATTCTATCTAATAGTCAGGTTTCCACGTGAGGAAGCGACCATGGCTTAGTTGGTTATGTAATCAAAACTAGCAAGCGGAAACACGTTGTTCAGAAGGGCGCGGGTTCAAGTCCCGGTCGGGTCAATTTAGAATTTTTCCGACGAAATTTTCCGGGTTGTTCACGGTCGCAACCTTACGCCCGCGTTGCACATTCAGTACCCATCAAGTAATACATAAACAAGACAAAAAAACTCCGAAAATTGGAGAATGCCATCTCTTTAGGTGACTATTATCTACGAAAACCAATTGCATAATGGCTAAGACGGCATCTGCCATCGGGTTCAAAGAGATATAGCCAAGGGTATTAGAAGGATGAGAAAACGTTCCTATGTAACCCAACAAAATCAATAGTATATCGTGGTGATGAGATTCGACCAAACTGTACTGATGGGAAGATCGTAAACATTCACGAAGAATCTTCCGGCCTACTTGGCTGAATATACAAGAGCTACAGTATCGAAGACATATTTACAAGCTTTTCCATAATCATCTGGATGTATCATGAGTGATTCTCGTTTTGCGAATCGATCTTGAGCTGTATCGTTCTTTAAATAAGTCCAACTTCTTACGATTTTTGAGGGTTTTCGAGTTATCGTATATTATAAAAGATTAATCTTGTTCAAATCTTCTTATAAAACATTCTTCGATACACAAATTTATTTTGAGCTGAAACTCTCTTTTTCAAGGGAAATGTTTGTCGAGAAAAGTCTCTGATAGATTAGGTTTGATGCCAATGCTCGGCTTGTGAAGAGTATGAGCATAGTCCGCAAACTCTAAAATGATGCAGAGGATAAGGATTTTAACCTCAAATCTGGAACTCTTCCATTGTTTCTAACCAAGTAACAGTTACTTGTCTCAAGAGAGATTTTCTCTTGGAAGAAGAACCGCAGTTTGGGTCAGGAGCCTTATTCTAATACATTTTTCCCGCGAAGAGGTAGGAGAAAACCCAGCACTTCCAATTCACGCCTAGTTTACATTTACTAAACACACTAGTTTGTAGCATTCATTGCCACGAAAATATCATCAGGATATACTTAATGGCGTATCCTCCTGAATCCTCGGACATTCTTTAACATCACACAATCCTGAAAGTAGGCCAAAAGTCATCTCGACAAGAAGTATGATCACTTTTCGATCACAATCAAAGTGACAGGTTAGTAAGCGGAAATGTTGTGGTCTAAAGATGATTCGATCTCATGTTAAGATGACTTTTCGGCCAATCTTAGAATTGTATGGTGCTAAAAAGTTTTGGAGGGTTTGGAAGTGTGAGAATACTCGAAAACACAGGACACAATCCGAGTAGATTTAAACTCGTTTATCAACTTTGATAGATTCTCGAATAATACACGACTCAGCAGAGAGGCTTTTGCGTCCGTGTCCACACAAGAAGTGAAGCTAGCGGCACCGCGTCGTTGTCATCAACACGGCCCTTGGTAACCAACAGATGACTCTCATATCGATCAATATTGCACTTGTCTAAGAACTTTAACACCCCCTCCCTTAGATAAGTTACATATTGGTTGTAATTTCAATAGAATTGATGAACTCAAATTTGAATCTAACATAAACACATTTATCTTTGAATCAATTAGATTAAAAGTTATAAATCGAAAGAAAATAGAACATTAAAATTCTTGAACATTTCAAACGATAGATTCTTTTTCTTAAAATTAAAGTATAACAAACATTTGAAGATTTTCATGAATAAATTCTTCAGTCTTGGTCTGAGGAACTGGTTCCTTGATCCATTTCTTCATTTTCGTCAGGAACAGAAGTTTCAGAGTCAATTACCGTTCGAGCAGCTCGCTTGAAATTTTCCTTATGAGTCTTAGATTTAGTCTTTTTGACTATTTTGCCTTGATTTTTGATTCCAGAATGATTCTTTTGTTTTTTCGATTTGTTAGTTTCAGAAAATTTTGATTCTAATTTGTTGTTAGATTTGTAAGACTTCGATTTTGATTCCTTATTATTCATTTTAGATTCAGAATGACTTACCATTTCGACGCTGAGGACATGGTCCATTCTGGTCATGAATCTGACCACATTTATAGTGCTTCCATAGATTGGTATCGGTTAGTGGACAAATGGCATCATTTGCCCAGTGACCAGGCTCATTACATCTGTGACACTTAATCTCAGATGAGCTTGCCACATTGGCTTGAGATACAACAGAATTGAGCTTTCTCTGGCATTCAGACTGAAACATGTAAGATTTCATCTCTTCAATATCCATGCCTAGAGATTTAGATTGCTTCATGAGAGTATCAGCTTGCAATAAATCAGGATAAATTCCTATAACACGCATATTCATATTCCTATGATACGCCATTAAGTATATCCTGATATTTCCATGGCAATGAATGCCACAAACTAGTTTGTTTACTAAATGTAAACTAGGCGGAAACTGGAAGTGCTGGGTTTTCTCCCACCCCGTCGCGGCAAAAATGTATTAGAATAAGGCCCCAGGGACGGGTCGAAGAATCCAATTCTAAAAAGGAAATCCGAGTATTCTTGGATATTATATCTTCGATCCATCCACCCCAAAATTTTACCTGGTATTCGAATTGTTGTTTCTCTTTGAAATATCTCTCTCGGATAGAGAGTTAATAAAAATGTCAAAATTGGAGTTTTGTTGTTCTTCAATCCTCCGAAAACGAAAGGTAAACAAATAAATTGGTATTAAATTCCATTAAATTTGAATCTGAGAAATTTGCGACTCTGTTTCGCGATAGGTATCAGATAATAGGCATCCTGAAGATCTAAGGTACTCATGAAATTTCCTGAGAAAACGAGTTTTGATGCAGTTCTGATACTCCTAAGTTTGAAATGTTTTGTGCGAATGTATCTATTCAATTTTTTGAGATTCAGAATGAAACGAGAAGATCCATCTGGTTTGAGAACTAGGAAATAGCTTGATAGAAACTGACCCTCGCAGGGTTCGCAAGGTTCAACTGCACCTTTGGCAAAGAGAGCTTGAACAGCTGATGAGCGATTCAAAAATTCGTCCTGTGATCCGAATTTAATGCTTGGTTTTTTGTTTTCCTCTTCCCCATGTCGAATGATTTCAAATAATTTGGAGAAGTGCTGACAAAACACTTGCGACCACTAGAGCACAACGTAAGAATATGAAGCTGCGCGCATCGCGCCACCACCAAGGACCGGCGCGGTGACGCACTCTATCCTTTTTTCTTTTTCTTAGCTCTGAAAAGTTGTGACTTCTGGAGGCTGCGCCAAGAAGTACTACAATGTGTAATCTCAAGGAACGAGGCGGACAAAATATGATCGGAAATTGATATTGTTCTGTGAAGGGGACAGAACAGTGAGCGGGGCAAATCTTTCCTGTTTTGAAGCAGTTCTATCATCCTCACGGGAGACGCAGACGGTTAAACAGACTTTGAAAACCATGAAAAACTCAATCTTCTAACAACTGATTCTGCTCAGCACCGATACGTGGGCTATAACCAGAAATATCTATAACATTCGAAGGTTTGCGGAAGAGGCTTGTGATCCAGTCGAACAAAAGTTTTCGACGATTCTATAACTCTAAGATTTGGAGCTGGTATGAGTGTAAAATTCTTTCTTGGGTGTTCACAAACTTGTTTCCATCGACCGCTATTGTGACCAACTACTACCCTGGAAGAATCAAGAATTTTCATCTCGAGTAAAGTAGTTCAAATTTCATAAAGTCCTCGTCTAAGTCCAATCCTCGAGTCTCACATCTCGCTCCAAATCGCGGAGCGAATTGTCTTTCAACGAGCTCACCATTCAGTAAATATCAAGGCTTCACTAATAACGTGCCCACTCTCTGTGTAAGCTGTGTGCGAGGATATTGCTTTGTAGAGTGGAAGCTTCTTTGCGATAAAAGAGTCCATACCGCAACGTGCCCTGATACTTTAACATATTCATCTTCGCCGTTAGTACACAGCTGCTGTTACTGCTGCTGCTAGAACTACGCTGTTTGATATTACCTGTTCTGGAAAATAAGCATCTCAACGTGGTATAATCCTTATTTTCCCCCAGAAGTAAATTCCACTTCATATAACGTTTTGTGGAGCTGGATGCGTCATGAAATAACGGCTTGGTCTTGCAGAATTTTTCGTCACTGTGTACTCTGTGGCTTGCATTTTTTTATTTTTCTTTCGGATTTATTCTCTGTTGCGAGCGAAAAATTATACGAAAGCGTGACTGGAGAGACCGAGTTGAAAGCGATAGGAATTTACTTGAATAAAAACATACAAGGGTAGAGAAGTTTCCCTCCTTTGACGTTGATGCAATATGAAGAAGATGCTTGTGCGATCGAGTGATACATTCAGAAATTCTTGAATGTATGAGGAGCTCACGTGACCTTATATCGAGCGTGGAGGCTTGTTTGCGGAGAAAGTAGTGAGAAAAACGTCACAAACATTATGCAATATCGTCACTACATTCTCAGGTGATCTCATATAGATATCTACAGCTTCCATGCTTTGAGCTCCGCGAGACTCAAAACGACCGATATATATTCCACGAAGGACTCATGAAGCGCCCTTCCCTCAAGCGGGATCTTCTTGCATTCCTATTTTTCCTGGAAAAACTAGCTCCCGAGAATGCATCTTGATATCGGATAACGGATCTTGGTGACGTGGTTTCTTTGTAAAAAGATGCTGCTATGTTTGTGCATCTTGGAAAGTATTTTCTGAGCTCGATGCAAAGCTCCTTCTCCGATGCAATTTAGTCAGCGCTGCTTGGTTTATTTGAGGTTTCAGAAATATCTCCCAAGAACAATGGTATAGTTTGACAGGAGGATGAAGGAACTTTTCTCGCATCCGAGCAATTGGTTTCAGATACGAACCGCGAGTGGTGGTCGGAACCATCACGAAGATGCAGAGAATAAATTTTAACCCTTTGTACCGAACTACGCACTCCAATCGTATAAACTGATGGTATTATATGACGCTGCACCACCACAAATCGGGAACTCAAATAGGTGAAAGTTGCGGGAACCTGGGAAATGCTTGTGGGATATGTTTTGAGATATTTTAAACATCATTTTCCAAGGAGAACCACACGAATCCGCCGGAGGATTTTAAAATAAAGTTGAATTTTGCATTTTTCCACCCCATTTACGTAAGGAATCAATTTTTCCCATTTTTTCTCTCTCCTCTCACAGCTCGGCTCTGGAAGATCGTCGGATGCATCGGCTCTGAAAGATTATCGCAATTAACTCACTAATTTGATGTGAGAAAGTTTGGTCCTTCAAAATCTTGAATAAAAATCCAGACCAGATACAGCTCTCGGAATTTTTTCTATTCGACCCGAGAATGTCGTCATGATTCGCGATAGAAACATACAAAAATGGAAGATCTCGTCGTATTATCGACAAGATAAGCTTACGTCTGCATCACTTCAAAACGATCAGTTTCATCATGCCATAGACTATTAGTTACGATCCATGCGTTGGACGGATGATTTACGCACGCTCGCGAAGCGAGCATGGGTAAATGTGTTCTTCTGGGTGTGCGAGAAATTTCAAAGTGTGCGTGAATATTAATTTCTCGCACTCGTTTGGCAACTTGTGCGGGAATTGACCTTCTCGCACTTGTTGCGTAATTTACTATTATTCCAGAATCCCCCGGCGGATTTTTTTGGTCCTCGTAGGAAAATGATGTTCAAGATATCCTGAAACATATCCCACAAGCATTTCCCAGGTTCACGCAATCTTTACCTATTCCGGTTTCCGACTCGCCGTGATACGTAGATAAGTAGTTTCGTGCGAAGTAACGATGAACAGTTGATGACGGAGTGGGTGTTATAACTTCAAATCTGGAAGAAAACATCTCCGGTCAGCAATTCACAGATAACAAGATGAAATTTTAGAATGCTAGAGCTAATTGTCTCACTTCCGTTGAGGCTCGGCCGAATCTTCATAATCTGACGAAAATGAATCACGGCTGGCTAATGCCACGACAAGAGCAATTCCAAGCTGCCCACTCTGAAGGAGATCTGCATATAGGGCGAAGAAGAAGGGGAAAAAGGGGACAGAAAGAGTCGCAGCTTGCCGCAAAAAGGCGAGGATCCAGAGGTAGAGATAATTTTTTTGCCGGAGGCCAACAAACGACGACGACGACAAACGAAAGTCTTTCTGTGCAAAAAGTTTGCGGGAGGCATGTAGATCCTCCGGATGAGAAAGAGCAGAAGATGATGAGTGGATAAGAAGTAACGGGTCGTCGTTGTCGCACACCCAACCGCACTGTGGCCGAAAGGAAATGTCGAAGTGTGCAAAGTGGGTCAATTCCATTGGATCGAGCATCTGTCGCTGTTCCTACTACCTCCGTCTCTTTTTCCGTCAACATTCACGCATTGTCTCAACTTAAACTTCCTTTATAAGCCCCTCACAACTTCTTGGCAAGCTTACCTTTCACGATTTTTTCCGTCCATACTGTTGTACTCGGGGAAAAAGGTACATTCATCGAACAAGTTACCCTCGATGCATTGCAAGCTCTCACTCTTAAGGAATTGGCCTCTCGCGTGTGCGATGCAATATATATGGATAGTAGCCCCATCTACTGTTTATGTTGACGTCGAATCCACTCTAGCTTTTCCGTTTCAGACGAAATGAATTGCCAAGGGACCACCTGAGGGCTAATGCGCTTTTTAGGAGCAACTCTGACACTCGGAGTTACCTGGAGGATGTGGCCGAGCCGACAGCTTTACCGATTCCATTGGGGCTTTAAGTCTACCTCACTCTCGCACTGCTGAGTGCGAGCCGAGTGGAGATGCCAGTCTCGATGGAATTTTCGCGACCCCGACTGGTACCTCTGGATAAGAAATGGACTGACGGACTTTGGCTAAAGTTCTTACCTGACTGATTGAAATTCCCAGAGAGGCTTTTTCTAGTGTCCAGTTTTCACTGTTAACTTGATCAAGACAAGTGCTCAGAGTCTATTGGATACTCTCATCGGTATAGACATTTTTATTAGAAGATTGTCGAAATGTCTCTTGAACTTGAACGTATCAAATTATGAGTCATTTTATCCACAATTTTTCCAGATATGCACTGGTGTGGTAGAATTTTCAATCGAAATTACGGGAAGACTCGTTTTGGACGGTGAGGGAAGTATGCATATTGATACAAGTGACGCTATGGTTTTCAAATCTGTTCGAGCCCTGTTCCTCAGGATGGACGTTGCTGCTGTTATTATTTTTTTTATGAAACGTAAGTAGTTTACAATTCATATTCACCAAGGTATCCCCAGAATATTGTGGAGTCATAAAGGGGTCGATCTTATCTCAAGAGCATAGAAGCTTACCAATGTTTGTTGAAAATCCATTACATAAGAAGGAAAAATCAGAAAAATGAAATTCATTCAGTTATCAGTTCACCTGTACTTCATTGTAAAGAGCAGCATTGCCCGTATGCATTGATGGATGAATGAATGAATAAAATGAAATATAGCCCTGAGTCATCATCTGATAAGACTTTCTATTGAGGCAAGAACAGAAAAGTGTTGTTCTCAAGAAAAGAACCTTGAGGGTATTTCTGGGGAGATTCTTTGAAATTCCCTCGAATTCAGAGGAGTCTCTCTTTTAATCAATCTCAGGAAAATTTTAGAAAGATTCACGACAATTTATGAAGTTCTTCAGAGGAATTCCTCACAACGACTACATCCCGTGGGTTAGTAATCAACTTGAACAGCTTTTCACCCTCATGATCATTAAGAATTCGATTCTTGATTACAGTCACTGCGAATTGATGGCAGAAGATCGTCTCACACAACCGTGAGGTGACAAATACATTTCATTCATGAGCTATGGGCTAGAGTTTCCAGATAATCCTCTCTATTATAGCAATTTTCTCAGAAACATTTCAGGCTCTGAATCTGCATTTTGTATCTGATATAAGTAGAGCTCGGAATTTCGTGTTACAACACTTTTTTTCGTGTTATTGCACGTTTTGGGTTATTGCACGTTCGAAAGAAATGAAGTATATATCAACATCAAGTGTGAAAATAATCAATAAAATTGCGAGAATTCTGAACATAGCTCTCATTGAGGCTGCGCTTTTGGGGTTATTACTAAATTTGTTTATGTTTTGATTGCTGTTGGAAAGTTTTTAAGCGAAATTTCGTGTCTGATCCAAATTTGAAGTCAATTCAAGATGCCTAAAGTAGCGCAAAGTCTTGGTGCCAAAATTCGATCGTGGATTGCGCCGTATAACAAGGAATTTGAAGTCTTCACCACGGATGGTACAGTGGTATACTGCAACATTTGTTCGAAGGGTATAGGCTGTGAGAGGAAATCTCAAATCGACGCGCATGTCATTACAGGTTTGAGTTTTGTGAAATCCTGGCTAGATGCCTGGAAAGAGCAATGAGCATTCACGTTCATGAATAATTCCAGGCCAGCATACTGGAGCGTTGGCCCGTAAAAGAAAATCTAGAAGAGAAAAACAGACATTGCTAGCGTCTCAATCGAAGAATGTGTTTTTCATGGATCTATGCTACGCTCTCGTAGCCTCTAATATTCCGTTGCATAAACTGAGCGCTGATCCATTCCGTAATTTCCTCCAGAAGTACACACAAAATCAAGTGCCAACGGAAAGTGGTCTTCGCAAAACTTACATTCCTCTAATTTTCGAAGAAAGTCTCCGTAAAATCAAAGAAGTTGTCGGTGAGAATTACGTATACATTTCGGTGGATGAAACAACCGATGCTAGAGGAATATATATTGCGAATCTGTTGATTGGAGTTTTGGCGCAGGAAACTTTTGGGAGAGCATTTCTAATAGCGAGTCAGCAGTTGAATAAAACTAACCACGAGACCATAAGCCGATTCATTAACACCAATCTCAGGCGGTTCTACGAAGGCGAGTCATTTGAAGACCGAATTCTACTACTCTTGTCAGATGCTGCTAGTTACATGATTAAGGCTGGCAAGGGCTTGAGATTATTCTACGCTAATTTACATCACGTCACGTGTGTAGTGCATGGTATGCACCGATTGGCTGAAGAAGCACGAGCGATCTGTCCCGATGTGAATAAGCTGGTAAATGCCGGGAAGAAGATGTTCTTAAAAGCTCCATCCCGTCTAGAAGTGTATCAAGAAATAATGAACAAGCCCTTGCCACCACAGCCAGTGCTAACACGTTGGGGTACATGGCTGTCTGCAGCACTTTTCTACGCAGAGAATTTTCAGCAGTTCAAAATTGTCGTGCAAAATTTGGAAGAAGATGCGGAGTCAGTGACGAAGGCTAACCAGGAGAGTGTTTCAGATCCGGGTCACGGATTTGGCTGAAACTTTGGAAATAGTCTTCTTTCGGTGCCAAGAGATGATATCCAAAGTTGTAGACCCTAACGCTCAAGCGTCTCCGAGCTACAGCCATGGACATTAGCATTGCAGGTATACCTATGAGTATAATTTTTAACATGGGTCCATATGGGCAATACTAATGTCCTTGGCTGTAGCTCAGAAACGCTTGAGCGTTAGGGTTTATAATTTTGGGTTTCATCTCTTGGCACTAAAAGAAGACTATTCCCAAAGTCTCAGCCAAATCCGTGATCCGGATCTGAAACACTCTCCTGGTAAGTCACTAGTGCAGAATCAGAACGTTCTGAGTCAGTTGACATTTTTGCAGGCAAACTTGTCGTTTCTGCCTCAAAGTATCGAAGATATGATGGTGGCAGGACAGACGTTGCGGGGCCAATTCGAAATCCTTAATGTGGTGGAAGAGAAAATAAAGTCAATCCCTGGCGGTAGAGGAGTCCGTCTCCAGAATAAATTTGATAGTGTCTTCGACAAGAATTCAGGACTAACATTCTTACGGGAAATTCTCAAAGTCCAAAGTGGCGAACAAGTGACAACTCGTGAAATAAATGATATGGAACCAACGATAATTAATAGTTTCGCATATGCTCCCCTCACATCTGTTGATGTTGAGAGATCATTTTCATATTATAAACATCTTTTGAGTGATCGGAGATATAGTTTCAACCAAGATAATTTGGAGAAGCACCTGGTTGTCGGTTTCAATAAAATTTGAGCAATGAAAAGGCGTATGAGTCCACTTTTTCATCTTCGAAAGACGATATTTTTTATTGCACGTTTTGGAACTTGATACTGCACGTTTCTCGATTTTTTGCTGCACGAAACATGGCATTTTTTGGAGTTTTTACTGCACGAAATTCCGAGCTCTAGATATAAGTTATTGGGCACGCTGATGCCGAGGTATCGAAGATCCGATTTATAGGAGCATTCTAGATGCTGTTCCTCTTCTGAAAATATCTGCAAGTCAAACAAGCAAGTGAGGCACTTTTGATAGTCTCTATGATGGAGTCTTGGTCGTGCATCACATCTTCTTCTTCAAATATTAGGAGGGAATCAGGTTTGTGCAAAATAATCATACTGGACTGTTTCTCAATATCAACATTCGTCTATTTATTGTTCTACGTCTGCTCTACAATCTATAGAGTCGTGATACTTTATTCCTTGCAATTCTGAAATACAACACATTCATACTTAACATTTATCCATATTTTTCTATATTTACATGAGAAAGTTCCACATCAGACGATATATAATTGTTCAGAAGGTTTATATCTTGGACGAAACGTGGCATAAAGATTGTGTTAGCCTCATTCTAATATAAGACTAGTAATTGTGTTGACGTACAAAATACCGGTACAAAATGAACTTGTGAGCCAAAAACGAACGGTGATAAGAAACCTAAGGGACTTTGCGCACATTATATAACGCTACCCTTGCAATGATTCAGATCTTTCGAACCATGCAAAAAATTGTAGATTTACTGGTCATTATTGTGCGAAAGAATGGAAGGATTAGGTTATTCAATTGGGTACAAACCACGCGTGCAATCAAGATTCACCTCCAACCAGTCAACCTTGAAAATCTGAGAATAACTCAAATGGAATCTTGGGATTCTGTTTCGTCGTAAGATGGCACGACTAGTACAATAGTACAAAACATTTTTTTGATAAACTGAGCGTTAAAGTCTACTCTGTGGACAGTTTTCTGACTTTTATTCATAATTTATCAAGAAGTATAGTTCGATACACGAGGTTAGAACCTATTTTCTGCATCCTTGTGGTGATTTCAACCCTCGCCTACAGATTAGGCTAAGAATCCACTACTCGGACGCAAAAAGAGTTTTTACAGCCTTGTACCGGAAAATCCCATCACTCCTCCGTATCATCCTATACTTTTTGATCAACTGTGATCGGGTGTGAACGAACTGCGATAGTACAATTTCATGCATAGGTTATCCTAAAGACTGTTCATGCTGACTTAGGAGGCAAACCTTATGAATAATATGAAAGTGCATAGGTATAAAAAAATGACGGACAAAAATAACTATGCAAAATGCACAAGTCATGACGGTTCAAAGTACATAATCGTTCAGAATTTTCTAAAAGAGTTTGAGAAAGTATGAGTCAACATTCTGCCTACTGTTAGTCATCTCGGAATCTTGCGGTGAAAAGTCACGCTCTTGAATCCAATTATGATCCAGATATATTCATCCTCTCTCGTAGTACTGAACAAAATATTATATATCTAACGCGATGGTGGATTGAAGCGGTTCGATCCGTACATAACACGTGTGGGATCTCATTCCAACGCTTTGATTTGTAATTCACGCAGAGGTTTGGCGGAATCCATCACTGTTTTCCGCCATCAAATCCTCTTTTACATATAAAGATTTGACATACTTTTCACTCGTGATGTTGGCAGTTGTTGCTTCAGTTTGGCATCCGAGGTGAAAGATGTTTTCCAGTCAAAAAACCGTTTTCTTGGAGTAAAGGCAAAATCGTCTACAGAAAACTCTGATTTCAAGAATTGAGTGCATAAACTGCTGGAATCAACAGACGTGTATCTAAGGGACAGATTACTACGAGAAGAGATTCTTGAAAACCCAAATTCAATAGAATTGTCATCGTCCCAGTTTCGACTTTTACACGTTGTTGTTCTATTCGAGTTGCAATGACCCAACACAGCGAAAGTTTTTCAAAGAACTCTATGCAAAATCACAAACAACTCGTGTGAGTAGTGCTGAGTAGCATGCTCTGTGGATTCATTGGTATCATTCTTGAATTGGAGTTTGATCAAAATGTTCACAAAGTTGCATCATCTGTGGCTATTTAGGCGAAATTAGTAGAATCTGATGCAAATGATTGTTCAATCTCCTAATCCAAGGGTCATCTTATGGTATCATATTCGGTCTTCCATGAAAGTAGTTTCTGCGTGGGCTGGAGGGATATTTGCTACTAGAGTATTAACTCCTCAATGTCAGTCACCTTGCAAACGAACTCGCGTGTAGAAGTAATAGAAGAAGAGCTAGAGTTCGTGTCGTTCCACCGCTGTTGCTCGAGTTTCCGTGTTGCATTGCTGCTGGATGTTCACCTGTGAACACAGATTTCAAACAAACAAATTAAGTATTATGCAGATCACTAAAATTGCAGGTATCATGGATAACTATTTATATTGTTCAGAGGAGGTGCAACCTTGATTTTGAAGTCTGGCTTGAAAAATTGTGAAAGGGGCGGACTGAAGTGAGTTTTCCCAAACAATTGAGTATCTAATGAGTACAGAGGGATTCAGTATTGAGAACTAAGATCAGTAGAGGTGCTTCGAAATCCGCTCAAAAGTATTCTCTCGAGATTAAAACAGTGACGCAGTTAGTTTTGGAAAAAAACTATTTCTTGGACATTTTAATTTTTTCTGAATTACGCTCCCTCCAACGGATTCCTCAACTCATACGACAGATTCTGTTCGTAATCATGAATATCACCCGCAGAAAATTTTGATACCCGTTGATAAAGTCAGGTAGGACTGATTCCATTTCTTTGGTTCTAAATCATGTATTGGGTGATGGATTTGATTCTCTTGCTTCTCGTGTCCCAACAAAAACCCGTTCCTATCCAACACAAGATGAATCGTCCCCCACATCTATAGATGTTGTGAGACAGGGCAGTCTTCTTTGGTGCTGCTCTGATTATTTTGAAGTGGAATACTTTCATTATTTCAATCCAATAATTTCGGTTTGATCCTTACTCATGGTGTATTTCGTCTCTGGCTATCTCAAGGTATTTTTCACACTCATGCTAAGACTTGATTGAGAGCTCGCTGGCATAGGTTAATTTCTGAAGAGGCGTAGAAAGTTGTACAGGGTTCATCTGTTCCATCGAGGTTATCATTGAGAGACAGAGAGAGAAAGAGTAAGACATTATGACGCTCTTGGTGGAAATGGATAGATTCAACTTGAAGAATGATACAATAATCCTGCAAACGGCATTTTGTAGAACGTAAAAAATGCTATTTGTAGCTATTTTTTGAAGAACTTTTTACGTTCTACGTGTGCGAACGTGCAAGATGTTGAATTATTCAGAATGATAGTTATGAAAACCCACCGTTTTGAGTATTTTGATAGCTTAGCCGTTCTTAGACGTGGAACGAAGAAAATAATCGAGAGATATCTACACATATCATTTTTTTCGTTCTACAAAATGCCGTTTGCAGGATTACCGTATCCTCATTTGCAACAAAACTGCTGCCGTATCACTGGAAGTGAAAATTTTCAAAAATATCTCAGAATTGATCAGCTTCCAGTACCTACTGGATAATCCATAAAAATCATCCGAATCACTGGAAAGTTGGCAATTCTCATGTTCTCTGACATGCTCCTCTCAGAATGGCCCCTCGAGTCCAAGATATCGCGCTATTTCGAGAAAGGGTGATACTGCATTCACCGTTCACGAATTTAGTGTTATCGTATATATGATGATTTTCTAATGATACTGTGTCTCGTTTTTGCCATTTTTCCTGTATTTAAACAGAATTTTCTCGATTCGAATGAGAAATTTTCTTGTAACATTTTGAGATTATCGATACTTTTCGAGTTGTGAGGCATTTTGACCAGAAAAATGAAAACTCCAACCCGGAAAAATGGAACTAGTCCTACCTAACTTGACGAATTTGTCTAAAATTATCTTTGTGTGACGTTTCCATGGTCCTAAACAAAATGTCGTATAGGTTTAGTATTTAGTTGGGGGGGGGGGGGGGGGGGGGAGCACCATCCAGAGAGTAAAAATGGGCTGAAAATTTTTTCCTAGAAACTTTGCAACGAGTGCCTTGACCTGTAATATCCCTGATTGTCATATAAATAGAGAAAAAAGCAAGTACCAGTCTGAGTTTGAGTCTGTTGTGGAAGGTTCACTACTCGTACTGGAACTTTCGAGTTCAAGGTTACGACAGCTCAAAGTCTTCGTTTCGTAATGCAGTTTTTGACCCCCAGACGGCGATTCAGTTCGTCCACTTTTGCAGAAGTAGCGTGAATTTCTGCATTTGGAAAATAAACCGCGTGAGGCCCTCGAAAAGCACCCCTATGTTAGTGTAGACTCCCAGTATCGTTTCGGGAGGTCCAACCGCGGTGAAAACCATTGTCTGTGATGGTATTAAAAAAGAATTTGCTCGGCGAAAGCCTAGACTCGCCTCCGACCGAGCTATCTCACTTATCCAATTTTGCCTCCGTCCAATTTTGCCCCACTCTCCCCTATATCTGATGCTCGATATCTACAAGACTAGAGTGGCAGCATTTCAAGATTCGCCGGATCAAGATCTTGATCGAAATTGCAATCACCTCGTAATGCAGGATCACAATCAAAAGCTTGGACGAAGCCTTTCTTTCCTTCGCTAGCCAAAGGCGGAATATTACTCTACTCCATCCATTTTTCCCTCTTGCTCGACCATTTGTCGAGAGAATGGGGTCGTAGTGGAGGCTGCGATAACGTGATCTGCGCCTCCCGCTCCCTACTGAACGAACGAAATTCTTTCGCGACGCTGCAGAGGATCTTATATAGTCTCACTAAGCGAGTATAATTCATAGCAGGTGATTCCGCAGAACTGTAGGCAAGAATGAGCTCATTTTTTACCCCATGAGCAGTCCTCAGTGGTAAGAGGGAGTGATGGGCAGGGTCGGACGGTCTTTTAAATGAGAAGTATTGCGTCCGGCTGATATAAGTCAATGGCATATTATTCTCTTGATTCTCTTTTACTCATTCACGGGCAACAAATCAGTACGATACGTGGGGACAAATGACCCTTCAGCCACGCCAGTGTAGAAAAGAACATGACTTTTCATAAATGACCATGAGAGTGTCCCTCATCTCCCACACTCCACCGATTCTTTTTCCTCCACCCCCTCTCTGGATGTCTTCTATATAATGAAAAACCACGGGGAGAAAATTTTCAGACCCCTGGAATTGATTAAATATTGCTGCATAGAGCATCAAATTTCAAATTTCGACTCAAAAATAACGTTCTTCACGACTTTTTTGTCCTGATGTTTGAGCTCGTAAAAGGTAGTACTTTGGGTCTAACCAACAATCGAGGATATACAATTTAACGTAAGATTTTACACCGAATTTTTGAGATAGAGAGACACCAAGTATGTCAAAACTCATTTTTTTCGCCACGAAACAAATTTCAGCACGTTCTCCTTGTCTGTTTCGGGTATAAGGATCTGACATGCTTGCCGGGTTTCCTGCGCACAGGCTCTGATTCTTCTAAGATGCCGGACGAAGAGAGCAGTTTTCCCTGGTTTTAATTTTGGATGCATAAGGCCGTGCTGGTAATTTTGAGTTTCTAGCTCTCTCGGATCGACCAATGTTCATCAAACGCAATAGTATCAAGATCAGGTCCTTACGTAACTATTCTGTGCCAGACTGTGGGATATGAGACGTCATTGGAGCAAAATCCCCATGCTACTAATGCAAAATCTACTCCGTTACACAGCCATTTTACCCCTGTGTTCAGGCAATCCGACATCGATGTCAGATCCCTATATCAGTCGCTGTGTACTCCATCAGCGATAGTCAAAACCATCTAGAACCATCTGCTGTAACGTTGCTTAGCATTACGCACTTCTTGCAGCTTAGCCCGCCTTGAATCTAGGCAAACCAAACTCGGCATCTCACTTGGAACTCAACACACCGTCGAGACGCATACTTCGCAACACTTGGCCCATCCATGGCCACGCTGCTCCGTTATTCTGACGTATTCTGGCGCCGTCAGGAACGTCGTCACCGCGCCTTAGTGACCTTTTCATAATTGTTTTACGCTCTCTGGTACCTGAGTCATATTCGTGTGAACATACTGTGTGTCATTCTACTCAATCTTAACCTCATTTTGACCGCATACCGAACCTTAAATTCCTCAATATCCGAGTTGTGCCAAACGTGATCGGTGACGAAAAATCTAATGAAACGTTACTAGGGACCCCTTGTTCGAATCCGCTATGTCCTAGCGGACTTTGATGTTATTTGACACAATATCCTATTGGTAGATTGACGGGGCTCGGAGTTCCGCTTGCGGGAGAAACCTCGTCAATGAGAATGAAAATTAAGTTCACCCCCGCGTCTCGCTGGTCGGAGACGAGGTAGTTGAGAGTTGAGCAGTCTTGTTTTGTTGAGTTGAGGCCACGACTTTCAACGCTTCGAGCAGCGCCAAGCGTTTGGCCTGTTGAAGTCCGTAGACGTCTCGTCGGTACTCCTCCTCGGAGCGGGGTGCGTAGGTCTTGGGACGTCCCTGTCATTGGCTGGGACGGTCCAACAGTCCGGTCCAGGTTCGTGGGCGTTCTCACGCCGTCGTCGGAGTGGGGACGGGGTTAGGCACTCGAATAATTTGCACAGTTTCAAGATACAATTGCGACCCGGTACTCGAGGTACGAAACACAAACACTATGCACACTTGGTCACTCATGCCACGGGGGCAACTTGGAACAGTCGTAATGGCGAGGCCACGGCAAATATTCTCTCAAATGTTCGCAAGTTCGAGACACTCAAATAATATGGTCACTCATTAGTATGAAATATACTGAACGAGATGTGATTACTGTATATCGTTTACTTGATTTTTCCACTTCTTGTTAATTCAGCCAAGAACGCAGGTGGGATGTATCATTACGAATGTGAATAATAACAAATTCGTATGAGTGCTCTTCAACCAACGCTGAGCTCTCGTAATTCACCGAGTCATTTCCTGATGAGTGATTCATTTGCTTTAATTTGTCGACGAGACGGTAAGAATCACAGAATCTTGAAAATGTATGAAACAGTGCTAAAACTACGTAGGGAATAATCCCATTCCCTCCGATAGACACCAAACAAATTTTTGACTATAGATGGTGGTAGATTTTAAGTATGTAATTTGCTAATATTGATTTTCCACACCGGAAAATTGCAGCTCAGAGGAATCTCCAAATCTAGAGGAAATATAAACTCACGTACATTTTTAGAGTCACGGGAAAGAAAACTCTCGTTTCGACCCACGGATTAACTTTGAAAAGCACAAAAATGAAACCACATTCGTAGCTAGAGTTTCAAAGTGGAAGAACTGTCAGTCTAACCGTTCTTAGGCTATTTCATTACATTTTTCATCTTCTCTGGGATGAGCAAAAATGGTTCATCAAATTATGCACTCGTAGATTACTCCCCTGTTATAATGTTGAAACGGAAATTTCACATCCATGTTCTGTAGCAGTCTCAATTCTGAGTGATATTATGGTAAATGGTATCACTCAGGTAGAATGGCTAAAAGTTCACGATGTCTCGCTTGTTGTTGCGGTGGCCTGACGCTAGCAGGATTGTACTTGATAAAATATACGTATACATCTGCAATCTTGTATCTCCCCTTTTTTCTACTTTTAAATCAGAATGAGAACGAATTTTCGCTCTTCGCTGAGGTAACTGGAAGCGTCACTCACTCTGTGTGAAATGCCAGTTTGTAATGAAATTTGCTACGTACCACGATTCCAAGGTCTGATTGTGAGCCATGGCAATATCAGTAATTGAAACATTCTGCCAAGAAAGCGTCGCCGTTCGCGCTTTCAGTGAAAGGTATATAACTGAGTAGAAATTGAGTCTATTCGAGATAGCGGGAAAAATCTTCTTTTCAACATTCTACACAACCGTCGATTTCATGTATCATTTTCAGGTACTCCTTTGAGTTTGTTGCTCAGCACGTCAAGTAATGTGAATGAGGTTTCTTATTCTGTAGGGATTGTACAGTTTCACAGAAAAGGCGATTGCTAAATATAGATGAAAAGTTGTAGCATGCAAAAAATGATTAAGGCCAAATTCTTGGAACTGAAAATGGCTAATACACGAGTCAAAATATCTTCCTCCTGGTACGATGAAGATCGCCAATCGATACAAATAAAATTCTAGCACCTGATGCGTACGAAAAATCCCTGAATCTTTCCTACCATTCATAGGAATTGTTGAAAATATTCTTGTTTTACTTCGTCTTATTTCCCATTTTCAGTAATTGAGGGCTAGTATCATTCGTCGTGAGAATGGAAGTGTTTTGAATTAATTTATCAATAGAGGGTGATATTGTCTATTCTACCCCGCACAATCAACTTTTGAACGAAAAAGATCATCCTGTCAAAAAAGACGCTCGAGATGATTAAAAAAATTCGTACATCCTTGCTGCAATCTCTAACGATGCAGGTGAATTTGGTATGAGAATAACAGGGGATTCAGGCCATCATTCAGTCCCACGAAAATCTCAGAGATAAATACATCGATAACAAATTCTCCGAGTTATTCACGGGGGATGTTCTCTTCCTGATAATCTCTCTTCAAGCATGTCCCCCTTAAGAATATTATGTCAATTCGATTGGAGGATATAAAGGTTCCATATGTCGGGAAGGAAGGTTAGGGAGAACAACCTTGATCATTCAGTATGTTCATTGGAGAATTTTTCATTAAATCTTGATGCTAGATGATGATCGTGTGGATCATTGATCAGCTGGGCGGGGTTTGATTTCGGGAATTTATCGCACCAGCATTCCAAGAGTGATGGAAAGTCATGACGGGACGTCCAATTCATATCGACGAGAACGTCAAAAATATCGCGATCATCCTTGATAAATTCAAGCTCCTGAATCAATTCATCCGTGGAAATCGTAAATAATCGTCATTAAGGTCCGACTCATTTTGTTGGTAGTACTGATCGGAGTATTTACATACGTATGAGGGCATTTTTCAACTGCATGATAACTATCTATGATCAACAATAATACCATATTTGTAAGAGGTCATTGTCCGCAGGAGAGTGAGCATTTGTAGAATTATCGTAACATCAGAACTGAAGAAATGAGCATAATAATATATTGACGAGTCTGATGTCAAATTTTTTACGCGATTGGATCAAACACGCGATGTTTACACTATCGATCAAGTCGCGACAATGCAGTGGTGTCATTATCCTCCATACGTGAAATTAACCCACACGACCAGGATATTGCGACAGGTGCAGCGCACGTTGTCGGAATGGAATCCATTAACGATGTGTCGGGCGGAAATTAGCCAGAATAGAGAGTGCATGGTTTACTTGTCTATTGCACTCATACCACGATTGATCGTATGAATCGTCTCGTAAGAATGGGCTAACAAGATCGATGTTTCATTCTATGAAATTCATTGCGATGTGCAACGGCTTTCATAATTTCGCCAAAACAAAAGAATTCATAGAAAAATGCGTACAACCCCCTCATTTTACTGATAGTATCATGATTTTAACGTGATCCATGTCCCGGTATCAAATCAACCGAAACTCAGATGAAATATCTTCCTAGCCTGTTTATCATCAACTATTCATTCTGACGAAAGCTAGAGTAACGCAAATGGATGAGGCACCTCACAATGCCTTGAAGGTACACTCGGAAGCAGTCTAAACTGTCCACCAATGCAGCCAACTTAAAGGTCCCTCTCCTATGCTGATTACATGGGAGAGTGGCCTTCAAGTTGGTCACAGTGTGGACAGTTCAGACTGCTTCCAAGTGTACATAGATCGAATTGGAGTAATCCAATATCGATCTATGTCACTCGATCAACAGATCCATTGATTAAAATTAGCTTGCATCAGCCAAGTCATGTAATAATATGATTTGAAATTCCCGCGAGCGATAAGGTTCCGATCGTTCATATCAATCGAGACAAAAATTGATTCTAATTATCGCAATTCCCTGATGAATGATCAATGATTGACTGGAATGAAAATTTTTCACTTTTAGATGAAACCATGAATTTTGCGTCGAAAAATATTTTTAAGGACATGAATCGATAGCTTTCTTCCTCATCCTTCGAATGCTTTCTGTAAAATTCCCGTAGATCCGACGACGTCCGAGTAATCGCTGTTTTAGTGAAGGAATCCGTGTTCTATTCATTTTGGCGGGTACATGAGGAAAGAAACAGGTCAGAAATACACAGATGAAGGATCCCTTGCTACAATGAGCAGTGCTCCGTAATCGTCGCGGGAGCGTTGTTGGTAAGCCCACCGACCGATAAGCGGGAGATCGTGAGTTTGAACCTCAGCTGGGAGTTAATTTTTTGATCTGTGTTTTTCGTTCCAAAAATTGTTATGCGAAATTTCTTGTGAATATGAAAGAACTCAGATTCATCGCAAATTCGAATTGAAAATGGATACAATTTAGAACGAGAGTGGGGTATTCGCAGTGGTAAGTCCAAATCCCAAGTACTCGTTACTCCCCAAAAATAACATCTCCCATCCATAATGGTACTTATTCGATCAAATTCATGTACAATTATGCATCCCTATTACCCTTTCTTATCTATTCTAGCACCGAGATTCTGTTACCTCTAAGCTAATCGATGGTTATCAATTTTATCGGTGGAATTAATTTTCTTCTGTATGTTCAACGGTCGTCCTCAGCGAATGGACCATGTCAACTGGTTAGGATGTTAAGGGTGATGACTTATCGTGTTTCATCGTGTTGTGTTTGAGATCCAGTACGGCTTCCTCTTTCACCCTGACTTGGCTCCATGGGTGTAGGGGAGGGATGCGCCCTGCTAGCGCGTCGGTGAGGGAGACGGACATTACCAAGTCACGAAAGGCTCACCGACGCCCCTCCATTCCGGCTAACTCATTTTGGGTTCAGTCCCCAGTCCAAGGGCAAGCCCCCCCCCCCCCCCGGTGGGGGGAGGGGACATTTCTAGGCTTTTTGGAGCCCAGGGAGCCCCTCGGGTTGTTAAATAAATCGTCCAGGCTCGCATTGTGACCGTCCGCAGATGGCCTCAATACGAGTCCCTAAATTCACCCATTCCCGGACACCGGATGGAGATATGCGGTCTCTACACTTTGGCGGGTGCTTAGTGGGGCCGAAAGTTTGTCAGATTCTAGAGCCGAGACACTGACGTGTCCCAACCCCCCTTGCAGGTTCCAAGGAGAGGCTAAAGCACGCCGAGCACAAGTTTTGGGACCAGGCTCCCCCCCCCCCCCCTAAAGGACCCGCAAGGGGAGTCGAGACACCTCGGTGTCTCACTTCCGGAGTCAGACAAACTCCCTAACCCAGTCAGCACCCGCCGGAGCGTGGAGACCGCTTATCTCAATCTGGCACCCGGGAATGGATGAGTATAGGGACTCGTATCGGGGCCGTCTGTGGGTGGTCACAATGCGAGTCGGGACGACTCACACCCCGAGACTTAATGTCTCCTTGACGATTAGCTTACATTATTGACGTGTGAATGTCGGCTCATCGATCGAAAAAGCCCGCGAGTCAGCCTCGGCAGACCCAGATGGACAGTGCCGATCCAAGGGAACCGTCCATAAACTACGTAGGTGGCCAGGGGGGAGGGGGGGGGGGTCAAAAATTAAATGAAAAAAACTACGTTGGGTTACGGGGGAGGGGGGGGTGTCATCGGCTTTACTACGTAGCTTCATGTTTTTAAATTGCGTGCGTCAAAATAGTTCTCGATGCATGATTGTGATATTATCATCGTGACGTGCGCAACGCACTCCTATTTCACAATAATTGACGCCTTGATCTATGGCTCATGAAATGTATGTGAAGGATTTCAAGCTCGAATCGGAATACTTTCAAAACATGTAGACACGCTCATGAATCACCGTTCCAGAAAATCGTGGACACGCTACCTGAATCGTACCTTCTGCGTACGAGACATTGCTATTATCCTGGTTCTCGTGGACTTTCAGCCCGGAACAATAAACTTATCTTGTGGGACGATAAAGCCGTTAAGTATCGTCCAGAAAATCCTGGACTTCGCGTAATTTCACTGTTTACACAATAGAGTTACCATGAAGCCATTAACTCTCGTCCTGGGAATCTTGGACAATTTCAACATCCCCGCCACCGAACGGGCGGGATTTGCACGACATCCACGCTTTTCTGGACTTTACGCGTACCGGATATATCAGGCGTTTTACCGATCCGCGACATCGCGGATTCAAGAGAGACGGCTTCCTCATATAAACCCGAGCCCTTCTGGCTCAGCATCATCAGTCGACTTCAGTCACCCTGCAAGTCACAACGCACGAAGTCAGTTTGTCTGTAAGTTGTCGTATCCGGTCGTGATACGGTATCGACGATGAACGCGTTCGAATTATTCCACGTAGAATCAGTGTGATAATTATGGATGAGTATGCGTGTGTAGCGTTAGTGTTTTGCACCTCGGCAGACACTGCACAATTTATTCTGAAGTCTGTTCGTCTCATTGGCATTCCTATCCAAATACCGCCACCCCAAACCAAATCAAAATGCAATTCGCTTTAAAGTCATTGTGCCCACAGTGTTAGAAGCATTTTTTCGTGACTAGGATAGAACGTAAGAACCCTTCTGATTCCAAACCCTAAGTCAGTGCTGTGTATAACCAGGGTCGATGCCGCGATAGCCCATGTGTTATGTGTGGAGCAAAGAAGCTCGCCCGCCTGGGAGCCATGAAAGCCTTGACTCCGGCCCCTCAGGCCCAATCATCGAATTCTCTTAACGCGACACCGCGCGAAGAGTAATGTCACTTTCTACTCTGATTAAGACCTTGCCACGTCGCTTCATGATCCATGCACGCACCGATCGCATCTCTCGCAAAGTCGTTCGTCATTGACGTAAAATCCTACCAGACCGGCTCACGCATCTTCTCTGTAGTGATTTGGCCCGGCTCTCTCAAATTTCGGAATACGTCAATTGATCAGATGAATTTTGATTGGATGTAATAATCTCTGAAGCCACGTAGCCGATGGTTGTACATGTGAAGTTCGATGTGAAGCATGTACGTCAGATTTTCATTAGTATACGTCATCCTTTACATTCGCTGAGTGCTTGTGCGTAAGTATCGTTGGAAGTTCCGAACTGGTAAATCGCTTTCATAATTGAGCGTGGTTCACTTGTGAATCCTTCATTGAGTATTATCTATGTTTTCCGAATTTATTTCCTAAAATCTTCTGACTTCGAATTCGAATGTCCCTCCAACTAATGCAAATAAACCCTCTACGTCTGACGAGACGAATTCTGCCCGTAATCAGGAAGACGGTGAATAATCCAAATTATGATCACACAGGATATTCCATAGTAACCGTGCTACTTCAGTTCAAGATATTTTAGAAAATAGAATAGATTCTAGGATTTTTGGTTCTTTTCGATGGAATAAATCTCTTATCATTTCTGGAAAACGTAGTTTTTTGAGGCGAGGGGGTCAGATTGGCTAAAAAGCTACGATTGGCTATGGGGGAGGGGGGAGGGATCAAGAATAATTTAAATCGGTCTACGTAGTTTATGGACGGCCTCTAGTATTAACCGCACCCAACATTGCTCAACTTTGATGATCGACCGAATAGACAGAGACTCTTGGCATGCGGTAGTCTACTAGTACATATTGTTGCCGGTGTAGTCCAAAGTATGCTTCATTTCGGGGTTTACCTAGGTAATTCGCTAATTAACTGCTCTAGTACAGACAGTGTACGTATTGCCTATGGAGCCTGTAGGGAAAGTTGGATAGGTGGTCTTGGATGCCGGGGGCTGTATATTTAGATTTTTGATGCGTTCGAGAATTCATCCCGATCTTTCTTGATACATATTCATCTTCGGAGAAGGTATTATTGATGCAAGATTCGTAAAAAATTACTTGAATTCGTTATTCACTCTTGTCAGAACGCATCAAAAGTTAGAACTCGAAACCCCCGGCGTGTATTAGGGATATCCATCCAATTTTGCATACGGGCTCCGTAGACCATGAGTACGCCACCTGAGAGTGGTCAATCCGCGGACTACCTAAACAAGGTCCGAGATAGAGCGTCTATTTCGGTTTTTGCCTTAGCTGCTTTTCGCAATCCGCAGTTTGCTTAAGTGATCCGCAGATTGCCTACATTTCGGATTTTGCCGGTAACATGAATGATCCGGATAAAATCGAAACTCGACCCACCACAACGTGATTGCTGATCACAAGTCTCAGTAAATCAGCTCGACAGCAGCCTGAATCTCTCGGGAATCGAACAGCAATAGAAGAGCGTATTGTATTACCGTCAATCGCTCAGCTGGAGAGTCATCCGCCTGATGGTAGTCGTGCAAGTGATAGAAAGATAGGTGGAAACAACTTACGCCTGGGTGAATTAGTGACCTTATTACATGTCATCCAAAATTAGTGAGGGAATAATCAAATGGAAAGTGAGAGATCGTTGCACGCAAAGGCTGCGATCGCCCATAGAGGTGAATTGGGGTACATTTGCACTCATTCCAACCGAGCGAGTGGAATGAGAACCTACGGATCGTTATCCGATTTGCGTGTGCAAGTAAAGCGAAATCGATCTACCCTTTCTCACTCTGTTTTCACGCGGTAATTACAAAAGCGTTTGGACGTCACGCTGGTGATCACGAAAGCTGAGTTCAACACTGGTTATGCACAAAAATCCGGACGATGCTCAATTTCCCCCTTCGTGCTGTCCAGGACTTGCTCGCGCGATTGCAAAGTCAGACTTTGTACAGCACTAGTGGTATAGCTCAATGTGAAGTCAGACTAAGGCTTTACTATTATATCTATGATTATTTCCAATTTATCGAAAGAAAAGTAACGATGAGTTTCAAGCATCTGAACTCATGCACTGTAGCGTTCTATCCAGTTCTGTCTGCTTAGTTGTCAACATTGAGCAGGTGATAGTCGCGCCTGCGCATCATATCGGGGTTTATTACACCTGCATGTTTAATCGCAGATCGCTCGCTAAATGAGTGATAGGAAACTAGATTGCTGCTCGACCGACAGCAGGAATATCGGATATCCCGTGTAATAATAAGGTTAATGGTAATCATTTGGAGATTTATTTTCTGATGTTTCATCTTCCTTCAACGATCGGAAAGATTTCAGAAACGCTTATCTAAATTCTGAAAATAATCCATACAAACTTAATAGTTGCATCGATACTGTTTTTTGATGGGGTAGATGAACTAGAATTTTTCGTGAATGATGAATGTTTCATCGTGATTCTTGAATTGCATGTATAAAATTTTGTGATTGAGGTAGATCAACTAAAATTCTCTTTGTGAATGTTGAATATCCTGACATCATTTTTAAGAAATTTTCTAATTCGTGAATATAGTTCTTCAAGTTCTAATGCGTAAAACAACTCTTCAGTTGGTGGATGGCACTGAATTGGCCCGAAAGTATTAGGGAATTTTTTATTTATGAATAATGTATTTTTTCGAATTATAGGAGGTTCAATAACTTTCTCATTTATGGATTCAAGTTCTAATGCGTAAAACAACTCTTCAGTTGGTGGATGCCACTGAATTGGACCGAGAGGATTGGGGAATTTTTTATTTGTGAATAATGCATTCTTTCAAATTGTAAGAGGTTCAATAACTTTCTCATTTCTGGATGATGATCAATTGAATTTCAAATAATCGATCGAAAATTTTTCATTCGTGGACTAAAAAAATTTCTACAGAAGCATTCAAGTCATTCTCGGTTTACGAAGGCTGATTGGCTGATCTTTGTGCATATCCTTGGAAAATATTTCCTGCTTCTCTTTTATAGCCGACTTAGAGTAGAAGAAGGAGGAGAGAAATATGTCTCCATCCGAGTATGAGTAAAAACCTTTGAAGATCTCAATCAAATTGGAAACCCACATATTTCACGTAAATATTGAAATTGTCATGCACAAGCGTTGCATAAATTTAAATCATTGACTCCGGATTTGAGCTCAATTCTCCAGTTCTCAAAATGATCTCCGTTCCTTGATGGTCACCCTCAATGATATTTTATAAAAACTGGATAGTTTTTTGACCCCACACCATACAGGTGGTTGAACCATGCACGCGCAGCGCGCGCACTTCGTAGATCGAATAGTTTTTTGAGATTATTCGAAAAATCCCTCAGATAGTCGTGAATTTTTGAACCAGCAATCCATAAATTTCGATTCCGAGCCATGTTAGATAGATAAACATATAGTCGGATGACATTTCCATTCCATTTCCTTTTACTATACCATATTTGCTTCTTTCTGGTACCACATATACCTGCTTAATTTTTTTTTTTTCAAACACAATATCCTCTTGTCGTATGTTCCAGAATTTCAAGTCATCGTAACCATCCGCGCGCAACGCGCGCGTTTTAGAGTTCTAGTTTATATTGAGATATTAGAGCGATTATACATCTCGCGGTCACGAGATAATCCCGGAGATCTGCAGTAGTGTGTTAGTTGGGCAGATGAAAAAGCTCTGTATTATATGATTATTCCATTTTAAGGCTATGCCAATTAGTTCTGAAATCTGCTATGTCTAATCACGGGCATTTTGGAGGGTGAAGATGGTAATTCATGATATAATTAAGATGCTACTCTAGATGCGCACTAGACAGGTCGTTCAGATGTCCCAAGAAATAATTTTTGGGGGTTTTGGTGATCTTTGAGTCTGATTATGGAGTTGGTTAGCCTCTATTCGATCGAGGGATGCCTCCACTTGACCTACCTCCATCACTATGGAAACATGCATTTGTCACATAACACGGCTGACCGCGTTACGTCTTGTTATCCAGAGATTTTGGAGGTCTTTGAGTTTGATATAGGGTCGGCAAACCACTATCTCATCAAGGGTCGCTTCAACTAGTTGGGAGATAAGATTCTAAGAAATTATACGCTCTGTATAGAAGATGATGATAAAATGCGAGATGATGCCAGGTTTGATCTTGAAAATGTGAATCGGGAGCTAAGGATAACTCGAGAGTACTCCTACAGTTTTTTCCGTACTCAGAGCATCAGATAACACAGGAGCACGAACTTGCGGAATTGAGAAAAAATCCACTATATCACTCGTACCATACAGAACGGGGTGGTCGCTATGAAGTAGACCATCACGACTCCAGACTGATGAAATTTATCGTACAGTCATGATACTTCAGAATTATTATGAATTCAGAGATCAATCTATCAATTGAAATCCTCGTCCTCTGGAGGCCAGTGAGATGTAAACGATTTTGTGCAAAGAGTCAAATTAGAATCTTTCCACAATCATGAGCTTTATTCATTTAGTGACGAATTTCTGAGGTTCAAAGTATATTGTAAGTGGCGAGAATGAGATGAAAAATGGTAGATATGGAGTTTCGAAAAGTTCCCCGTTTTCATTTTTCTTCTTCTCTCATCAGTCAATTCGTTCCTGGTTTCTGATTCTATACATCTCTAGCACTCTCAAGAATTGCTGAGGAGTCTTCCAAGATATTCCAATGCTTCCGATGGAATCAGTAATAGATGAGTTGGGGTTGAAATTCTCTTCGCTCAATTTTATGCTGACTCTTGGACGAGTAATCTCATGCAAGAAGCACTCTCTTGGAACAAGATATTTTTCAAATTTGCTCCGTATCATATTCGACCAATATAGTCGCACTAGATATGAATTCTCTAGAATTCTCGAGATTTCTATAGAATCGCTCCTGACGTTTCTTACTCATCGTGATTTTTCTTTCGAATCATTTTGAGTCAAAAGTATGAAATTCTCCACGTGAAATGCATACATTCTAAATTTGATGCAGCATGAAATCTTATGATACATAACATGTGAGGGTGCCACAGGATTTTAATCGAAGTCAATATCGAAAGTTAATCCCAGAATCATAGATCACTACGAAAATGAAGAAGTAAGAAACAATATCATCGAAAAGATGTTTCATAGGAAGAATCAAGCTTTGTCTTCAATTTAGATGCATTTTTTGAATCCATAGCAATATTCGAGCCAACTGTGGTCAACAGAGACTTTTGAAATTCGTTGAAAAATATTGTTGCGCAATGCGCTGATGGTGCGGTATCGTAGCATAACGAGAAAACGATGGGCTGGCCAAATTCATTTCGATAATAGTCTCACGGTGAGCGGACATAATGTTTGCGGCTAGAGTGTTAGTGTCCACCGCGGTACGGATGAATCAGAGCGAGGACCAACCGAGGTCACAGCTGCGCACTGCAAATACATTAGAACAGCAAAATTCCATTCGGTGCTTCCAAACGAGTTTTGACCAACATTTGCACATCCCATTGCATGAATATGGATATTTCCAACTCGAGCAGATGTTACGTTTGCCAACTTATTTTCCTGTTCTGTTTGACCCAGTAATTTTTGATAATTAAAGTAGAGTGATCTCTATAGATTCATATGTAGAATCACGAGTCTTCGTTGAATTTAATCCCAGTTTGTACATGTGATACGACTGTACAAGGATTTGGTTTTAACTTAATTGGTTGATTAGATTCCAAATATATCACCGTATGATGAACACCAAGTTAGCCCGAAACTTATGTTCTATGTACATCACAATAAATCCGAGATCTATATGAAAAATATCTCCTAGTATAGTAGTTTGCATGTTAGTGCGCGCGTATCATGTATGTGTTATCCTCTACACGATCGTTCCTTACAATTATAGATCGTGATCAAACACGAAACCGTACTTCACAATTAGTGAGACTGTTATCATACTCAACGTATAATAGTATAAATTAGCAGACATGCACGTTACAATAGTTCATACATCGAAGCTAGACCCATGATAATTATATTATCGCGAAAGCTTATATTGGTTTGGTCAGTTCTGTGAAAACCATTGCTTTGTAGTCAACGAGACTCAACATCGCACTCACTCAGGCAAATTTGTCTAAGGCAATATTATTATTCTAGACAAGATTGAGGGGTTTGGTGGAAAAGGGACGTGAGAGCAAAATGGTCATTTTGAGAGAATCAATAAGAACTTGATACGAACCGCCAGAGGTGTACTTGAACGAGTTTATCTGACTTATTTTGAAGAATACAGCATTTTGGGAATATCCAAATTCGAATCAGTGGATGAAATTTGATTCTGAAATTTTCCTAGCAATTTCAAAACATGCAGTAACGCCTTTTTACCAAATACAGGGTCCGCTTTCGAAGCACTTTTCTCACAGAATGTGGAATGAAATCCCAAGATCGAGTCCAGATGTCTCCAAATACGATGAGAGTGACTATGGGCATGTTTTGGAAGATATCTGATTGCAAGGAGGTGGCTTGATCCATGCTCAACACTCCTATAGGCACGAGAATTTACCAACAGTCGTGAGAAGATCACAAGGACTCATTTCTACCAGAGAAGAACACTTAAATTGAAGGTAGAGGGACATGTTTCCATCCTCATATTTAGTGGAAACGTGTTTCCAGACAGGCTCAGGAGAATTTCTCAAAAATTTTCCCCCGGATCCTTTTTCCATATTCGCCCTCACTTATGCCCCGTTGCAAAATGATTACACTCTTTTGAAATTTTCCTGTCAGCTACATGAGCCCTTTTCTCGAACTCTTTGGGCTAAGCGGAAAGTTAACCCCTTTTTGAATTTTTTTGGCTACAATTAAGAGGGTTCAGCTGCTATAGTCCGTTTGAGACGCCAACTCGCCTCGAATGTAGAGTTTCTTCATGCTATCAATGGCGGTGAGCTGTGAGCTGTACTCCGTTTTGTTCTACGTTCGTCATAGATTGCTTTAGCGTGCTGTTTACACGTGCGAGTTGACACTAGAATTTGTCGTAAGCTTTACAATGTTCCAACACTCACAAGTATCCAACTGAACTTTTTGTTTGCTTGAGTATTTTATATGTGTTTTATCTAGCACTTGTTAAACTCTCATAAGAAACTCTCTGTTAAGTCAACCCGAAAATTTGAGGCGTACCACATATTCGCTCACAGAAATAACAAGAAATATTGTAAGCGACTCGGGCGCCGATATTTGCGCCCACTTGTCCCCGCACTCGCGTGTGAACGTTTCGTTTGTGCACAGCTTCATCAGATTTTGATTGTGATTTGATCTATCAGGTGCTCTGAACTGGCTGAGATTCCTTCCGTCTCGTGTTTAAGGGTAGCATTAGTATGACACGAAAGTGACAAAAATCTAGCAGAACTGGATTTTTATAAAAAGTACTTTATAAAAATTAACTCCTTCCGATACTCTGCGGCATTGAGAAGTTGCATCTGGCTATCAATTTCAGGAAGAAATCGGTGAGAAGAGGCTTGGAATGAGCCAGATTCCTTTTTATTTAGGAATAATTACTGGATACGGTTTTAGGCGAAATTGGGCTACGAAATGAACGTGCTCGCTCTTCACCCAAAAAGTGATCTTTTGGATTCATGTAGCTATGAGATTGGATGCTCAATGCCACCATATTCCAATTGTTTTCCCACTAAAAGCCCAAACGAGCTCTACCGAAACGTTTTATATGCATTGAGACCGGAGAGAGAAAATATGAAATCACACAAGATTGAAATGTTGACCCATTTCTCGGTAACAATTTTTTTAATTGACTCTGGATCAAAAACCAATGATTGCAAACAAACAAATATCAGAGGGAACATCAAGAATCACCTGCACGACTTTTTTGGGAAATTTTATGAGTTGGCACACGATGTCGACCATGATTTCCGAGTTTCTGCGAATTTCTGATATACATATTATGCGACCCAATTTACCAGTCCGTCTGCAACAGCAGGTATTCCTGCGCTTATATATTATGATACACATACTGGTATGCATACACGCGAACATGTTCGTACGTTAATATCCACCTACAAGCAAATATCTGATCCTACTGGTGCTCAGCTATGAGCTTGGTAATCATACGGTGATGAAGATCGATATTGGCATCTGCTCAATAGAGACACGATCCGATTCTATCATCTACGCTTGAGACCACCCGCATCAAATTCTCAGGATCACAGATGAGATAATTTTTCATGCAATTGATGAGGTTAGGCGTTCTGAATGAATTGTTGTGAGGGTATCATAAGAAATATTGTCGCAATGGCGGAAATGAGTAAAGAGTAACGTAGGAGAATGGAAGCACGAAAAGGAAACGAATGTCAGGACTATGCAGTTGTATCACGGAAGTCGTTACGAGTGTTGTTGCTCTCAAGAAAATTACCTCTGTGCCTTGAGACTCGTGAAATTAGAATTGCTGCACCATCAAGATAGTATAATACCCTGTTGCGGATCTTGCTCATCCTGAAACTGCCTTGGCGTTCGTTCCTATTTTGTGCGACTTTGCTTTTTCACCTATATCATGCTGCTATTTCATCTGGAAATTCATTTGGGACATTATCTTGATGATTCAAATGCCTCTCTAGAGGTTCTACAAGGAAATTTCTGTTTCTGCGTTAAGATAACAATACTGATTAGGTCTACGTTGTTGTTCCAAGACAAATTTGGGTTCAGCAGATCTAAGTGCTTGAACCTTATCTGATCCATTCGATTGCGTGACTTAACACTGACGAGAACTCATTGCATTCTAGAAGCTTCTCAATAACTCGATAAGCATCTACATTGTCCAAAATTTTCAATTTGACTCGAGTCGGTTGAATCGATATAGTTGTATTCAGCGGATAAAGTGATTTTCAGAGATTCAAAATTTTCACATGAAATTTGTTGTAAGATTCCAAACTCCTGAACATACTCCCGCAGAAAATAGGTATTTCCAAAATTGAAACTCTGATCACATGAATATTGTCTCACAATCAGAGGATACCAATCAGAATCATTTTTTCTGCCTTGGAAAGTCCGCAAACCACTAGTTTAAATCAAAAATTTTTGACATGCTAGGGTCAAGAAAATTTGTTCTATTTTTTTCACGATAGTACTTATTCATATTTCTACCGATGGCATTGAAGGAATGATTCCAAATGAAATTTGGACCCTAACAATTTTTGATGTACCATTTTCTTAGAAATTATATCCTCAGGCTTAAAATAGAATTAGTCTGAACCGAACCTCTCACATTTAATTTCTGCCACTTTCAGGATGACTATGATGGAATTTTTAAGCTAGGGGTCAATACAAGTCTATCCTAATTGATTTTACATTCACTGGCGTCTACACCGAAGGCATAAAGCTATGCTTGTTGTACAATTATGTCAAAGTAGACGAAGTTGACGCATTCGCATGACATCAGTGCCTCCTTCGCAATCTGCGAGGACTTGTCCATTCGAACTGATTGTGAGTCATCGGTGACCTGATTCTGTATCTCTGTCACGATATGTTGAATCTATAGGCGTCTAAGAGCCGTTCATTTGTAGTAACCATATCCTCGAAGGTGCACTATGATCAACATCCTATAGAGGCTGTTTCTCCAAGTTTCCAGCATTGATTTGATCTATTGTCGACACAGGCCGGTATTTTGCATAATGTGAGTTATTTCACGATGCTCACACATTCGTGAAACGCTGATTTGAAACCTCCAATCCATTCCATCCTAGCAATCATATGTGTTGAACCACAGATAAGAGCCTTTCCGATAGGGCTTCAACGTTTTATTTTATGGGTACTTGCAGGATTGGGAAACTTGTCGATTGCCCTTGTGTGTTGATTCTATGATACCTTGGAGTTATTGTACTTTTATTTGATGGGTATATGGGCGATTCCGCGCAAAATGTTAACTTTGGGGGTCAAATTTGTCCTTTTGGCTCGTTTTCTACCCTTTTGATTATTCAACTTCTACTCATCCCCTGGTCTTTTTGGAGATAAAATGATGATTATACCAGGTGGGGTATCGTTATGACAAATGATCTTGAGCCCAGCAATGCCCTTATCATTCATGCGATTGACGCTAGATCAATATTGCGTTTTATCGAGGACCATGGAATGTGACATTTCGACCTTTAAATTCATCTCACGAGCTCGGATCAACTCGGATCGACTTGGCTGAATATATACCCTTTAGTACCATCAAACTACATGAGAAAAGAGCAGGATTGAGTCATTGGAGTTATTGACACGCTCGAATCCATATGCCATGGAATGTGACATATTTTTTGTCCCTTAAAAAAAATGAGCATATATTGGCTCTGCTGGCCGAATCATTTCAAACTAACGGCTACGAAACACTGGGAAATGCTACCCTAACCCAAATGGAATGAGATGCCACCCGGGAGAAAAGCTTCCGATATCACAGAAAAGCTCGGGAGGGTGTTATAGGGGTGCCATGGAATATCACATGGTTTTCCAGGACAAGATGTTCGCCTTGGTTACACCACGATAAACTCGAGCGGGGGCTTGCATTTGTGCGTGAATTTACTCCTTCAAATATAGGCTTCCGAATGGTGTGTCGCGAGAATGCAATATATTTCGTCACATAGCAAGATTATGACCATGGAGGAGGTGGGGTTGAAAAAAGGACAAGCCAAAAACCCTGTTTCTGAGCATAAACTAATTTCTAGAGCACGAAAAACATCCAATATCGCCACTCAAAACTATCCTCGTAAGTCCTAAATACTGGTGTTCAATGCACCAAATTTTTTTATCGGACCTATCTTACACCATTTGGAAATGGCAGCTCAGGACATCAAAGTTAACACTTTGCGCGGAATCGCCCACATAGTGTACAAACTCTGGAGCACCTTATTTCTATCGGTATTTTTGATCGTGAGAGCTCGGGATTAGAATTATTCCAGTGAATTTCAGATTTTTAGAGAATATCCTAGTCCTTATTTGTTTTTCTGTTGTGCATTAAACCCGCATCCTCAATCCTTGTGTGGAATCATTTTGTGAAACCTACCATTTCGAGTGAGTTTCGAATCATCACCAGAGCCATCAGGAGAGATCCTCAGCGAAAATCAGATTAGTGTCAGTAGAGAATTGAGCCTTGACCTCCCACGTTAAAGGTCAAGGCCTTATTCACGGAGCCATGGTGGTTCCTTGATATTCCGACCATTTGCTGGGGGAACCAATTCTTTGAAAACGTAGAATTATTACTGTTCTGGTCCAGAGCTATCGATTTGTAGTATTTTAGTCAAGTCTCGTCGAGTTATGCAATTTTTTTCTGTTCTACGATTCCGTACGTACTCCGTCAAAGTTCATCGATATAAATTGCCGAAAGCCACTCTGAAACATGGTACATGTGCATATTGACAAAATTTTTCATTTTTAGAAACCTTACAGTATTCATTTTTCACATGCTTCGTATGATTTTGATACCCAGCACCGTACATATTGAGAAATTTCATCAGCTTTGCACTCGTATGGTTGATGATTAGACAGTTAGTAGAGTGAAGAACTGCTGTCCTGAAGCAATCTTTAATCAAATACGATTCTGGAATTGACTTGTGAAAACTGTTGATGAATAAAGCAAAGTAGGATTTAGCAGTGCGCCGTGTCCAAATACTCGCAGTAGTTCTTGTACTGTCTTGTTGCATTACTAATCCGAGTGATTCATCAAACAAATTCTGCGCTGAATCGAATGCTTGTGAAAGAGGGTGAGAGTAGAAAGAAGAGAGGAAAGGGTAGTGGCATTCAAAGGATTTATCCGTTTGGCGTTTTGCTCGAAATCCCTAGAAAATACAGCAGCACGGATGCAGAGTAAAGAGATGTTGCTCGCGGATGTCGTGACCTCTTGAATAGCTCGACGTGCGATGCATTTCTGAATTGGGTTGCCTCCAAACATACACACAGTTACACAAGGGCATCGAATCGTGACTGTTCTTTTGTTGCAATGGCTTAATCCTCGAGCTTTCAGCTTCCTCTTATCCTAGGGTCTCTAAAGGTGCTATATTGCTTCCCTTTACTCTAGTTCAAACTCAACACACTGGGTCCTCATGATGTCACTCTGGGCGTGGATCCTTTTTCAAACATGGACGTGTGCATCGCACTCCTATTTTCAATGAATAATGTTTGCGACTTGATTTACTCTCCGGCTAATCGTGTGAGTGGAAAATTTCACAAAACGTCGAGAAAATTTTCAGAAATTCCAAGACTCTAAGTCACAGTAACAACATCAGGAACAACTCATAGACCTGATGCATAAATCAAGAGTTCGCAAGTTTGCAAACTCGGTATAACTCATTAGCTTGACTAACCAGCGTTGAATTTTGAGGTAAAGATAAATTACGAAATATGGCTTCTAAATCATAAACATACAAACATTAGCAAAAATGGCAACTTTGAATCTCACGAACAATAACTCGTGATGTCGCATCAAAAGACCAGCCAATGAATCTCATTAAGTTCTTCAGCGCATCGTAAATTCTGCTATTCCATATTTGTTTACGGCTCATTCACGTACTTCGCAAGTATGTAAACTCCTGGAATTACTCAGAATCTTGAAATTATCGTGAATTCAAAACTTATCAACTCACTAAAGAATTAACCTCGGTGGAAGATCGACCGATCAGATTTTGACCAAACTTGGTAGAAAAGTGTATTTGTATGTCAACTGAACACAGTGGGAATTTCACGAGTCTCGGTTGCCCCTGGAGTCAAATCATCAGCATTAACATTTTTGGGGGTTAAGCGTGGTATCTTATAGGGCATGGCGTTGACTGTTGAACTATAGAATACTGGCCGATTAGTTTCCATCCTAATTACATATATTTGTAGATAGTAACACGAAGAAAGCACTTGAAGTTTTATTTGGCATGCCGTTTTATTTCGAGTTTTAGTTGGCTTACATGAAAATTTCGATCAATTTTCAGCTCGAAGTCACAAAGACAAGTTCCATCAGGTCCGACGGCTCTCGGACAGACGCGCTCCGGTCATCTGATACCACACCGCCTACACAACGCCACGCAGCTCCAACGCCAAGCCTGTGAAAATTTGTACACGATCGTGGCCCGGTCTTCACGATGGATGCATCTTTGTCAAATCATTTCATCTCAGTGTAGTGCATAATGGACAAGTGTGTTATTGTATTTTTTATGTTCCGAGCATCGGCAGGCACGGTATCATTCGATGTCAAATCGATTTGTCTCATTTGAATTCCTGTGCTCGCTCCTGCTTCCACGAAACAATCTATCAAGTGGGGAACTGAAATTCATTCGGTTCCAAGTGTCAAATCATCCAACGAAGTGACAATCCATGCATTCTCAATGCTTTCCACAATAAAACGGAACAATTTCCCAGATGTTTTCACACCAAGGTGTGCAGTGAAACCTCGTGTGGTGCGTGCAAATTTCGGGAGCTTGCGCGTTTGGGAGCTTTGATGGATGCACCCCATCTAGTCCTTTGGCCATCGGGCCTTCAAATGGATCTAAACCATACAATGGCACTCCGCGCCATCAATAGAATCATTTCAGCTCCCTTCTGACGTTATTCACCCGTCGCATAAAGATTTGAGCACTATCCGCCTAGGCAACGAACCACACGGTCTCGTTGTCATTGACGGTTGCACGATAGACGTCTCATATACTCGACGTTCTTTCTGCACGAGTCGGGTACTGTCAACATAGAACACTTCCACTTCCCAGCTTGTCCTGGATCAATTTGTTTTTTCAGTGGAAACAATTAATCAATAATTTCCAAAGATTTATCATTTTCCGGCAATATTAAGTCCTCCGTTGAAATTTAATCTTTCTAATCCGGTGGATTTGCAGAACCAGCGGTATGAAAGTCACATTGCCAATATCAGTAGCAATATTTTAGAGCTGTACTCAGTGATACAGAGAAGCTACTGACGTCACCATTATTCATGAGCAAGTTTTGTTCAAGGGTAAATCGACTTAGTGAACAGGACTCGCATTTCTAGATTTGGATTCAGCTATTATTCCGATCGATTCCTTCGATAGACCCATACACAAATCAGATTTGAGTCCCATCTCTTTGTTCAGAGCAATATTCTCGTGGGTTTTTGTGAACATAATTGGGAAGAAATCAGTTTTCCGTTTAGATTGATGCCGAATGGAGTAATGGCTATGCCTAATTACTCAGACCGTGGAGAGTGTTCAAGGATGTTATAAGCAATTATATGGCCATTACTCCTGATCGGAACCTCAACCGAAGTGAAACTGCTCACAGAGAGGAATATTTTCATCAATTTCGCTCAAAATCGATATCTACAGGGGTGACTTGGAGCCCTCGGGATGAGTTAAGAATTCTACTTCGTATTTGCATGGCAATCTTGAATTGAGGAATTGTTTTCCCCGCTCAGAGGTCAGGGGCCCAAAGTAGTGGTGGAACATTTTCCAGGGGGTCCCTAGGAACTGTCCATGGATGCTCCGGAGAATCGAACTTTGGAGTCTATTTGGAACTTTGAACGAATATTCCACCAAGGCTCCCAATAAGAAACGCGTTCCTTATGGAACTCATAAGATGATTCCGGTATTTCTATTGCTCCCTTCAGATATTTCCCAAGAAATCTCTTGTGAGAAGACATCGAAATGCTACGCAAGGTATTTGGCACGAGTTCCTGGGAAGGCCCCCTAGATTTTTCGACCCAATACCACTCTCATACTTCAGAATGACCCTGAAAGAGTGGATAACACTGGTCAGATTTCATACGTGAACGCAAATACAATTTCGATTATGACCTCACTGTGCGAGTGGACTGTTACCAGACTCATAAATTCTGAATCTTGATCGTGGTAAAGTATTAGTAAATCTTGAGGCCACGGTGAATTTAATTCTCAAATGGGAAGATTCTCTAATCAATTGCCACCTTGATAAAGAACTCTATGATTATTCTCACAAGCATCTGCCTCTATAGAAAGTCTGATACAATGCTCTTATTTCAACATCCTGACTCCCAAATTTCTAGTGATGTGGATCTCATTCCATTCATTTGTCAGATAGGATGATATTACATATCATATAGGTTCACAAAGGAGAAAAATGAGAAATGAGAGAGGGTGGAAGCATTTATTTACAAGCTCTTTCTCATCAAGAATGGAGAAGAGAATGGATAAACAGCACAAACAAAGAGCATATGATTGCTTTGCTAACTTGATCCCACAATTTTGGAGGGTAGAAATTGTCTTGCCAACAATATGCTTGTGTCAAAGTTTGCATGTTTACGGGTGGTTGTTTTGCACTGTAGACCATGCCACTTTTCTTCTCAACTTGTTCGGGGTATCCGTACGGATGTCTCGTATACATACACGACCTCAAAACTTTCCATTATACCAAGTTTCTACATGTTTTGCTTCATCCGTATCAACGGTGGCGTACGTTGTTTGTTCTTGTATATAATGACTGAGATATTTTCTTTACGTAACTTTATAACACATACGTTTTGGTGGTTTTATATCCCTCCTGATTACTCAATACTCATCAAGATGATTCATCGAAAACATCAATGGAGCCTAGGATGCTTTGACTTCCTATCGTTTGTTTTATTTCTATGCGATGCTCTTGATTCACAGCGTTCAAGATTTTGAGAGTTATCATAGTCATAGAGCAGGATAAAGGCGAAGGAGGAACCTTCAAGTTTTTCTCAAATGAATTCGATCATTGAACTCATACTGTAATCAGGGAGGAGTGGATTATAATACAAAATTTGCATCCACAACAATGCAACGGGTGATTTGCAGCACGCCAAAATGGAAAGAAAGCCATTCAAATCAGGATAAAAGCTGCCGGTAGTGAGAAAATGCGAGGAAAATGGCTAATTTGAAATTTTTATGTGGGAGAACATGTAATATATTGCAAATTTATAACGTATACTCGACAGTTGGTTGAGTGAAGTATTATGAAGTGTATGGAACGTTGCAGCATAGGTAACTGAATTTTCTCTTACGACGATGAAAAGATGAAGAGCGATCAGCGCTTCTACTCTGTATGCCAGTGCATGTTCATAATGAATAGAACATATGCGATAGTACGGGAGACAAGTTTTCAATGGTGAAACTGGATGCAAAACGAGCCATCGAATGTAACATTATTATCCATATAAAACAAGACATCAATAGCAAACTCAGATTCCCAGTATATACATACATCTCAGGAAACATTGAAAGATTGGAAAGGATCAGGGATCGGCTAGGTTCACGAAAGTCATAACCGTGGTGCAATCCAATATCTTTTAATTCATTCAATCAGTTTTGAAGCTATATTCAAAGGCTTCAAAAAGATTTTTTTCACGTAAGAATTTAATTCATCAGTCAAGCAATACCAGTTGGATAAAGTAAGAAAATCCATATTCAAGTAGAAAACTTTGACAAAATTTATCTTCGGCCTCATTCGTTGAAATTATTAGCAGTTATGTATATCGTCTATCTTAATTTTATGAGTATGAATACTCTCTAGATATTGGAAATCGGGCGTTTGAATTGGCGTGTTTATCAAACGTAACATCTTTCCTGATAGCGAAAAGTTGGAAATTAAATAGTCGACGGAAATTCGAGAAAGCTGATGAGGGTGAGTGGGTCGGGTAAATATCGGAGTTGCGACCAATTACGCTACTCAATTAATACAAACTTCCAGTTTCGATGCAAAGTCAAGTTGCTAAATCGAGTCAAATGGTAGAGGAGCGTCTGCTTCCAAGTTGTACATCCAACCAAGTTTAGAAGTAGCGAGCGGAAATGAAATAAATATCACGAGGAGCTGCTAAAAGTTGACGTGGCAAACACTCCCCTGGGCTTGAAAGAGTAGAGATTACGAAATATGTATACGAATACCACTGCATTCAATACTGTGAAGTTCGGGAAATTTGATCAGACGTGCTACTCATGCACTTTTATGGTTACATGGGATGCAAAGTATTTATTCTAGAAAAATCCGCAGTAATCCGTACTGGCTTTCGGATCAATACTCAAAAATCACAAAGATTGAGTCTACAGGGGGTGGGGACGGGGTAGAAAACCTTCTTTGCCTACTTTTCAAGTCTTTACTTTCTTCTCTAGTGATAAAGAGACCCTCTGATAGGTAAAAAGATTCTGCAAAAAATGTTGGGAGGTAAGGTACACAATACGCCGAATATAATATATTATGCCAAGCTTGAAAATCTACTTTTAGTGATGAATTTATGAATTGCCTCTCAAATTTCCAATTGGACGACGCACGGATGAGCTTATTACCGAGCGATTCATATATAATGATGGAACCTATAATTATACGAAATTGTATGCTCCGGGTGAATCTTGCATTATCACGAGATCAAGAGATGAAACACTGAATTATCCATTTTCTGCTGTGACGAAACTAGACCCTTCATCACTGTTCATACACTGCTAAAAAAAACTTATCTCAACATCCCCACTCCTCAGCCTTTCAAGATCAAAACCCTAGGAAAGGATTCTAGCGATACCAAACACAACTCCTTCCTCAAAACTACCAAAATTTATGTCCATTATTTGATGGGAAATATTTGATTGAATGATGAGTTGCTGTATCAACTTACCATTCAGCACGTGTACGAGGACACTAGCCGACTCGGCTGTAGAGGGAGCACAAGTGTAATTGCCCGAATCGATGGGTAGTGCTCGAGATATCAGCAACTTTGACGTCCGAGTCTGTTTTTCCGTTACGACGCTGATTCCACCACGCTGACTGTAGTTTATGACATTTTCGCCTTTGTACCTGTCAATTTTAAACGTAGGGAAAGTTATATCGGTAGAACATTGATTCAAGATATGATTCCGGCTCAAGAGACTTCTGAGTGTATTTTGAATTACTCCAAATGAATTTTTTTCCTTAGGCTCTCGTGAGAATTTTCCTGTAATAAAATTCAGCGATGGCAGTTTGAGTTCCATTCGATCAGTTTTGGAAACATCGAGATTCCTCTTAGTTGGATATGAAATTCTGCAGGATCCATTGATTAGTCATGTATGGTAGACTTGTATTTGCTTAAGATAGGGTGCTTGAAAGAAACTCGTTCATGAGAATTCAGATTGGAGATACGATTAAAAGAACTCCGCAACCGAATACATTGATTTTGGCTCCGAGTGATTATCGATGAAAGGGTGAAGGTAGATTACTTAGAACACGCTGATCATGAGTTGGACGGAATAAAAAGAGATCCAATTCGACGATCTCGAAATAGTTCAACCTGGAAACTCTTATTCATGTCTATAACGAGCGAATGCTAATCTTTGGCCCCTGTATTAGTCTTCGTGGGCGTTAGTGGATGTGTTACTCTTCTTAAAGGCGTCAATATCATAACTGGGTTCAATACGTTGCTAGCTGCTAGTCACCACAGCGTTCGAATGCATTAAGGCCAGTCCGTAGTGCTTACACTTGCTCACTACTCCATAGATGGCGCCACGGTGATTTGCATAGCGTAATTCCAACAATATTTAGCAAACACTTTTTGGACCAAATTATATTGAGTCAGCGCGCTTCCCAATAAAATTTCCAATCATTTGAGCTTGGTCGCGTCTCAAAATTCGCGATATATTTTGCGAGATTTGGAAAATGGCAAAGTGCATGACAGCGTGGTTCCTACGATGCGGCAGCGACAGCTCAAGATTGCGGTTTTCCAAATCCTGCAAAATATATGCCGGATTTTGAGACGCAACAAAGCTCAAATGATTGGAAATTTTATTGGGAAGCGCGCTGACTCAATGATTTGGTCCGAAAAGTGTTTGCAATTATTTAAAAATTAGATATTGTTTGAAAACCTGCATGTACTCCGGTGCGTGTCTGGTTGCGGTATTGCGGGGACTACGGACTGGCCTCAAGAACAACGTACCGGAACACCCAAAAATCTGAGTTTTCCCGTTGGAATATATCAAAATTGGTGCTAAGGAACTGTTTTCGCTCTATTAAATTCATGATTAGCGTGTTCTGATCCACCACTCCCCCAAGTTTTTTCAATTATCTACTCGAAGTCAAAGTCAATGTGCTTGTTGCGGAAATCATTGGAATGGAGTTGATTTTCATAGGTATTCTGTGGTTGAAAATTTCATATTTTTTCGAGATAATTTCAAAAAGTCAATGTGTATCACTTTATAATGCAACGACTTCACTAACTCCATATGACTCATATAAAATACTCTTTCCGCGCTGGTAAGCTCTACACGAAAATAGTGTGAGTCAGTTTAAAATCCTTGCAAGGACAATTTTGGTATTTTGAAGTCTGTTTTTCCCCCAAAGTTTTTTTTTGTAACGTGACATCAGACAGATTTCAATTTCTATAAAGTCGTAATGATTTTCAAAAAAGCAATCACTGACAAAAACATAATGGAAATTACCGGACCGTTTGATCAGAATGTGAAATTGACTTACATCGCTCCATTTTGAAATAATCGGGTGGCACTTTGTTGAGCATTGATTCAGGGAGATATAAGATCATGGATTGGATCAATCTTTTAGAAAAATTTTTGATTGCGAAAATCCGAGAACCATTGTTCATGCAACAACAGACTCCGGGATTCCGAGAAAAGAAGTTAGATATGTCGTACAAACGTTTGTTTAGAAAGTAGTTAGAGAACACGAGATTAGAAACAGGAGGGGGTGGAGCAAGAATCAAAAAATACTGCAAGAAGAAGACAACAGACGTAACTACGACACGCGAATAAGTTCAGAGAGAATAATTATCAGAGCAAGACGACAATGCAAACTTTCGAATAAAACTTGGGATGAGTTTCGACTCTGGCTGTTTCTGCTTGACCTCCGGACGACATAAAATAAGTCTGAAAAAAATAATGGCAGGGGTTGAAGAGGTTGTGCACGACTTGTGACAGTTTATTCTCGTCCTAATTTTGAGCAGACAAAAACTTTTTGGTCTTGGCTCTTCATTTTTATTTCCAAATCCTACTCTCTCATAATGTAGAGTAGGCGAGGATTCCTGGGGGTCTCAATCTTATAGTTTGTGGAAGAATATCAACAAAAACTTAGATGACGATTACTACAGTTGTTATGAAAATGTCATACTATGTGAAACTTCATTCACTGAGATTGTTAGATGCGATCAAACTCACCAGAAAATGAAAGACGGCGGATCGGGTGTCTCCAACACAACGCAGTTTAATTTTATGTCACTCCCACTCTTGACATACAGCTCAGAGTTACCTTGGATTCGAGCTTTTGACACTGCAACAATCAATATTTCAATTACAAGCTTCACCTTTGCCTTCTTGTAAGAGGTGAAAATTGACCTGCCAACTACACGAGAATTCATTTTATCAACGCCATCTTCTAACTGATCTAAATACGAAATGAGTGAGCAAGCTACCAGTTAATCGATATCTGTCTTCCTGATTCTACTATGATTATTTTGGATTCTCACGAGGAGTTGATTCATGTCAACTGGTCGTTAAAGGAATAAAGGAACAACTTCTCTGAGATACGGGGTCTTGCTGGAAATCTGTAAATAAACTCCCTAATTAGACGAGTGAAGAGAGATAAGGGGACGTGGACTGCTAATGAGCATCTTTGGAGTATCTTATTAACAGATGCTCAAAGCCCAGAAGTCAACACTAAAACTCGGGACTTGAAATTTTCTCAAAACTCGAAGCCTGTTATACTTTGGAAAACTTGTCTTGCAAACTATTAATCCATATCTACATTCTATCGTTATCGGTATAAAGTTCGATCCCAGGTAAGAGTTTTCCCGATTCTTATTCCACAGGCATGATCACTACAGTGTATCACAAATATATTAAAAAATCGAGCTCAGTACTGTATTAGTCATCTTGAGATGAATCAGAATTCTTGCAATTATATTGAAGCTGTGTCACAAAAATGTGCATAGTCTCTCTGCACTAATTTACATACAAATGTGTCTGGCCAAATTCACGTACCAGGTTTGAGCTGGTATGATGCAAGATATGAGGCATTCACTGCACAGCCAGGCAGACGGCTCGAGACCGGTAAGCCTCATACACGGCTACGTATTACTTGTACCAACATATTAAATGCGGAGCTTTCATTTATTACTCAGAACGCCGACCTCATCATATATATATTTCATGCCCTCTTCACGGATACCACAATTACTGATGATCAAGATGAGTTCTAGAAATATCACTCCAGGCTGGTTGAAAAACAATTCCAGTGTTTCTTGTAACTAGTGGAATGATCTTCGGTTACAATCAGTGCAACGCCTATAGAGATTCAGCAATGCAAGTTTGTTCCTTTTCCTTCAACATTGCTCGGAAAGGGCGATATTAGAAAACGATGGCAGAAATGACAAAACTTCACAAAGTGACACGGGAGCCACTTGATCATTTTCATTGAACCGCAAAATATGGTAAATAGATTGCACTTAAGGGTGCAAAATACAAGAAGAGGAAGCGAATCAGGCTCAGCCTAGGGGAAACTAAGGGGAGTCATCGGTCGATACTCACGAAATGAATTCGGTTGCTTGCAAAGATTGGTAAGCGCAGCCACTGGACGTCAGTGATTTTGAATTCCTTGAGATTGGCTGGACAAAAAGTATGGTAACGCAAAATTGCAACGTCATCTTCGTCGAGCAAGCCATTTAATTCCTCCAAAGACGCGTTCTTACTCGCAAAGATGGATGAAAAAAGTTTGAATCGGCACGCACGTTGCACTGTTAAGATTTGAATTTGATGGATATGGGCAAATCTCACGAAGTATGCGGTTTGTTCGAACCGGCCTATTTTCACGTTGTCAGAAGAACAGTTGCGTTTTTTCCGCAGCTCGCATTAAATCACTTTGAAGATCCACTCATATTTAACAGTTCTGCATCATTCAGAAGTCTATTACTTGCTTTTGGAAGGTACTGGGAGACGCTTCTTCGTGACAAAATCGCATTTTTCGACCGAACAGGCGCATCATTCTCTCACGCTTTAGCTCGCCACAGGCGGGGCGGTTCACCGATCGGTCTGAAAATTGGATATATGATGGATTATAATGTGGAGAAACATATAATTTTCGCCTAAGGCTGTGCCTATTGATGCGTCAGAGTGGCGATGATTCGTTGGAGCGAACTCCGATTTTACATTTTTTCCTGTATCGCTCTTGTATGGATCAGCACCCAGGGCGTCGAATATATCGTATCTGTAGAAACGACATCTTATTCCACATCCAAAAACCTACAAATCTAGCCCAAGAATGATAGTGTGCTCGATTTCGCACGACGATGCGGCTTAAAATGAGAAAAGTTAGTTTTGCGTGAATGGGGTCAAAAACATCGTTTTTCGTGTAGCACACGAATATTTCGATTCCTTTGGGATTGATACCACGTGTAAACTGATATTTGTACCCCCAAAAAATGGCTGTGAGAATTGCCGCTACTACAGCCTCATCTTGGTCGTGATGCGAGGCTCGTGAGGATTGACAAATAACGAAAATGGGCGTTTTGGCGGCTGAGACGCATCTTCATTTTGTACCACAGACCTCCAGAAGACACTATAAACTATTGAACTCATCCCTTTCCTCTATTCCAACACCGAGAATGCCATGTATCCACATATACATGTGCCAATTAGAACAACGGAAATATGAGGACGTAAAATCTTCTATTCCCTCACAAATCCACGGCGGAGCTCCAAAGTGATTAACGCAAGTATTTCATCATTTTTCGAGCATTACTTGGACCAAATAAAAGTTCATGGGAGGTGTGCTGCCATCCTGGAAATTTTCGAAATTTCAAAGTCGAAATCGCATACTTCCTGAGATTTGCCCATATACAAGGAATGTGGCGTTGGAATTGGTGACTCGCGACTCGCGGTCAACCGTCTGCTACACACGTGAATATCTCTCTCTCTCTCTCTCTCTCTCTCTCTCTGTCTCCTTTCCATGCGTCACTTACGGGCTCTTCTCCTCGAGCTCTTGTGCTAGGTGAGTCTATTATCGATAAAGTTACGATATAGACAAAATTCGAGTCTTGCCGTGTGTTCAGGGGTTCCGAGAACATGAGAAGATGTGATGGAATTCCTGGGAACATAAGGGTGATACCAAACAATGCGCTACGTCAAAAATCTCACGATGTGAGACTGCCTGACGCGACACTGAATTCATTCCTGCGAACCCAACCACCGAAAAATTGATTCATTTTCATAATCTATGACTAGTAAAGTTTTCTTTGCCGTGTCGGGTAGTATCGCGTTGTGAGATTCTCGTGAAAACGCATTGTCTGTCACCACCCGGCCCGATTCAACAGTATTCTTGAGTTACTTTGATCCACCAGAGTGGCTCAAAGCTATAATATATTGGACGGTGCATTAATTTCGTACATTATCATCAATGAGGCCTTCTTTTTTGACCAATGACTCTTCTGATGAAGAAATGACGGAAAAACACTGGTTGTACGGGACAATATGATTCAATACAGAGTGAAAGTGAATATACGTACCAACAACGTTCAGTCTAAAAGCAGTGCTCATCTTTGGTTCCGTCGAAACTTGGCACTCGTAAGTGCCACTGTCACGGATCTGAGGTGAGCTGATTTTCAACGTCCATTCGTCGCTACCGTCGCTATGCAACGATTGAAATCGCTGGTCGTTTGTGTATGTCAGAATACCAACTGTCAAGATATGTAGGTCTCGTTTCCTGATCCATGATACCTGCAATCATGAATATTGCAATATAATGCATGAGAAAATTATGTTTTTAGAGAATCACTTGAGATTGTTTCAACCTCAGATCATCATCAAATGTTTACCAAAGTATTTTCAGGAATTACCAAAATTTATAGAGAAAATATACTCGAATGGATCATGTGTGATGCACGGTCGTGTGTGATGCGATCTTTTACAAGCAATAATGTTTCTCAGATTTTTGGCGAATGTGACATCTCGACATCTCCAAAGACTCATGGGAATTATCCAGGTAAATCCATCATTTGGCTTCTGGTCCACTCAGATATTCACTTTAAATCCTTTCGACGTGATTTCGCCTCGGATTTCGCCCCTACTTCGACGTGAATTGACGTCCAAGGTAGACGTCGCATTATCACGCCAAGTTGGACGTGATTTTACCCCGAACTCGACGTCCAATCGCGCCGAATCGACGTCGAAGCTCGGAACGCGGGCCTCGGCTGCAGCTTTGCGCAAACATAACCTAACATTTTCACGTCGAATTCGGACTGATTCCACGTCGAAGAGCGATGACGTCGAAGCTTCGGGGTCGTGAAGACGTCGAAGGGATTTACAGTGTTGACATCATCGTGTGATATCAATTAATTAAGTAGTTTCTCGAACTCGGAAAACTTCATGAAGAATTGTATTGAAAAAGCTCCTCAGCACTCGATTGTGAGACTTCTGATGATTGTTTGAACACAACATCGCAAGATATGATATTATGTTGAATCATATCTGGTAACATTATTGATTAAAATTCCACGGAAATTTCATGCAGTATCCAATATCTGAGAAAGTTTTAGCAGCAACCCGGATATGCTTGTCGATATTTTGACCCTTCTCATGCGTTTTGGTTATGAACGCGAGTGAGGAACTCGCCTATTTGTACTTTGGATCCGATAAACCAATTTGTTCTGACCCAACTGAATTCTGCAAGCTTCTTACTCTCAAAGTGAGACTGGAAATTTCAAATTTGGGATAGTTTCTGGAGCAAGAAATGAGCTTTATTCAAAGCACGGAAATCAATACATGATATGGTGAGGGCGGGAATAGTGAATTGTCGGGCTGTTTTGTAATTTGATAGGAAATCTGTTCCTTTAAAAAGATACAAGAATGTTAAGATGGATTTACAGATTTTTTTCTGTGGAATGAGGTTCATGGAAGAATCGTTTGACGACGGTTACATATACTGTTATGATGGAGCTGTTATCTACGGATTAGTGCTCATTGTCACTACATTTTATCATTGCAAGGGGATTGGTTGGTTGATCACTCGATCCCAATTTCAAGGGAATTGTAATCATTCAAGTGGTTGTAGAGTCCCTGCAAAACTAGTGTTGATGAATGATCATAGATTAGAGGCTTATCATGATAAATGTCGGTCCGAGCCATTGATCTTGCGAAAATCCATCGGACTAGCGCTTGAAAACGTGCCACAGAATTTGTTACGGAGAAGTATCATGACGCAAATAATCTAGCAGATGTTATTTTTTGCAATAACACGTACTGTCCTTTCCATGAAAAAATTTTCGGGGCTACAGTACCGTTTGGTGTCATTGAGTAAAAATTCATTTGGACAATTTCGAAACGATCGATGTCATAGCTTTCCACCTCATTGTAGCTCAAAGTTTTTATGTCCCAGACTAGCATTTGTAAGTTGCAGTTAAGCTTGGTGTCATTTTGAAAATGTGGACATGAAAAGCTGTGCCATCAAGAAAAATCAAGAGAAACAAAGCCGGGATCAAGCCTGCAAGAAACATAAATGTCATCATGGAATCCAAGAATTATAGAAGAAATTGAAATATTCTCTCTTCAGTGAGATCAGAGGGATGACTGGGACCGTGATTTTTGTACAAATGCCCACATTCTCTGAGATATGTAGAATAATTATGGAAAAATGAATCAGTGCAGAGGAATTCTCAAGGCTAGTGCAGAGTTCAGTGTCATGACTATCATCCAGACTCGTTGTCTCAAAATTCACTTGATTGCATATATTCAGACTCTCATCCAAGTGTTATTTTGCGTTCTCGACGAGAATAAAATCTCGATGAATGAGTTCATAGGCGATAGAAAATTCCACGATGGTTCTATTCTATCCGCAATATCTTGCTTGATTCATCACTCGTGAACCCAGTGCTATACTTTCATGAACAGATTCTGAGTACTATATGGCTCGGGATCGTAGCACATCATGATAATAGCTCATTCATCAGTACAAAATCGCAAAAAATATATCACTCACTCATCAATAAGTCTTGATGGAGATCATCCTCAGTGAACTACATTTTGACTCAATTCAATACACGCCGTAACAATAGACAGCGTAAATTTTAGAATGGAATGGAATCCCCCAAACGTTTACGAGAAAAAAATTGGAAGAATGCCGATCAAGAGAGTGTCCCAAGAGGTACATTTCACGAATCCTTTACTCCGATCGAAGTTGCGCTCAAGTGGCATGCAAGTAAATTTTCAGCTAGAATAGCTAGGCACTAGATATATCTATTGGATTTCTCCAATTGAGATCTCGTTCGTCGTCCAGCAAGAATAGCTTTGACCATGCACAGAGTTTCAGTCGATGCAATTGGCCAAGGCGAATAGAAAAGCGATGTCAGATATGTACACTTTTCTCTTTCTCTATCCTACTACGACTTCTACTACTACTACCACGACCCTGTACTGTATACTCACGGCTCGATCTCCCAGATTGCGAACTCGACAGTGCAGGTAAGCCGATTGTCCAATGGTCGTTGTAGTATCTTTTTTGGTCGTATTGTCAAAGAAGGGCTGGCTGAAGGACTGTTCCCAGTATGAGGTTGACTGTTGTTCCAATATTGAGTTTGAAAACGTCTCGTCTCCTTCGCCACCGCCATCGCTGCTTTTTACCGCAATAACTGTAACATAGGAATCGTGCCTTTGAGATTATTACAGTTGGAACTACAAGTCAGTTTTGTAGAAAGTTTCAATAAGATTAGGATTATATTGAAGGATTGAGAAGTCGAGATTCTGATATTGCAGGAGATTTTGTATAGGGTCACGTAATCAGGAGCGGGATATCGAATCTTTCTTCAAAAATCTAGTATGAGTGAACATATGATCGGACCCGATATAAATGATCTCTTCAAAATTCTTGACGATCTATTGAGGAATGAGAAATTATGAGTTTGGGCATCTTCTATCATTTTAATCACCTAGAAATTGATTTATCCATCCAATTAAGAGAATGTGGTTGGTGACAGACTCATCCCTTTTCAAAAATTCTTTGAGATGGCGTGTACGTTTTAGCATGGATGACCATGATCATAATAAGCACACAGGCTAACAATAAATTGGAGATAACTCTGATATGGGTTGGAGGAATATCTAAAGAATCCAAGAAATACCTGAATCTCGAAGAATCAAAATTTTACAGGATCTATTTCATTACCTACTTTCACATGTTCGCACACAAAGAAAAAAAAACATCATTTAATTTCGATTGGAAAGACATCATTCTATCACAAAATTTATTTCCTGTGTGCTAAGGTAGTCCCAATCTGGGAGGGATGAGTTGAGAATAATAGAAATTGACAATGAAGTCATTCAACGAGATGATCCACCTCATCGATTGGGGGCCATAACTATTTATCCATAACTCCTTGTTCTTTTTCCCCGCGGTCAAAACTCCGCGGCCCAAATCGTCTACGACCGTAACTCTCACTGTAATATCTCTCACCGGACATAACTCTCCGAATATAAAAATCTGGCAGGAAGAACTATGATACTCTTGACCTTGGTACATAGTTTTCCTTATTGATATTCCATTTTTTCTGACATATTCTGAAGAATTCCAAATTTGTCCATTATTTAAATTTCTTTTCGGTGAACGTTTTTTTTGTCTCTTTCAGTCAAAAGTACGCTGCTCGATCATGGCCTCGATTATGTTATTCAATAATTCCTTGAATATTTTACGCAAGAAAAAAAATTACTGGAGTAGATCAAGTGACCAGGAGAGGTCATGGCTTGTAAGCCTAGCATTTGACTGGAATTTTAGGAAAATCTATTTTTTCAGCAACAAATTATGATATCCTAAGCTGCAGACTCTCACGCTCAAGTCTTTCCAAGCTGCAGCCCGCGACATTGCCCATATGGGCTTATGATAAGGAAACTCAACAATCTTTGGTCACAGAAAGGTATAATTTCCGAAGTTCCAGCGGAACCTATGCCATATGCCATCACATACCATGACCTTCCGTTGTGAGTAGAGACTGAAGTCACACGCGACACCAGAAGATTGATGTTTGTTGATCGTGAAGTATGGAATTTCGGTTAAATGCATATCCATAGACCTCTAGGTTTACAGGGTTATGTTTGGAGCGAGGAAGAATCGGGGAGTTTTTTTCAGGGGTGAAGAACGCCAGGGAGATTTTGTCGAGGGCAGGAATAATACGGGAGGAGCTTTGTTCTTTAGGAGTTATGTCTCCCTGTCACCCCATCAAGCTGTCAGGAAAACAATCAGTATCATCGAGCTTGGTGATTTTGGATCTGAACGTCATGATTCAATTCAATTAAATTCTCTATTAATCCAGCTCATAGACAAATGATACCAAGTTGATATATGGTTTCCACAGAATTGCATCCGTATCTTGAAAAATATTTTCACTGATGATAACTCTTCACAACATACAAAGGGACAGCTGCTCTGAATAGAACCGTTAGAATTTCCCCGAGAACCAATAGCCCGATGGAACTAATCTTTGGAATATCATGTGCCCTCTTGAAATCTGGAATTGACTCACAGGTCACCACATGTAGATGTCGAAACAACTCGATCAAAATCGTTCATTTGAAATTTTGGTTACGAATTCAGGGATATGTTCCATTCTGTCGAGGAGCCAATGGCAATTTCGTGTTGATAAATAACCATATACAGGGTAATGAATCTTAATCACCCGAGCTGGTGTACAAGCCCCTTCTAGAACGTTACACGACGACAGCGTCCAAAATCGCTATAAGCGACAGATTTGATCGACAGTACAAGCTCATGTAGGCATACATGCGGTGATGTATATGCAGTGTCATAGCAGGAGATTTTAGGCAAATTGAGATAGAGCACTTCCGAATAGATGACCAATGACGTCGAGTTACGGTTACATCACTGCAATCTCGATGATGGCTCATCTAAGAGGAAAGGAAAGGGGATATCGTGGTTCCTTTACACCCTCCGTAATCGATTAGCAAAATTGACACTAAATCAGTCCTCTAATTGGATTGCTCGTGAATAGATTGACTGTGATGGCTTCTCAAAATTGAGCATAGATGAGACTGGGGTGTTTCATGATTAGCTAGCGAATTTTCAAATATCCCTTTGAAATGGTCTAGAAAGAAAAAATTAAAAATTAGATACTAAGAATGAAAGGAGCTGAATTAAGAGACTGCAGATTATTGAATATTCAAAAAACATCACATATGCGTTGCCAGCATTTTTTTTCTCATTTTGGGACCACGCAGACATCATTTTTGTGACACATAAGATTGTTCACTTTTCCTGAGAACAGCTTTTCCTTCAGAAATGAGTTTAATGGGGCACTGAACTTTAGCAACTGCTCTTCGATCCCTCGTAACCGCGAGCACCCACGGGAATTCCAAATACAGACCTCTGAGCTTTGAAACAAAGTCATGTAAGCCCTGCATACAAAATTGTAATTTCGATCCAAATTAATCTACGTCTCTAGGCATGATTCATAATCTAAAGAAATATTAGTTCCAGAGTTTAGTTGGAGTCATGGCCACAATCACATAGATCAAAGAACAATTAGGTCTATGTGAATGAGCGGTCTCGGCGGATGACAAAAACTCGAAATTTATTACTCCAAACTTGAGCACAGTCCCTTAAATCGAACAAACTTTCGAACGAATACTCCACCTCCATAAAGTAATGTTTGACTCTGCTAGTCTTGCGGATTCTATCCATTCAGTGAATTTCAATATCCCCAGAGGAATTTCATCGTAGGATGGAGCTATATCGCATTCAGATATGAGATTTCGCCCTTTCTTACAAATAACAATAGCTTCTCAAGAGAATGCCAATTTCGAGTAGTAGTATAGATCAGTGAATGGTCAGGCATAAATTTAAGGAATATATTCATATTAACACTGAAGAATGAAGCAATGGTAGGCTATTCATAGAAATTGCAAGAGTAAGAACGAGAATATAATTTTGGACCCCGCAGTAATAGCCACAGTAGACGTCTCCATCATCAGCATAACCCCTGTAGATATTTGCTGTTGCAGGTAAACAGTCTGTATGGAATTTCCAAACGAAGCAGCTCACCTATCTCTCAAAGCTCAGCTATAGAGCGTAGCGGGCGGCTGAGAATCTTGCCCGTCCATTTTGCACGCTCGGTCGAGTGAGAAATGAGCCTCCCGCTCTATATAATGGTGGGGGAGTGCACGCGATGAACAATTAATACTCTTTCGAGCGTGTAGAGCGAGTGGCAGCGGAAGAAGAATGTTCGCTTGGCTGATAAACGCGCCAACTTCAATCGGGAGCTTCTGCATGGCAAGGATGAAAAGCAGGACGGCTTCAATCATCCACCTATATACCCGTCACTTTTAATATCCCATTATGCGCAGCTTGTGATCCATAGCAAGCAAGCCTTAGGATTGGGCCATTCATTCAGTGAAGAGATTCGCTGTCATTTTGGTATGCAGGTTGTTTGTCGAAACACTTCCAGAGTTTTGGTTTGAGCAGTATGAACCAGAAGTGTGGCTGTCATGAAGCAGGAAAAAGCTCGAAAAGCCGAAAGTATCTAGACTCACACATTTCTAGGGTTACAAGAAGAGGCCGAGGCTTGCTATTTGGGTACTGGTGATATCTTTCTGCCTTAAAATAGCTAGATCTCTGGTTTTCTTGCATCGAAGCGATTATTTCAGGGGGTCATTTTGAAGGAAATTGCAAGGGCTATCAATTACGGATACTTCTGAAGCAGTACAGATGTGCGTATGCGCAGGAAGAGAGTGGCAACTACTTCAAAAATCACACGAAAATCCGCAAAAATGAAGGTGTTTGTGAAATTCATAGGGCAACGAAAGGCCGGAACACAGCGTGACATTATAATTTTTACCACGTGTTTGAGACATTTGGTTGAAGAACTGTACCAAGTTTCATAGTCGATGGTGGTGCGCGATAGATTTGGCGAGCTAGATAAATTGAGCGTTTTTCAATAACTCACCATCTTCTAATGGACATAGCTCGGAACCTGCTTGACTGATTCTGACGTTTGGAAACGCAAATTGTAGGATTTTTTCAGACAAAATAATCAGTTGAATGACGTGGAAAAATATTGATATCAGTCGGAATGGTATCCATTTGGAAATGGTCTGAAAATCGAAAAAAATGGCACTACATATCGTCGTGTAGAGTAGGTGCATATGATTTTTAGAGTCTTGTTTAATTTTTTCTGAAAGTTGGCGTCAAAATAAAAAAAGTGCGCCCTTGCTAATCTCCCTACGAAGTTCCTGGTCGATTCGGCAATTTTTCAAAAAAACGCTAAAGAAGGCCTTTTTGTAACTTCAAAAAATTCTAGCTGGAGTGAAAAATTAATCGGGGGCTGACACTCTGGGAAATTACCATTTTTGGTACCTACTTTCATGTAAAAAATTGGCATAGAGATTCGCGGGGGTCGTGCGCACGGATTTGCTGAAATATACTGATCTGGCCCATATCTGTGATAATAATTTGCCTCGAGTAGCAATCGTTCCCATCTAGGAAGTCTATCAAATCTTCACCAAGATTAAGAGGTCACGAATGGTTCTCATTCTCACTTTGGTAGAAATCCATCTGAGTGGAAAAAATTAATTCACACAAAATGGCTTTGAGCAGATTGCATAGGAACTGGCTCCCTTCTAGCAGTCAATTTGTTACACTAGGATCAGTCATCTAAAATATTGACTCATTCAGGATTAGCAATATAGCCGTAGCCAATCCAATAATTCTAGGCGATTGTACTCTTTGTCAGCGCTTGCAATCCTCTCTAGATGAAATATTCACGCAGGGAAGAGAAGATAAATCTCATTATCCTGCCTCTTTGGGTCATGATAAATTGAACTCTTGCAACATAAAAGTATTGCTACAAGCTCACCTAATACTTTATCCCTGAATCCTATTCGTTATTGGAAGCACACAATTTCAAAATTGCATTGAATTGTCTGGAGAAACCACATTTCAAGACCACAAGCGATAAGCCAAATGATCAGAGGGTGGAAATGCAAGATCCATAATCTCGCGATCCCTTCAATGCATCCAACCTCAAAATAGCAGAAGAGCCACCTTTCATCGGATGTCTCACCGGTTGGGAAGAATTCGATCCAACTCGTTTTTTTAGCAATGTAACTGCTAGTCAAATCACTTTTCACGCAAAAGTAACAATGAGATATCAGTTGCCATTTTTATCAAGAAAGCGAATCGATGTAGCAAATTTTGGATCCAAATCATTCCATGAATCCATTGGAGTTGATCTACATAGAGCTCGAATGTACATATCCCATGAAGTGTTATCTTGCTATTATAGTGCAAAATTGTACTCTTACAATATCACTATGAACCTGAGTGAGATACCAGTCTCAGTCCCTAATCCCGAGTTATAATGACTGGTATTGGTAAATTTCAAAGCCCAAAAAAAATCTGTCAGTCCATTCTAAAATATAAATCGCGGTGAATCAGTAAATCGCATCAGTTCTCCAGAGTTGTGATTCTCCTCAGTTGAATATTTTGGGATTCGATATCTTTGTCATTGAAGTTTTTGCTTGGTATTACCCGATTTGGTACTGCTGAGAACACATTGAAAGCCTGCTCAGAAATCCTTGAACCATCGATAGGGGTGTTATGTCACAAAAAGTGAGCGAATGATAGGAATCATGCAGAAGTTACGTGAGAGCTCGAAGAGAGATATCCACATAAATTTAACATGGAATCCAGGGGCTAGGTGAGAAGGTCAAAATCATTTTCTGATCTAAGTGATGACTCAATTGACTCCAGAATCATATGCGATGGAGTAGGCGGAATAAGTCAAATTCCGTTCGCGACGACTTTCAATTCGAGGTGTCCAATGAACCGTGGTGCCCCTAAAGGATTCGAAAAACAACCAGTTACATGCCTACCCGGCTGACTTGCAGCCGCAACATTGAGCGCAAGACACGTGACTGTCATCATTCATATTAGTCTTTTGCTGGTGTGACTATTCGCTATGGTCCAATTGCTTGCGCGAGACATCTAGTGGCTAGCTCACGCATTACGCCATGGTGGGCCTCACACAGGCATTCAAAGTTAGCATGTCCGTGTTATCTCGGCCTCCCCGCTTTCCCCCCGCAGTGGCCACGCAACTCGCTAAGCCAACCACAGTTTGAGGTTATTTTCTGCCATTGGCGGCGCTGCAGTCCACTTTTTTTCATATAGCACATTCGTGACCGTAGCTAACAGTAACGTGACGTGGCATGCAAAGATACATTGCGAGGAAAGTCATGACGGTCATCAAGCATATCATACACCTATAATGATGATTACACTGGTACTATTTTACAGAGTTGAGTATATCTATATCTCTATGTGTGGAATCGTATAACCTCTTCTAGATGCTCTATGAGCTGTTCATCAATTCGATGATCTCACTGGTACTATTTTACAGAGTTGAGTATATCTCTATGTGTGGAATTGTATAACTTTTTCGGGATGCTCTATGAGCTGTTCATCAATTCGATCACTAATGATGATGGAAAGTTAGTTTCCTGTCGGACACATTCTGTCTGGAGTATGACACAAAATACTCGCATGAATATTTTTCCATATATACTCGACAGTCTTCTTTCAAGTTGATTCATCAATTTTTTCTTGATGTTGGTCAAGTGAATATATTTCCGTGAATCAGGTACGACTCGCAACCACTCGTTGCTCATTCAGAACATAAATATTCTGCCATTCCGACATGTCAGCTGGCATATTTCAACGAATCCTTAGAATTAATGAGGTGAGATATATTTGCGGGGCCTGGCGAGTCCACAGGCAATGATGTACCAAGTCATTCCGGACTCCGTGCTCCCGAGTCACATCAACAGAGCTATCAAACAACAAAACCAGCGTCTCGCGCATGTTTACGGCTCAAAATCATCTGGATGGGCATGCTCTTTTTTGGGTTTAGAATCCCTTAGAAGCGTTAAGGGACTTTACACACCTTGAATTGATCGGCGCAAGTATGAAAGGTCGGAGAACAAGAAAAGCTGCATAACGTTTGACATGAACTAATAAACTCCGACGAACGGATTTATCTCCGATTTATGCCAAGGAAATAACCTCTCTTGATAAGTAACACAAATTGTGAAATTCAAAAGCATTGAAATCTGTGGCGCACTCCAAAGTGACTTGCACTTCATCTTGTGTCCGAGAAATTTTTTCCGCCACAATCAAAATCAAACAGAATCACAGAAAGTCAAACGTCCCTTGATTGAATTATATGAGGTTAAGAACTACATTCTTGCTTCCGATGCAAGAACTAAGTGGAAATTTGGAAGATAAAATCAATGAATTGAGTACTTCGGCATTAAATTCTCAATTACATAACGTTGCTCGAATCTTCAAATAACACTCCAGGCACTACACTACACTACATCGGAGAGGGTTTAGAAATGCATTCGTGTTTCTTCATGGTGCGGAAGGAGATTCACAGGCCCCACAAGTCGAAAGTAGGTTTCGACAAATATTCACAAAATATCATCGGGGCTCCAGTTTACAAGAGTACCCTTCACCTGATGTTCAATTTCGAGATCTTCGATCACTTCAAATACAGTAATCTATTATTGCATCTTTTGGATCCATCGATGTGAAACTGATTGCAGTATAAGGAGGAAAAAGTGAGTCAGCAGGTGGGATGAACGTGTAGACAAGTCAAAGAAAAATGATCAGTTGATCACGTGCTACGACAGCTTCAATCAGCACTGTGGTATTATTTTCTTTTCTCGAGTTTCTGCTCGATGCGCGTTTTTTTTGTTCTATACTCTCCAACCTTTTTGTTCAGAACGCTTTCAAGTTTTTGCCATCGTGTACATCGCTTCCCATATCCTTTCTATTTTCCTCACACTTTTGTAGAAAGTGGAAACCTTATTCGAAGCAACGATTCTAGGGTTTTACGTGGATACAAAGCCTCGACTTGCAATATAAGAGAACGAGAAACTTTTCCAATTTCTTTTCTCAATTCAAGCATCCAATGTACATAGCTACACACACTTGTTTTGGAGGGGAGATACACATTATGAAACTGTCACATTTTGGCTCTACACTTGGCGATAGTTCACCAATAATGAATGATTACAGATAATTACTTATTTTCATTGGAGAAGTAAAAGTTCGAGATACACTGATATGAATGGTCTTGGAGTTGAGTTAACTCATAGATAGTGATAAAAAACAGGGTTCTCATTCATATATAATAATGAATGAACTTCTATCAGGAATCTTCGGCTTCGATTGAGTGTTTTTTCTATCAGAATTTCTTGTGTAGGATTTCTATGCTTGTACTAGTTCATTCCATTCATGATGATTGAGAACTCGATCTGCAACTCAGGCTTGGAAATCGGTCGGGAAACTGGACTTTATTATCGTGGACAGATTGAGACATTATCCCAACTTCCTGGATCTGGCAATGTCGAATTTATAGAGATTCTACATGATTCAACTCCCCACTCGGTCTGTGAGATACTTAGCAAATTTAAGTACTGCAATGCTATTCCATCAATGTAGAATATTCATAAGAGACATTTTGAAAGTATTTTCCACTTACGAATATTTTCATTCTTCTCCTCGGAACTACTATATGTATAATTGTGATATTTCTGATTTGAGGTTATCTTCTCGAAAGTGACTTTTGATATTGAACCCATAAAATGCTTTTATCTCTAGCCAATCGAGACATGGAGAAGTTAACTTTCGAGTCAAGAACACTTCTACTATGCTCTGATGACGCACAAAAGCGATTTTTTTTCTGATGCACAATGGTTTGACCCAATGTTTGTAGCTGATATTGACCATGAGTGATGAGCAAACACTCCCTTTGATGCTCCGGTCTTCAATTTATTGGCTTGAATTATTACAGATTCAGATATATCCTGTATATGAAATAATATTCCAGTTCTCGTGAGCCTGTGCAAATCACCGGTCCTAACGCAAAATATATCATGTGTTGTAAACATAAGCTCCCGAAAGAGAAGAATTTCGGTAATATTTATTCGGTTTTTGTTGAGGCGGAGGAAATTCGTTGTGGGACATAAACCTTCACTTTTTCTAATTAATCATCGTATGAAAAGACTTCATTTCTATTCGGTTGTTTTGATGTTGTGGAATAAGCTGTTTCGAATTTTACGAGAGTCTTTAAAGCCTATGCGGATAGTAACTGAATAATCCAACCAATCATAGTATCGCACCTACACGAATAGAGCGTGTTCTGGTGATACTTATATCGTGAAGTAGGTATGTAATCATTTAATGTTTGATGAGTGTTCCAGTATTCTACTCCTTCACTTTTGGGATACAAGACTTAATTGAAGATCCACATCGTCGATATATTTTTTGCTCAAACTGATCGATGTTTTTTTTGGCTTGGAGTCTTTGAATGGATTATGTTCAGCAACATCAACTAATTTCCCAGCAGTTGGAGTCTTTTTCTCTCTACTGCTGTGAATTGAAGTGCACCTGCTCTGTTCTTCTATTTTTTCGCACATTTTTGTTTCAACCACCGCCTATCCCTCGTGTTGAGGCGTATTTTTCAAATAAAACAGATTCTGTCTGGCTATTGAACGTGATGGACATCTTCATCTGGGCTCGTTTAATAAATCAGGGAATCATTCCATCTTGAATGAGTGAAATTTGAGGTTAATGAAAGCTCAAGGAATTCGTGCGAGACAACGTCTATCCAGTAACCTCTCCTTTTCATCGAAGGAATCTACATGAGGGTCGCTCATGGCTGATACGTCAGTGTGAGTTTTCGCAGTTACAGAGTGTAAATAACAGATCGATCATCTGCGGTGAAAATTTAGCACTTCAAGTGCCGTTATGTCTCAATCACCCATCGGTTAGGATAATCTTGATTCCACTGCCCTAGTAAAAATAAGTGCCTCATGATCATATATGAACATGTTCCCGACCAGACTCTGGGCATACATGACTACCTATGACCATGAGGCCGGAGTCATAGGTCGTCATTGGTCTCCATAGTTGATCATAGGAATTTATGTTGGAAATGAAGCACTTCATTGCCAACTCGAAATATTTCTCAATCCGAAGCTTCGAAATAAGCGCGCTTGGGACTCCAACTGCTAGGCCTCCATCCGATATTGAGAATGTCATGTACAACGACTTGATTACAATAACCCTACGGCCATGTACGAGTTGGCTTTGTGTGCCTATGACTAACCATGGAGACATAATATTTTCTGAGGTCATAGATTGTCATAAATGACTATAGTTCGGCTGGGAACATTTTCATACATGATCATGGGGCACTTATTTTTACTAGGGTGATTTGAAGTCTGTATTGTATGTAGCTATTTGATCAAGCGCGTCCAAAACCAACGAGAGTGTTTCTCATTTGATCGACCAGAATAAAATTCTCACTGATGCATTGAGTCAACAATAAAAGAAAACCGAAGAACATTGAGAGAGAAATTGTCGCTTCATCGTGAAGTTGATGAACTTAGGGTATTCCATGAACTCAACTGAAAATAGCGAGAATACCTGATTTTTGTCATATGCGACGAATTAAAACATCCAAAAACGTCTCTAAGATCCTCAGAGTAGAATCATCACCTTGTGACATCCTTGAAGTCCTCAAAACCGAGTGCAGAATCTTCAGAACTTTATCCTTCGGTAGTTCATTGTTGCCGCATGCTGACTCTATTGAAGACGAATTCTCGTAAGTTATTGCAATTCAAAACTGTTCGTGTGAAAACGCAATTACGTGCTAAAAAAATTGTATTCTTTCCAATTTCATTGACACGTTTAAAATAAAAATAGTGAGGAAGTTCAACTCCAATCATGTGCGGGCACGGGTAGTAAATATTTTGCCCATTAAGATGACGAAACCAAATGCGTATCACTTGCTCTTCAGTTGAATTCGGAAGAATTATTGTAGGTATTTGGAAGGGCTGGGATGACTTGAAATCTTGTGTCACTGTTTTTAACTCATATAGGCTTTCAATTAGCGTGGTTTTATGATTCGTCACTGCCAGCGCGTCAGCTCTCTCAATCGTCAGTCGGAAGAATTTCCTCATTTCGCTCAGTGAGTTCGAAGAACGTTCCTGTTGTTTAGCAAACTTTCAAGAATACCTTCTTCCCTAACATCCGATGTCTTAAAAAAGGCACAGTGATAGAGATACAATCAAACTATCTGGTTCACACTAACGAGATACTTATACTGATGATCAAAATACGATTTTCATCATTTTTTCTTGAGCTAGCCTCGCTACTGGTTTTTAAATAATCGTCGAGGATATGGTCAGGACACGGTCGGTCAGGAGAAACCGAGAAAACGGGACATTATGACAATGACAAATCGTCTGCAAACCGACTCGCGTGGCTCTAAGGGATTATGGGGTTATTCGTTTTGTCGTCCGTGGTGGCTGAGAGCCTCGTTATCGCTTCGAAACGACTCTATAGCTCTGCACTGCAGACCTTACCAAGTCCAAACTAGAGGGGAATCGTGCTTTCGTTCTCGGAAAACCGCACTGACTCGGACCCGTATCGCGTTAATGATTCAATATTTCACGGCTCTTTTGCCAGCAGGTTATACATTTATATCATTCTAGCTGCGCAGTGGATCATCTATCTTGGTCTCAAGCGGAATCTATTCATGAAAAGTCGAGGGTGATATGGATACTTCAGATATGATCACGGTGTTCTGGAATCCAAAGAAAGTTCGTCCCAAATGAAGACAAAAACTGAATACAGGGGTTGGATCATGATACCAAATAGTGATGAAATACTTTTGAATCAGAATCGGAGCTGCTTCTTTTTACGAATCATTCAAAAAATGGTCTTCAAAGTCAGAGGTGGTATATTTGTGTATATTGCGGTCACTTGCACGGAATTTCGCGTATGTGGTTGGGTTTTATGAGATCTGTCATATATTTCCCGTCAATTTCTGATCACGAAAACGTTTATTTTGTACTTTTCAAAAGTTCCAAGCACCCTCGGAAGACAGAAGATATCCCCGTGTGGTAATTTCTGTGAATTGAAACAATTTGCACTGATTGCTTGTAAGATTTTGTGAAGGTTCATGCATGGCTTTTACATTTTACGTGATGGTTCCGGAATCTTAGAATAACAATGCAATCAGTTCCACAGCCTGGTGCTCAATTTTTATCCGCAGAAATTGATGAAAGCAGTTGTGGAATTCTCCTGACTTCTTATTTAAGTATGTTCTTTTGACTCTTTCCAACGATTTTTTTTTTACTGGAATTGTGACTGGCTAACGAGGTTTGAGGGTGATTGATGGGTTTGTTTCGATCGAAATTGTATTAGGATGCTTCCCAGGCCTGTAAATAATACAATCAATTCGGGTTCATCGGTATTGATTAACCATTATTTCATCCCCTCTAATTTTGCCTTCGTTCTTTTCCAACTCACTCATGCCATTAAATATTGGCTCAAAAATGAGTTTCGGTACTACCAGATATGGGTAAAATGAAATAAACTCGATCCTAGTTTACAATAGTCACAGAGTCTTGTTTCTCCGCGACCGCAAAATCTATACATAACCTATAGCCTGCTACTTGCAGCTTATTCTATAAATATCTCGTGAAAAGAAGCAACTCCGATTTTGATTAAAAAAAAGTTCATCACTAATTGGTATTACGAACCAATCCCCGTATTTAGTTTTCGTCGTTATGTTGGACGAACTTTTTTTGGTCTCCAGAACACCATATGATATAGTTGAATGTTTCTAGGGGGTATTCAAGGAAAATAGGTGTGCAGGCCTATTTAAACGTTCTTCTTAGTACGACACAAATTTGAACGGATTTTCGTGCATTCCAGAGAAGTGTCGTTTTTTTGCTACTATTTTTTGCATATTAACGCATTTTCAAACTCTTTTCGAGGTTATTATTCCGAGGTTATGCGGGAACTTTAGTTCAAGGTGGGTTCCGAAGCATCGAAGCCACCGAGAGGGACTTATGGAAATTCACCTTGGTGTTGGCCGAGATTCGGACGCCAGCCTTCTACGTTGAAGGCGAGGAGCTTATTCATGAGACCGCGGCGGCTTTCTTGCTAGGATTGATATCACTTGATTTACAAAAACGTTGGACTCCTGAGACTCGAATAGACCTCGTTCATGATTACTACGGCTCAAACTACATGAAAAATGATAACTAGCATGGTGATTAAGATGACGGAAGCTTTCTGCGCCATATGAAGTCAGTCTCGGAAACAACGTCGAAATCACATTTAATTTCCCATTTTCAAATATTTTCAGGAAGCCTACTCCACCCCAAAATCTTCCTTCGGTGTTCTCAGCAGATTAATTCTCATATCTGTACATAAAAGGGCAAAAATTGTGACCCCCAAGCGTGAAGATTCGAAAGAATCATTTACAATGGAAACTGATCAAGAGTTACCGGAAAATATGAAAGTTCAGATGTTGGGATAGCCTATGGACCACTGTTCACTCAAAAGGCAGCTTTTTGAGTAATACTCTAAGATAGACATCTAAAAATGAATGGAGCAGACCAACGTCAAATCAAAATTCGCGTAAAAATTGATTCTATTGGCAATATATTGGCACAATATTGGCCATTGCTCTGGGCAATATATCGGCCATATATTGGAAAAGCAATTCCCAATATAGCGCCAATATTGCGGCAAAGAGCACTATCCAATATTGAGCCAATATATGGCTAAATAAAAAAGAAAATTCTAAGAGGCACATTGTCACTTCAAGAGCGCTCCTTTCAACATTTTCATGAATTTTAATTTTGGTACTTGTCATACCATACGTGACTGCATGACTGCGTTTATCTCGATTGGTCCTCAGAATCTCGTCGAACAACACGGGCATCTTTGCGCCTGCAAAACACAATGCAACCACAAAGCATCAATTTTCTCAAATTTTGGATCATGCTCGGGATCGTGCATGATTGGAATAACGCGCGCGACAAGGCGGAGAAAAGCACGAGGAACTCGTTAATCGATTCGTGACATTACTTGAGGGTTGAGGCGGCCCGGTGGCCCGCATTCTCAAAAATATAAAACGAAATTGATCAGAGTATGTTTTAGAAAACACAAGAGGTTATGAGGATCTGATTGTATTCATGAATTCCGAGGATGAATTATTGAAGTTACTTATCTGACTTCTCGGTCGCAATAGTTTCTCATTTCCAACCCCGACATCAGCGTACGAGTCGATTTTCTATGATACAGCTACGGCCAATCAGTTTTTATGAATTTTTGAGAGTCCGAGGGATACAGCAAAATTTCTCGGCGCGAGGTCGAGCAGACTAACTATTATGCATGTTTGTTTACACGACGATCAACGTGCTCTAGTCTGCTCGACCTCGCGCCGAGAAATTTTGCTGCATCCCTCGGACTCTCAAAAATTCATAAAAACTGATTGATCGTAGCTGTATCATAGAAAATCAACTCGTACGCTGATGTCGGGGTTGGAAATGAGAAACTATTGCGACCGAGAAGTCAGATAAGTAACTTCATTTCATCCGCGGAATTCATGAATATAATCAGATCCTCATAACCTCTTGTGTTTTGTAAAACATACTCTGATCAATTTCGTTTTATATTTTTGAGAATGCGGGCCACCCGGCCGCCTCAACCCTCAAGTAATGTCACGAATCGATTAACGAGTTCCTCGTGCTTTTCTTCGCCTTGTCGCGCGCGTTATGTCCATCATGCACGATCTCACGAGCATGATCCAAAATTTGAGAAAATTGATGCTTTGTGGTTGCATTGTGTTTTGCAGGCGCAGAGATGTCCGTGTTGCTCGACGAGATTCTGAGGACCAATCGAGATAAATGCAGTCATGCAGTCACGTATGGTATGACAAGTACCAAAATTAAAATTCATGAAAATGTTGAAAGGAGCGCTCTTGAAGTGACAATGTGCCTCTTAGAATTTTCTTTTATATTTAGCCATATATTGGCGCAATATTGGATAGTGCTCTTTGCCGCAATATTGGCGCTATATTGGGAATTGCTTTTCCAATATATGGCCAATATATTGGCCAGAGCAATGGCCAATATTGCGCCAATATATTGCCAATAGAATCTATTTTTACGCGGGTTCGTAGTACGAGTTTTGGTACATAGGAAGTGAAACATGGGAGGGAGATAGTGGGACACGACATTTACTGTTGGGAGGCAAACGCTCACTCAATTATGAGTTGCCTTGTGGAGATGTACCAAGACTGCAAGGTTTCAGTCTAGTGCATTTTAGGCTTGAATGAAATCTCAAGAGTCTCGAAGAGTTCTCGAGACTCTTTCAAAACTTGAGTTGAAGTTGACATATGTGTGCAGAGTTGGAGTTGATACTCGTGAATTCATAAGAAGGAGAGAGATTGGTGAGATCTATGTACACTGACGCTCATAAATTCGTGAACGGTGAGCGCACATTCAACCTCAGTTTGAGAAGCGATATTTCAGACTCTATGCACCGTAAGACAGTTCTGAAGGAAGCATCTTGAAGAGCGAAAGAAATGTTAACTTTTCAGTAGTTTCAATGATCTCTATCGATTATCTCGAAGGTACTAGATGCTGGTCGAAAGTTACAAATCCACGAAAATTTTCACTTTCATTGGTACACCTGCAGTTTTGCTGCAAATGAAGATACGTCAATTCTGTAAACGGCATCTTGTAGAGCAGAAAAAATTCTATGTGTAACCATTTCTCGATTATCTTTCCCGTTCCGCATGTGAGAACGTACCAGCTGTCAAAACACCTGAAATGATAGTTTTTCATCGGAACCGACATGGAAAATGGCAAAAACCATTGTTTTGGGTGTTTGACAGCTCGTACGTTCTTACACGTGAAACGTAAAGAATAATCAAGAGATAGCTACATATAGCATTTTTTCTGTTCTACAAGATGCCGTTTGCAGAATTGCCGTATCTTCATTTGCAGCAATACTGCAGGTGTATCGATGCAAGTGAAAATTTTCGTAGATTTCTAACTTTTGACCAGTATCTAGTACCTTCGAGATAATCTATAGAATTTATTGAAACCATTTAAAAGTTAGCATTTCTCTGCTCTTTGAGATGTTCTTTTTTCCACATTGTCCTCCGACGCATGAAATTCTGAGATATTGCTTCTTGAAGTGAGGCTGAATGTGAGTTCACCGTTCACAAATTTATGAGCGGTAGTAGGTGATTCTTCAGATGTAGATGAGTGATAATTGATGAGTGCGTGAGTCTTGCCAACAAAGTAATTTTTTCTGATGAAAATTTTGTTTGCCCCAATCTGGACAGTGCTTTTAACTAGATCCACTTGAGATCTCGTTGGAATGTGTTGGTTCGTGGGTTTGACTCGAGTTCCCTCAGGGATCTATCAGAACTATTCTCTTGTTGATGGTTACGAAAAATTATATGATTATCAGAATTGGGATAAAGACTCGAGCAGCAGACAAAACTTAACAGGGTTTGAGAGAAATGAGAATCATTCCGTTACATAACCTGATCCTGAAGCTTTTTCATCAGAAACTTATTCAAAATCCATACATGGAATTTATAGAGCCCGAAATTTTAATCATTACCTACAAAGTTTTGATTAATGGATTGAGTCTTGTCGGCACAAAGTCTGACTCGTACTACTGAGATTTGAATTTGATCAACGCTGTAGTCTAAAAGCCAAATGTTATGATAGAAATCAATGCGAATGGTGAGTCATCGCTGTCCGTGCAATCCAATATATTGCATTTCATGATTGTCGCATCTCGTCAAAGGAGTGTGCGTGACATATTTGGAGGTTTTATTCCGAGGATCTGAAACAATGGCTCCGTCGCTAATTGGAAAAGAGGAAATTGAATTCACTTCATCTATCCTCCTTCCAGCTCTTCCAGACCTGCGGGTCCTCCCAAAAAAAGTTGGAAATGAATGCCGCCTCGGGGCCACGCTTTGATGGTTACGAGTATGACAGTCAACAATCGAATTAGTTTCAATCACCGAATCGATAGATTTTCTGCGAGGCTGTAGTCCATTTTCTCATGGGACGGAGAACAAAGCTTCTAATTAGATAGCATCTCGTTCGAGTGCAATCATGATTTTCGAAATTTGTTATGTGAGTATTATCGCGGATAATCACACGCTTTGGTCCTCAGAATCCAGAAGTTGAAAATTGATGCCTCGCATGCCTATGCCCATTATTTTCATCCATTTTTGCATGGAAAATGATAATGTATCATAAATTTGAGGAGTTATTGTTTTGGAACGAGTGAGAGCGGTATATCAGTGATTTCGTTGGAAGTGTGATTTTCCGTGTTCCAAGTTCCCCCCAAGTTTCTATGGGTCGGAATGTGCACTGTAACAATTTTCTGGGGTGTATTCTATCGGTGCGCAACTATGTTAATAGTTTTTGAGTCGATTCTAACGTTCCCGTAATTTGTAGTGCCTCATAAAGGGCCGAAATGTCAATTCCGTCCCCTGTAGAAAACCTACTTTTGACTCTTGCAGTCACTGCAACGCATATTCAGAGTCGAAAACCCTCATGTGTAGCTATGCACTTCTATTCGTGATACTTCAAATAACATAATCCACCACTTTGCGACTCAAGATTACTTGCTTAGTTCGCGCACGGACATCCGATATTTTGAAGACGGATTTGCACCGAAACTGTCAGCAAAGTTTCTGATAGTCTGTTGCGCCTTTCTAATCAATGAGGTTGATTTTCAGAATCCCAAATACACCTAATTCTTGCGCGACATCAACCGAAAACTCGAATCCGCACCGAGGCGCACCACATGAACGTATTTTCAGAATGGCGTACAAAATTTTCTGTCCTTTCCGTCCCCATGTTGTGCTCCGCCCCAACGCGTTATATCACTTTGTGGAACACATTTTCTTGTAGTATTCGGTTGCATTGGATCAAATCTATGCGGAAAAGAGTCTACGATTAGTTGCCGAGCCGTGAGAATATTTCTAAGGTGAAATGTCAATTCCGTCCCCTTTACGACCCCTTAAACTCGACATATCTTCGTCCGGCTTCAATTTTAAGCTACGTAGCTCTAGTTATTTCCTCTATGAGCCCAAAAAAATGGAAACCAACTGCAACGACCCACTAAAACTCGTCTGGGCCTGAATTAATTTTTTGACCCAAATCACTCTCTACGACGATTTTGGTCCCAAAAAATCACACTTTCGGCGGAATTACTCATATGCGATTTTTACATGTATATGACATTGCATGGGAATGTAGTGCATGGAACTGACATTTCCAGTTTTCACCATTTTTTTGTCTAGCGAGAAATCCTGAAGCGATTGGACCATATGACTTCGAAATTCGTGTTTAGATGGTTGTATTTTAGCCAAAGCCATGTATTACTCACGATACACTTACATGCTCTAGAGGAAATACTTTCATTTCTCCGTCTATTCGAGGGCTCAAATGTTTGTAATTTTTATCAGTGTGCAATGCTTATTTTCTGCCTCGTGTGTGTATGAGCATGTAAGTGCACGAACTGCTTCGTCAAATATACGCGAGTGTACGAAAAACAGCTTCAGAACGGCGAGCTCACATTGCTATCAAAACAACTTGGCTCACTGGAGATTTTCATCCTGACCGTCCCAGGAGACATACTTTGGAAGATTAGAGAATATACTCTTGCGCAATCAATCGTTTTTGGGTTCAATACCATCACTGTTAAAGGAGCATCAGCATTGAGTAGCAACTTTCTGCGAAATTCTATTATTCCCTAACAAATTTTTTCATAGGAATTCTACCAATCAATTAACCTCTTTATGCACGCACCTACTTCCTGTGCTTTGAGACCTTCGTTTCCTACTATATTCTATAGTGGGGATCGTGAGAGTTATTTTAAGCCCAAACACGATATGATAAAGTCATGCCAAAAGAGAGTCATGGAAGCATGAAATTTTCAAGGTCAAACACGAATGAGGCACTAGCAACGAGAATTTCACGATGAACTTCATGAAAAATCATCAGTTTGGATCAGAAGACATGACGCGACAAGTATCCTCATCCTATCCTCATCAAAATTCAGTAAATTACCTGTAACAGTCAAAAGATGAACCGACCCAAAGAGCATGATCAAGTGAGATGGTTCATCATAATCATTAGCTATAATGGATAACTAATGATGAGACTATGTTCGCCAAAATAATGGAATTTCCTCTACTTTGGGCCAAGGAAGATAATGAATGAAGTATTTTTCCTCCAAAGTCAAGAAGAATTAGAAGAACCCGATTCAAAGGTGTGTCCACACATGTGGACAAATGCGGGAAGAGGTTAAGCACTCGATCTTCTGATAGCCATTCTAAGAATACTATTGATTTCACAGTAGAATCAATACACATTACTACTTTTATTTGAAAAATACTAGCTACAGACCTAGCGTACTCAAATTGAGGGAACGCGCGTATCTACTACCACATACGTGTAGAACATTTGCTGGATAATTTAATCCAAGCTGCTGGTTACACATGTATTTCAATGAAATGCGCCTCTTCAATCGAGATTTCCCACAGAAGCTCCTATCTACACCTGCTCCCAGATTTGCGACTACATTTGCTCTAGGGATATACTGGTTGAGATTATCCTCATACGGAATCTGTGAAATCTGTTATACCATGCTTGTACGTCCGTTCAAAACTATAACCACTGCTGCTGCTTGGTAATTACTTGAGAATTATCCAGGCCTGGAATTATCTCGCTGTTTCTGTTTAATGAGCAAAGTCATTAGACCACTCGGACATTTCGCGGTAATGTCCTAATGAACCTGATCCGGTAGAAATTTTTCAACTGAACTTTTTTACCTCATACTCTCACTCTGTACCCTTATCGTGTTAGCGAGAATTTGATTAGTCGAGATTTGTAGCACGAGGATCGTTATTACTCATCAGTATGAAAATTGAGCTCTCACTTGGTTGGAAAATTCTCATTTGGAGGTCTGTGCAATTGTAAGTAAAAACCCTGTTTCTGAATCTATGATGGTATCTGCGGAGTTAGCAATTTTGCGTACTGCAGGAATAATTGAATATAGTTAGGAAATCAGCTACGAATGTTATGGTAGTGAATATTCGTTCAATATAGCAATTTTTCTCATGAATTTTATCCACACAATATGGTGACGAATGATCTTGATCAGTAGATGAATCGTGAGAGATTAATGAAGATGAAATATACAATCATCATCTCGTGTCATCGGAAGCATAAACTCATGTGATTTTCAATGGTGATCCGACGCAGGAGGGATCGATAAGCTACGAGGATTTTTTCTCAGAATCCAAAATTAGTAGATCAATAACAATGCGGTCTATCAAAAGTTCACATGTTTCAACACGACTCAATACATCAAAAAACAAATCAGAATAAGTTTCTCTGTATCACCGAAGAAATTCTGCGAGTTGTACGTGTCGAGGTTAATCTTGCGTGACCGAGTAAAATCGACGCTACGAATCGCAAGTAGCTGCCCGTCAAGTTTGCTCACCAGAGTTTCAGCTCATGCAGTGGTTTTCCGTGCACGTCTGTATTCACATCAGAGAGGGAAGTCGTCTTGATGGCTCTTGCTGTTTTTCCCTTCCGCAGCTGTCTCACCATACCACCTGTGTCTACACGTGATTGCACGACTTTATTACACCGATGAAATGTTTCATCTTATTCAGCATTTTGCGTACGAATTTTTCTCCTATACTTGTGTGACATGTTGAACATTTTAATGGGGGTCTTGAAATATGAATCAGATGGGAATATTGAGACCTTAGCATGAGATCACATTCACCGGAGCATCAAGAATATAGTAGAGAGATGTAATTCGTTCAATATTCGCATCAGAGATAATGTACTTGACATTCATCCATTCTCCTAATTTTTTTGCTTCTTTTTAGCTCATTAATGAGCATTTTCAGCCAGTTTGCGTGATAACCACTCGAGCAATGATTTGAAGTGACTCTTCCAGAATATCTCGAATTTACGGTCAATTTATCAAGAATCGAAATTTTGAGGATGAGAATATGAAGCAAGGATACCAACAAGCATGAGAGTCTTTTATCATGATGAATTTCTTCCTCTTTTGGGATAAATTGTGCATTAAGAGCAACATGAACGACTGTAGATCATTCTTTGTGGCTGAGAGAAGTGGGATCTTTCCATTCCTTTAATAAATTATGACTCCAGGTGCGCAAGGAGGTGATGCATAGAATAAAATGTAACTTTTGTACCATCTTCCACAATTTTTCACTTGCCTCATTCGTTTCTCATGACATAATTGGCTATAGGATTCGTTTCGGATAGATATGTCAAGCTCAAATGAGAACATTATTCTACGGCAAAGTTGCTCACAGTATTGCCCATTGCAGAATCACATATAAGCCATTCGCATTAAAATGTTAAAATTTACGACTTCCATAAATAGTGCGCTACTACAGCAGTATTCTTTTCACTAAATATTCTACAGGATCATTTTATCGCACTTCACTGATTCATCAGTATTGAAAAGGAATTACTCTTGAGGAATCATTTTTAAGTGTCAGAATTCATGCTACGTCCTACTGAATCGGATTATGATTCCAAAGATCACTTTCGGGGAACAAATTTTGGATATGAGTATCATCGCAAAAACTTACACGCTTCTGTCCTGAAAATTGAGGAGTTGAAAATCGATGCTTCGCATGCCTGTGTCAATTCTTTCCATCTGTTTTTGCATATAGAATGATGACCTCTCATGAAAGTCAGGGAGAGTTTGTTTCAGAACGAATTAGAATGGTAGATGTGATTTTCACATGTACAAGACATGGGGAAAGTAGTCTATAGACCCGAAATTCCCAGCCTTTGACATTTTATTGTCTAGAGAGAAATCCTGATGCAATAGGGCCATATGACCTTGGAATTCGTGTTTAGATGGTTGTTTTAAGATGGAGATACTTGCTCTGGAGCAAATTATCTTATCTTTTAGTTTCTTCTGTGCTATTGAGAATCCCAGGGAATGATTTTTGAGTCCATGGAACTGGCATTTCGCCCTTGGAATCGATCGCAAAAATAAAGGACTCGACATTGAAATTTCTTCGCATGAATCTCATCTGATCCAATGATACTCTGGCGGAAAAGTTGATTCCGCCAAGATAAATCAACTTTTAGTGGTGTAACACGGCGTCCATTGATCTGACATAATCGTGAAAAAGTTAATCACATTGCTAGTTTTTAGCTACAAGTTTGCACGCAGCACTGGGAACCTCGATTCTGTGTCTTTCTTCACAATGTGATTCGATTGTTCTATGGATTTCCTTGGAATATTCTCCATGACAAAATCCTTCAAAGTAAATTTGGGATGCGCTGTTGTTACTTTATTAAACGTCTCATCTTTAGTAAGAATCCCATTACAAGAAAGAGGTTCATGGCTCAGGGTCTAACCTGAGCATTCTTTTCATAAGAAAAAAAAAAACCCGAGCATTCTGGTCATAAAACCTATGAAGAATGAAAGAATAAAACCTATAAACCTATGAAAGTTGGTTGAACATTCTATCTTGAAAGGAGAATTTGAGCGAACCTGCCATTATATTGATTACCTTGATGCTAGCACAAAGAGTATGCGTCGGACTCCATTTATTACAGTCCATGGCACTAATATTTCGACCTTCAATCTTTGAGAATAAGAAAAATGACTCGACGAATTGACCCGAAACTTCTATAGTGAGTGTATTTGAATATAGTACGTGTTGAAGAATTTAAATGAAGTGGTTTGGAACTCACTGGTCGAAACGGGAGGCCAATTCACGTTTCGTGTAAGTTTCTGCGATAATACTCATATAAGTAGATGTTTGGTTTCCATGGATCGAATTTGGTATCACCGTATTCAATCCTAAAACCTGGGTTTTTCAGCTGATTTTTTAATAGTATCTCACTAACGATTGAGTCTGAAGAGAAAGATTCATTGAGGCACAAAATAGGAGGGAGAGTAACGGCCATGCGTTGGAAAACCCTTCTGCAAACTCTTGGGATTTCAACAAGATGAATGAGTGTAATTAGTCCGATTAATTGAATATCACGAGTACACGCAAAATAGTAAATGACGCGTATGCGCGCCCCATGGGCGATGCTTATGCGCATCGCCGCCGGAGTCGCTGTGCCGTGAGCCCTGACGTTCCCTTTCTACGGCCCCGCGGGATCATCTGTATTGGGCCGCGGAAGGGATGCTCTGCGGCATCGCCAGGCGATGTAAAATCGCAGCACTTGGCGATGCCCGAATTTTGGGCCGGCTCTGTAGCTCTTGCAACTGCAACTACTCCGATGTGAAAGTGTGTGCGTACGTCAGTGTAAAGCCTGCGGGCAAGCGGCTTATATATGAGTTTTCTTCAACCTTATAGAAATGAGTCCGTGGTCGAATGGTGCAGGCTTGGACTGACAATCACGGGTTCGTGGGTTCGAACCCCATCATAATAAAATTTTGTTTGGCTTTTTTTTAAAATCATAAACAATTACACCGCACAACGAAATATTGAGTGACAGATAGTACTGGATTGAAAGGTTAGTTCCATTCATGATGGAGAGGCAATTTCATTATATTTTTAAAAATCCAAATTATCGGAAGGGGATTTCGCGTTTCGAAATCCTTCAGATCAATAATAGAAATGAACGAATATTCATCCAGATCTAGTGTGATAAACATGAGTGGTAAGATTTCCTCTGATTGAACACGTATCAAATGAATTTGGTGAAGTAGCCTGTTGTAGATGATTCAAATTCCCCTGAAAGGAAATCTTGTAAAAGTAACTCAAAATATGAGAAAAGAATTCTATCTGAAATTCAATTTTTTGCTCATATCTTCCTGTACAACTAATCTATCCACCTTTTAATGAATCAGAGAGATACTCTTTCAGAATTCTACATTGATTTGTTGAAACCGAATTTGACTCAATCACGTTCGAGCCTAATTAAATTTCAATTTTCCTTCTAAAAATCCAATATCCCCCAGAATATCCATTCTCATCATCTTTAAACCAACTATATGAAAATTTGCATTGATATTGGTAGGTTATTTTACCAAATTCATTTGATACGTGTTCAATCAGAGGAAACCTTTACACCACTCACGTTTATCACACTAGATCGGAAAGAATATTCATTCATTTCTGTTATTGATCTGAATGATTTCGAAACCCGAAATCCCCTTCCGATAATTTGGATTTTTGAAAATATAATGAAATTGCCTCTCCATCATGAATGGAACTAACCTTTCAATCCAGTACTATCTGTCACTCAATATTTCGTTGTGCGGTGTAATTGTATTAAAAAAAAAATTGATTATGATTTTAAAAAAAAGCCAAACAAAATTTTATTATGATGGGGTTCGAACCCACGAACCCGTGATTGTCAGTCCAAGCCTGCACCATTCGACCACGGACTCATTTCTATAAGGTTGAAGAAAACTCATATATAAGCCGCTTGCCCGCAGGCTTTACACTGACGTACGCACACACTTTCACATCGAAGTAGTTGCAGTTGCAAGAGCTACAGAGCCGGCCCAAAATTCGGGCATCGCCAAGTGCTGCGATTTTACATCGCCTGGCGATGCCGCAGAGCATCCCTTCCGCGGCCCAATACAGATGATCCCGCGGGGCCGTAGAAAGGGAACGTCAGGGCTCACGGCACAGCGACTCCGGCGGCGATGCGCATAAGCATCGCCCATGGGGCGCGCATACGCGTCATTTACTATTTTGCGTGTATACCTATGAACCAATCTCAAATTCGGTCGATTCTTTACTGAAAAGAGTAGACCTGTTTCCACGAAAATATCTCTTGAAATGCGATGATTCTTGTTACGTTTTTATACGCTTTCATTCCTGAAAGATAGCTTTTAGTCATCCTCAATAGGGGATAGCACTCTCATCGACCCGTGGAACAACTCAGCTGACCCCAAAAAGAGGAATCGATTCTACATCTTTAGATTGTGATGCTGAGACATGATGATGAGTACATCGTCTACTGTACGTACATACCCACACAGTACGTTGGAAAGTGCTACATTAAGAAATAGTGTCTCGCCCCTCGAGTATCAAAGAAGCTTGATGGCTCACCATGACAGCGACGACGACAATGACGACGACGAGGAAAAGACGAACTATGAACCCGACATTATCGTGTCAGCGTGCACTTATCTTCCACGTCTTTAAGTGAAAAGTACTCTCTCCCAAAAAGCAAGGAATTAGACACACTTGCACATACTCCAGCATACCTTTCTCCGTTAATTGTATTGCCGTATATGTATATGGGCATTTCTGTGGAACTTTCATACCTGCTTGGATAGATGATATAAGAGAACGATCGAATGTATCGATACCAATCAAAATGAAAATATCATCATCAAGCTTCGAAATGGAATATCTCTGGCTGCTATATGATTGAATGAAGTTGATTCCTTCTGGCTAATTCGAAGAGGGAAGATCGAACTACGGAAAATAGCGTGGAATTACTTAGTACTCTCCTTCAGTCTTACGAACATTGTGGTGATGCCACGCAACTTTCCGCATCGATTCCAGTCTTATTTGGTGGATAGTATATTAAGGAGAATGGCGCAGAAGCGCGATGGTGTGGTTTCAGTTCAGCCAGAACTGTACAACTTAGAAAATTGGAGATAAAACATCAATCTAATCTCGTTTGAGTCAAAGATGATCACCCCAAACTCATGTCGCGACACTGGCCGCAATTTACGAAATCTCCTTGTGGAGGAGATATGATTGCAGAAAGTTTAAGACAAGCCACGTTCTTGTGCGGTTCTTTGGACCAATAGAATATGACCGTCCAAATGTCAAACAGAAAAATCGTGACTGATGAAACATATAATATCTGTCTCATCCTACATCGATAGATCGAGCTCTATGTTGGAAAAACCAATTGTAGTCGGATGGGTTCATCTAATGAAGCCATGAGAAGCCCAAGCCACTCGTTAGAATGAGAATTCTTGCCAAATGCTTGCTCAAGAAATTCTGGAAAATAGAGGGAAAATGGTGAAGAGCTGGGCTTGATAACGGGATTCGCGCGCCGCCATGAACCGTATACGAGTTACAAAAGTGGATTTGCAACTCTTGATACTCCACAAATACATGGGCGAAAGTCCACAGGTGTGCGTTGAGCTCTTTAAATTTTTCGATTTTCAACGATTTCCAATGCAAAATAGAAGTTTCAGAGAAACACCCATATGCGTCATTTAGATTTCTACTTCAGTGACCCTATAGAATTCAAACAGCCAGGCGTATGCTGGTTGTGTTTTTGGATGTAGATGTATCGTACACTGTGGCAACCAGCCAGAAATTTGTTCAGTACATGTGAAACTACATAAATCTCTTGCCATGACGATGCCAGATGAGTCATACATTCTTTACTAAGGCTCAATTGTACGCTATGGTTTATCGTTCAAATTTTTGACCAAAAAAAAGAAAAAAACAGCGATGAAGAAGTTTTGAGAGAGTTTTCATACAATTTCGTGATAAGCTGTCGGTATATTATTTAGAGTAAAAGAATTGACAGTGGATGTACTCAGTCAAGGCTATGACGGAGTCTCGCGGCGAATACGGGGTTGCAACTTTGCCGCGCGCATTCTCGCACATCTATTTTTTCCGTCGAGCACATTGTTTTTTCGTATTCACAAATAAAAATATGTAGATATCACCACATAACACTTAGCTGCGCGACGTACCGTTCTTGTATATATTATATTTCATACAAAAACTCTATGTGCCGTTTTGAGTTAGCTGCGTGGCGTACCGTTTTTCCATACGCTATTCCATAAAAGAACGCTACCTGCATGTTACGCGTTAGCTGCGTTACTTACCGTCATTCCTTATACTTTTCTACAAAAAAAAACGCAAAATACAGTTTCCGAGTTAGCTGCGCACCATGCCCTTACTTTGAGACACGTTTCACACTGCCTATAAAAAAGCGAGCATCCAACACTCGATAGATAATCTTTTCCGGACATGCCGTCGCGACGTATTCTCCATGCACGACACTTGGGCCGAGCGTGGCCATGCTGGCCTAATACAATGGCGTAGTCTGGTGCTGTCAGGCTCATTCTCGCCGTGACCTAGTAATTTAGAGTGTCTCATATTCTCGTTACAAGAATTTGCTACACACGGTATTCTTACAACTGACTCTAAACGAGTCGGAAGACCTCCTCGCCGAATTTTTTCTTGAATGGCTGTTTGGGGCTCAGATAACACCATCCTATTCTTTTGAAAGTTGCCTACGTTCGAATTTTCGAATAAATCAATTTTCATGACTTTCTATTTCAGAGAACGTTGAGAAAAATCGTTCATTGCAATTTGACGACGCCGATGAAGGTTGAATTAGATGTGCAAAATATTACCAATACCTGATCAGGAAATGAGGACTGTGTACGATATTCTATCCTAAACGATTCGCGATGTAACGCATAGCAGAAGATATACGATGAATTTTGATGCAAGTTTGAATATATATATAGCGGATAGAGAGGTCCACTCACTCGGGTTGGGAAATTCTTTTATGCTTCCGGCACATTCACTCCGCTTGATTATCTTTCTCTCTCACTGAGACTCATCTTGATCACGTTGATTTACGAACAACGAGACGGAATCGCGGAAAGGCCCTGATTGTGCAATGAAAGTTTTCATCCAGATTTGTGAGAGCTTTCGAGTATGTCATATCTCCTCCCCCCCCCCCACTTCACTTTTTCCAAAAGTATAACTTGGCGAGTATGGCCATCCTTTCCCCCTATCACTTCATCTGGGATCAAAAATTGAATTTCAACTCTTGAGGGTCATGAAATCAGGGGAAACATGTCGAGTAACTATTTAGCAAAATTTAAACATGAAACAAATGGGTAGAAAATGAAAAATATTAATTTCAACTCTTGAGGGTCGTGAGATCAAGAAAAGCATGTCGAGTAATTGTTTTGCAAAATCTGAACGTGAAACGCATGGAAAAGGATTGATTACATTACGATTTGACTTTCTCGGTAATTTTGACTCAACTTGAGTTTCTCACCATCTCCTTCGTCTATGAAATGTAATGAAAATAATAATTTATTCAGACCACTGAGAAGAAAAGGAAACCAGAAAATTCAATCTAGCATTGATCGGTTTAGTTTAAAATTCAGTAGAGATGGTGAGTAACTCGAGTTGAGTCAAAATTACCGAGAAAGTCAAATCGTAATGTAATCAATCCTTTTCCATGCGTTTCACGTTCAGATTTTGCAAAACAATTACTCGACATGCTTTTCTTGATCTCACGACCCTCAAGAGTTGAAATTAATATTTTTCATTTTCTACCCATTTGTTTCATGTTTAAATTTTGCTAAATAGTTACTCGACATGTTTCCCCTGATTTCATGACCCTCAAGAGTTGAAATTCAATTTTTGATCCCAGATGAAGTGATAGGGGGAAAGGATGGCCATACTCGCCAAGTTATACTTTTGGAAAAAGTGAAGTGGGGGGGGGGGAGGAGATTTCAACACTCGGCTATGGTAATGACTAAATATTCTGAGATTGAAGAACATGCTGTAAATAGTAGGATGTAAGAAAACAAAAAAAAAATTCTATGTATCTCATCCGTAACAATCATTCTCCTAATTAACACTAGAGTGCTTCATTCCAAGATGAACATTTTTTGATCATGAACAAAGAAAAATCTGGAGAAGGACAACTTTGTATTTTTGATAGCAAGACTCTTGAAATAAGTTCATGGAATTGACTCAAGTTGATGCGAAGACTCCTAACCCACTTGTGATGGTGCTTGCAAGAGAAAATTTTTGGATCACGAGGAACTTTTAGATCGTGAAAATTCCCCAAATGATGAACCACATCCACTCCTCAGCAAGAGAGCATGCTAAATATCAAAGTGAATAACTAATAACTAATTGATAAATGAAACATAGAACTATGACACTACATCTGTTGTCCAAAATTTTCTAAGGACCAAAGACTCAAACAAATTCCATGTAGCACATTGGTAATTCATAACACATCAAGAAGTTGGATCAATCCATGCAAACTCATTCTGAGGGAAATGAAGGTTCAGTAGCATTATGTGATATGTGTTTCAATGATCCTCAACATACTTCCAGATAGATGCTGTACGGATCCAGTTTGTTTAGTAATTGACAACTCAAGTAATAATTTTTTCAATTTGAACTTACCACTTCCCACCAAGAGCGTAAAAGTCCCTTTCTTACTTCATAATACTCTTGATGAAACAGGTGAACCCTGTGCAACTTTCTTATCCTATTCAGAATTTAGTTGCAAGAAAGTAAAATCCATATACCATATGAGAGTAAGAGTCTAGCTGAGACTTTTGGGTTAGAGTATTACGCAATGGACATATCATATTCAAAAGTAATAACCAGAGCAACACCAAATATCAGTGCTTATATATCACAAAAACTGATCTTGGACAGTCGTCAATTGACTGACCTGTCTTACAACATCTAAATGTGAGAGACGATCCCTCTTAATGCGTTGGACATTGACAGGTCTACAAAAAGCAACACGAAGGATATTCTATTGGTCGCACTCTTCTTCAACTAGAGTGGTTTATCAACTTTTCTTTGAAATGCACAATTTATAGCTTCAGAGTTGGGTCTGTCTGAAGTATTGAGGAAACTGAAAGTCAATACACTGCTGAAATGTAGATTGACACTGGCACTCATTTTTCCTCACGATCAAATCCTAAATTCTCCAAATATTTTTGGAGATCAATTCTTGACACTGCACAACAGCGAGAATGACACACATTTTGGCCTTTGGCCTATTATTCTTATATCACTCCAGACAAGAAAACCCACAACAATAAAGTGGCTCTTATTCCTCCAACAATGAGAGCTGATTTCTACAAGCTCGCTGCAGGCGGTGCTACGGCCTACGATTGGCTTTCAATCTCTGCTATTATCTCTACATAATATAATCAAAATAGTAAAAAAAGTTACATGTTACTGCTACAACATGTTACTGCTACAACATGTTACTGCTGGAGCGGAATAACGCCGTCTGCTACACATGCGGCTGCATCAAAATCATCAAAACATCACCCGTGTTCTCGCGGTCGATCGTCCCGCGTGGTCGACCCCAACAATCGATTGTGTTCGACTTCGAGTGTCTTGACGCGGCTGAAATCTTGACGCGAAAAAATTCGGAAGGGTCGAAATTAGTGAGTAAGATATTTTGGCACTAAACGCTGTCAGCGTCGAAATGAGTTGCCAATATCCTTGTTGAGGACCGAAATAACGGGTTCAGAGGGAATGAAACCCTCCTGAACCCAGAAAAGCATGAAATAAGTAAGTTCGAAAAAATGTGTGAGGTTAAAACGGCCCAACTCAGCGTATATAAGGCACGGCAGCCTTCCGCGCGCTCTCTCTCTCTTTCTCACATGTTCTTCTCTTTCATATACTCGCCAGCAAGGCGCTGCCGCGCCTTTTGATCTAATCTATATTTTGCCTTTGAGGAAAGCGAATGGTAGTCCCAAGATGTCTTTTGCTCGTATACAAGTTGAACTTGTATACGAGCTGTTGAGCTTGTATACGAACTGTTGACTCAGAGTGAGTCCACACTCACTCTGTTTACTTGTATTGACAGGAGCCAGACGTTATGTCTGTGCTCTATTACAAGATCGTCCAAAATATCATGACGATCTAAAGAGTAACAAACCTGAAGCCTGATGAGGTCCACAAAACTTAGTGGACGAAACGTCGCAATAAAATTTCCATCATGAAATTTTGGGAATTTATTTAGTTCCCCACCGTCCTTCAAGATCGATGAGACCAAAGGTTCAACTTGTATATTAACCATCAAGGATGAAAAAATCTACCAAAATCACTTATGTCTTTTGCTCGCTTTCCTCACGAAAATTGACTCAAGTATTGTGTATTGTGCATGGGGAAGAAAAGAGGGAATGCACGAGGCAATGCAGAGACTGAGTGAGAGACATGTGAAACTTCTCCAAAAGTGCTCAACATTCTCTATCTATATGTCAAATATAATAAATAGGTCAGATAGGAGTGATCCATTATCGAACACATCAAATGTGAACACTTTTGAAGCAGTTCTCTTCTGTTATGCATTATATCGCAAACTAATCGGGACAGAGTATTCTGAACAATCTGCTCCTCTCTCTCTCTCTCTCTCTCTCTCTCTCTCTCTCTCTCTCTCTCTCTCTCTCTCTCTCTCTCTCTTTCTTACGCTGATGATAGCCAAATCTATCTACATGCTCTTCCAACGGAGCTAGTTACAAAACTTGCTATAATTACTCAAGATGCAAATGCAGTTGCTCAGTGGGCAACCGATAACGGGCTCAAGCTCAACCCAACCAAAACAACTGTGATGGTGCTGGGAAGCGAGTTTTACACGTCAAAGATAGATTTTAATCAGGTCCCAACCATCAACATCATGGGCACAGTCATACCCTATTCGAAATCTATGAAAACTCTGGGACTGAATGTCACACCAAGCCTGAATTGGGATTCTCAGGTGAGAGAAGTATCAAAAAGAGTCCACGGCGCCCTTTACTCCCTTCGTTTCCTGAGGCACTCACTCTCTCGCGAACTGAGAGAACAGCTTGTCCGAAGCTTAGTATTGCCAATATTTGATTACGCTGCACCACTGCTTACCGACCTCAACAAAAGCCAGCAGTTGAAACTCCACCGCCTCCACAATGCGTGCGTGCGTTTTGTTTACGGTAACATCCCGTGGCGATCGCATGTTACGCCATACAGACTCGCCCTAGGATGGCTATCAGCTCAGCGCCGGAGAGAATACTTACTTGGTTCCCTAGCCTACTCTGTGATCGACACAGGTTTACCTGAGTACCTTCGCCCTAAATTCCTCCTCACAACTGAGTTATCGTCGTTAAGACAATCCAACAGGAAAGATAAGGCTACACTCACATACCGTACTCCCCGTACTGAGGCACAAAACCAATCATTTGCTCTAGCATCCTCAAAACTCATCAACAAACTACCCTACATTGATTTTGAAACATCCACTCATGAACAATTCAAAGAAGATTTGCTTGACCTCCTCATGTCTCAGGATCGCAGCGATTGGCTTAAACGTGTGCAACAAGAAAAACTTGAATCAGTCCCACCCGCGATCGCGCACCTGATTTCCTTTCCACCTCACTGAGCAAAACAAGGTGATTCTGGCACTCTCGCTGACGAGAATAGACTCTCCTACACTGATAATAAGTCGTGCGAATTTTCATTGAATGTACAAACAGATTCTCAAGTTCAAGTTATAGAACTAGCACTTTTGCGTTACTCTAGGATGTGTATTTTAACCTACTTACAATTAACTTTACTACTTAGTTAATTTGAAATGATTACTTAAGTCAATCTAAACTCTCAATACCCTGCTCTATTTTTCTACTGTATAATAATAGTACTCTCTTTGTGATCTGCAATTTGGGCATATGGGATTCATCCCCTGCCCTCAATAAAATTCCAATCAATCAATCAATCAATCTTTTTTTTTTTTTTTTTTTAAGGTGGTTGTAGGGCGAACAACGCTGCGACGTTCTTCCGGGAAGCGACCATTCTGCTTCTCCGGGTTGGTGAGGTCTCGGTCAATACGGCTTGTCCGTGGCCCCCCCCCCCCCAACAGTACCGGGCTGGGATCCGCATCGATACGGCCACCCCTTCCGATTAAAACCCTCTCTTCCTTCTCCGTTGGCATCGGCCATTGGACAAGGGAGAGATCCACCAAACTTACCAATCCGGCCCCGGGACCGCGTGAGCATTACTTCAGGACCGGTGGCGTCTCGCGCTCAGGATCGAGCGTCCCTCTTCTCACGACTCGCAGGGGTTGTTTCTCCTCCTTCGATCTTCTTCCATCTCTTCATTCTTCTTTCTTCTTTCTTCGATCTTCTCTCTTCTTCCTTTCCTCTTCAGTCCATCATATTCCTCCTGGAACCATTTGGACCTCTTCTGTTTCAATCGGCAGAGTCACTGTAATTCGCCTGCTTCGAGGCGCCTTACTTCCCTCTCTTTCTCTTCTTTGCGGGTCATCACCAGCTTGATGTATCCGGTGAGTCTATCCCATGTCTCCTGGTTGCGGAGCAAGTACGGGACGAGATTCTCAGGTGTTAGTTGAGCACCCAGCCATTCATCCAGCTCGGCGCGCTCTCTCCGGGTGTCGCTGCACTTGAACAGGGCATGTTCGGCGTCATCCCATTCGTCCCCGCAAGACTGACATGCTGGGGTCGTCCTCTTCTTGAACCTGGTTAGATAGGAACCGAAGCAACCATGATCGCTCAGTGCCTGCGTCGTCCAGTAGTCCATCTCTCCGTGGGTGCGTTCCGCCCACTTGGCTACGTCACGGATCAGCCGGTGCGTCCATCTGCCGTTTGCAAATGGCGAATCCCACTCAGTTTGCCAATGCTCAAGGGTGGTTTCCTTCTCGTTGTCGCGGATGATCTCCTTCATCGTCGGAGTGAGTACTCGTTCGGCTCCGATCACTTTTTGGCGGTCCCAGATCCTCACTCGCTCCGCGACGAGCAAGTGGATGGGCGGAGTACTCGCCAATACGTAAGCCGCATCTCCTGACACAGTGCGGTAGGCACGGATACTCCTCAGGGCCGCTCTTCGGTGGACAGGCCCCATTCTCTTCTCGATGATGGTCTTCTCTACTCTCTTCCCCCACACGGGTGCACCGTACAGCATGATGGAGGTAGTGACGGTGTTGAGAAGTGCGCGCCTCTTTTCCTTGGGTCCTCCGATATTCGGCATAAGCCGCTGGAGCGCCGCACCGACCCTGCTCGCCTTCTGGGCGGCTTCCTGGATGTGCTTCTTGAACGACCACTTGTCGTCGAGCCATACACCGAGGTATTTCAGCTCTGTCTTCCGTGGAATCTCTTGCCCGTTGATATAAAACCGGGGTAAGTCAAACTTCCTACGCCTTGTGACCACGATTGCTTCGCACTTCTTGACAGCGAGCTCCAGAAGCCTGCTAATCATCCACTCGTAGACTCGGGCCAGCGCTTCGTTCGCGCGTCTACCCAAGAGTTCCTCGTTGTCAGCCCATACTATGAGTCCCGCGTCGTCCGCGAAAGCCACTATTATCACTCCTTCTGGCAGTTCGATAGACAGTAAGCTGTCATACTGGGTGTTCCAGTTGAACGGCCCGGAGACCGATCCCTGTCCGATTCCGGCGGACAGTACCCGAATCTCTTGTCCCTCGTCGGTGTCGTACACGAGGGTCCTGTTCCGCAGGTAGTCACTCGTGACGGCTAGTAGATAGGGGGGCACTTTACCTGCTTGGGATTGATGGACTCGCTCCCAGCTCGCGCAGTTGAATGCGTTCTTTATGTCCAACGCAATGATGGCACAGAATCCTCCTCTTCCTTGGTATGGGTTCCCTACCGACGCTTGAACCCGTTCTTGGACCGCCTCGATCGCGTGCACAGTGCTCCGTCCCTTCCGGAACCCGAACTGCATTGGTGATAGCCCACCGCCTTCTTCGTAGGCTTTTTCCACCCTGTTGAGCACCATCCTCTCGTACATTTTCCCGATATTGTCGAGCATGCTGAGAGGGCGTTGACCTCCTTGACCCTTAGGTATCAGGACCAGCTTCTGGCGTTTCCACTTGTCCGGGAAAGTTCCCGCGCTCAGACAGATGTTGAAGAGGTCGAGGAGTAGATCTGGCTTGTATTTGAAGACCAGTTTCAGAGCCTCGTTTGGGATGCCATCCAGGCCAGGGGCCTTGCCGTTCGGCATTCTCTTCGCCGCTATGAGTATCTTTTTTTTTTTTTTTTTTTTATTTTTTTTTTTAAGGTGGTTAGAGGGCAAAATCTGCCTCAGGATCCCTCGGATCCGTCCCCAGACACCGGACTGGTTCAGCTTACGCGGACTACGCATAGCCCACGCAGGCCATACCAGGCGGGACACGGGTTTGGGTGGGGCCCACCGAGAGGTGGGCCCGGCCGTGTAATATCCCTCTCCCCTCGATGTCCGATACCTAGGGCATCGGGCAATCAAGAAGGAGATCCACCTGCATCTACCATCTCATCCCGGAACCTCGTGAGCATTACTTCAGGATGAGCGGCATGTCTCGCGCTCGATTGCGAGCGTTCCTCTTCTCCATCTTCTCTCTTCGGCCACTTGTCGGCATCTTCTATCTTCATTCTTCATTGTTCCCTCTCTTTCTTCTCTCTCTCTCTCTCTCTCTCTCTCTCTCTCTCTCTCTCTCTCTCTCTCTCTCTCTCTCTCTCTCTCTCTCTCTCTCTCTCTCTCTCTCTCTCTCTCTCTCTCTCTCTCTTTTTTTTTTTTTTTTTTTTAAGGTGGTTAGAGGGCAAAATCTGCCTCAGGATCCCTCGGATCCGTCCCCAGACACCGGACTGGTTCAGCTTACGCGGACTACGCATAGCCCACGCAGGCCATACCAGGCGGGACACGGGTTTGGGTGGGGCCCACCGAGAGGTGGGCCCGGCCGTGTAATATCCCTCTCCCCTCGATGTCCGATACCTAGGGCATCGGGCAATCAAGAAGGAGATCCACCTGCATCTACCATCTCATCCCGGAACCGCGTGAGCATTACTTCAGGATGAGCGGCATGTCTCGCGCTCGATTGCGAGCGTTCCTCTTCTCCATCTTCTCTCTTCGGCCACTTGTCGGCATCTTCTATCTTCACTCTTCATTGTTCCCTCTCTTTCTTCTTTCTTCTCTCTTCTTTCTTCTTTCTTCCCTCTTCAGTGCATCAGATTCCTCCTGGAATCATTTGGGCCTCTTCTGTTTCAATCGGCAGAGTCACTGTAATTCGCCTGCTTCGAGGCGCCTTACTTCCCTCTCTTTCTCCTGCCGCTATGAGTATCTCTCTCTCTCTCTCTCTCTCTCTCTCTCTCTCTCTCTCTCTCTCTCTCTCTCTCTCTCTCTGACGAGGTATTGTTAAAATTTTAAGCATCTAATTCAGGGTTCATCGTCATCAAACCATGATAAGAGAATTTCCCGACATTTCATCAAGGAAAAGTCATGAAAATCGATCTATTGGAAAATCCGAACGTAACCGACTTTCAAAACGATTAAAGAATGTTATTTGAACCCTAAACAATCACTAAAAAATGAAAGTTTGCCGAAATAGTCTTCCAATTTATTTGAAGTTGGTCCAAGGACACCGTGCACAACAACATATTGTAATGAAGAACGCAGTGATAGAATTTATATATATACGTGCCAACAAGCAGTAGAAATACCCTAGAGATTTGCGAAAAATATCGAACCACATATGCCATCCTAAAAAATATGCGCCATCGATTCACCAACTGCCTCGTAAAAGGGTATGTACATATATGAACGTGGACCATTCGACAGAGCTCGTAAACAAGTCGACAGTTTTTGCTCCTATATTTTTGAAAGAATCACAGTTGAAAGATAAGAGTGGCTGCCCGATCCATTATTTATGACTACTCGTATCTAGTGTTGGCTCCCAACAACTGGAACGGTATTCCACCAAAAATTTCAAATGAATGTGGGTGAAATCGTAACCCTGTTATAAACTATGCCCTGATTTTGTGGAAATATCTTCACACGATACAAACATTTCCATGGACTACTTCCGATTACTTGATACGAGGTAATATCTAGGTAATAAAATCGAGGTAATATCAAGGTGGAATCTAGGTGAAATTTTCCAGCAAATTTTACCGCAAAATTTTCCAGGAACGGTGGCGTTCTGCCGGTAAACTATAGAATTTGCCGCTGTCGCTGCGATTTTCCCGCAGCGACAGCGGCCGCGCAGTTTGCCGTATTTGCGTTGACGACGACATTTGCCGTGGAAAATTCGGAAAACCGCGCCGAAAAAAACTGCAGTAACAGCGGCAAATTTTACAAGTTACCAACAGAGCGCCAGCGATGCCGGGAAATTTAAAATACGGACCCAGAACTCTTAATCATTTTCAACAATCTTTGGGTTCAGTTTGATAGGAGCAGATGATTCCTTAGTAAAATCTCAATTCTGATGGAATCCGGCAAGCGAACTCTGGACATATATTCTGGACTGATAGACCAAGAGTCTAGTGTTAGGCAGGTGAGTGCAAACGTTTGATCTAATAATCAAACTTCGAAGTATGATCAATGCGATGATGTTCTGGCTTATGCATGTGAATGTAGTATCGATCAAATTTGGAAATTCGATCAAAACGACCATACCAGTAATACGGTGAATCAGGAAACTGCACCAATAAGTCTCAGCGAGCGATGAAACCTTTCCCAAATCACTGAAATAGCAATGATATACCTCACAATGTTGCATGAGCTGATCTTAAACTTGGAACATTCTGTATGAGTGAATCTGTATGAATTGATCCGATTGGACGAAAAAAAAAACAATTAAAACCCACTACTGTGACGTCCATGCAATTTCTCAAAAGTAATTAAAAGGATATACCTGAGGGATGCACAATTGATCAGAACTTAATCACACGTATATGATTTTTAGGGTTAGAATTTTTAGGGACGAAGATTTTTGGGTTTTAATTGCCCAAGTGAGTCCGTGGAGAAAAATTTCACTGCATCATTAATACTCTGAACTTAGCCTGGTATTCTCAATTTTGGCAATCTTGTTCGGCAATATTGAATCAACACGATGGTCACATTCATGGGATAGTTAATTGACTAGTGTTCAGAAATGCACTACACCATTGATTCAATCGATTCAAGGATCGACCGTTTGACATTTCACGGTTGCTTTCTCGAAAAGCGACCCAAAATGTATCGCTTCCTAGTCGCAAGGATAGTGTGTAAAATGAAATATCGTCACCACGTGTAAAGAACGCTTAAAAAATAATGTGGGATATTTAGAAATATTCTCACGTCAAGAGTCACCCCTATATGAAAATTTTGAGTCCGATGAATAGCAAATCGAGATTAGAAACCAGATTAACTGAAACAACTCATGATTTGATTTTATAGGACAATCTCGTATACTAGCAAATTATTCTCCAATCGAGATGGAAAAAATAGTAGATAGCCGTGTGATTGTTGACTCTGGAACAGTTTTTCCAAATCATATCATGGATGAAATTTTCCTCTCCTAGATTTCCAGACTGCAATAGCCGAATTTCATTCTCGTATAACCAGCTAGCCTGGAGGCGTGATTGAAGCAGAGAAGGATACAGGAGGTAAACAAAACACTCGACAAAGCTGTTTGGGTTTGATGCCCAGCGTCAATTTCTCTCTCTACTCTTGATGAATGAATAATATTGCTCTCGGGGCTAAAGCAACGATGACAAAAAGCGACCGGATAAATGAATTTGCGGACGGATTGAGGGATCGTCGCATGAAATTGTAGGGGGTTAGATTGCTTTCTGTGCGTGCGCACGGTGGTTTATGGACAAAACTTTGGACTCTCATTTCAGTCTCAGTGTAAGGTCAAGAGGAGAAGACAGAGAAAAGCTCGTCCAAAGCTTTGCACTGGGATTTCAGATTATACAGTGAGAGACAGAGAAAGTTGGGCGTCGAGTGTCTCGTAAGCCAGGAGAACTGCTTTGCGTAAAATTATTCCATCACAGCAATAACTGAAAGATCAAATGGAGTTCTATCAAATTTTGGATGTAACATATGTCACTATGATAGTGATAATCGCAGCTCACTCAGAATAGTTCGATATATTTGGTAAAAGCTCGATTATGTCTGGAACGAATCTGTTTCACAGCCTCGTGGCCTTTGAATAATCATCAACGGCTCATATCCGCACAATATTGATGAGTCTCCAATACATTTAGAGTGAATCATGGATGGAAAAACTTTCTCATGCATTCGTTGCAAATGAAAAATTCGTTTGGACCATGAAAAATTCGGCGGATGCAGAGCTGTTTCGTGATTCTCCTCTCTAGGCAAACACCTGAAGCAGAAGACTTGGAAATTTGAAATTAATGAATGCCTAAGAGAATGAGCCAAATAGTTCTCTGAGAGGATACACCATACCATCCGGACGCTGACCTCGTTCACAACTTGGTATTTTTCTGAGAATGGGAGGCTATTATAACGAGCGTCGGGATTTCCTTATACATCAGTAAATTTTGGATAAAGTGGAATGAAAAAATGTATGTACGTAACCTCTCACAAAGTTTTGGATTTTTTGATCACTTTTCCTTCCTCACTGTTCAGATCGTGGGGAGCCATTCAACATGACTCTCAGACGGGGTATTTCAGTTTTGTACGATGCGATGTGTTTTGGTTCAAACTTTCTGACTTTTCACGATTGATTACAGCAAATGCGTGACCACTAAGAAACCCTTCTTCACACATCTGTGCATCAAAGTGCTCTTTGCACACAGATTATTAACTTCAACTCACATGTCAAGGATATCTTATTTTATCTTATCTCATCTTTATCAAAATGTTACAATTCGATATGAGGATGTAAAAATTTTCAATCGCGTCCAAGTGATAGGTTCCCGGCGAGAGCTGCAAGCAAGGGTCGGAATACTCAATCACAGGAATACAAAAAATAAGTTTCACTCTCATGTACTGAACTATACCTTTTGGTGAACTGTGAGTCAAAATCGATAAACTGTGTTCCGGATACACTTGCACACAGTTTATCGATTTTTTTAACCCACTATGCATAGTGGATCAAAAAATTTCTTACGCCCATCTATCGAGGTGTACAACAGGCAACTCTCCGTATTCACGGATTCAGTATCCGCGAAATTCACTCATTCGCGGATAAGAAAATAATCCCCTATTTCAATATTCCCGTAAGAGTAATGCTTTGATATTCGCGGAATTTCGCATTCGTAGCAAATTTTCTTGGGACGTAACCCCCTTGAACACGAGGGGTCACCTGTATTCTTCAATCAGTTCTCACGTTGCTATTGTGGAATTATATTCGGAAAATTTTCGTATCCAAAGAATCTTTACCAGTCGTCAAAGGGGCTGTTGATTATCCAATGGTACAAATCAGGAGACAGAGTTTTGGGTCATGTGACCATTTTACCCAATTTTCTATCGACGTCATTTCTTTCAACTGTGATAGGAGGTTTTGAGGTTCGGTAATTTCTGATTCGCTCAGGCAGAAAAATGGAAAGATGTTGGGGGATTCCTGCTCTGTGCATTTGGGAATCGAACGGCTCTGTTAATCCCAATTAAATCTTGATCAAGGTAGATGAGTTGCTATAAATTCAAGGAGCGAGTTGATATTTATTCAGGAATTCAGGAATGGGCTGGGCTACTGTGCTGAATGATCAGGCCCGGTACCTATGAAGGAATGTCAAAATCAGAAAATAATAGGGACAAGGTGAGGGTCACTTCCATCTGTACTCCTTTCTCAAGCGAAATCCAAGAGTTTGTTTCTAAATATTCAAAATCAGTCAAGTTAACCCCAATTGAATCAAATTGCTAACAACGACCTCTAGGGTAATTTACTTGAAATGACCAAGCTTCTGCGTCCTCGTTTACTAGTAGATTTGTTGGCAATCTATTGGTAGGGTCTGGAATGTCGGATAAATGAGATTTCCTAATGATATCGACATAAATTTTTTCTGAAGGTTCTTTGCAATTTTTTTGGAGGTCTCTTTACGAATCATTCAGAGTATGACTATCGTGTGAGCAGTAGAGGGAATGTTTCCTGCCAAGCAACGAACGATTGAAACAATAAAAGTGAACTCGGAGATTTCCCAAAGTTTTGCCATATTGATCCTAGAAATATTTTTGATCCTCCATCCTTATCGCTAGAGATTTTGAATTTTCCGAGTTTGAAACAGTTCTCAAGCAATATTTGTAATTACGGTGTAGCTGAAAACCATCACGATCTGAATCCATGAAGTTTTTCCGATCAACTTAAAGAGAAATGAGTTAGTTCGATGACTGATCACAAGTTATATGAAGTCATATCGATATCTCTTACGAGCAATAACACATCATCGATTGCCTTAGACGAAGATCAACATTGAAAAGTTGAAGGCATCGTTTCCACCTCTTACTGCTTCACGGCACGAAGACAATCACATTCGTTATATTGATCCCGATAACACAGATGTTCAAGTCTTCATGCCATTGTGGAGAATATGTCACGTTTGTGTCGTGGATCAAAATTTCCAGTCTTCGTACCGTTGACATTTTCGTAGAGTTTGGTTCATGTGCAGGTTAGGAGTGACTCTGGTATTCATAGTCGTTACTAAAACCGAGAGTTAGAGTTTGATCCACGGTTTAGGCGCTGTAGTCGTCATGGCCAGATTATAAATCTTTGGTATTCTGCTACACTGGTATGATGCGGAGACTTTAGTTCACTCATTGACCGCACCGACTACAGCGCCTGAACCGCAGATCAAACTCTGGCCCTCGGCTAAGAAATGACTGTGAATACCAGAGTGAGAGTGTTCATTTTCATGCCATTAAGAAAGTATGTGTTAGTCTTTGTGCCTGTAAGGGGATGTACATTTAATAATCGATATGATCTATAGCCTTTTGAAAGATTGTCTCTGAGATACTTGACAGTATATTGTACAAAGAAACAGATTGGAGAATGGCCGTCAAGCATAAACAAGTATGAGTGAGAGGATGGGTCACAGGTGGTTGGAAGCGACCTAGAAAAGTGATGGAGAATGTGACAAAGATGCGAAGACAGGTGGAGAGACGTTCAGTGTTTCTACGCGTCTGGAATAATAGGCTGACCTTTATGCGAGAGAGTGAGCTGACACTGCTGTTATTCGCATAATATATCCTTCGATATTGGAACTCTCTACACCTTTGACCTTTTCCCGCAGTTTCCATTCTCCAATCCACCTCAAAAAGTCCACGAGAAAACCGTTTTGTAGCGTGCACTAATTTCTTCTTGTAACAAAAAAATGTAACAAACGAGCTAGTTACTACTTTTTCTTACGGAATAAATATTTTTACGTGTGAATTTATCACTGTTGAGATCCAGTAGTTCATAAGGCGCATCTTGATTCTATCTTCTATCGAACGAAGATACTCTAGCTGATGTTTCAGAGAGATACGTGACTCAAGATAAGGTCAAACTGCTTCTATGCAGGAACTATACTTGAGATGGATTGTTCCATCAGATGATGTCTCTGATAAAATGGATGCTGGAATTTCTCCACCAAACATTTATTATATCAAATCATCAAGTCATGAGAAACAATCCGATCAGTGACCTGATTCAATATCAAATGTTGTGGAGAAAAAATCACAAGTAATCTCGCGTTGTCGCACTATATCAAGCACAGAATGTGAACGATGAATGACCTCACCAATGACGCCTCGATTCGACGCTCTACATGGCCTATTTCGATAGCTGAAAAAAATGGCTCTCTTAAATTTTCACGTTGAAACTCTTTCATGGGTGCCAAATAACACAACTGGCCATTTTTACAATTTTCCGACGCACGGTCGCAGTGTGACGTCGAATAGGCCAGAATCAAGTAATTTATCTAACGCGTGAGACGGGAAAGAAATAGATTTTCCACCTGACGAGACGGAAGCGAACAAATAACGAATGTGAATCTAGCTTCAACAGCAGCAGCAGTAGAAGCAATGTTTCCTGGAATCTCGCCAAATACATGGGAAAGAACGCCAGAGCGAACATTCAAGTGCCGTTTTCATGACGAATGGCAATATACGCATGTAACACACATGACAGTTGATTCTTTACATTTCACTTTCAGCGATTGTATTGGTGATAATATTCCATCGTTATATTAATTAATGAATACCCATTGAATACACTCGAACTTGTCTAAAGGTGACCTGCCTAACCGGGAAACCTTCCTTATTGGGAAAAAAATCTCGATCCCTTGGAAAAAACCCTCTAAGTGGGACAAAAGACCTTCACTAACTAGGGCAACTTGTAAGCCGTCGGCACTCTATATATATATATATCTGGGACCCAATTTGAGGGGAACTCCTTGACTAGGACGTGATGTTTACAAATATTCGCATCGATCGAGCTCGAGGATCGGTCGTTGATCAATTGCACATTATGGCAAGTGGAGAAGCAACAAATCCATCTACTAGTGACAAATTGAAAGTCATTGAGACTAAAGAGGGGAAAATCTAGAGAAGATGAGATCAAAGAATTTGGAATCCAGAGGAATACGCTCTCCTGATTGTTGCAAAATGAAGATCGAGTTGTATCTCGAGTAACAGGTGGCAGTGATTTGCAAAAGAGAAAGAGATTTCTGGAGTATGAAGATTTGGATAAGGCAGTGTGGGAGTGGTTTACATAGTGTCTCTTCAAAGGTGTATGAGTATGTTGTAGATGATTTTGTAACACGGGCAAACGTGGGACGCAGTGAATCATAAGAATCTTGCTAACAATACTTAAGAAATCACGAGTTTTTGGTTGTTAAAGGAACATTTCCGAGGAATGTCTCAAAAAAGCCGAAACTGATTTGGCAGTGATGAGAACATCAGCTTCCATTATCAGAAAAATTTCTTCTCAAATGGCTATTGTATAGCCATTTATCATTGCACAATCAGATTTGTTATACATTATGGATACATCTTGTACACGGGTGCTGTCAAACTTTTGTTCATCATGTGAATATTAATTACCCATAGATGAGACGCATCCCTGTTTTGGAGTGGAAGGGCGGATTTTTTGATACGATTTATAATCAGGTGAATATGGTAGTCCTACTCAACTTCTACGAAATGGTCTGAAATTTTTCCAAGGAGGTTCTTCTTTTAAAGAGAACGTGATTTTGAACAGGATGTCGTATGGGTTTATCGGTCTGTCGAAGAGGTGCGATCCAGGAGATAAAAATGGCGTGAAATTTTTCTCCTTTCTTTGCCATGAGTTTCATCCCAAGGAAATATCATTAAGCTTCTTCCAGTTCTCTAAGCTGGAATCCAAAATTGGGGTTGCACTTCTTCTCAAAAAGTCTTGATAGTAAAATTCACGACTGATGAAGAATGAACATGATTTGGTTTCAACGTATTTCAAGATCATGAATAGAAGAAATAGTGAACAGTTCTGCAGGACAGTTTCGAATTGTAACTCGAGATACTGTTCAACTCAAAAGAAGGTACGCAGAAGAGACTGACCGTAGTGAGCCCGCGTTGGTCATTCTAACTCGAATCAAGAACCGTTTTCTAATCTGACACCCTCTCGATTTTCCCACGAGCTTGATTCATGGTCAAAATAACTGGAAAATCTCCTTTTTCTAATATATCGAAACTATCTGGGCAACATAATTTCCACAATAATTTGAAATCCTCTGCGGGATGATCTCGGAAAATTTCTTCTGAAATATTTCTCAATATTTTAAATTTAGTTCACCACAACTTATCATGATTCACTTATATTCTGACAATAATGATGATTCATTCGAGGATAGAGATATCCACTCCCGCAAATGTGCAAGCTAAAATATCTACGCTATGATCTTCAGACTCCAATATAAGCATATTGGCGTAGGCATCATAAACCTGAGGCAGATTTCGAGTGCCTGCATCTCCGCAGAGCTACAACACTTATCCTCAATAGTGCCTCTCAAGACCCTAAGAAGAAGGAAAATTCTGAAGCATTGGAGCCTCAACTGCGGTTGCTAATGTTGCTGCCATTAGCAATCGATTATGTACTCACCCGAGAAAAGTCCGTACCGCATGAATCGTTTGCATAATACTTTCAATTCTCGTTCCACTCTTTCTTGGGAGGTATAAGCTTTTTTTCAGTTTTCCTACTAGGTATTCTCTACTTTCTTTCATCCGAAGTTTGAGTGTGTATAGTAGTCTTGGAGCAGATTACACAGTTAAATTGGGATTTTCCAATACATGTTTACTTCAGGTTTGTATTATTTTTTTTTCTGACAGATACTGTTCATGGATGATTGACTTGATTCGATTAGAAGTTGAGATTTCACACTATCTGGGATGAATCTCAGAAGTTTAGAGGAGGACAATGGACCATTAAAATCTATCATTCTGTGATAAAGATAGCGTATCTGTCGTTGATTTTCATATTTCTTCTCAGTTTTACGGCTTGGTTTGACGGTACGTCAGCAGTTCTCCTGATTCTCTATTGTGCGAGGCAGATACGAAATTTACGTGTATCTGACTGACAAGGGGAGTCCGGAGTCTCCGGGTCCTGAAATCTCACCAAAATTTTTTTACAGTTTCGTACCACCTAGAATATGTAGAATCTAAAGCAACTCTGTCAAATGGGCCTCCCGTTCAGAGCTACAGCCTATGACATTAGTATTGCCCATATGGGCCCATGTTAAAAAGTGATGTATATAGATATACTAGCAATGTTGACGTTTCTGGCTGTAGCTCAGAACAGAAGGCCCATTTGACAGAGTTGCTTTGGGTTCTTCATATTCTCGGTGGTACGAAACTGTAAAAAAATTTTGGTGAGATTTCAGGACCCGGAGACTCCGGACTCCCCTTGTGAGTATAGTTCACAGATCATTCGAGAGCATCAAATCAGCGAGGTAAATTCTGACAAAAAAGGACATCCGAAAGTTAGTCTTATGGGTTGATATGCTTGGAATATTGGCTGAAATTAGCTCAAAGCATAGATTGAGAATACAAGCGTCTTTTTAACAGAGGTTGAACTCGTTTTTTGTACAACAACTAAGTAAGCGAGGTAACAATTTTCTGATTCTCATACTTAATCCATGACCCTGTACGATGATCCATAATTTCGCAGCAGAATATAGCCTTCGCGAGGTGGTACAATTCATCTGAAAGATTGATTTGCCTATTTAGCGTGATGTGAAATTATCACAGTCCCCTGAACAGTTTGGAACGAGAAGAGACTCTTGTTAGGATCAAAAGTTGAGTAAATATGAAAGACTCATCCAAAAAGGTGAGTGAGATGCAATACATCATTTTTTTGTCCGATATCTGGACAACTTTCCATTGGTTTCCATGCACTTAATCATTTGAAATAGACAAGACATCATTAACGACAAAAGCCGCAGAAATTGAAACGTTCAGGGCTCATGAATTATTCTAAGAGATTCGGAATCTCTCGCAATTTAAGTGCCAAATTCTACGTTTAGAATTATTTGAGGTACAGTCAACCCCCGCTATTCGTGGAATTTGCTTGTTCGCAGTCTCGCAAATGCGGTGTTCTCCGGTATTCGCGGTTTGGATTTATATTTTTGAGCTTACTCAGCTCATCGAAGATGAATTTTTGTTAGACTACATTCAAATATGTCATTCCGAAACATTTCCGTGATCTAAATGTTCAGGATATTGGTATTGTAATTGTCTTCTAAGCTTGATTAATCGGTCACCTCACAAAATTATTAGTGTACCTGTGTGCTATCTGAATTCTAATTTTGGCGACAAAAACGGGAAGGATGGATCTCTGTCTATGAGAAAACGTCACGTCAAGTTGTGAGCCTTTCAGAGAGGATCGAATTGTTTCATTTGCTTGGTCCTGGGGAGAAAATGGCCGAAGTATTTAGACTCTTCATGGCTACTCACCAGGGATTGTAAAGGAATTATCTTCGCTGATTTCTCCTGTCAAAAGTGATGGAGATCATTACCCTTATTCTCGCGAGGGAGCAAATCACAAAAATTTCTCAATTGTATGATACTGTTACTCCGTACCTTTCTCAAATGAAGTCAATTTGCGAGAATTCTTACATGAATTAATCATCTTAAGATGAAGTTTACCACTTTTTAGTCACTTTCCGATCCTTATGTATACGTAGACCCGCTTTTCCCATAAACACAAGGTTCCGGTATTCGCGGTTCCGGTATTTGCGGCACTTTCTTCATACGCATTAACCGCGAATAGCGGAGGTTGCCTGTACTCAACGCGTGAACTAAAATCATGTCTATGTAGTCCCTGATAGAAATCTGAGCATTTTTTTGGCCACCTGACCAATTTTTGGCCAGTTTTCTTAGGTTAAAAATGGTCTCATGTAAATGGCCAAAAAATGGCCAATTTTTGGCCATATTTCTGCCAACATAACCTCAAGAATTGACAATCAAGTTTCAAAATGGTAATAACTTAAAGATGAATCGTCTATATTGTTTCTCAAGGGAACGGTTAACATGTGTTTCTGAATTTTTGAGAATTCCCCAATTAGTGATTTTAGAGCTCATATCACATATTTCAGGGAAGTTCCATATTTTATGAAAGTACCCACAAATGTATCTTATGTATGTGGTAAATTGACCATTCTGATAGCTTATATACTCAAAATGTCAAACATAACCTCAAAAAAGCACTGAATACACATAAATACCAAAATTGAGGTGGACGCTTCGAGGACGCTTACTCTATCGATGAACACATCTGTGCTTTCGTAGGGTCCCAAGGCAACTTTTGTGTTGAGATAATGGTAAAATTCATCTTTGAGAGTGATTTGTTTGATATAATTTTCAGTATTTATTATTGAATTATCAACGTGAAATCATTGATGAACATCTTCTCAGGATTTTTGATTAATGGATTTCATCATTATCTCAATATAGAAAATCGCCTTTTGAGTCTTCGAATACCCCTCCAAGCCCAGATATGATCATCGAAAGAGTAAGAGCCAACCTTGATTTTGGTATTTAATTGTATTAAGAGCTATTTTGAGATTATGTCCAACATTACGGGTATTGAGGTTATGTTTGACATTTTGAGTATCTGAGCTAACCACACTCTTTGGTCAAATTTTTTTCTCGCGAACACTATTTCATATCCTAGAATTCTATCCTCATCTTTCCTGATTACTTCATGAACATTTCCAGAATGTTTGAACCGTCATCTCGCATTCATTTTATCGATGTCCTTGACAGTTTCATACGAATATTCATAATAAAACCATGCTGTAATCCTGGTAGTTCCGGTAGTTCTGAAAGACGATATCTATCAAGATCTCCAACTTCATTTGTATAATATATTGAAGCTTGACGTGCTCATCGGCCAAGAATTTCAGGAAAGATAGATATTGCTTATACAATTGACAAAATTCATTATGAAACCATTCGAAGAGCCGCTGAAATAGATTCGTGCTTAATCCCATTGGCCAAAAACTGGCCAAAAAAGCATTACATAGTTGGCCAATTTATGGCCAGTGGCCATCCGATTTGGCCAGTTATTGGCCAAAAAATGCTCACCATTTCTACCAGGGGTATCCATATCGTGAACTTCGATGAAGGGTATCCTTATAAGCGTTGGGCGTAATCTCAGTTTTGCAGAGAATTTGTTCCAAGCGCTACGGTCGTGAGACATCTCCAATTGGAAGAAGTTATTTGGGATCTCAATGACCCTTGGCCGCAGAAGTTACTTCGCGAATGAACAATATGGAGATTGCTCATGCTGTTTTCAATCAGTATTTTGTTACTTTTGAAATGGAGGACCTAAGCGATAAATGTGGAAGTGGAGAAGCATCTGCAAGCAATATAACATTGGCGTCTGTTGAAACTGTACTATGCTGGCGTTATCGAACTCGACCGTTTGGTTTCCCTGCACAATCGAGCTAGAGATAGTTCTCCGAAACTTGTCGTATTACTCTGGGCAACCCATGAAATTCATACGCTCTAGAGGAACCATAAATTTCCCAAGTATCCATTGTTCTATCTATTTCGTACCAACGATCTGATTGCAAAACGGCTACGGTCTATCAGTCATTAAATTTGATACTTCATGCCGTGAAAATATTTTCCCTACTCGCATTTCCTATTGTCTACTCATACCACTATGTTAGAGGTGATTTTCATTGCACGAGATGCTCGATAGAAAATCGCGGATACCGAGTCATGACGGTAATAGTGGCAGCGTGTAGCGTGTCGAAATTCAAGGATGGATTTCCATTATATTTTTTTCCATGTGAGTGCGATTCCATGTATGTGGTAGGAGAATGAAAAATAAGATGGTACGAGGTTGACAAGGTGAGACAAAATTATCGAGGTAAGCTTGAATGAAGCTCGATTAAACTCTGCGCAAGTCTCTTCGATACCGCATTAATTTTGCAAGAGCCAGGGAGCTATTTGGCCTGTATGCTCACTGTATTCTATCTCTTGAATCGGGCAAAGAGATTGTTGATAATTCTCCGAACTCTAATTCCAATTCACTCTGATCCAACCAATTATCGCAATTTAATGACCGTCATAACACATTTGTTCGCATGTTCACAGGATTGCCATCGAGAAGCTTATACTCTGAAATGGGACCATTTAGTTTAAATGCCATCCTTGGAAAAATTGCAGCCGAAATTTCAATGCGGTGGATGAAATTTCTCACCATGAAGAATTTGGGAAGAATGTATGATTTTATTCAAATATTCCTGGCATGGATACTGAATACTTCCCATAGAGGTGTCGAATAAAAACTGTAATTGAGCGAGCATTACGCCATTCCGAAAGTATAAGAGGATATCAGACACGAAATTTATTAAAATCCATTCGAAATCTTTGCATGATACTTTTGGAACTCTTCCTTGCAGTAAAAATTCCTGAAAATTCTATGTAAGAAATTCAAATCAGATATTCCGGTCGGGTTTTCGGGTGAATTTTTATTTGATGTCGAAAGAATGGAAACAAATAACTAATGTAGTAGTCATGAAACTATTGCCCGACTATACTGGGAATTATCTTGTTTTGGTGAAAAATGAGTGTGAGTCCAAGGATTCAATTCCGTAGGCTTCTCATTCATGAGATCGAGCTATAGGAGTTAGCATTATTAATACATTTCTACATTATATGAACTCTTCAACAAGGGCCTAATACACGTGTCATGCTAATTTCGATAGCCGTATTTCAAGATAGAAGGTCCATCGCATCAAATCTTTGGAGAAATTTCTATTTCTTACTGAAACAATATGATTCTCAAGATTTTGGCCGAATTGGGGACCCACAAGCTTGGTGCTCCCTCATGTGTGACTATACCACGAAAACATGTGGGGAAGAATGCAAGCGATTGGCTTTGTCCTTAGCGAAAAATAACCTAGGCAAAGTAGATTCGAGTGAATTGAAACATCGCATCCTTCAATATTGATGACGTTCACATATGTGTATCAGTAGGGTCTCTTAGTTTTTTCATTTCTATCCTCAAATTTTCTCGTTATCTTTGAAAAATACATGAATTTCATTCAATCTAGTGTTCAGATGGGGGGAGACTCCTGGATCAAGATTCCAGAGTCAGACTAGACTGGAAAGAACTAATGATGTGTAAAGCATCTTCCTCTCGAAAGACGAGGATAGATTTCAGAATCTCCGAATAAAATTGTAGGGCCATTCCTAATGGGAAACATAACTTCCACACTCGATCATTTCATGATCATTCGTACCTGTCAAGATGAGTATGAAGTAACACTGAAAATTTTTCATGGGGACTCCGGCTGCTCTCGCAGACATCCATGGAAATCGTTCCTCCGGCAGAATGACGTTTCACATAACAGCGTCGCACTTATTTCACTTGAACTCACACACTTCAATCTTGTGTCACATGTCACACTTGTATGCCTATAACAATGTAGTTGAGACGTACACACACTTGTAACACTCACTGATACTCGGGTCATTGCTACATCGCCTGTTTGTTTTTAATCAATAATTTTTTTAAGCTGTCTCTGAATGTAAATTGGCTGAATTTTGTAGAGTTGTTAATACACACACGTGGTCAATGCAAGACTGGACTTTTTAAAGTTCGCGTATGTTTTGAATCCTGTACGATCGAAACGGTGAGCTGGGTGACTGAGGGGTTGCGCATCGCCGGGTGCTCACTCGCAACTGGCACTGGATAGTAGTGGGATTTTGCAATTCCTCCATTAGACCTGGTGCCCTCTACAGGCGTTAGCCGCATCTAAACGCTCAGCCTCCCTCTTACCTTTCTATACTATAGATATAAATCCAAGAGCGAATATAGATTCGCAAGTAGGGCAGCGAACATTATATATTCAATCTGCTTTGTCATGGGACCCCATTGAAATATTGAATGATTAGCACTACCGTAACTCATTAGAAAGATTAGGAACTATTCCTATAATTATGTGGTCATAAATTCGACTTTTTGTTTCTTATCAATTTTTCCAACTTGAAATTTATGAGGATTCAGATCTAAGACGTATGCCAATGAACGCGGAAGAGATTATATTCTTCAGTTGTTTTGATCCCTAAAGGAAGGGTTTTTTTCTTGATATTACGATGTGTAATTAGCCTAGAACCTCTATGAATAATTCAAATTCATCTCAGGACTATTTTGCCTACTCCAAGTGGGCTTTCTGACTAAGCATGAGTAGTGTTCCTCTCCAAAGTCCGACCAGAATTCATCAGAACATTCTCCGTCATACCCAATTAGTAATTCGGATCCTCACTTTCCATAACCTTTTCCGAGGAAAAATAAGAGGTCTGGAATGTAAATCAACTTCAGACGTTCGAACTGGATCCATGAGTATTATCATGAATAGCCAAATGAGGAAAGATATCTGAAAAAAAATTGACACATGTATTCTTGACATAATTTTCAGGTTTGTTGGGATAGATTCTTGAAGAATTTTGTGTCGGTTTCCATATAAAGATGTCCTTCTTGGAATATACTGTCTACAACTAAATTTGTGTTCCCACAATTTCCCGAGAATTTGTTTAAGGTATGATATCACCAAATAGCTGTTCAAACAACAAGAAATCCCTCATAATGACTATTCCAAATCTGACGTTCATTCTGCATAACTCTAGATCCTCGTTATATGATATAGAGAGGTGCACATTGATCAATAAATTTCATCATCTGATGTTCAGACAGCTATTTCTTTGCAACCATGAAGCAATGACTTACTTCACTCTCATTTCACAATCGATAATGGAGCAGTAAAAATAACAATAATCAAATCTTCACAACAACGATGAGCAGCGAACAATAATTTTGATGTCAAGTCTCATATCAGCGATGTCAAAGCTCACCCCGTTACTACATATAAAGAACATCAGCTCGCAACCCGGAGCGATCTAGCGTAGTACTTTTTTTTACTTTTTAGTCTGGCACGGTATTCTCACTATCCTCTCGTTTCCACTTCTTATGAGGGATCGTAATCTCGTTTCCCTGAAGGGCTGTGTATATATACTAATACTACATGTATGATGCTCATTTATTGGCTGGGATGGGGTGAAAGCTTTGAGAGGCTAGTTTAGTACTGAGCGAGGCGATGCAGTAGATAGAGCCTGGATGACTAGCACATTCATATATAATGCCTTTTAATATGGCCCGAGACGATTAAGAACGAGATTCTTGGCTTGCTGGCTAATGATATTAATCTTACTCATTGGTACATATTTTGTGAGATGACTTAGTGCACTACAATTGCTAGCCTCATTTTTCGAAATCACGATGCAAGTCTTCGCCAAGAAGATAGTGTTCGTGTGTTTGTGAGTATTCGAAAAGTTTCTCGAGACAGCTCATCGTTTGGTGCCTTATCCCTTGATTTGTATATTTCACACCGATGATTGGTTAATTTTGAGTAGTTTGATGGGACAACGATCTTCACATCAGGCCTTGAGCTGCTCTCTTAGCTCGCGCCTGTCATATCGCAGGCTGAGTTGTTGAATTTGGCTCATCAGAGTGGGCGTATTCAGCTCGCTCTTACGTTTTCGTCGCAAATACGATCAGGACTTACCGCGTCGGTGCCGGGCTCAATGCATTCATGTTGCCCCCAGTTCTTCATATTTTACTAGGTTCCCCGCGCCGCAGTCCTCTTGTGACTTCTAAGTGCATCATATGTAAATATTAACTTCATTCTGAAAATTCATCTTCCGTTATTGAGACAACAGTGTGCAGAATAGCGGGTTTAGAAGATCAGTTTTGGGTAAACAAGAACAAGATCCATCACCCGCGAGAGTCGAGATCCATTCAAATAGTTACAAAGTATATGAGAGGTTCTACAGAACTTCTGACATTTGGGCTACTGCAAAATGAAAATTTTTTTTTTTTTCATGGCACGCGTCTGGAATCAATTTTAGTGGTGACTATAACCTCAAAAATGAGTGGGAAAGTGCGTGCCCACTGAATTCGGAGAATGTTATTTTTGTACCAACCAAGAACGTTCTCAGACGTCCAAAGAATTTTGAAGATACTCCCAGTCGAATGTAAACCCATCGGATCATTCACGCACTGCTAGATGTGGTTATCGGTGTAATTTTGATTGAAAATCAGCGATTTTTTACCTCTCACCAGCTCGTTCTTACACCACGAGGAGTATTCATGAAAAATATCTCTGGAAACTAGAATCATTTCAACGCGTCTTTCTGTGAATCGGGATCGTGATAACAAATACTAAGGTCCCAGAGTGTTTTTCGATCGACGATTTGGGGCAAAAAACGTCAAGTGTCCTCGGTTGCTTTTTGGAGGGTAAAACGTGTAGTTTTGAGCCATCTGTGGAGGCCGTAGACCCCACTTACGAATATAATCAATGACATCATTTCCGACGTATTCCTGACTCAGCTTTCCAGTGGCGGAGTTTGTTCTTCGGTTTTGTGCCACCATAACCTCAAAAATTAGTAATCGAGTTTTGAAATGGCAATAACTCAAAATCATCCCCTTTTTTGGCTATTTTGACATCTCCAATAGAAAGATCAGGAAATTTTACATCGAATTAGCTCTCGAAGGAATGGGGGTTCTTCGATTTTCACTAGGAGTAAAGCAACGATGAAAGTATACGAGTGGTCATTCACGTGCTGTTTACGTTTCGCGGGCGTTCTAGTCCGTTCAACTTGACGCAGGGAAATAATCAATCGAGGCATCTTCGACGTATTTTTGACTCATCTTCTCGATAGAAAGCTCCGTTTTTTCTAATTTAGTTCAACATAACCTCAAAGAAAGGAAATTATAAGTCGAAAATGTTCGAACTCGAACTAACCTATTTCTTCGTCTTCTCGATAGCCTGATTCGGGAGAATGGACAATTCTCAATGTAATTGATGATCCTTTATGTAATTCACGATCTCTAGTGATGAAATAGAGTCCAAATGACTAGATTCCTGCTTCTGCGAGGAACGAAGCAGTGAACAACTGAGTCCTCGGCGTACGCGTGACATTAGGAATGTTGCTCTTCTTCATAATATCATTTTCCATGGAAATAGTCAGAAAACCAATTATAAGACACTATTCCATCATGAACATGGACTAATTCCCCAAATATCGTCATCAAAAAGACGAAAGAGTAGGTTGAATTGAGTTAAGATCTTTAGATGCGTGATTCCCGTTTTTTGAGGTTATGTTGAATCAAAATGTATAAACGGAGCTCTCCATCGGGAAGATGAGATAAAAATACGTCGAAGATGCCTCGGTTTGTCCGCGAAAGGTAAACAGCACGGAAATGATCACACGTACTTTCATCGTTGCTTTACTCCTAGTGGAAATCGAAAAAGTCCTATTCTTTCGAGAGCTACTTCGAAGTGAAATTTCCTGATCTTTCGATAGGAAATGTCAAAAGAGCTGAAAAGAGGGGTAATTTTGAGTTTCTGCCATTTCAAAACTTGATTGCTAATCTTTGAGGTTATGGTGGCACAAAACCGAAAAACAAACTCTGCCATTGGAAGGCTGCGGCAAAAATACATCGGAAATGATGTCATTGATTTTTTCGTACGTGGGATCTGCGGTCTCTACAGATGGCACAAAACTACATATTTTACCCTCCAAAAAGCAACCCAGGACAGTTGACGTGTTTTGCCCCATATAAGGATGGTGCTGATGGCGAGAGTAGTAATAATCACGAGGTAGAGCTCCATATTTTGTCTCGTCAGACAAAAGAGAAGGATAGATGAAAATATTTCCTTCTTCAATATGAAAGGTATGTTCTACAATTTTCTCCCCTTAGAAGCTTTAAATTCAAAGCGTCATACGCCTACCTTCCAGCCAAACTCTTTTTAGATTGATTGAAATCTCTCAGCCTTTCTTCTTCGAATTTTTTCCTCTCCAATTGCTTCTCTCGTTTAAGTCTCGATTTTTCCCTCTTAACTCGAGCATTGTTTTCACTATTCTCCATGAATTAATGATATTGAATATCCTATCACAATCGACGATCCAGCACCACGTGAGTTATTTTTATGTATCTAACTTAGCATCCTTTCAAAGTGGGTTTTAATACTCAATTCGCACAGAACTGTCGTTAAATATCCAAAACCGATATTGATAGCAGAGCTTAGAATCAGGAAACAACTAGTTGCGCGGATCACTGCAAGCCCCCCCCCCTGCCGTACACAGTCGTCCAAAATTCTCTACAATGTTTACCGGTGAGCACAAACATACACATCTACAGCGTAATGCTGTGTCTATATTTGATGAGTCTGTGCGACAAACGCGAGCTCTGGAATTCCTGCTGCTCGAGGTCTGACGCCTCGTCCGTAGTTCTTCAATTGAAAATTTTTTGAATCAAGTCTATCGTGGCATTTGAAAGTAAAATGAGTTTTCTGGTGTGATTTATCTGTTTCTAAGGTGATATGAGCGATTGCAACCTCATAGAAGTGCTAAGACGGGCTCGATCACATCAACCCCATCGATACAATTTTTGTAATGCTTCTCACTCAAATAACATTCCATATCAGGACATGGAAACTATGGGACATTGTTCAAAAAAGGGTGGAGAGAAATGGGCAAAACATCACGGGAGCGTACCCCCCTTCTCCCTCTCGTGCCGTGGAAATTTGACCTTTTTCAGTCGAGTGGGCGCATGAACTGACCCGTCTTCTTGATGCTATCATTTCAATGCAGTTGGTCGCACGCACCCAAACCAAACGGGATATTATTGGTGTTGTTTCAAGCTATTGGAATCCGTTCTGATCATGTAACTATCGCAAATGTTATTTTTTTTATAAGCCAAGTGCGGGAATCTGAATTTTTTGTGAAAACCCGGTTACGCGACTTCGACGTTTGTTTATGAATGCCGCGTTGGAGGCACGCGTCTGAAACCAATTTTTTCTCAATAAATAGGGTGCCTAAAATGTCACTGAATTTTGGCAGAATTTTCGAGCAATGTAATTTTTGCAGCAAGCTGAAGAAATCAAAAAACGTCGCGAGTACGCTAAGAGATACCTAAGGAATGAGGGTTGCGGGCCGTGCTGTGGATAGCCAGATTTTTTTGACAGAACAGCGAATAAAGTACACATTCCGAGGCCTTGGAACCTATCCAAATCAACTCCGACAACTTGATAATCTTCTTAAGGTTCAGAGATAGCTTGCAGTACGCCTAATGTCAAAAGTTCTGTAGAACCTCTCATATATATGATTCTTTGTATTAATCATTCTGAGTGACAAAGAAAATACAACACTGACTTCCGGAGGTTTCATATATTACCAATCTTCTTTATTTCCGAGAATATATCTAATGAGCAAATCGTCGCTGCATGGCGATCTGATTCTTTAAGTGACGAACTGAAACCATATTACGGATAAATGAAATCACAATGAATAGTTCCTTATTCCTTCAATTCATCCCATGTCATGTCAGACAAGGCAAATTATGGAACCTGAGAAAGATTTGTCCTGGAATTAGGTTTGTATCAGAGACAACTTGGGAACCATGTGTACAGAGTTAGCATTTCTGAAAGAAATCAAAGAGTGTGGGCTTTGAAACTGAATATAAGAGTGAAGCTCTCTGAGTAAATAGAGGGAATAGAAAATTTCAAAATATGAGTCGAGTCTAATTTAAGAGAGGGAGCAACAAACATCCGTTGAGAAACGTCATGTCAACTCGTGTTAGAGAATACCGATATTTTTATATTCCACTCCACTCCAATTTGTTACATTCAGGGCTAAAACAAATGATTTTCCTACAATCACCAAGGACAACATCCACAGTCCTCTAAATTAAAATCTCCCTCGCATTTTCAATTACAAAAGCAGGACAGACTGGAGAGGTAATGTTCGCGACAGGAAAAAAACAAGGGATTACAGGAAATGAGAAAAGAAAGAAAACGAGCCAAAGCAGAAGAAGAAACTGGGGGATTTTTGTAAAAGCCCGGACGTGATACGCAAGCAGAGTAGGTGATTACAAACTTTCGAGTCCTCAGATTTATCATAAACGTTCAAAAAGGATGGGAAAATAACAATCTTGACCAACATCAGTAAATAGAGTCTCTTGATGGTATGAGCTGATTTTTATTCATTCCCGTTCCACTGGTCGATTGATGATTTGGAAGTATTTTGAATGTTCGTGGAAGGAGATTCACGAAAACCGTCTTTGTCAAGAGTCTTACGGATGGAAAAAGATTGAGTCAACAGCAGATTTCACTCCTGACCAACCCTAGAATTGTATTTGAAGGGTAAATTCGATAGACCGGGAGCTAACTGAGACTTTTTCGTAGTTACTTTTTGTACGAAAGGTTATCGTTCAATAGGTCATTAGTGGCGAGGGGATGACGGGTGAGCAGTGACAGGAAGGTGATCCGTGCTATTTTTATTTAACACGTTCACTGCATGGGCAGTTTTTTGAAATTTTCGGTTAGTCATCATCACGACCCTCATTCTCGGACTAATGCAAGTGCACTGGGGGAAATTGTGTTCTGACTCGTCATTTATACCCTTGATGAACTAAAACGCAGAAGGAAATGGCTATTGAGGATATTTTTTGAGAAAATATGAGTCGGCAAAGATTGAAAGTTGAAAAATTGTGGACCCCACCGGTGAGGCCTATCGCAGTGATCGTGTTAATTAGGTGACTTGGGCGGACCCGTGATAGTTCTCACATTTCTCAGAGAATTCAAGATGCATTTTTTGTGTTTGCACAAGTAAAATCCGTAGTCAAGAAAACTGGTGACAAATGGTTTGGTTCGACCAATCTAAACATACCTCAACGCATTCGAGTTGTGGTCTTGGAACCTTCACAGTTCCCTTTTCTAAATTGAAAGATTTTGATTTGGAACAATTTTCTCAGCACAGTGCGGAGGTTAGTCCTGAAAAGTAGGATTGTACCCAACTTGCTCTTGTCTCTCTTTTCTCATTTGAGCTTTCCACTCTTGGGAGTCCATTCCTTTGCATGAACTCCCAAGTTCTAATATCAAATTATACAAATGTAGCTGCAAAGTGAGCTGGTGGCATATCATCATAAGTTTCCAAAATCCTAGAAATTTCGGTTCTACAGAATTTATATTTTCATATGGATTTGCTTTTTCCTTGGGCTGCAGATCTTTTATGAAAAATTGAGTACCCCCCCCCCCTGACAAACAATCAAAAATCGTTCCTTGGAGGACTTGAGATAGTTTGCTTCTCACTCTTCGAAATTTAACGCATTTCAATCGATTTCAGAGGTTCAAGAATGAGTTTTGAAAAGAGCCGAGATAGGTCGGGAAGCATTGCAGAAGACTCGAATTGTTGAAAAAATGATCTGGTGCAGGCGAGTTCGGTATGCTGATTCCAGGTGTTATTTGAAGCAATGTATCCACGATGGATAGTGAACGTTTGATTCAATTAAAACTCAGTATATTATTTACTCTGTTGTGATAATTCAATCACTGCAGTAGTCTCGATCAAGCCAGCATTTTCCACTATCCATTATCCAAAATCGTAAAGAGTACAATCCCCAGGTTCTCGAAATCGGCACAGTATTCACCCAAACTCTATGGAATATCAATTCAAAAGATCCTTGCAATACCTGTTATAATTTAGGAAGAAACAGCGAAGCCCCGATCATGAAATAAATGTGTCAACTAGCTGAATCGAGCCAATTCTCATCATTCCACGTTTTGAATCCTCAACTGTTCTACATTTGATTGAAAATAGTTTTCACCATGAGATCTCCATGATCATCACACGCATACCTATCCAAAACTAGAGAGCAGTTCGTTGCGATTTTAGGAGAGCCGAGATAGTTATCGGAATGTCGACATCATCAATTTCCCAACGCAATATGATCCATCCAAGCGTCGTACCTTACCGCACGATTGAACCAATAGTTTAAAATTTGGTGTCAGACAAGGTCCGAGTGTAACTTTGTATCAAACAAGGGGGTGGTTCAAATACGGCTCGTGATCGCGTATTCACGAATTCGAATTCAAATTTGCACACCCTACGTTCAGAGCGGTCGGTTGAAAACGTGCAGAATCAGCTTACCAGGGGATAGAGAGAAGGAGTTGGTTGCCTCTACTACAATACGAGCAATTCGTACCCGCACCACCAAACCCAAAGCATTTCATGCTCAAATCGTTTCCTCTTGCTCTCACCATCCTGTTTCAACGTTGTGAGTATATTCCAGATTCCACAGGAAGCTCCCAAATAATTTTGCCACTGTAATTGAGAGCAAAAGTGCTTGGGGCACACTTGATGCTAGCTCAAGCTATACTCTTGCGACGCGTTATTAAGATCGTATTAGCTCTTCCAGAAGATTGAAATTGTGGATCTCGTTCAGCCGAAAACTTGGTGTAATTGAGCAAATGCAATTAATGGGTTGGCCAAATGAGCGTGAGACACTACCTGCCTCTGACACGTGTGGAATTTCTGCAATTTTCTGTTATCGCTTGGACTTGATTAATAACATTCCTTCATGGAAGATTGGAAAATAATGTAGCATACCTTGATTCATATCATCCTTAACAATTGAGGGGGTGGGTGGAAAAAGGGCGTAACTGTAAAACAGTCATTTTGAGAAAATCAATAAAAACTTGATAGATACCGCTAGAGACATAATTGGACGAGTTGAGGTGACTTATTTCGAAGAAGATAGCATTCTTGAAATAGCCCAACCCGAGCCGGGGAATGAAATTTGATTTCGAGCTTTTTTCGGCAATTTCAAAAAATGCAATTACGCCCTTTTTCCGAATACAGGGTCAAATTTCGCCCTTCCTTCCTCACAAAAAGTGGAATTAAATCTCGCGATCAAGTCCAATTGTCTCCAAATTTTTCGAGAGAGTTCCTGGGCATGTTTTGAAAGATATCTGATTGCTAGGGGGTGGTTCGATTCATGCTCCACAGTTCTATGGATACGAAAAGCTTCCATCAGTGGTGTCAAAATGACGAAAAATTTTTTTCACTAGGGATAGGTAAAAACACTCAATTTGAAGGTAAAACAACATGTTTTCATCGTTATATTAGGTAGAAAAGCGTTTCCAGGCTCTGGAGAATTTTTATAAAACTTTTCCTCGGTGATTTGGCCCCTTTTCCAGATCTCCCCTCAATTACGCCCTGTTACAGAGTAATTACGCCCTTTTAAATCTTTTCATTCGGGTACTTAAGCCCTTTTTCCAAATCCTGTGGGGCTGAGCAAAAAATTAAGTCCTGATATTGAAATTTTATCACAGCAGTTACGCCCTTTTAACATCTTATCATAACAGTTACGCCCTTTTATCATTCTATCATTGCACCTACGCCCTTTTATCATGCAGATGAAAGGGCGTAATGGCGGTTACGCCCATCCATCTGCCAGACGGTTTTAGGGGTCTTATGGAAAACGGATTTCGGGGGGTGGTAGATGTTGGTATAGAGGCTCAAAGAAAGCGATGTCCGGAAGAAGGGCATAATGGCGGTTACGCCCTTTTTCCACTCACCCCCTCAATTTTATATCGTTTCATAATCAAAGAGGTACCGTAAACCGGGTCGAATGTGGACCACTTTTGACCTCCCACTGTGATTTTCTCGATCTTATTTATACCGAAACATAATGTATGAATAGTGAAAATTTGAGTCTTGAGCTCAGTTACAAGATCTTGGTGTCAGATTTTGATTTAGATCCCGCGATTTTCTAAGAATTGCAAAAAAACAGGGTGGACACATTCACTCCGTCGACAAGGGTACATGTGTCCAACTATACCTCGCCTGCGTCAGAATCGCACAGCTCGTAAATTCAAGATTTTGAATGCATATCGAGATATGTTATCCTACGTTATCGATTTTTAGCCGATTCTACGCCCATATCTATAGAAAAAGTGCAGTGTTCCTAATTTGCCCCTATAGTCTTTTTCCGAACGCGTTCCTCGCTCCATTAGGATGCATCAATTTACCTCAAAAAGTTCGAAAGGGGGTAAAAAAAAGCTACAAAATGAGCTAAAGTACGACTTATTTAGAGGTCTGGGAGCCGAGATATCCCGATCATACGAAAAACCCCTAAAATCTCATGAAAATAGGCCTCTTTCCCCTATGGGGGCAAATTAAGAACACACTGTTGAAAACTCGCAAAAAATCTTCTTTCGCGAAAATCAAGATATCCCGGCTCCAATGTGTTGAAATTGAACTTACTTTAGCTCATTTCAAAGGTCTTGAAGGAAGCTTCGAAATGAGCTGAAGTAAGTTGAAAAATACGAAGATGAGTTGAAACGGCGAGCAAAACAAAAGTAGTGGGTGCAAATTAGGCACACTTGCCTTATAATAAATCCGCAAATAATGATGAATTTCTTCTATTATGAAATCCTGATACGACCTCACTGCTAAGTCAAGAACTCAAATTTCCCCGAACACTTTCAAATTGAGAATTGAACCATGAATCAACTTTACAATCAAGATAATAATGTTTAACTACTCGATATCATTGTCACCAGATTCTTTAACTTCTGACCAAGATAATTCATGCATTTCCTATCATAAAGAAAGGTTTAAGAAATACACGTCACTTATACGACGATCCTGTCATCTATGAATGAGTGAATGCTGCAGCAGCTCTGTGAAAGAAAAAAACTCGAATCAAATGTCTCATAAGTACGCTCAAAGTGGGACATGATGCCGGAGGAGAGACAGCTCTGAGTAACAGGCTGTTGAAAAGAAGAACGACCCGCTAGCGTTGTTCAAAACCGTCAGATATGAGTAAGTCACCATCACGTGAAAAAAGAGAGAATCAGTCGACATTACACGGTGCACATCTTACACAACAAACCGAGGGATAACTTTCAAGCGTTCATGCTACTCCTCCCTTTGACGTTTGCAGCACAATCTGCATCTGACAGCGATTCACTGATGCTTATAACGATCGTCTCTCTTTTTCCCACTTGTATTACTTATACATCACGATCTCTGGGTAGTTTCTGTGTGTGTGTGTGTGTTTTCGTAGGCATAAAATACCTACACAAAAGTCCAAAGTAACGCAAACCATTTGGATTGAGCTAGCTCGAATATTCACATTGCGGTCTGTTTGGCAACCGACCAACATTCAAAATTCCAATTTTGCCACCGTAAACAATGGTTGTCTGGCACAAGCTGTAACTTATCGTGGTTGGTTTGAAAGATATTAACTTCATTGTGTTTGGTTTTGGCATCGAGGCTGGTATAGTTTGGTACCCTGTATCATATGGTGATGTCTTTGGAATTAATCCTGTAAACTGATTGTTTGAAATATGTTCATGAGATAAGGTTTAGATGAGTTCATTGATCATTCCTAGTAGCCCGCTATCGATACATTGTTCTGCTTACTATCGCGCGTAAAATGGGGCTCATTATGATAGCAAATTATATGATTCCAAAATCCGTCTTCCTGGTAGAAATTTATCCTAATGTAACACATTATTAGCCATAAAATGGCCATTTTCAGCTAAAATTGGCCAAAAATAGCCATATTATGTCTATTAATGTGTTACATCGAAGTAAACTTGTACCAGGGCTGTGATGATTGGATTAGTCGCGAAGCTCATAATTCCGAATGGAGTATTTTAGATCCCTCAATATCAATGAAAGTCTGAGTCTTTCATCGCCAAAATTAGAGTGATTTGGGGAACCACTGCGGTTCAACATGGCTAGGGATATATGACACTCTTGCTACCTGGTTGATATTGCAGATGAATTTAGTTGAATTTATTGAATTAACTAATGAGATTAGCTGACATCGACGATACATGCATAAATCCCGTGGGGGTGGAATTCTCAGTTCCGTCAAGATCCCAAAATATCTGAAACTTCCATAAAGTGATAATCTTGCTTAAGAATGAATGATTTGCTGAGCATGAAACTAACACTCAAGGAAGAAATCATTTGCTTTTGACAATGTGAGAACAGTAAGCGAATGGATTAAGAGTACGTCCTGGAGGTCGAATTTGAACTGGCCAGCCTACAAAGTCTCGTCAACCCCTCTCAAAGAGAACTGCCGTCATCTTCTTCCAGATCCTTGGAGCCGGACTACTTTGACTCACTTCATGAATATTCAAATGATTCTCCTTACAAATGAATTGATTTTACTGAATGATCAGGAGAATACGATGAACCAGAGATATTATGTGTGATTCAAGTCCATTCGAACTGATTCTATCTCAAGATCTACAAGGTTTCAAGATGATATACACGAAAAAAAATTCCATTAGAGCGATAGTAGTCTATTGTAACAACAATCTTCAAAAATGCGAATTCACCTCAACTTTCTCCTCTAACATTGAGTCCAAAAAGGCACGCAACCCATAGCTCAACTCACTTAATAGCTATCCGACAGAACTACCGCAACACCAATCTCTGGAAGTGAGAGCCAAAGAAAATTTGCAAAACAGACAAGTACTTGAACAATTTCCCTCGCACGAGTCATAACTCACACATTTTGGAAAGTTCGTGCTCACAGCTCAGTGAAGCTCGTTTTGCTCGTTTCTGTGCTCGCAAGCGAAGCAGGTCTTGATCTCGTTAACCTTTAGTCTTCTCCTCTTTCTCTCTCTCCCGTAGCTTTTGTGGCGTCTTTTTTGCTACCCTCTTTTGCTCCCGAAATGCTTCGAGCGCATTTTATATTCGAAGAAAGACATTTGGGTTACCTATAGATATAGTATAGCTAAACTCAGCCACAATAATGATCCAAGATCTCCAAAAAGTCAAGGATATCTGTGCCGATGCTGATGTGCATATTTGTTGGGGGTAGGTGCAATATAAAATAGCTAAGTTTGCGCAAGAAAACTGGGGCGCTGAAGAGAACAGTCGTGGTTATACATATGGGTGATTCCGTCGAAAGTGTGATTTTTTGGGGCCTAAATCGTCACAAAGAGTGATTTGGGTCAAAAAATTATTTCAGTGCCAGACGTGTCCCGATGTCTCATAGCAGTTAATTTACACTTGATTGGGCATGGGAAGAGAATATCTAGAGCCACGTATCTCAAGAGTGAAGTCAGATGAAAATTTGCCGAGTTTAAGAGACTGCGGAGGGGATGGAATAGACTGGAATGGAATTGACATTTCACCTCAAAAAATATTCCCACGGCTCGACAACTAATCGTAGACTCTTTTCCGCATAGATTTGCTCTAATGCAACCAAATATTTCGAGGAAATGTTATGACGCGCTGAGGAGGAGCACAAAATGGGAATAAAGAGGACAGAAAATTTTGCTTGGCATTCTGGATGATCACGTTTATATGGTGCGCCCGGATGGAAATTTGAATTTTCAGCTAAATTCACGCATGGATCAGGTAGATTTGGGTTTTTAGATGCCAACCTCATTGGTTAGGACGGCTCAATAGATAGTCCGGGACTTTGCCGACCTTATAAGTGTTGTGGAAGCAGTTTTGGTGCAAACCCGCCTTCAGAATATCGGATAGCTGTGTGCGAGCTGAGGGCTCAGTTTTGCGTCTCAAAGTGGTGGATTATGTTGTTTGAAATATGGAAAATTGAAGTGCATAGCTACACATGGAGGTTTTCGACTCTGCATATGGGCGAATCTCAGAATTCGGGCGATTTTGATTAAAAAATTCGAAGAGTTTCAATCTGACAGGACATTCCCAGGTAACTTTTTCTCGACAAAATAAACAAACAAACATTTTGCAGCTTTGCCGCAACTATACGATTGAATAACGGATGTCCCGCTGTATTTAAATGGGGACCTCGTGCTACAATTATTCTAATGAGTGCACTTCTTCTTGGGGATGAGGTAACTTCGGTGTCACAAAATTGAAAAGAAGATAATTCTAACAGAATGTTGGGAACTGCTCAAAAACTATTGAACGTTATGTTGGACATCAATGAAATCCCCAAAAAATTGTTATAATGTACATTCCAAGTCATGGAAACCCGGGGGAGCTTGGGAGCCGAAAAATCACAGTTTCGGCGGAATCACTCATATATGAGGTGAATGTAGTGAGGAAGAGCGGCGCACAAATTTTTTGCAGAGATTGTGGAAAAGGATCGAAAGGATGGAAATACTTAAGAAATTCAGAGAAGGTGTATTGAGGAATGCAATGAGCAGAAAGAATTCCATTGTCATTTTAGAGGCATGGAGTGATAGCTTCTCTACATTTCATTATATGATACAGTGGATTAAGCTGAATATGATCAAGGCTAATAGTATCTTCCGTTTCATGTCATCAGAATTGCTGGTCTCGACTCGTTTCTATAATGACCAATGTAAAATCATTAGATACTGTGATCCTGATTTTGGTTAATGTGCAGATTACGGTAAGCCCCCGTCGCAAATTAGGTGACTCTTTCACCATGCGATGAGGCTGTCATGGAACCAGTTATTCCCAAAGAGATGAGGGCAGCTATGAATGTGCTTGGACGAAGCGTCCACCAATACGCTGATGAATTTGACATGTATAATCGATATGAAGATATCATGAAGAATATGTTTCCAGTTCCCAACTATGTTTTGGCGAAGATGAGGATATGAAAATACTTATAATAGGTTATTGGAGTGAAATAACGACAAAAAAGGGTAATAAGTATGTTTTTTGATTTTCCGTTTGAATTTTGTTTTCTACATCTATAACAACGTGAATGAATTTTTATTGTTGGAAAATATTACCGAGACCCAGGAAAATTCTCGGGAATTTTTCCAGATCCTGCCGACTTGCCAATAATGAATTACCTATCTAAAATATACCGCTAGAATAGGAACCCTGTAGTATATGAGGATATCTCTGAAACTTTTGACTTTCGGCCTAGAAAAGTGTAACAGTAGTGGAAATCGAGATATACGGCTAGAGCCTGTTATTGAGCAAGCACAATAGTTCAAGTACCAAGATTGCATGCAATCAGGTGTTAGAATGTAGTAACTTAAGTCAGAATTAGAATATACTAAATGCTCCACCAATGGATTCATCATTTCTCGATGCATTTTTCACAAAATTGCGGCTGCATAGCCCTCGTTCAAACGGATGGTACTCGTGGAGCATCCAAAGTCTCGGTGGATGGAAATTGGAATGGAATAATTTGAGGGTATTTGTAACATGTTCACAGTGTTGAGAGGTCTGTGCCCCCCCCCCCTACCGCGCGCGTACCTTACCAAAAGCTGTGCGATTAGGCATGTTGTACGCACGTTCTATTTTTCGTTTTATCCGGTTCCCTGGCTTCTCCGTCAAGGTACGTGGGTCTACACTAGCTCAATTTCTTCGTTTTTTGTGGAAAATACGATAATTTTCTTCCAAAGTGCCTCTGGATCACGCTCCACAAGCTGTAACGTCTAAGGCGAGTCAAGAATTTTTTCCCAAAAATCTGTGACACTCGCATCTCTATGTGTCACGGCTGAGGACAGTGAGGGACACCCCTTTTCTTCAGAAAAATCATAACTTTGGACCATTAGAAGTCAGGCTGAGAAGTTACAGAATTTTATCAGAAACGCTCCACTCACGAGAGCCTGCCAAATTTCAAGAGTCTGACGCTGTGACACGTAAATTCCTCAATTTTCGGGTATTTTCTCGCACATAATTGACTCTAGTATCAGCCCACATCCACCAATCAAGCTGTAACCAGTTGACCACTCTCAGAACATTCGAACGGAGATAGTTTGACAGGTTAGACCTGAAGAAACGCCCTATAACCAGTTTGGCTGAGCTGTGACAGCAAAAGTCAAAAGTTTCAGAGATTTCCTCATACGTCGTATATAGATGACATGGGGAAAGGGAGGGGGCGATTCTAAAGTGACGATTGTATACAAATTCCATTATTCCACTCACCATAATTAAGATGAGTTGAAAGATGATGAAAGTGTCTGTCTTCATGGATCTCGGCTATACATTCATGATCTACATGGATTGACGATAATACATCATGGTCGGGTATAAGAATCACCGGCTCATTAGAATCCAATTCCCTCGTCCCACTAGCATCATATTCGGTCGAACTTACTGTAATACTCTTATTGAGTACCTTATGAGCCAGAACAGTCATCAAAAATGGTCCCAACAAATTATCGAATTTCTCGGAATTTTGCATTTTGAATATTGGATCAATGGAATCTCTTGAGTATATTTATGTGATCCTGTGAATATCGCCGATCAGACCACTGTCGCTGAAATTGGGGAGATGGAGCGTAGTTTCACAATTCTCCTATTTTCTTCAAGTACTCATCAGCACTGGTCGATATCTCCTAGCCGTCTGGACAATCTTGAATTGTTTCATCAGAAATTGACAGAGTCTAATGCTCAGAGATGTCAAGTTTGTGGCTGAAGTATAGAAATCTGCACTATGCTCTAGACGTCACTTCAAAGGGGTGCATCCTTTGCGGCTTACACTGAAATAATAATCAACCTGAATCTGCTCAAGTCATCAAACTTTCTCGTATCAGAGTAAAAAAATGAATGTTAGTTAGTCTGATTCATCTGACTTTCATGAACTGGTACAGAGACTGAAATCTTCTCAATTCGATCATCATTTTCGAAGATTCATTCCTCTGACCAACACCTGAATTGATGCCAAGCCAGACATAGAGCGGAATCATGAAAAACCCTCAGCTATTGATATCAAAATAGTTCACTATACTATCATTTCCAGTGCCATACAATGCGTGCCATCAATCTTGGAGTTATCAATTGCAACCAAGTGAGCCTACTCAGAGTTTCTAACTAGATCAATAACATGAAACTATCGTATGACCTATACTTAGTTGCAAGATTCTCTTCTCAGATGAGAGCGAAGAGGTAAGTGTGGATTACCAAAGCTCGAGCATTCTGATAACTGACCAGATTTGGCGCAGAATCCTAACTAATTGGGCTTAAGTCTTTAGATATAGCTCTGAACTCGTAGGATGCAAAGGATCTCATGCTGTTCTCACTGAAAGCAAAGTGCTAGAGGTATTCAGCTAGTTATCTCAAGATCGAGAGGATTAAAATCGAATGATCAATTAAATTTAAGTACTTTGTTGTTTCTAGAGAGAAAGTATGTTAGTGCATCCTCTCAATCTTCATGTAGATTTTTTCACATGTTATCATAAACTAGGAACAAGGGGCATAGTTCAGTCTCCTAACAATCAGAGATTCTCAAAACGAAAACTGATTCATTCGAAAAATTTTCCACTGGAGGGAATTTGTATTCTCTATACTAATGATGATGAATCGAACTTTTTGAGCCAGAAAACGATCAGAAAGTATGTTTCAGAATTCCACACTTCATTCAGAATTACTCGATTAGTCTCAAAAAATTTATTGGTGCTCAACAATTCTAGGCAAAGCGAGTCTCACGAGAATGAAGCAGTTTCACTTCGAGAATATATTAATGACAGCAGTAGGCAGCGTCTAAAGGTATGAGAAGCCGACTTTCATGAAAGGTGTGCAAAATGCGCAAAGGGAAAGCAACTTAATGAGCTTGCAGCAATAAAGAGGAAGCCCCTGAGAGCTCAGGTATCTCATAATACGCGTTGACGTGGAACTTGGCTTATATCCCTTTTGCAGACTCACTCGTTCCATCAACAGGTAATGTAGAAAATTTAGTCTGGAATAGCCTCGTTAGCATTTCCACTTTTTCTCGAGCGTAAAATATGAGATTGGATCACTCAATTCAGTTTTATATTGAGACACTGTTTGTGATTTCATAATGACGTATTGGTTATCGCGATTAATCCTCTCAAGGGACTACGTACTTATGAATATTTCCTATTCCGTTATTCATATGCATTTTTTAAAATGAATTTCTGAGACATGCATGAATTTGTACTATTTCCAGGAATGAGTTATTTTTGAAGTGTTTCCACATAGGTTACAGTGGGTTCTTCATCTTGTCATCGAAGTCTTTAGATTTTCTATCCCATTCACTTCGTAATAGAAATTCTATTTAATTCTTCTCAATTATTGAATGTTCCATGAGATTCACGATTCAAGTGGAATTTTCAATATTTAAGACAAGAAAGAAAGAGAAGAAACAAGAATGAGAGAATCAAAAAATCCATCCCAGGTCTCTTCTGGAGGGGTTTCACTAGGGGATTTGAATTTAGTAAAGAACACTTCAGTTTGTGCTACTCACAGAGATTCGTGCAGTATGTTAATTGAAATATATGATAATTCATGTCCCCATAAAGTGAGCAAGAAATACAATGAGGATTGGATTCTCAAAAGTTTGATTTGGATACGGTAAGAGACTCTCAACAATGACTACCACTTAGCCAGATCAAACTTGTCCTGAAGGCAATATTGGAACCCTCATGTCATGATTCTTCCACACGATTGCATATCGGAATTCAGATCAGATTTGGTACGAGGTTTCATCATTATACATCTGCTAGTTCAGTCGTCGACCATTTCAATTTTGAGCAAAATTCCGTGAAGAGACAAACCCCAACTCCCACTAGAGTCCGAGAAAGTAAAATGTGTACCTTTGAGAATGAATTATGTCCATAAGATGTCCTTGGGTTGTCCTAATAGTTAACCTCAAAATCATGCCCCGAGATACAACATTAATTTCGGTAACACGATGTCCGAACAAAGTCGATAACTCAATGTCTCGCCGCCGATTTATCCTATGAAATGAAACAACTATCTATCACTTCAGATTGTTTAAGAAAAATTATTTCTCGTGCCTACCCTCTGGTAGGTCAAACATCTTAAATCCCCACTCAATCATACTGTCATGAATATAGATGGATATTAGAATGCAGAATTGATAGAAAACTCCTCCATATATATGTAATTTTGATCGAACTACTTTTCTTCTCCAACGGACTTTGCGAAAATATGAATAAAAGGCTTCGAGTCAAGCATCATCGCAGTCCCGAAAGGCTCATGAATAATATTGAATACAGCCCTCACCCTCGTTTTATTTTCCATGTATACCCATCCAATATTCAACATTCATAAGCATCTCATGTCCGAGAGCCCCGTATATATCTGAAACCAACCCTGATAAACATTTCAAGGATGCATCCCACAGTGCATCTACTTGCCAGACAATGTAGAACCCTTCTGAATTTCTATGAAACAACAACAGCGAAGGAAAATAGACATCAGCTTCGAACTATGCATGAAAATTTTCAAGTCAATACTCTTCTGTTTGTCATCATGCATAATATCCCAAGCGAATTCAAAAAAAAGGAAAATTGCCCTCTCTGGAAGAGGAATAATCTATGATCAGAACAGAGTCGAACTTCCGTGTTACAACTTAAATTTTTCAAGCGTTAGATCACGACAATTGGAGCAATTGTACCTCGGGTACAAAAACCGCTCAATTGGCAACATCAACTCGTGACCACACAGACACTTTTTTCATATGTGTATGTAACCACAAGCTAATCACACATCATGAGCCATCCCAATCGATTGGTATAATTTGCCGTCAGTTCGTGTGGTACGTTTCTGATACCTCCGATGTGGAACTATGATAATATGCGATGCAGTTTTCATCCCCAACGAAAGCGCGTGACTGTACGTCTATCTCTCTGACATTATGTCCCGAGGCGATATGAGAGATAGTAGATGGTTGAGATCTATATCGGTAGTGGTGTTATTACTGTCCGGGACTCTGTTTGTCTCTGGCATCACTGCACTTTGGAAACCAGAGAGCTTGCGTGTTTATTTTCTGCTCGTACATACAGTCTGAGCAGACTATGTCCTGTGAGGATTTTTCAGAATATGTTGGAATGATATTGAATTCTTGAACGTTATTTCACATGCTGTTATGAATAGATCATTTACCTCTGTGTTGAATTTCTGCTCAAGCGTTCATGATTCAAATTATCATCAGAGGATTTTGAATGACATCTCACACGAGACGTTGCAACTAATATTTTATGAAAATTCACTAGACTCACATATTGACGATAAATTTCGAGAGGATGAGAGAAAGGAGAGTGAGAATTTTTATAATACTAAAGCTTGAGGATGAAGAAAATTACTAATATTCTCTCGGTGAGTGAAAATTGGTTTTGTTCGTCTGCTTCTAATTTTCAATTTCCGGTGCCTGAGGCGTAGGCGCCATGTCTATTCGCATTCTCGAGTTTTCGACCAAGCTAAACGTAATACAGACTATATTGTCTTCCACGAATCAACATCCACGGAGGTTGAAACACTCTTAAAGATTGATACGTGAATTCTCATAGGATTTATGAGTAGCCTAATTATCTGAAGAAAATTGGTTCGTTCTCGTATACAGTACCCACCAAAATGGATGGAACACGGGTACCTTCATTAAAACAGCAATAACTCGGGTCTCCTTGGGTCTATGGCAATTTTACAAAAGGCATTTGAAATATGAAGAAAAAAGCTATAATTCATGTCCTCCAAAATATTTTTTGACGTGAAATGCATGGTTTTAAGGTAGTTGTACACTAAAATGCAAAATATACCAGAATGTCACCAAAGTCGGTGAGGATTTAGTTTAAATGTTAATGAACACCTGTGCAAAACTTCAAAATGATTGACCGTTTTGTTTCAGAGTGGTAATCATCAAAATTCGTCACTTTTAGCATGGCGCTCATGCGGAATCGTCGACTCCCATATAAACGCAATGTTAAAAGTGGCGGGGTTTTGATGGCTCCTACTCCGAAACAGAACGGTCAATCATTCTGAAATTTTGCACAGGTGTTCATTAACACTTGAACTAAATCCTCCCCAACTTTGGTGTTTTTCTGGTATTTAGTGGAATCTCCCTTAACGGATACCTCCTATTAGCGGACACCTCTCAATAACGGACAATTTTTTGCGACCAGCAGAAGTATAATCACAGAAATGAACCTCTGATTAGCGGACATCTCCGGATAGCGGACAGTTTTGATGCAACCAGAGGTGTCCGTGCGACCGGAGATATCACTGTATTTTCAGCTTTAGTGTACAACTACCTTAATTGGTTGCAAAAAGTGAAAAAAATGTTCATTTCAATCAATCATCGATAATTTGTCGGGAAATCATGATAGCGTGAAAATCTTCGCGGAATCTTTTAGCTCATTCCAAGACCTTCAAAATCGTTGTTTTTATACATCACTCTACAATATTCTACACTTGAGTTACAAGCGATCAAGTGAGAGCAAATTCATGGCAAATTCACCCGCGTTGAGTGTAGCGCAGATACAAAAAAATGCGTTGTTTACGATTTCGACGTAAGATCTTCTAAAGTTCATGGAATATGTATCAGGTGTGTTTTAAAATGCACTCGAAACTACCTCAGACAGCTTGAAGAAGAAAAAGCTTATACCTCTAGATCACCAGTACCCTTGATCCACACAAACTTCTCGTTGCCAGATCACTCGAAAGTCGGGTGGGAAAAATAGTAAAATATTGTATAAAAAACAATTTTGAAGGTCTTCAAAAGAGTTACAAGATCCCCCAAGGATTTTTGCCCTATCATGATTTCCCGATGAATGATCGATGATTGATTGAGTTGGAAATTTCTTCACTTTCCGGAGCTAATTAAAACCGTGAGTTTCGCGTCAGGAATATTTTGAAGGACATGAATTGATAGCTTTTTTCCTCATCTTTCAAATCCTTTTTGTAAAATTGTCGTAGACCTAAAGACATCTGAGTAATCGATGTTCTAGTGAAGGAATCTGTGTTCCATTCATTTCGGTGGGTACTGTACTTGATATCGATACGCCAATTCACCCGATAAATTCTGGAATTCTCGTATGCATCCGTAACGCAACATATCCAATATTGAACGGCATTGGAGCAGTAAGGTTCCAAAATCACTTCTTCAGTTGGATCCAGTTGAATATTCAGCTTCTCCAGTTGGATCCAATTGGATATTTGGCTTAAATATGGACCAACTCAACGAACAAATGATGGCCCGATAAGGGACCTTCTTGTATCGTCAAATTTCTTTTTTGTTACTCTTTCCGAGAGCAATTTTCAGTAATGGAAAGCATATAATGAGATCCGGTTGACCTCATTATCACTTGGAAACCAGCAGAAAGTTGGTAGAAGCTCGAAACGTGCCTTTACATAATTTCGCTAGAAATGAACTGTACGAGCTCTCAAATTAAATTCAATCTCTAGTTTCCTCTACTCTTCATCCATCTCTTTGTTCGATATTCACTCCAATTCCAGGTAATTCCTAGCGTAGTAGTCGACAACTTCGATGATTGATCATAATGTCACATTTCGGAGATATCATGATTACATTTCATCTCATAAAATTGTTGATGATTATCCTCTTGATAGATTACAGGAGTTCCTTATCAGGCGCACAGTGGCAACAACCTTCATATTTGTTCACTCGGAATGCTTAAATGTCCAATGTACTCATAAGCAAATACAATTTCGGATGAATTGTAATAATTTTTTTAAGAAGCTTCGGAAAAATCTGAAAAATCCGAGTAATTCTCCGAAAACTCGAAACCGTGTGTATATCATCACACGGGATACCTTCCAAAGAAGGGCTTTTTCCATTGGGGAATGTAATCATCAAAAGGTTACTAAAAGTCCAATTCCTGTCGAGTTTTGATATCTTCATTCATTTCCATACTTGTACTCGATATAATCAATATAGACTAGGCGAAATCACTGCCATCGCTGGAAAAATTAATCTGATGGAATTTTTTCGCGGGATCCCCCCAGAAGACCCTTCTGAATCCGAAAATCCATGTTGCCAGACGGAATTCTGGTGCGAAATTGTTTATACTGAAATTGTTTAAACAAATTAGCATTATCAATTTTTCCGGTGTGAAAGCAACTTCTATGAGTTATTTGGTTTATTTTAAAAAGAAAATCTCTCCTCTCATTTTTCTCTAAAAGTCGTTGTTTTCGAGCTGTGAGCGTTTCAAAGTTGGAGAAATGCGAAAATCGCGGTTTTCAGCGACCGATTAGAGTACGAAAAACGTGAAAATCTCATGTTGCCAAAGCGGAAGAATGTTGATTGGGATGTCCTTAACAATATCCAATAGCAAAAGCCCAAGTTTCCGAGCGATAATCCATTGTTTTTCCAATGTTAACAATGGGTAGTTGCGCACGATATAGCCATAGAGATTCAACGGTGGCGGCGGCGCGTCGTCTGCTTCCTCGCCGTTGCTGTGGCCCGCAAATCTACCTTTTGTTAACATTGGAAAAACAATGCGTTATCGCTCGGAAACATGAATTTTTGCTATTGGATATTGTTAAGGACATCCCAATCAACATTCTTCCGCTTTGGCAACATGAGATTTTCACGTTTTTCGTACTCTAATCGGTCGCTGAAAACGCGATTTTCGCATTTATCCAAATTTGAAACGCTCACAGCTCGAAAACAACGACTTTTAGAGAAAAATGAGAGGAGAGATTTTCTTTTTAAAAGAAACCAAATAACCTATAGAAGTTGCTTTCACACCGGAAAAATTGATAATGCTAATTTGTTTAAACAATTTCAATATAAACAATTTCGCACCAGAATTCCGTCTGGCAACATGGATTTTCAGATTCAGAAGGGTCTTCTGGGGGGATCCCGCAAAACAATTCCATCAGATTAATTTTTCCAGCGATGGCGGTGATTTCGCTTAGTCTAATACCAGATTTCTACTCTGGAATCCGAAAGTCAACTCCGCAACGAGTGGGTTGGATATCATGTTCTAGTTGTGATGTATTTTGACTCAAATTCAGTTTTGTGAAATGACCCATACGTAGCTTTGACCCGGAATCTATCTATTTCTTGACGAAGTCAATGTTTCACCAGCCCTTTTGATGGCTTGTTCAGGGTAATTGATGTATTATCAGTAATCCATGCTATTATACAAGAATCATTTAATGCTATTATGGTGATCTTACAAATATGACTGCTTAAATCACGTTCTCCCAACAGCCTTCATCACAAGGATTCATAAAAATTCAAACCTCCTGAATAGTCCCAACTTTTTCCCCTCAAATATGTCCAAGTGCAAAGTTACCAAAGAGTTGAGGATCAACGGGCGGCGTATCCATCCATCATTAGGACTTTCAAATCTTTCATATCAATCTATAGTAAAATCGAGGAGTTAGGTCAATCGCAATTTTTTGATATCTCGGATATCGTGTTGTCATTTGCGAATAATGTGTTGGAGAATTATTGATTCGCAGTTTGCTTGCATAGAAACTCGAGAGGAGCGAGTAAATGATATTATAACCAAACTTGAATTTGACGGCGACAACCAATAACAAATTCAGTGTACGTGTGGTGAATTTTGTATCAATTTTCATGGAAGCATGGAAATAATAGATCAGTGGATCAACAATGAAGTGGAAGGATCAGTTGCTATTCAAATGAATGGGCAGAAAATATATCTCTTCACGGGTGGATGTTCTAATTATCACGTTTTTTCATTCAAAAAGGCTAATTTTTTGAGGAAGGACATGGTGTGGCTCCATTCGAAGGGATTCGACATCTTTCAGACAAAATGAGACTGGGGAAACCGAGAAGACGAGTGCGCCTTCATTACGTCCATAGAATTATTCCACCAACGAAGTGATCCAAAAATCGACATAGAATCTATTTCATGATCTCACATGGCATCAGTTCCTAACAGGTTTTCGAAGACGCATCAAAAACATTCATTTGGAACCAATCGGTGAAATGAACGGAGATCAACCTTCAGTTCACTTAAACCTTCACAATCACTCTCTGAACGCAATCTCAGGGGATAGATACTTCATGTACCTAGATTTCACAAAGCATCGAATTCAGGTATTTCAATTTGAGTAACCTTTCAATTTTTTTGAATAGAATGAATCGAGTTTCACTCAGTCATGCATTGCAAACTCATCCTTAAATCAGAAGAATTCACCCAGGACAGAGAGTTCCATGAATTCGAACGTGGTAGATAACGTAATCATCCGACTCTAGAACCATCTCTGCATATGATATAGAATACCATAAGAAATATCAAGTGGGTCACATAACCGTAGGTCACATGTCTGTCAAAGGCATTGTCACTGCTCATCCAAGCGTATTGGAAATGAACTGTGCGAGGTTGTAGAGAAAGCGTCATTGCAGATGCGAAACGAATCCAATTAGCGCTGCCTAACGACATCAGCGGATGAACATTCTTCTGTGGAACTACGCTGATGAAAGTTTTCCCAACGCGTCTTCCAAACTGCCTAACATCATGAGTTTTTCCCTTAGTGAATTCATGTACATACAGTTACGCAAATATTCAATTATTCAGGTATGGAACTGCTGCTGCTGTTGCTGTAGACCAATGTGACAAATGCAATGTCGGGGAGGAAGACAGATGAGTGAGAATCTATTCTTGCAACGGTATGAGGATAAATTTGGGGCTTCTCTAATTGCCGTGCGAGGGAGGTCTTCAACAGTAATTTGATTTTGTATTCTTCCAGGGATTTGGTTCTGGGAAATTCAGTAAGAGTGATTTAATTCGATGCTTATGGATAAAACCAAGGAATGTGAGGTAAAGATGGAAGGACCGATAGTGGCTTTGGAACGTTATCGCGAGAACTCATCATACGCGTTCTGTTCAGAGTTGATCTTGAATCTGGGTCATGGAGACGAAAATCATGTCCAAAAAATAACTCATCTGATTGGTCCGTGTGATTTCTGATCAATTTATGCTTTGGTGCTTCATCGACGACAATTGAGAGCTACAGACACTTATGAAACCCCGATTCCATCGGAAATTCTTGATTAGAAGTACCGAATTATCCCTAGAAACGATACACATGGCACATAATCACTCTACTTCAATTACTCATCGAATAAAACCAATCAAGATTTATCTTTCCGCCTATCTATGGATAATGACAATTTGACACTTACAAGATAATTCCATTTTGTCCCCTGAATATTACCACCTTGTTCCATTAACAAATTCATGTGAGGGAATTTCAATGGAGTAACTCAATTCCGCGTTTGGTAATACTGGACTAGATATCTGCCACAATACAAGACAATACAATAATTTGCTACATTGTCGATATTGGTGCCATTGAATGATGACTATATCGATGTCGTTATTGGTTCTGAAAATTATTGAGGCCCATTTACTGTTATTGTATCGATCTTGACCAATAATCATCCCAATATTTATCGATATCATGCCCAAATTTTCACGGGTACATATCAACATCTCAAGTATATCATGGAAACGAACGAACCATCAACAAGTTGCCATACAGATAATATCTTCAACTTGCCCTCAATCTGTGATGCTCCTGAAATGAGTGGCACAGAGAATTGGAAAACATAAATGAGAAATTATTTGGGAGCTTATCGTGCTCCACCAATGAATACTTGTATGTTGGAACGATGGGAACAACATGCTCTTTCGTATTCAATACTTTCTCGGATGGCCCGAGACATTCTAGCTACTATGTCAAGATCAGCTCTGGTCGAAAGATTACACCGGCACACAAAAATATAAAATATCTGTCCTTTTGACCCAACCTATTCTGTTTTATATATTATGGCACGCTGAATCTAAATCTGAGTTCAGCTAGGCCCGTTTCTATCTTGATTTCGAAACAATCGTGAGAATGAAGTGAAAATCGTTGAACTAGTGAAATACAGCATTACAACTTGGATCAATATACATCAATCTACTTATTTTGGGCTGGAAACCTGTACTCGGGGGTTTTCGGGGTTGCTGAATACGGATACACACCTGGTCAGATTCTTGATTCTCTTTGATCCAAGATGGCTCTTCCAGGATGGCGAGATGGAATTTCCCGAAAACTGCTCAATTTAGTTCCAACAATTCTTTTCAAGGGTTTTCGGGGTCGCTAAACACGAAGAAGGGATCAGAAAGAAAAATCCAAATCCAAGATGGCACACCAAAATAGGGGACGGGAAACGTCCAAGAACTGGTAACTTGAGGTCTTGAAACTTTTCTCAAGGATTTTCCGGATTGCTGATATGATTTCAGAGGGAGGATGGATTCTGTACGGTGATCCTCTCGAGAGTTGAGCAATCTGATGACGACACGAAGGAGCTATTTACAACGAATCCCCGAGCTCCCAAATCCTCAAACCTGATTACCGACAAGTTGAGTTCTTTGCAGAATTATCCGCTCGCTTCCTATCACCAAAGATATTAAGTTGAAGGTGACCAGGTTAGAGGATTTGGGAGCTTGGCGATTCGTTGTGAATCACTCCCTCGTGTTGCCATCAGATTGCTCAACTCTCGAGAGGATCTCTGTAGGGACATCCACTCCCCCTTCGAAATCATATCAGCAATACGAAAAACCGACATTTGTCAAACTGCGATCGCCACTTGAGCGCGGCGTTTCAGGATCCGAATTCAGGTTTTCAGTCCAAAATGTTCAGATTGATATATATTGATCCAAGTTGTAATGCTATCCTTCATTAGTTCCACGACTTGCACCTTATTCTCACGATCTTCTCGAAATCAAGATAGGAATGGGCCTAACCGACCTCGGTGTGCCAGAATACATCAAGAAGAGTGGGTCGGGTCAAAAGCACAGATACTTTTTTTGTTTTTGTGAGCTGGTGTTATTCTCACAAACTGGAAACGTCACCACACCAATCAGACCTTCTTTAAGGCTAGTCCGTAGTCCCCGCAGAACCGCAACCAGACATGCACCGGGGTACATTCAGGTTTTGCAACAATTTCCGATTTTTAAATAATTGCAAACACTTTTCGGATCAAATCATTGAGTCGGCGCGCTTCCCAATGAAATTTCCAATCATTTGAGCTTTGTTGCGTCTCAAAACTCGCGATATATTTTGCAGGATTTGGAAATCTGCAATCTTGAGCTGTGCTGTCTCATCATAGGAACCACGCTGTCATGCACGATTGCCATTTTCCAAATCTCGCAAAATATATCACGAATTTTGAGACGCAACAAAGCTAAAATGGGTGGAAATTCTATTGGGAAGCGCGCTGACTCAATGATTTGGTCCGAAAAAGGGTTTACAATTATTTAAAAATTAGATATTGTTTGAATTACGCCATGCAAATCAACGTGGCGCCATCTATGGAGTAGTGAGTAGGTGTAAGCACTACGGACTGGCCTAAAGAAGTGTGCCTATTAGAGCAGAGTTATGTATAAATTCTTGGCTCAATAGCTCATTAAGGAAAGAAGAGTGTGAGTTAGAAATTCCAGGATTGCTGCCCTGTTGAGAATAATCCTGTGGTTATCCACGGGGACCCGTGGAACTTGGCCCTGGGGGAATTTCTGATCTTGATATTTTGCTGAATTTGGCATCAAAAACGTGCAGAATACATATTTTGACCATTATTTCTCTGGTCTACGAGGTGCGTGATGAATGGGAAGTGAAGAGTAGATGCTACGTGGACTTTGATTCCGAAATCTGAATAATTACAGGAATAAGTATTTCAAATTGCCTGGCACTCCGAGAGTGTCAAATAAGTGAGCGTCGAGAATCAGTCCCTTCTCTACTCTCAAAATGTGGTTCTACCCTTGAAAAGATGACTAGAGATGGAGCTCTCGAGATGGAGCTAATAAGATGTGTCACTCTGAGTATTGTTCTTCAATCGATCTTTTCATACGTCACGAGATCATAGTAATCATTTCTCGTGTAAAGCCTCATTGTGAGAGAAGTGAACAGATGATTCTCGATTCTCACTTATCTGATGCTTTCGGAGTGCTAGGCAATTTGAAATATTAATTCCTGTGATTATTCAGATCTTGGAATCAAAACCCACGTATCATCTACTCTTCACTTTCCACCATGCATCACCCACCTCGTGGACCAGAGGAATAACCGAAATTCGTATGCTGCACGTCTCCGATGTCAAATTTAGCAGAGTATCAAGATTGAAATTTTCCCTAGGGCCAAGCTCCACGGGTCCTCGTGTGTAACTATGAATTCCTATGGGGACACTCTCCATGTTTAGCCACGGAATTATTTTCAACAGGGTGTAATATTGGAATTTCATTTTTGTCAAAGATCAAATTTTCGTATAATCAATTTTATTCACGTTTACCATCTGTTTTAATAAAGAACAGCCACTATCATTGTTACATTCAACTAGAACTCATTCGTGTACCATAGCTTTGCCAAAAAATAAAAAAAATCGGCGACGATATCGACATCATCGCGATAAAATATCGGTCGATAATTCTTATTGATCAACTGATATCGTTATTGATCTGTTCGGAAATTTGGCATATCGGTGCTGATATCGATATCGAAATTATTGATATCACGATGCAATTACGGTAAAATATCGACAATTGAGGCAGCTCTGATTGAGCCAATTTCTGTGCTCTTCACTCTCTTGGTCTAATTGGAAGAGAAGAATTAATTGTTATAATTGATGAAGAATAATGTGACGCCTCGGAGAACCAAGAAATTCTTGAGCCGGGATTACATATGACTCGGAGTTATTTTGGGAGAATAGCGCCTGCAGTCACAGGCGAGTCCATCAAAATAGATGGAGAAGTGGAAAAATCTCGTCACTGAATTTGTTCGCAAGAACGATGTAACTCGTAAAAAAAACTTCATCAGTTATCAAATAGTTGTAAAAGCAAGAGACCGTATAAGCGTAGGTGTAACGCGTATAGGAGTTTGCTTGCTATATAACCTTTGGCAGTGCAATATCAGTGAACGAGTTCAACTTTACGATTGCCGTAAATTTGACAAACGCCTATAAAGTAAACGATAGAACTCATAAGCGTGCGCGGATGGGAATTGAGAAAATGTGTGTGGCTATTCCTCTCGAGCGATGCTCAAGTAAGTCATGCAAGAGTTGAGGTGTATGCTTGGCTACATCTCACTAAGGGTACAATCTCTATTTGCTTGGGGTTCAGAATATTGAGTGCAGAGATCGTGAAATCGCAGAAGTGGTGAGGAACACGCTGGGTAGAGATGGAAAAGAGGAGATGATATCGAACATGATATGTATGTCCATTTGCAAACATGAAATGAGAGTCTCATAATTTTTCCACTTGGGTGACTGAATGATTCCTGGTCGATTCCCCGGGTGAATTCAACAGTAACAACGTGAAGTATGACACCCCCAATCATTTCAGAGATTTTCGATCCTTCTGGGCCATACTCGTTGGATTGTAAATCATAGAGAAGAGGGGGGGGGTCGGGTACTCATCATAGCGGAATGAATCGTGATGAAGCTTTGGACAAAAAAATGGAACGAAAGATCTAAAATCCTCTGTCTGGTAGACAATTTTTCATGAAATAGGAATATTCGACTATTTCTAAGAAAGTTGAGATGCTCTAAACATCTTTGTGGAAACACTTTCTCAACTCTTTGTGACGTCGTTGTCACAACAGTTAGCGACTATTGCTTTCTTTTTAGCGGCTATTGTTTCTCTAAAGAGAAACTTTTTTTCACCCCAGCAAAATTTTGATCAAATTTTCCACTTTATCCAATATTTCCTCCAACAGAATTCCATTTATCCAGACAATTCTGGGACCATTTTCTTCTTCCCAGCAAAATCGGTTGATTGTAGGTATCTTTCTTCCTCGGTATAGCTTCTGAAATCTGTCAGAGACTCATCTTCCCTGCCTTTTTTCCATATTCGTGTGTGTACACTGAAAAACTTGTGGTGCAGAAGTGCACCACGAAACCGCGTTGGCACGCGCAGCACACCGTGGTGCAGACTCGCGCCACGGTGTGCTGCAAATATGCACCACCGTGCTGAAGAATGTCGGCACAGCTGGTCCCCTCCGTACGACAAAACCAGAAGAAGTGTGCCGCATTTCTGCGCCACGCTGTGGTCGAGGCGTGCTAGGGTGATGACAGATAGAGCGCTACGCTACGATTTTGCGCCACGCCACGACGCGCTATCGCGGGCCACGCCACACGAAATTTTTTATCGGGTACAACAGTCTATGGTGAGTTTGATGCACTCAAAACTCGTGACTGTTCCCGTGGGCCCGAGCTGCGCCCGACTCCTGGTGCCGTTGCTGCGGTGTGGCAATGTAGCTCCGCGGACGGTGTCCGGGTCCAAGACCCATAGGTCGTAAGCGCGGCCAGGGTGCACCCGGGGATCAAGTGGGTGGCGACGACGTCGATGGTGCTCGCCTAGAAGTGCTGTGTGCTGATTATTTCCGACTGCTTGGATCCCGATGCCACTGCTGGTGTGGCCTCTGTCCCGCACCGCAGACCCGAGTGGTGTCAGGATCCAAGACCCAGGTTGTAAGCGCGGCCAGGGTGCACCCGGGGATCAAGTGGGTGACGTCGACGCCGATGGTGCTCGCCCAACAATTTTTGGACACCTTTTGCCTCCCCTTGTCAAAGTAAAACCTGTGGGGTAGGTTAAAAATATTTAGATTTCCTAATTGTGGATTGATAACTTTTGAATTATTGCATTGAAATTTATTTACAGCTTCTGGAGTAACTTGACGTAATCTTGACAACCGATAATGTCAATACCAGGTTTCCCAGTCAGATTTTTCCTATTGCGTCATTTTGTTTGTGTTGTATGAAGTGTGGGAATGGATGGATTTTTTATGTCCAAGTTACATTTGCTCCTACAGATATCTTGGACAAAACCTTGATATTCCTCCAAAAGACTCAGGATAATCCTCGTTATCAGAAAAATTTTGGAACAAATCGACATAAATTAGTCTTACACTAAGGCTGAAGGAGACGATTCTGCAAATATTTTGATTGTCCAATGAAATACATTGTTTGACAAGAATCAAGCAGTCAATAGCGTTGCTTCACAAAATGGACTAAGCACCAAACTCATGTGTGTTCATCTTGAGGGACAGAAATTTTGGAGCCCAAGGTCGTCCAGAGCTCCAATGAGGTATCCTCTTGAACAAGTGACACCATCCGCAAAAGTCTTGACCAGTATGACAAAATATGCCAAGAGACCGAGTTGCAACTCTGCACTGTGAACATTGTATAACATGCCTGCTAAAAAGTTTCAAACTCTGAAAACCAAAAATACTCAAATCCTGTGTGAACCACCCAGAAGACTCATGAGCTCCAAATCTTCTCCAGCATAGCAGCCAACCAGCACCAAGTTAACCAAAGGATCTCGTAGTAGTAAGTCAGAGAAATCCTAGATCTCAAAGTTATTCAACCGCCATGCTTAGATTGAAGCAGAATCTCAGTCACTAGAAGATAAATCTGAGCCATCCGTACATTGTGGCTCTTCAGTACACATCAGTGATTTCTTTTACTTTGATTCATTTATGAAGAATGATTATCACAGAGTCAGGGGGAAAAGTGCATTCTCCCTTTCAAGTGAAATCTGCAAGTACTCCAACTTCTCAAGACTGAAGCAAACAGAATACATCTGAGACTTGGAGGAACTCCCATGTCCATGAAAAAAAGAACAATGAATGAAATCTTTGGATCGACAAATGAGGAATCACCTGGTTCATCAGCTAAAGCCATCAAAAGAACTGCAAATGGAATTCAATTGACCAGCAGGAATGAAACTGAGTGAGTTGCAAACTTCACTTTGCTAACTTCAGTACATGTGACCAAAATCAAACATGTCCTAAGATTCTCGGAGTTGGCAAACTCTGTCTTGCTTCGCAGCATAACTAAGTGAACAGAGTCCCAGGTTGCTTCAGTCAATAGATTGAGGAGGCCAAAAGCAATTATTCTTCACTGGAAAAAAGGCAATGGAGAAAGAAGAGACATTTTCTGTGATGAAAGATTTTTCGCCAAAACTAACACCAAAAATCCAAAAAGACAGAAAAATGCGTTTAAAAGGAAATATAATCTCTGATTTTGGTATCTTTCTTCTATATCATGATCAAGAGGACAAGGAATCTTCGGAACATGCCCCAGAAGTGAATTTCTACGTCATTCTGTAATAAGGGTGCTACTTTTGTCGGGAAAACTCTCCTCGATGAAAATGTCATAGCTCGGAGTAGGAGTAACGTAGAGGGACGTTCAAAAACGGTTTTTGAAGCTCTAAACTTATACTTTCAGGTCTATTGAGTTTCATTAAAAAACATTCCTGCACCTTTGGGCTACGGGAGCCAGAAGATTCTCCCAGAAATCATCGAAATTGGCACTTTTTCAAGCTCAAATTGGAAAGATCCAGATTTGTACTGATAAAGATGAATAATACCATCTCAAAGTATGCGAGAAGACCTTCAAAATAAGCTCTGATAAAACCCTCTCCAGTCAAGTAGGGCCTAGTAATTCCATCTGCAAAACTGGGAATAATTTTTTGGGTGGCCTGAAACTTATGACCGGCAGGTGTATATTTGGGGGATCAATCTCCATGATCAAATGTAACAAAACTCGATAGAATCACGCCAATGAACGTGGATTGACACCTGAAACAAGGGGGGAAATCAATATCTCAAGAATATGTCATTCAACGGATGTACCGATCTTGTCATGGCAGATGTCCAGCTCCACCCGGAGAGAAGAATTGAGCCAATTCATTTCGAATGGCAGTTGGAACAAGCGGATGGTATGCAGGATTGGCCTCTAGATCAAAGCCTTCGGGCAGCCCAGCTCCAAAATCTTGCAGCTCAGGGTTGGCACCTGTGATCAAGTAGTTGTTGAGACACATGATGGTCACAATAACGTCCTTGGTAACATCAAGGTCAAATCGAAGTGGAGAATCTAGGACCTCCAACTTCTTGTCCATGTTATCAAAAGTGCATTCTGACGGCATCCTTCCACGACTGTGCCGGAAATTGAATGCTTTCTGGCTCTCATTCAGGCCAAGTCGCCGACTGGATGGCTTCATAAAGTTCTCTCTCAGGGCAAAGATTTCGTCACAGACGAAGAAATGGGGCAACACAACATCTGTGCCTGGCAGTGCTTGAGGAGCTGGGAAGTTACACTCGCCATTAGCGATTCTCGTAGGAAGCGATGAGTGAGCTAGAGCACTTGGGTCGCTTAGGTGACCTGCAAAATCGGAACATCAAATAATATGGTGGAATTTTGAGAAGCACGCGTGGCGATTATTTTTATATACACTGTGAAAAAATGGTTGAATTTGCCACCAACATTCAACTACCTACTTGAATTTTCAACCACTTTAATTGGATAACCGACCAGTCGGTTGAAGTTTTTCGGAAGAATTTAGCACAGTGTACATATATATGTGTGTCTAGCCATGAATCATGAAAATTGTATTGATATCATCATGATGCAACGCCTTTGATAAAATAGCCAATATTGTGGAACTCGTCATAAGGGGACGGCCTTGATTTATGGAATGGTTTCAGGCGGGGGGATGTCTTCCAATTTCTTGCGTTCCATGTACAGTACCGTTCAAAAGTTATCGATGGGTAATCCCTCGAGTATCCTGACTTGCAACAGCGATAAGTCGAATTCTATGCGTTGTACGATAATTTTCAAAAAAGCCACGGTGCCTTTGAATGCAATTCTAATGGAATATTCCGTTACCAACGGGATTATTTTGGTTTCCGTTTCCGGATAACTTGGAGAATACATTCTTGAAAGGATTGAAATCTTTTGCCGAGCCGTTTTGAAGGAATGTCATTTGGAACATTTTTTGGAACTCTTATTTCCTCAATGATGATCAATGTTCTCCAATCCTAAGATTCCTTGGTCAAATGATGATTTAAATAGAAAATGATGATTCAGGAGGATGATTCGAGTAATTATGACAATGAGAATAGTTACGAGAGATTAAATCTCCAAAACTGCTGATTGTGGGGAGTCCTTCTGGGGAAAAAATTATGAAGCAGAGTCCGGATCTTAATTTGGGATTCCCATCCACATTTCATTCAAAACTACTCAAGTTGGGGCCAATATAGATGCACATTGTACAAGATAAATGAGGAGACATAATAAGAAGTCACTGTGAGCCTGTAATACATAATGATTCCATCTTCTTCCAAAGACTTATGAATTCTTCAAATGTGGGAGGCATTATATGAGCACACTGCACGTAGAAGTTTCTCGGGATATTTCTCGTTCGAATCGTTGACTTTATACTTCTCCCACAGGGAATTGAAGTCGAAGTGAACAGACTCAACTGCTTGCTCACTGTAGAAGCCCAATCCTCTTTTTCTCGATTCGCAGAACTGTTCAACGTGGAAAAATACTGCGTGTTCCTTTGGAGTCACACTGATTCCTGAGTTCATATAGCTTTGACACAACTGAGCGATGGAAAGCTTGTAATCGGAATCCAGAACCTCTCCAAAACACGAGTTTACAACATTCCGGAAGTCAGAGAAGGATGTTTGATATTTTTCCAGTCTTGAATTTGGTTTAACACATAGTAAATCGAAATTCTTCAAAAGTTTTTTACATGAGTTTCCTTTGAAAGCTGGGCTACCATGTGTCATCTCTCGTTCAACGTTGCATTTTTTCATCCAAGCTGTAAATTTACTCTAAGACTCTCGGAAAATATGGAAGAATATGGTATTTACCACTCCTAGCATGAAGTGCAGTTGAGGTGGTGGTATTAGTTGCAGGAATGTCTCGTCCGGATCGCTCTTGAATAATGGTCTGTTCACGCAATTCATGGAATTTTTCGCATCATTCTTCACTGATCCAGCTGCAACCCACTTCTTGTAGTAAGTCAGATTTTTTTGGACCGTTCTGAGTTCACCGCAGGTGTTGGGATCATCTTCATTCACAAAACACCAGATGCATGGGTGGGTGCAGCTCTGCGGCATAATACCGGATATGATGCTAGTTAATTTCAGATCGGTAGCTATAGTTCCTTCAAGCTGATCGAGATCCAGAGCATTCATTAATGTAGAAACATTGTTATAATTTTCTTGAATCTTAGGAGCTACTGCCAACAGAAATATCTTTTTGACTGCAGAATCCTTGAACTGTTTGAGTGCAATACCGTCAGAGAATTCCCGACGTTCTGAGCGAGGAATTTCCGCTGTCGATGTTTCCGACTGAATTAAGAGGCAAATTTTAAAAAATCCTCCTGCACCGTCCAAGCCCTTCTTAATAAGACACTTTTTCAGTGCGCCTTTTCTCCTTCATGAACGCTATGAAATCACTAATACCAATGCAATGGACCACAACTCTATGCACTTCGGAGATCTCTTTTCCATTGATCTTCAAGAACTCAAACTCTCCGTGGCTGAAAAAATCGTCGAGTAGGTGAGATTCCTCCATAAGCTTAATCGTCGAGCCTGATTCGATGAATTTTCTATCTTGTGTGGCTGTCCGTAAAAATGAGGCGATCCCATGCGTCTGGCGAGAGCTTAGATTCATGCTTATCTGGAGTTTTGAAAGATCCCCTGCAGATACTAATCGTTTACACGCGGTCTTTTTACTTATGGACCCTTTGCAGGATTTTCTGATAAAATGGAGTGGCTTGCATCGTAATTGTCGGATGACGAGTGTCTCCTGTGACTCTGGACATTCTTCTACTGCAGTCTTACTTTTTATGAATTCGGACACTACTTGATCTTGTACTCTTTGGGGACAACTTTCCAAATAAGTTGAAAGACCATCAACTTAAGACTGCACATTGCAGATATGAGATACTCCTTTGGATACCGGAGTGAGACATTTACGGCAGGGGTTTTTCAATGTGCTTGGAGCTGGATTCACTGTAATATGATTCACGACATCAATGGATTCCACTCAGGAACTTTGTCAAATTCAATGAAACTTGAATATTCCATACAAAACCACGTCACATTCCGAATTTATGCAATTTTTTGGAAATGATGTTAATAACGTAAAATCTCCAATAAATACTCCTCACAAGGCCCCTACACTCAACGAAAAACGTCACGTAACGGATCAGGATTCCCCAGTGCGAGAATGGAAGGTGCAGCTTTTTTGGTACGAGATGCATGAATATTTTACGTTGTTCTACGGAAATTCGAGTACACTATGGTTTAATCTCAATGATGAATGGGAAAATAGTTGATAGTTATTGTAATAATGGAAATTTGAGCCCACTGAAGAGTTATGACATTTTGATATCAGTTTGTTGCAACATTTATGAATCGAGAGGAAATCATTGAGTTTCATCCGCGATTCCGTGCAAAGCAAAATAGCCTAGTACAATTTCTCGTCCAAATATTGAAAAAGTGCGAGCGCAATCTGTGCGTATTTCCACTTTGATAGGTAACCCGATAATCAAGAGATACATTGGCGTGTGGTAGCAAGGGTAGAGTTGCGAGACGTCAAGATCATCGTGATGGAAAGTCTGATTACTAGTGCGTGACTCGGGCTGTCCGTAAAGAAATTTCCGGAAGCCACAATTTCATGATGTTGGGGAGGCAATATGAGGAACCTATTCGTAAAATCCATGGAATTGTGGAACAATGAAATTTGACAGGTTTTCAAATACTCACCTGCTGATTTAGATGTAGTTTGTTGCTGTGAATTGAGAGTTCTTCGTGCAACATCACAGATTTCACAATCACACCTCAAATTCTCTGTTGTTTCGGAAACTATTATTTCCACAACTCTGGGTGGATTCAAAATATTCTACTTCTCTTTGGCAGATTTAACTCGACTCACGTGCACCTTACACGTACCACACAAAGCACTTGGTGAATTTTTGCTATCTCGATAATGATTAAAAATTGTCTCCAGATCTATTTTCAGTTGATTTTTGATGGGGACCATCATTTTCTTCTTTCGAAAACATAATAGACAGACTTTGGATCTATTCTCCTCGTGACAAAATGCATGGTCCTTTGTCATCACGATTGTGAAATTCGCATACAGTCAACGTAGCAATAAATACGCATTGATTGGAATAACAATTGAAACTTTTCACCAAAAGGTTCAGAGACACATGCGAAGCGCTCACAAGCTGGTGAGATACTAGTTGAGTGACCCATTAGCTAAAGTTCCAGAATTCACTCTTGTTATGAATTTCGCTGGCACACATCTATACCGAGAGTATTGTCTGGAGCGAGTATATAGACCATATCAACAAATGTCGCCGTCTGAGCACGCGAGGAATTTGCCGCAGACGGGGTACGGTGTCGTAAGACGACCGCAAAACAGTATTCCAACTTACCGATCTGTGTCGATTGATGACGTTGAAACGATGATTAGCAATGCTATATTGATTCATGTTGATTGATATTGATCGTAACTTGAGTCGTTTTGATCAAGATGTGGATGGGAATCCCAATTTGAGATCCGGACTCTGCTTCATAATTTTTTCCCCAAAAGGACTCCCCACAATCAGCAGTTTTGGAGATTTAATCTCTCGTAACTATTCTCATTGTCATAATTACTCGAATCATCCTCCTGAATCATCATTTTTTATTTAAGTCATCATTTGACCAAGGAATCTTAGGATTGGAGAACATTTATTATCACTGAGGGAATAAGAGTTCCAAAAAATGTTCCAAATGACATTCCTTCAAAACGGCTCGGCGAAAGATTTTAATTCTTTTAGGAATGTATCCTTCAAGCTATCCGGAAACGGAAACCAAAATAATCCCGTTGGTAACAGAATATTTCATTTAAATTGCATTCAAGGGCACCGTGAAGCATCTTGAAGAGCAGAAGAAATACTAACTTTGATTGGTTTTGGATGATTTTTATCCAATATCTTCGATGGTCCTCCACGATGATGAAAGAATAGAAAATCTAAAAATTTTTTAATCTCATTGAGACATCTCCAGTTTTAATGCGAATAAAGATACTGCAATTCTGAAAAAATCATCTCGTAGAGCGGAAAAAATGCTATGTGTAGCTATTTTCTGATTATTTTTTACGTCCTGTGGATGAGGACGTGCGAGCCGTCCAAATCCCCGAAATCATGGTTTTTCGCCGTTTTCTATGCCGTTTCTGGTGATGAACAGTCATTTTGGGTATCTAGACAGCTCATACGTTCTCACACGCGGTACGTAAAAAATAATCAAAAAGTAGCTACACATAGCATTTTTTCCGCTCTACAAGATGCTTTTTTCAGAATTGGAGTATTTCCTTTCGCATTAAAACTGCAGGTGTCTCAATGGTAGTGAAAAATTTTTAGATTTTCTACTTTTTATCAGCGTGTAGGACCTTCAAAAATATTCGATCAAAATTATTGAAACCCAATAAAATTCAGTATTTTTTCTGCTCTTTAAGATACTTTTTGGGAAATTGTCGCACAACGACTAGAATTTGACTTATCGCTGTTGCAAGTCAGGGTACTCGAGGGATCATCCATCGAGAACTTATGAACGGTACTGTATGGGTCAACAATTTTCCATTCGAAAAATCTTATTAGGGGCGGGTGAATGAAATCGTGAAATTTTTCCTTGCGTAATCCATGGACGTTCCGCAATTAGCTTTTTCGTCCTCCAGGGAAAAGACAAATCATGAAACGTCCATGATTTACGTAAGGAAACATTTTATAAATTCAGGCCCTCCGCCACTAGTGAGATTTTTCTGATGGAAAATTTGCTTGCGCTTTTTGTCTGAGCAGCCAATTCAATTAGGAATAATTCAAATTAGTGCAAAATAAGTACGTTTACTGAGAAACTCCTACTTGTCTTTGATTTTTGCTCCATACATACATCCATTCATGTTGCCTCAACTGATTTCATTATGAATATAACCTTCAGATTCATTTTACTCCAAGAAATGGGACATGAAATAGCAGTTGAATGTCAAAGGATCAATTATTAGAATATTATAGGATAACTGAGCTCTCCGCTCTAATTTTTGATGCTTGCTCCCAGACTTTACATTCAATTTTTATGTTTTTATGAGACCCAGTACCACTGTTATTCATGAATATTGCTTAGCATAGTCTCCATGGCTGAACCACAGGATCCGAAGATCAGCATCACAAATTATTAGCAGAATTATGCTATGGAAATTCTTGTAATTGAAGAATAGAGTCCCTCCATGAGGTGGACGTAATATCCACACATGTGTTCCATCAAGAGCTCCAAGACAGTTAGGATTTTGCCATTTTGTCCAAAATCTGTAGGCAATACTCAGCCAATGAGCTGGTTCACTAGGAAACTTGAGGTACAGAGGTGATAACACTATTCTCAATGCATGGCAAGTTTCTGCCAAGATGCCGTACAAGGTTGAAACACCGATGGAAAAGAAAGTTGCTGCAAGTGTTATATTGCCCCCTTTTGCCTGGTAACTGTACAATGATAAAGCAATACGATTCATGGAGAATGTTATAATAGCCTTCGCATGGCCCGTAAAGTAAGTATACTGAGTAGTATGTTGTTAATCGTAACTTGTACGCACAGCAAAGTTGCTGCCAGTCTGATTTCAGTGCATATAGGTTGACGTCTTATCACTTGCTTCTGGATCATAGGTTGCACAAGACTGTGGATATGATCAAAATTTTGAGGTCCCATGTGGAACAATCGATAGAATCCTTCGTGATCATTATCCTTCAAGTAAGAAATTATTCGTGCATATCCTCCAACAGAATTCCTGACAGCTGGCTCTAATAAAGGTTCCACCCACCATCGCCTCAATCTCTTGTTCTTGGTTTTTACTTGTCTCAAATTGATAAGTAAAGACAAAGCTGCATTCTGAAGTTTGAGACAGGCTATGGTTTTCTTTAGTCTTTCTCTGTTTTGAACAGCAACCATTCTAGAGATGTAGGATGTCTAGGGGTGATGGTTCAAGGTTAACAAACGATGCAGAGGATAATGACAGAAATTCATATTATACTCACCTCGACAAATCATGACGATGAGATAAATAGACAGCTTTTACGAAAAGATAATCGATAGTATAGTACGACTGTTTTTCTGTCTGAACTTGCGGACTGGGATGAACGTTTTTTTTCATGAAATTCTGCTGAACGGATTTTCATATCGGCAAATCATCCCACGATCATCACCAGGCAGACATCAGTTCAGGCGACTTCAGGCCACTTCAGGCTATAGCCAGGGCAAGCGTTTTCCACAATTTTTTGAGGTACGGGATACTAACCTAACTTGACATCGCTACCACAAGAAAGAGTTGGGTTGATATTCAAATTTATCGTTGGATTTCTTGAAATTTATTGTCAGAAACTATTCACTTGCGGCGACTGCCCTGGGATGTCTGTAATTATTTTTTTTGTTATTCTGTGCGCAAAAATGGCCATTTAGACGCAAGTGTGCGTGTGCAAATAGCGAATTTGCTCATTATTCCGACACAACTGTGTGCAAATATTTTTTCACGCAGTGCGCAAATGAGGCATCAGTGCGCAAATACTCGTTTGCGCACTGCGTAAATGAAGAACAGTGTGCAAATGAGGCATTTGCGCACTGTGCAAATTTCGTTTGCGCACTGGACTCGAGTTGTTTTCTGATCACTCTATACCATCATCTATCTATATATCATCATCATACATAATTGTAAAAAATATCTAACTTTGATCTTTCGAGCACCAGCGACAGTCTTGAGCAACGTGGTAACATACTATATGGGCGATAGAGTTTTTTCTGATACATTTCTCAGAATTTTTTTTCAGTCGGGGGGCTCCGCCCCCCGAACCCCCCGGCGGGGGCTCCGCCCCCTGCACCCCCGCCGGGGCTCCGCCCCTGGACCCCGCCGGGGGCTTCGCCCCCTGGACCCCCTCCTCCACCCTCCTGTGGCCCCACCGTGCCACATTCCTCTGAATGCTGCTTGAGATGCATAGATCATTCGTTGTAGGTGATGCTTCGGTCACTCCTGGCTACTGTCAAAATTTTTCAGAAAATCGTCATGGGTCCCGAGTAGTTCAAATGAAAATGGTTCATAATTTGTTTGAGGAGGAACAAGGACTCGGAAAGTTCGTACACACCAACGCGAAACAGGAACAAAGTCCGTCAACTCTCGAGATGACGGCCATTTCTCACAGCATCCCCTAATTCTTTGATGTGTTTTAGGAGGCGGGTTACATTTTTGCTCACAGAAATAACAAAAAATATCGTAAGCAACTCGGGCGCCGACATTTGCGCACTCGTCCCCGCAACTCGTGTGCAAACGTTCCATTTGCGCACAGTTTCGTCGTTCACGCAGTGCGCAAATGGCTCATTTGCGCACTGCGTGCGCAAATGAGCCATTTGCACACTGCGTAAACGATGAAACTGTGCGTAAATGAGGCGTTTGCACACTCGTTGCGGTGACTCGTGCGCAAATATCTGTTGGCGCCCTTGTTGCTTAATATACTATTACTGAAGTGTGTTTATCAGCATCCCAAAATTGTATTTGTTGAAATTCAGTATAATCGAAGATAATGACATCCAGTCAAACAGATGGCTCATTGGCATTCGTCATGGACCTCATTGAGAATTTCAGACAACGTCCTCAGTTGTACGATAAAAAAGACGAACGGTATAAACTATCTAAATGCAAAGAAAAAGCCTACGCCGAGATTGTCACGGCAGTGAATAAAAACCAGCCAAAAGGGAATAAGATAACCGGTTAGTATTCACGAATACAAATGTATAACCCATCAAACCAGGTCAAACCATTCAAGTATACTGATATTTAACTTTTTCACAAAGTCTCTCACCTCAAATTTTACTTGAATTCAACATCCAAAATTTGTATAAGTAGTAGAATTCTCTTTCGAGAGCTGTTTTGTTACTGTCTTGTATACAAGTGGATCATTGAGAAGGAGTGAAAACTTGAGTACTTTTCAAAGGGTAGCCTGTTCAAAATACACTTACTTATCACTTGGAAGACTTGGAACTAATTATAGTATTTCTCTCATTCTCTCATTATATCACAAGAAGATGTGAAGAGGCGATGGAGGAACATCAGAAAGTCGATGACTTCTTACCTGTCTGGTAAAACATCCAGAAAATACTATTTGCCAGATAAATTGGGATTCCTTGTACCTCACTTGGATTACAAGACTACTGTAAAAAAAGAGAAATCAGATGGGGAAGACAGTGAAGAAGATCCTTCTGAAATAGAAACGACAGGTCCAGATGATGGCGAAGAGATCAAGATTGAGCAAGTTCTAAAAGAAAACACGTTGGAACAGAATTCTAGAGAAAGCCAAAGCTCTACAGCTAAAAAATCTCAGGCCAGGAACAAAGATCCTCAGCATTTCATCAAGGAGGTATGCGAAGGGATATATCACAAAAATGGGAATGGAAAAAGGAAGAATACTGAAGAAAACGACAAGCCACAAGGCTCAAAAATGTTGCCACCCTTTTCCAAAAAGTATGTGCAAGAGAAAAGAATATTTCAGCTCTAGAAGAGCAAACAATGAGAGTGGCTTCCGAGGCCATGAATGCAATCCAAGATATGATGAAAAAGGAAAAAGAAGTAAAACCAGATCCACATATGAGAGCGATCAAGCAAGCCATGAAAGATGTCTCTGAGGGGCATCTTTTGGAGTGCTCAAACGGAATCTTGATGATTATTGTTAAGTTTGTGAAGGCTTCGAATGAGTAGCATTGCAGTGCATCTATTATTGTTTCGAATATTAACAAAACTTCAGGTGAATTTGAGTCAAAATATTTATTGTACATCTCATATTATGAATTGAATTGCCTATAATGGATCATCTCTTATTTGAACGAGAAGAGATAAATGGTGATATACTATTATGCATAAAAAGAGTGAAACGAGTTATAGCTCCAAGTTCATTGTAAAATTGGAATCATGCGAGACCATGAGGACAAACATTGTTTGTGACTAATAAATAATAGAGGTATATGTGCGATGTGGCGTTTATATAATTTTACACCAAGTTAATTGCTGACTAGAACAATATTCACATGTACTCGTGTTTATTTAGGTGCATCTCTTGAAAACGTATACTACAATGGTAATGAGGAATATTTTCATCAACCTGATCATCCATGCACACTATGAGAAACAAATCTATTCCAATGAGTGAATCTTGACTCTGATGGTTTTCGAGGATCATTGATGGAGAGTTCATTTACTGTAAACGATTTCAATAGGCTGATACTAAAAGTCCTAATTGAGAATAAGATTCATTCAAATACAGCAATATTGATCCCCGATTCACTTATTTACTTGGATTCTCAAGTATTCATATCCATTGGTCAAGTTTATAGTACATTTTGAGTAAATCTCCATAAATACTCACTTATTATTAAAAAATAGTATTACAAACACACTCAATGAATACAAGGTTCTCAATTATAAAAAGATTTTGGATATCTCATGAACTCATGTCAGAGGCAGTATCGGAGGACCCAATGCTTTAATACAATCGGAAAAACCACCCTGAACATTTGAAACCGCTAAATTAGATTGTATTAGTTCTACCTGACAACTTGATGATGCCTGCATGGTTCTATCGTAATCTCGTGAATTTTAGACGATGTAGTAATGAGCTGAAGTGAAATATCGCGAAAAAGGTACTGTATTCAATTTATATACGAAATGAACCTTAACAGAGCTGGGATCCAGGCACCGACGTGTTGTCTATCAAAAATTCGACAATTTTGTTGAAAGAGCCGATGAGGTTGAATCTTGTCAAGATAACAGATGAGCGGCAATTCACATTTAATACAACGAAATTGATCAGGGCCAATTGATAGAATGTATGATAAACAGACAAATTTATCAACAAAATGGATTTTTCATAAATTGCAAGGGACTAAGTGAAATTCGAAGATGATTTAAAAACCAAATCAGAACCATATCATAATCAGAGCATCTCTCTTTCATTTCTAACCGTATCAACATCAGGGTCGACAGAATATTCCAGGTGATGCGCAGTTGTCACAATAGTTCTATGCACTGTTTCAGGCACTCACAGCCACGTTCCCTTTTCCCACTGCCAATGAAGCGAAATTCCTATGAATGCATTCGTAAAATTTTAAGCTGAAGGAGTTTTCTCAACTAGAACGGAGAAAAATTAATCAGAATTGATAATCCATTCAAGATAATGATCAATATTAGCCTAAGTGGAGAGATTTCATATTATATTTCTTATGATAATTACGAGCTGAACAAAGTAACATCCATTTTTCTAGAATGACATAATGGAATATATCGAGTAATAAATATGTATGTACCTGTCTCTTTTTTCTCCATTGCCTTTTTTCCAGTGAAGAATAATTGCTTTTGGCCTCCTCAATCTATTGACTGAAGCAACCTGGGACTCTGGTCACTTAGTGATGCTGCGGAGCAAGACAGAGTTTGCCAACTCCGAGAATCTTAGAACATGTTTGATTTTGGTCACATGTACTGGTGTTAGCAAAGTGAAATTTGCAACTCACTCAGTTTCATTCCTGCTGGTCAATTGAATTTCATTTGTAGTTCTTTTGATGGCTTTAGCTGATGAACCAGGTGATTTTTAATTTGTCGATCCAAAGATTTCATTCATTGTTCTTTTTTTCATGGACATGGGAGTTCCTCCAAGTCTCAGATGTATTCTGTTTGCTTCAGTCTTGAGAAGTTGGAGTACTTGCAGATTTCACTTGGAAGGGAGAATGCACTCTTTCCCCTGACTCTGTGATAATCATTCTTCATAAATGAATCAAAGTAAAAGAAATCACTGATGTGTATTGGAGAGCCACAATGTACGGATGGCTCAGATTTATCTTCTAGTGACTGAGATTCTGCTTCAATCTAAGCATGGCGGTTGAATAACTTTGAGATCTAGGATTTCTCTGACTTACTACTACAAGATCCTTTGGTTAACTTGGTGCTGGTTGGCTGCTATGCTGGAGAAGATTTGGAGCTCATGAGTCTTCTGGGTGGTTCACACAGGATTTGAGTATTTTTGGTTTTCAGAGTTTGAAACTTTTTAGCAGGCATGTTATACAATGTTCACAGTGCAGAGTTGCAACTCGGTCTCTTGGCATATTTTGTCATACTGGTCAAGACTTTTGCGGATGGTGTCACTTGTTCAAGAGGATACCTCATTGGAGTTCTGGACGACCTTGGGCTCCAAAATTTCTGTTCGTCATGATGAACACACATGAGTTTGATGCTTAGTTCATTTTGTGAAGCAACGCTATCGACTGCTTGATCCTTGTCAAACAATGTATTTCATTGGACTATCAAGATATTTGCAGAATCGTCTTCTTCAGCCTTACTGTAAGACTAATTTATGTCGATTTGTTCCAAAATTTTCCTGATAACGAGGATTCTCCTGAGTCTTTCGGAGGAATATCAAGGTTTTGTCCAAGATATCTGTAGGAGCAAATGTAACTTGGCCATAAAAAATCCATCCATTCCCACACTTCATACAACACAAACAAAATGACGCAATAGGGAAAATCTGACTGGAAAACCTGGTATTGACATTATCGGTTGTCAAGATTACGTCAAGTTACTCCAGAAGCTGTAAATAAATTTCAATGCAATAATTCAAAAGTTATCAATCCACAATTAGGAAATCTAAATATTTTTAACCTACCCCACAGATTTTACTTTGACAAGGGGAGGCAAAAGGTGTCCAAAAATTGTTGGGCGAGCACCATCGGCGTCGACGTCACCCACTTGATCCCCGGGTGCACCCTGGCCGCGCTTACAACCTGGGTCTTGGATCCTGACACCACTCGGGTCTGCGGTGCGGGACAGAGGCCACACCAGCAGTGGCATCGGGATCCAAGCAGTCGGAAATAATCAGCACACAGCACTTCTAGGCGAGCACCATCGACGTCGTCGCCACCCACTTGATCCCCGGGTTCACCCTGGCCGCGCTTACGACCTATGGGTCTTGGATCCGGACACCGTCCGCGGGGCCACATTGCCACACCGCAGCAACGGCACCAGGAGTCGGGCGCAGCTCGGGCCCACGGGAACAGTCACGAGTTTTGAGTGCATCAAACTCACCATAGACTGTTGTACCCGATAAAAAATTTCGTGTGGCGTGGCCCGCGATAGCGCGTCGTGGCGTGGCGCAAAATCGTAGCGTAGCGCTTTATCTGTCATCACCCCTACACAGCGTGTAGCGGAAAGCCGGAACAGTGTGCGTGCGTTGTTTTGAATCGTCGGCTGCGCGGGATAGAGAACTTTTGAGAAAAAATCCATGAGTAATTATAGAAATTCATTAATAATTCAACAACTAGATAGGAATTGGCAGGCAAATCTCCGTCAAGAATGAATTTCACGATTACTTTAATACGAACAGTTGCGTTTTGACTCTCTGAATGCATACCCTGAGCAAAGATATGTTCACCGATACAGTATGTGCTAACCTCAATTTGGGTATTTTAATGTATTCCGTGCAAATTTTGGGTTGACATTTGTAATAAGCTGAGCCATCAGAATGAACATTCACCATAGCGTAGAATGTATTTGGGGGTATTTTCATAAAACATGTGACATGAGCTCTAAGATCACTAATAATGTTGAGAGATATTTAAAAAATGTACATACTCCTGTGTACCCTTCCCTTGAAGTGATATGACTTCAAAGCTTATCTCATTATGGTTTGAGAAAAAATGTATGCTTCTGCACTGAGATCAGACAAGGATAAGGTAAGAATTCACTTCCCACACGAATTTGAGCGATGCGATTAAAGGCTTTAGTGGGCATAATCATTCAACATTTACAAATCTCTCAAAGATCATCAAGACTTCATCTCCAGAAGATGATAGCTACGTGTTTCCAAGTAATTGAAAAAAGTTTCCTTCGTCTTTTCCAATACCGAGCATCATATTCATATCAAATGATGCGTTTCGATATAGACTCATCATTGTAGGAGAGCAAATGCTAGTTGATACGTGCAAGAAATATACAATAGCATGAAGGTAAACGAATCCATTTTGTAAACACCAACTTTGGAAAGTAATTTGGCATGATTAATCAATTCTAAGTACTTACTGGGTTATATGGAAGTTAGTATGATAATCGTAGAATTTGGACCCTTACCATACGTATCGAGTAGGACACTTATCTTCTCTGAGTAGTTGATGACAATAAGTAAATTTTATTGACCATTAGGAATTGAAATGCCTCTCAAAAGTGTGTTGTTACCTTGTTAGATGTCTATGAATTATTCAAAATTTAGTTAATACTTGCCCAAGGTAATATCTTCAGCAGCATTTTTAATAATGCAGTCGAAAGAACTTAAGCGCTTCCGAGTTAACAGATCTCTGATTGATGCTCTGATGTGATTGGAAATATTTTAGTTCCATTAGTTATATTCAATTAGTGTGCACGATATGCTTTTGAAACAGAACATGAGCATCTCCCTTGTCTCTACAACATTAATGATTGGAGGGGATAGCATCAAGCAGTATCTCAAGTAGAGCAGGAGCTGGTGCAATTTAATTCCTTTACACAATGAATTTGAAAACAAGGATAGTTACACTGAGTGTTACTGTACTAGAGAAATCCTATTTCATACACATATATTGGAATATTCTGATTTCTTAGTGGTTAGTGCATGACTCTGTTCATTTCTAATAAGAGTTTGTTTTTTAAGGATAGACCCAATTACGCTGCACTCTGAGATACACGCCACCGCTCTGATGGAATCATACAAAAATCACTGGGAGTAAGCTGTAAGCATATAAAAGCCACAGGTGAACTCAAAATATAAGGATACATATGGTGGCTGTAAGGACACTTTTGAAGACCACGAGCAGTTAACTTATTGAATTGGTACGCTTTACATTATGTGATTGATATGTGCCACTCAACGCTTACCATCAAACTTATTATTTTCATGATAAGCGTTGAGTGGCTTTTATATGCTTACAGCTTACTCCCAGGAGGGAACTTGCAGGTTGAATTATCAAAGGTTTGCTGTTGGTCTGGGGATAACATTTTTGGAGACCTTAAAATCAAGGACCTCTGGATGAAGTGAAAGTATGCAACCGAGTGAGCTTGCAGTTTTGCGAAGGATGTCACAAGTATATGCTAATGATGAAAGTTGTTGAATTTTCAGCACGACTCATGTTCCATCGAATAGTTGAGCGTTACCATCCCATAACAATGAGATGGCTGAAAGACACGAACTAGTCGTATACTCAAGTTGTAGTAATGGCAGTTCACGTGTCAAGAATGAGCAGATCGTGCTATGTAGCCTTCGAACAGAGAGACGATATTTTCGTTGAAGCACTCTTCAACCCTTCAAAACATTCCATTTTTTTGTACCTCATCAAGAAATGTTTATAACCTCACAGTATCAGATGTTAAAAAAAAGAAAAAACAGTATCAGATGACTTTCCAGAAGAAATTTGGAACAGTGTGTTTCTTCTTAGCGCTAAACTCCAAATCGCTCCATATGAGCTGACGCCGAGATTGCAGAGTTACTTCAGTGCTGCATTTATGCAGCTACAGTGGTGCAGATCTGCTGCTGCAGTGGTGCATAAATGCAGTGTAGGTGCACATTCTCTCTGTGCCGCGTAAACGCAGCACAGTGGTGCAAATTTGCAGCACACCGTGGCGCGATTCTGCACCACGGTGTGCTGCGCGCGCCGACGCGGTTTCGTGGTGCACTTCTGCACCACAAGTTTTTCAGTGTACGTGTGTGTGTGTGCGTGCGTGCGCGCGTTGTTCTTTATCATGTTTCCTTTTGTATTTTGACCATACAAAGACGGTGCCGATAGTTTTGAGGCACGGGAATGAGTTGGCAGTGAGATTTGAGCTACAGTCCCTACCATAAATAATGGAACACGTAGGGTCTCACTCAAACAGCGATATCTCTGATTTGATTTGTCGTATGGGAATTCTGAAAAAAGGGTTTTGAAGAACACAAAAAAATCTATCGATTTATGGGTTTTGATAATTTTTTACGTGCTTTTCAAGTGCCCGTACACGTGGTTGGAAATCAGAAAAAATTTTCCTTCAATCAATCACCTACAATTTTGACGGGAGTGATTCAATCACAAAAATACTCACGGGATCTTGTAGATCGTTCAAAAATCTCAAAATTTGGTCCTCTGTAAAATTTTTGTACGACCCTTCCCGTCTGACTTACGAGCTCCGAAAGAAAACTTCGTACTAACATAGGGTGTTTATGGAGATACCGGGCCTGGCACCTGTTCAATTGTCTCTCGCTCTATTCAGGGGCAAAATCGAATTAGAAAAATATCATGACATATGATTTCGACATAAAATGTTCTGATCTTTCTGAATATTTCATCAGATTTTGTCTGAGATTTGAGGTAGCAACGATTTCTCGAAGTTTGATGTGAAAATTGATAAATTTCGTGTTTTGCTCGTATAGGTCACATTTGAGACAAAATCCGATCAAATATTCTGAAAGATGAGATCATTTTACGTCGAAATCATGTGCCATGATATTTTTTTTAACCCAATTTTGGCCCAGAATAGAGCGAGAGAAAATTAAACAGGTGCCAGGCTCGGTATCTCCATAAGCACCCTATGTTACTACAAAGTTTTCTTTCGGAGCTCGTAAGTCAGACGGGAAGGGTCGTACGAGAATTTTACAGAGGACCAAATTTTTAGATTTTTGAACGATCTACAAGATCCCGTGAGTATTTTTGTGATTGGATCACTCCCGTCAAAATTGTAGGTGATTGATTGAAGGAAAATTTTTTTTGATTTTCAACCACGTGTACGGGCACTTAATAAGCACGTAAAGAATCATTAAAACCCATAAATTGATAGATTTTTTTGTGCTCTTCAAAACCCTGTTTTCAGAATTCCCGTACGACCAATCAAATCGGAGATATCGCTGTTTGGGTGAGACCCTACGTGTTCCATTATTTATGGTAGGGACTGTATATAATGTAGCTATATTTTGTTTTATGATCTCATCAGAAAAAAACTGCATCATGCACCTCATATCTCACTCTCAATTCATTCCCGTGCCTCGAAATCATCGGCACCGTTTTCAGCTGGTCAAAATACAAGGGGAAACACACTCGCATTCTCTAAGTGACAAGTTCAAATCGTTGCCTACACTCAACATACATCTCAAATGTGTGGGAAAAGGCTGGGAATGGGGGGCGTACACGAATAGGCGTACACTCTCCGGTCGGTTTTTTTGAGGATAATGAAAAATCTTGAAGGTGCGGAATAAAAATGACCACGGATTTGGTTTCTACGTCAAAAATTACATCCAAAACACATGTTCACATTTTTGAGACTCACTAGCCCATTGGAGGAATCACGGCTTCACGGATTTGGTATCTCGAATTTTACCATTTCTTGGACTAGCTATATTTCGAGTTGTACTGCATCGAATTGACTTCCCAAAGTGGTCATTTGAAGGAAATTATACTGGCTACTGATTGGAAATACTTTTAGAGACAGAGAAGGACGGGGACGCGCAGGAGATGCAAATTACTGAATTAAAATTTGCTTTGAGGATGGTTATTGACTTTTTCGACCACTTTGCACCAGTTCAAATGATCTGTTTTGAAGCGTATCCCAATGTAAAATGACCCAGTTAACACAATGGGATGGTCAATTTACGTTCTCCTCTCCCATTTTCACGAGAAAAACCATTTTCCAAGATTCAGGAATTTTTTTCGGGGCCTCAATTCAAAGTTCCCAGTATGCAGATATCTATTTGTGTATGTAAAAGTTTCAAAGACATGTCAAAAAAGTTAGAGATTGACTCGTTGAAATGCGTCATGATGCGATTAGATAGAAGGAACATTGATGTTTAGCGTTCTTCAGAGGGCTCCTAGGGTGCCGTAGGAAACAGGGGCAACTTGGGGACCTACAAACATTTGGTTTCTTCATAATCTGGGGCTAGGAATTGGGGGGGAAATACTTTCGGGGCCATACCTGACAAGAACCACTTCACCATCCTCCCCCGCTTAGTCCCTTCCCGAGAAAATCAAAATTCTTACAAAAACCTCTATTGTAACCATTTCCAAACCCACTGCATCGACTGTCTCAACAAAACGATAGATATGATTCAAGAAACCTCAGTTTGATGAACTCAATCTAGATTTCGAGGGTTTTCGGGTTCACTGATCACGGGAACGGTGTCAGATTTTGGGAAACCAGAATGGCCGCCAAAATCCATAGGATGCCTTGGATGTGGCTGAAAAATTCCATACCTGGATGGCCTTGAATTTTTGGGGTTGCGGATCGCAAGAATGAATTCAGATTCTGAAAATCAAACCATTATCTTGAATTTCCGGAATCTGACTCTATTTTTGTAACCAGTGACCCCATAAGCCCTCATGTATGATTTGTCAGCCCGATCAAAAAATCAGACCCCGTTTCCATGATCAATGGCCCAAGAAACCTCTATACACAATTCATCAGCCCGATTCGAGGGATTTTGGAAATTCCGTCCACTACCTTGGATCCGCTATCTTGAATTTTCAGAATAGGACTGCGCTATCGTGATCAGTGACTCCGAGAACCCCCTTATACCATTTTCATTAAGATTGGTTGCTTCAAAACATGCATGCCACAGAAGGTTGAGTGTACGAGCGTAAAAAACTGTCTAATATTAGTTGGTAAATAGACATTGCGCAAAATTCTTAGACCAGAACATGACTAGCTACAATTATTTGAATACAAGGAAACCAACCAGAATCAGTTTTTCACGAAGGACCACGACTACACAAATCTCTGAAATATCCTACCCTAATACTGCATCAATATCCACCATATTAATCAATTCATCTCAGATGACAGCTAGGTGGGCCCCAAGTCGTATCAATGGCTGAGTAATTTTTCAAAATCGCCACTCCGAATGAGTTATCTCACATCAGACAGTTTTGGTAAGCCCTCTCACGAGATGACTCCGTTCATTGATTTGTTCTCAACTACGCCAGTGACATTGGATATTCCTATCCTGCAACGAAACGTCAAACTAACTCGAGGTGAGCATTTGTATAGCTCTCCTTGCAATTAGAAAAATATCTATATTTTCTTTTTTTTTTTTTTATAAAACTCTGGGTCACGCTCTCACTCATCTCGTCGAGTCATTGGGGAATTGAACCATCCAATCTTCCACCAAAGCGAGGAATATGGAGTGGAAACGACGACTGGGTCGATAAAGGAGATTTAGTGATTTTTCGAACGGAAAAATCTTGGAGACGAGAATAGAACTGGTGACTCGGGAGAAAGAGACTTACAAGGAAACTCTGGGAATCATCTTGTTTTGGTGCAAAATGAAGGTATCTCCAAGGGTTTGATCCCATGGGCGTCCTATCCCGAGATACAGCTATAGAGGTTAGCAATGTTACTATATCTATACACCCGATTTTTCAATATGGGCCTATGTTGGCAATACTAATCCCCATAGCTGTATCTCAGAGTAGAATGCCTATGGGATCAAACCCTTGGAGATACCTCCATTTTGCACAAAAACAAGATAATTCCCAGAGTTTCATAAGGATCCGTGTTCCGCAAGGTTGGACCTCTCCTTGTTAGCTCCAAAATAGATCTCTTGTCATCTTAATGTACCTCTACTCTGCTTGAGTATACCCTACCTCTAGGTACCACCCAATATTTAGCATTCGCGTGAATTACAGCCCTGCTGACTTTTTTCTTACTCACCACCATCGTGTACCAGTTCGTCTCATTTTCCCACTACCAGCGGCACAAGCCCATCTGACAGTATAAATCCTTCGGATACGCGTCGCGGTTGGCTCTCTTTGCTTCAGCCCAGCTCAACCTTCTTTGAGGGCAAAGGAAGCTACGCATATACTCGCCGTAGAGAGATAAATCAGTCGGGATATTGTCCCATGCAAATGCTGTTTCGTTGCTACGAGCTTGTGTTAGTATTCCGCTTCCGTTGCTTCTGGTACTGCTTCTCACAGCTTCTCCGGATTCAACAAATACCCAACAAATTCCCCCCGCGCATTCGCTTAATTTTAAGATGGTAATTCCACGACAGGTTTTTACCTACAAATCCCGCTACTTAGAAACAGTCCCATGAGTAGAGATGAGATTTGTAGTAGTGGTTCTATAAGAGGAAAAGTAGAGAAATGGGTAAGGTGTGGAAGTGGGTTTCATGTATAGATCAGAGACTTGTGGATGATAGAACAGGTCATGAGCGGACGTGCAAAAGGTGAAATTATTAGCTAGCCTCGGGTCATTTTGGTCTCTTTGCTGTGTGGCCATTTCGGTATGCGATTGGAGAGTAGCTCATTTTGTTTCAAATTCAGCTTGAGATCTAATGGTAGTGGAGTACGTTTTTGTACGGATGGTGGACTAACGAGGAGAGGTCAGGGTCTGCGGGAGCTAAAAAACCACGTGACAAAGGTGGGCTAGTTGTTGATGAAGAGTCGGGGCGTTGATGTTGCCCCTGAGTATCCTTTGTCACTGGTCACGTTCGGCACAACTCGGACGATGAGGATGTTGAGGTTTGTGGTGCGGTTGATGAGGTTGAGGTTGAGTAAAGTGACACACAGTATGTTCATATAAATATGACACAGGAACCAAAGTGCGTAAAACAATTATGGAATGTTCACTAGGTCGCGGTGACGACGTTCCTGACGGCACCAGGATACGTCGGAGTAACGGAGCAGCGTGGCCACGGCTGGGCCAAGTGTCGTGGAGTATGCGTCGTGACGGCGATTCGAAAGTAGACTGTGTCTAAAGCTTGGACAGCTCGGGTTTATATAGGCGGTGTCAGTGGTAACGATAAGCAGCGTTACTCGTGTAATGTAATGGCAAGCGCCGTTACGTAACGCAAAACTGCGTTACGTATCGAAAGGGGTCGTTACGTAATGGTCCGGTGCGTTACGTAACGCTAAGAGTCGTTACATGTGGATTTTGCGTTACAAATGTTTGGAAATGATGTGAGTATGATTTTAATTGATACACACGGAAAACAATGTGATCGACGGAAAAAAATAGATGTGTGTATGCACGCGTCACATGAAAATTTTTTTTCGAAATCATGTGCGTAAAGTTAGTGCGTAAAGAACATTTTCCCGTGCGTAAAGGAATTTTTCGCAATTTTCCGATGTTTGGGTGCCTACAAAATTGCGAAAAATAACTTTCGCGCCTCGCACATGAGGTTCCCCGCTTCCGAGCGATCATTTCAACCCTCGCCTCCGGCTCGGGCCGAAATCCGATCGCTCAGAAGCGAGCTACAACCTCATGAACTCGGTGCGAAATATACTATTTGCGCACGGAATGCGTGAAGACCTGTGCGTAAAGTCACCAACAGTGCGTAAGGTAGGTCTTTACGCACTGGAACGTATCTTTACGCACTGCCGTATTCTCTTCATAGCCTGATATTCTACAACATTTCTTGAAGTTTCTGCGTTGTTCAGCAAAATGATCTCTGTCTTAATTCTGTAGAATCGGAGTGCTGCAATCGTTGATTCGAAGCTGCCCAAAGCAGGTGTAATGACTTCTTTCACTCGATAGAATGAAAACTTATGAGCTCTCTAAATTGTTATACTTAGTCTTGCTCTCTCGATAAGTCCATACGATTGAAATATCCTGGTCGGCCCATCGAATTGAACATGGAAATAGTTCACTTCGGTGGATCATGAATTTAATTGAGTTCAATACAATATATAGACGTTTTTGGAGTGCTTCCACCGTGGTTTCGGTGGTTTGAAATCTACCTTGGACCGTACGTCCAAAGGAAATGTAAATTCACTTTTCGGATACTTGGCCTCAAAAAAGAGTGTCGGCAATGTATTCATATTCCTTTTTTAAGAAAGAATCCATAGGTTTCGAAATCGCTTTCTATCCCGTGTATTCAGAGCATTATGATTATCGTTAGAATTGTCCAAGTTCTTTCTATTGAAACATAGAAATGGCATATTATTTCATCAATCCGTTGATTTATTCTTGCCCGTCCTTGACGATATTTATAATACTCTATAATAATTTTCTTCGAAATTCAGAATTGATATTATCTTATGAACTCACATATTTCGGATCTTGTCCACTATTTGTACTTTTGAGGATTGAGATCGATATTTTCAAACTATGCGGTAACATATGATATATCAAACAAAAGATCTTTTTCTGATACATTTTCAGAATTTTTTTCAGTCGGGGGGCTCCGCCCCCCGGACCCCCGGGCGGGGGCTTCGCCCCCTGCACCCCCACCAGGGTCTGCCGCCCCTGGACCCCGCTCTGCGCCCTTTTCCTCCACCTGACCCGATCACGATTTGGTTACTGGCGTATGAGGTGACCGACAGAATACTAACTTTCCGCACTAAATTTCGAAAAGTATCGTACGCAACTCTGTCGAAAGGTTTCCGCACTCGGAAAAAACTTTACACACGAGATGTGAGTCTTTACGCACTGGTGAGATTCTTTACGCACGAGCCGCGTAGCGGCGAGTGCTTAACAATCTTTACACACGAGTGCTTAACACTCGTGTGTAAAGATTTTCACTCGTGCGTAAATCCAACTTTTCGACATCGTTGCATAATATACTATTACGTACTGTTTGAGGCTAAGAAAATTATACAAATATACGTGTTCCCCAGTTTACTTGGATAGAACTTTAGAGCTTCAGAAAAAGTATAACAAGCCTGAGAATATACTGATAAGTGCTCATGTATGATCATGCATGATCATAGACGCTGGACTAACAGACACTGAGAACATACTAACCTGTTCAGATAGTTGGTGACTTTATCTGAGGGATTGTGGACCACATCAGATATTTATCTAATAATTTGTGCGATGTAAAATATGTTTTTTGGATGTATAGCCTGATAAGGTTGACTGATAGTCGACGAGTCGTCGCAAATATAGTATTCAACATCGTATAAGAGTATTTTACTCTAAACATTTGTCCTCCAAGATCAAGAAGAATCACTATAATTTATCAATTATCGGGGACGAGCTGCCTGTCCTAATATTAGCCATAGATTTTGTTAGGGATCGAATGTGTTCCGAAAATTTACTGAGGAATTTCGCCATCCCACAGAAAGACGATCAAATCTATGGATGAAAATAAGAAATCTCATATCGAAACTCATTTGGAAGGTATCCAGAGAGTTGTCAGAAAGAAAAGCGTTTGACACAGTTTCTGACATATGAATATCCCTGTAAGTTTTTGGGATCAGTGGAATCTCATGCTTGGAAAACTATCGATCACATCATTTGTGGGAGCTTCTGCGTTTGTGACTCCCATTGGATACAGTATTTTAATGAATTAACCACGTCCAAGAATATGATGTCCGATACTGAGAAAAAGTAGGACAATTCCATGATCCTGACTCACGAGTAACAAGGAAACGAGTACAAATTAGATCAAGAGTATCCGTCTTGTCGCCATCCAGACCGAACCGCAAGAGGATCGAAGAAAAATTCGAACTACTCTCAGCATGCATAGTGACCTCATAGCGTTGACCTATTCATTACAAAATTTCTCCTGGTATGGGAAATGCTGTTCCTCTCATCAGAATATGTTCCTGGGGTTAAAATATGGTGAAAACTATCAAAATAGGATTTTGAAAATTTCCCAGTCTTCATTTGTTTCAATCTCACAATTCCATTCTGAGACTCCTACGAAGTTTCATCATATTTCTTGAAGTGCCAAAATTTTCCAGAATTTTTCAGCTATCTCCAATGCAACACAAAAAAACTACCGCAAATTATTGAAGAACCGATGATATGCTCTACAGAGGGTAAGATAGTGAATGGATTAAGACGAATCGAGTCGATGTTATCTGTCATTTCACACTCGGCTAGGTCATCTTCTGGGACTAAAGATTGACACATCTGAGATAAGTGATTGTATTAGGGTGCGGTTACGTGCACTCGTTTGGGGGAATTCTGAAACAAAGGGACAGCGCCTCTAGCAGTGACCCGATGTCTCAGAATTGCTTCTAACGCGCGCGTATAGCCACTGCTTCACTCTTGTCAGACTCATCTCTGACATTTACTACTTACAACGTTTACCCGACCTTTTGCCTCTTCTGAATATCTTTGTATTCTGATCAAAGGCGGATCCACACACACACACACACACACACACACCTACACACACACACACACACACACACACACACACACACGCGCGCGCGCGCGCGCGCACACACACATACCAGATTTTGACTCATGAAACTAAAAACATGAAGAAGCTGAGGAAATTTTCAGTAAAATGTCACTAACCAAGTCAAATTTCATCAACTTGAACCGTCACAATAATGTTACAATAATTTCCTTCGCGTTGGTCGGGAAACGAAGGATTATCAACGAATTTGCCGCTCACAACACGCACCTCTCCGGTATTGTTGTTCGGCGCGGATTATTTAGTTTCAAAAATGGATGCGTTCGTAACATTACAGTTGACTAAATTCATTGTTCCTTTCCTTATTAATCAGCTACACGGTCTTAGGAGGAATAGATGAAATCTTTCCAATCTCATAATTTCTGGAAATTTTTTTGTCGAAAGCACTCAATGAAAACCTTCAAATAGACGGAATCCATACAGACTTCCCCAGGGCCTTTGACACTGTTAATTACAAATGCCCCTTGAATGAATCATGGAATTTCGGGATTCAAGAAAATATCTATGAATGGATGGATTCGTATGTTTCGAAAAGATATCCAGAAGTCTCCATA